>JAJLUX010000003.1:0-676402 GCA_030564425.1 Wickerhamiella cacticola | reverse complement strand
GCTATGGGGGCTGAAGGGGTGTTCTTCTTGAAATAGAGGAGTATTACCTAAACAAACAACGTTGTTTACTGCCCACTGTTTACACTGAATAAAAAAAAATAAAAATAGCCCATGTTACTATAAATAGATGCCCTCGAGCGGTAGACGAATCGGGCCCTACGAGTGGACCAGTACTAGAAAAAACCGACAAAACCAACACAGAATTCAGCTTTTTATAGTTATAACTAAATTTTCATCCCCTCTCTAGCCTGAAACAGGCTCATGCAGCTATCGCTCCCAAGCCGCTTAGTCCTGGGTGCCCAACGCCATAGTCTCCCCTTTATTTACCCCTAGGGACCCCCAAACTAGTGATTTTTCCTACATGAGCAGGCCTCCCCATCGAAATCAGCCGTATCCGTCACATGATGATGAACATGACCTCTCACACTTGGATTTAAGCCAGCAACAGACAGAGTATGTTCGCCCATCTTCATACCTCCAAGTCCACAATGGTGACGAAGACCAATATCTCTATGATGGCCGCAATTCATATGAAAGCGTTGGAGAATACGACGATGATATCCGTCTTAATGATTTGCATAGACCTCGTGTACCCTACCCAGACGATGAAGACAGCGTCAAGGACGATGTTAGCGACGAGATTGGGGGAATAACTGGCTTCCCAGAGATTGCACCTCAAACTCCGATGGATTACGAGGACGAGGATAACTTTGATGCACGTCCCATATATCCTGGTGGCGCCACTGACTCGAGAGCCGCTACAATGACCTCCATGGCTACTACTATGGATACCCAGGCACGACAGGAAAATGCATGGGCCCGTCGTCAAAACCTGTCTCAGCTCAAACGTTTCGGTACCCGTAAAATCAAGCTCATTGACGGTCAGGTCCTCTCGACAGAGTACAAGGTCCCCTCTGCAGTTCAGTCGGCTATCTTGCCCCAGTACCGTGACGAGGAGGGTGGGTCCACCGAGTTTACTCACATGAAGTATACCGCGGCAACCTGTGACCCAGACGATTTCTCCAAACTGCCTGGTTACGGATTGCGTACTGCAGAATACAATCGAGAGACCGAGCTGCTCGTTACCATCACCTACTATAATGAAGACAAAGTGCTCACCGCCCGCACATTGTACGGTGTCATGCAAAACATTCGTGATATCTGTAACATGCGTAGCTCTACTTTTTGGAAAGAAGGCGGCGAAGCATGGAAGAAAATCGTTGTGGTGCTGGTCATGGATGGTATTGGACCCTGCGATAAGAACGTCTTGGATATGCTCGCCACCATTGGTCTCTACCAGGATGGTGTTATGAAGAAAAATGTCGATGGTAAAGATACTGTTTGCCATATCTTTGAATACACAACCCAACTGTGCGTCACCCCCAACCAGAAACTCGTTCGCCCAGCCGAAGGAAATAGAGCATCCTTGCCCCCTATCCAAATGATTTTGTGTCTCAAACAAGAAAACTCCAAAAAAATCAACTCGCATCGCTGGGTGTTCAACGCTCTTTGTCCTATCCTCAAACCCACCGTTGTTTGTTTACTGGATGCTGGTACTAAGCCTGGCCGCAAATCCCTGCTTCATTTATGGAAAGCGTTTTACAACGACAAGAAAATTGGCGGTGCGTGTGGTGAGATCCACGCTATGTTGGGTCCATTCAGTAAAAACTTGCTGAACCCCCTTGTTGCAGCCCAAAATTTTGAGTACAAGGTCTCTAATATTCTCGATAAACCCCTCGAATCAATGTTTGGCTTTATTGCTGTCTTGCCTGGTGCATTCTCTGCTTATCGATACGCCGCAGTAGAGGGTCGTCCTCTGGAGCAATACTTCCACGGTGACCATACACTGTCTGGTCGACTGGGCAAAAAGGGTCTCGATGGTATGTCAATTTTCCGCAAAAATATGTTCCTTGCCGAGGACCGTATCCTTTGCTTTGAGGTTGTCTTCAAACGGGGCTGCAAGTGGAAACTCTCCTATGTTAAGGCTGCCAAAGCTGAGACCGATGTTCCCGACAGCCTTGCCGAGCTTATTGGGCAGCGTCGTCGTTGGTTAAATGGATCTTTTGCAGCTGGTGTCTATGCCATGATGCATTTCTACCGTATTTACCAAACTGCTCACAATATCCTGCGTATGCTGTTGCTTCACATTCAATTCTTATACAATATCTGCCAACAAATCCTTACGTGGTTTAACCTTGGATGCTACTACCTTACCATGACAGTTATCATTGAACTGGCTGCTAACCCGGTCGAGTTTGGTTCCCCCAATAACGATCACGCACTACCTTTCAATACTGCCGCGTCCTCGATTATTTCAATCATATGTCGAGACGTCTACACTGTGTTTGTGGTGATGTCGTTTTTCTTGGCCCTCGGTAATAAACCAAAGGGTTCAATTTGGCTATACTACCTAATCTGTGTTGTCTTCTCTGCGCTCGCCATTTATGTTAATATTATTGCTTTGTGGCTTGCTATCAGAGCCATTATCAGCGGCGATTTCAGCGGTGTTGCGCACATCTTCCAAAACCTTCATGGCCTTTTCACCAACCCAGTAGTGCTGGTTACCATTGCGCTGCTCTCTACCTATGGTCTCTATGTTGTCAGCGCTATCATTTACCTTGACCCATGGCATCTCATCACATCAATGGGTGCCTATATGTGCATGATGCCCAACTTTGTCAATGTGCTTAATGTATATTCGTTTTGCAACTGGCACGATGTCTCGTGGGGTACAAAGGGTAGTGATAAAGCGGATGCATTACCAGCCGTACAGGCTAAGAAGGTTGGTGATGTTGCTGTTGTTGAAGAAATTGAGCGTCCCATCCAGGACATTGATGCCGATTTCCAAAAAGTGGTTCAGCGTGCTTTGGCACCATATGTTCCGCCCAAGGAGAAGAACGTTATCTCCAACGACGATCAAACCAAGATGTTCAGAACGTATTTGATTGTTATTTGGATGGTTTCAAACGTTGCTTTGGTGTTTGCAATCACCACCACCAACAGTGCTGCTGTTAGTATCAACGACAGTGTTCAGACCCGTATCGCCGGATTCTTTAGTACACTCTTGTGGTCTAATGCGGCATTGGCGGCTATCAGATTCATTGGATGCGTTCACTTTGTAACGAAATCCCTTGGAAGACGGTTGTTCAGTCGCAAGTAACACTAAGATTTAATTATAATGTTTATACCAAGAGTTGATCTATTAAAGGGAGCTCATCGGGGTAGATAAAGTCTACGCCACTGATCCGCCACCTTGATCTCATGGTCGGATGTCGAGTGGTAGCTCTTGCTAGTCTAGCGCTGTGCAAAGCTTTCGAGTACTCGAGCACCCCACAATCAATACCATGGTTTGTATCCGAGTATGCACCCCTGGTTTATCTCTACTCAGAGGAGAAGTATCTTCCTGGGGACATCGCGGAGTATGTCGAGCACTTTTGGATGTCGGACGGCCACAAGAACATCACTGAATCGCTGAATATATCTAATTTAAACTCAATTGCCGATAAATTACGACTTCCGCACAACAACACCGAACTATTCCTGAGTGCTCGTCACGAATGGAAAGATAGCCCCTGGATCGAGAATGTGGGCGGGATCCCGTTGCCAATGACGGGGAAAATAGATGGCTGTCCTGCCACATGTATTGTTGTTCATAAAGAGCACTTTATCGATGCGTTTTGGTTCTTTTTCTACCCGTTTAACGAGGGTCCATATGTTATGGGCCAGGGACCCATGGGGAACCATCTCGGGGACTGGGAGCATTCTCTGGTGCGGTTTTCACTTGATGGCGTGCCCGAGATTCTCTGGATGAGCGCCCACGGAGGCGGTGCGGCTTATCGGTGGGACGCGGTGCCCAAAGAAGGCAATCGGCCACTGTTGTACTCAGCCCGGGGCACTCACGCCAATTACGTTTCTCCTGGCCAGCATTCACACGATATACCTTGGCATTGGCTTAGTGATTTTACCGATAAAGGATATCTTTGGGATCCAGCCGCCAACAACCTCGCATATACTTTTGACGGCACCAGGGTTCATCCGGGCAACAGTTCCAGCAAGCTTGAACACAAGTATGGAGATTGGTTGTTATTTGATGGTCACTGGGGTGACCCCAAACTTCCGAGATCCGATCCTCGACAGCATTGGGCCGTTTTCAACTGGCAAATGATTGACGGGCCTAAAGGTCCTCTCGCAAAGAACTTACTTCGAGAATCGCCATGTGAACGTCACAAGTGGTGGAATATCAAAGGCAAGTGTCGACTGCATACCCATCCTGAGCCAGCAGAAGGTATTGAGGCAAACAATTTCGGAACCTCGTTCCTCAAGCATTTCCCTAGGGTCCTACAATACCCGTTACACGCAATATTCCTCAATTCATGGGGATTGTATGTGTGGGAACTTCTGTACTAAATTATTTATAAACTGTTTTCTACATGCTGCCCCCACCACTGCCTATGGAGGCGCGGGTGCCTGGAGCAATGATTATCTGCCCCGCTATTTTTATGCAGTATTTGTAATGTCTGATTACGCGTGATAGGAGAGTTATCGCTGGCCAACAAGCTGAATTGCTGCCGAGTAGTCTGCAATCTGGCACGTTCATAGTGAGATAACGACCGATCGATGCAGATATTTAGGAAAGCGGGGCCGTTTCCCTATATTCTATTTATCTAAACTTTCTCACAAAACCCCTGCATTAATTATATTAAACCCATTTATCATCTGTTATGCCAGAATAAATGGTCCTGCCACCCTACCCTCCAAGCATATGCAGAGCCTTAAACGGTCATGCACAGATTGCTGAGGTCAGACTCCCAAACCGGGTATCGAAGGTTGCCATTGAGCAGCGCTACACCTCCAAAATTCTAGATATCGCATCTCTATTAACATTTTGAATTATGTAGCTCGAGCAAATTGTGGTATCTCGCTTCGCTGTAGATTGTGCTGACTTAAATATCTCATTAATACCGCATCTCCGGGGCGCATTTTCCTCTCACGTGCACGTGCATATTATACGACAAAGTACTTACTTTGCTAAGAGTGCCAGTTGAGCCCGCAGAGAGAATGGAAACCCCACCCAATGAAAAAAGTCTAGAGACCTGTCAAACGGCCTCGAATGTGCTTCGTGCCCAAGCACAGACATTGGCCGAGATGGCAGACCGATACGCAGTGGCCGGCAGAGAGCAACAGAATTTCTCAAAGTGTTTGGATATCCTACACTCCTCGGTACTAAACGGAGGCAAAGTAGTATTCACTGCAATGGGTAAATCCCTGAAAATCGGCGAGAAGCTCGCAGCCACTCTCAACTCACTGGGCATCATCAGCTTGACTCTCCACCCGACAGAAGCCTTGCACGGCGATTTGGGGTGCTTGAACGAGCGGGATGTGCTTATAATGATCACTGCGAGCGGGAATACTCCGGAACTGTTGTCTTTACGAGACCACTTGCCGGCCCAGTTACGCTGGCTCTGTCTCACGGGCAATGGCAACAGCCCCCTAGGTAGAGCAGCCAATGGGTTGCTAGAAGCTCGAGTCCCCCCCGAATGCTCTGAGATAAGTGTTTATGGGCTTGCAGCACCAACTATGAGTACCACTGCCTGTCTGGCCTTGGGCGATGCCCTCTGCATCTCTCTAAATGAGATGCTCATAAACGATGCAAAAATGCGGGCGAAGCGGTTTGGTAAATGGCACCCGGGAGGTGCGATTGGACAACTTTATCGCCAGAACCAAATCATTAAATGGGTCGACCTGCCCACTCTGGACCGCGACTTGCTTGAGTGTGAAGAGGTGGACTTGTGGAGAATCACAAGCTCTGCAGAGTACGTCGTGAGCTCGTTTGATATTTATTCTTCTAAAGACCTCATTGAGTGGCTTAAGAGCGGCCGGTACTCACTCCCCCGTGCCGTTAGTCTAGATTCTCTACCGCATCTTGACGAGCACCAAGCAATGACCTTTGGCGGGGACTTGTGTGTCGTTATCGAAGGCACGGAACGGGTTGGACTGATGGTATCGATTTAGAGGTAATTGCTATCATTTGTTTTATGAAGTTACGATTGTTTTTTGTATATAATTTATTGATGAAAATTTGGACTGGAGCATATTCATGGAGTTTGCGATTATCAGAGTCATGTGTATTCTTGACAATCCTAAAAATGGCAGCCTGAGCCAAATACCAACGTTTACCTCGACTGTTTAACAGGTGGAGATTGCAAGACGCCTCGGACGCCACTCGCGTAAACGCTCTCCTGTTTCTCCGCTGCAGCTAACTGCGGCCCCTACCCCGCACCTTGTACTTTTAGTTAGCCAACTATAACACCATGGGTACACCGATTTATACGGAAACATTGATTATTGGTGCAGGTATCGGAGGAATTGGGTTCGCTGTGCACTTGTCTAATACCAGTACCATTATTCTCGAGAGTCGTCCCCGTCATGGCGGTACTTGGGACCTGTTCAAGTACCCAGGAATAAGATCTGATAGCGATATGTTTACTTTTGCATACTCTTTTCATCCTTGGGGCCACACAAAGTATTTCAGTCCTGCTCAGGATACTTGTGATTACCTCCAAGAAGTCATAGACAAGTACCAGCTGCAAATCAACTATAATCACAAGGTTCAGTCTGCTGATTTTAGCACCAAGGAAAAGCTCTGGACCGTCCAAGTAGCCTGCGGATCCACCATCAAAACCTATAAAGCTCGTTTCATTATCGGTGCTACGGGGTACTTTGACTATACGCAGGGCCATGTAGTTGATTTCCCTGGCCAAGATGAATTCAATGGGACCATCATCCACCCACAGCAATGGCCATCTAAGCTAGATTACCGTGA
Source organism: Wickerhamiella cacticola (assembly GCA_030564425.1). Taxonomy (NCBI): domain Eukaryota; kingdom Fungi; phylum Ascomycota; class Dipodascomycetes; order Dipodascales; family Trichomonascaceae; genus Wickerhamiella; species Wickerhamiella cacticola. The sequence continues at coordinate 669,579 of JAJLUX010000003.1, read as the reverse complement.
TAAAAACGTCGTGGTGATTGGAAGCGGGGCGACCGCAGTCACTATAGTCCCCAACATGGTCGCCGGTGGTGCTCGCCATGTGACGATGCTGCAAAGAAGTCCCGGGTACATTTATTCTTTGCGCGATAATGACGCGTCGTATGGGTTCCTCAAAATGATCATGCCGGTACACTGGGCCTTTACACTGGTGAGATGGAAAAACGAGCTGCTGCAGAGACTCTTGTATTGGTTGTGTACTACTTTCCCGCAATTCATGCGGAGACTTATCCTCCACAAGACAGCTCGTCAGTTGCCTGGAGCTGATATGGATCAGTTGACCCCACGCTACCTGCCATGGGAAGAACGACTTTGCCTCGTTCCAGATAACGATCTGTTTAAAGCAGTTCGTTGCGGCCAAGCTAGTATAGTCACTGATCATGTTGAACGCTTTGACAAGACTGGGATCGTGTTAAAGTCAGGCAAACACCTACCAGCAGACATCATAGTCACTGCCACTGGTATCAGGGTCAAGTTCTTTGGAGACATCAAGTACCTGGTCGATGGTGTTTGCGTGGACCCTGGCAACTCGATGCTTTACCGGGGCGCTTTGGTCTCAAACCTGCCAAACTACATGCACATGCTGGGGTACACAAACGCGTCTTGGACCCTCAAGGTAGACATTGCTGCGGAGTATTTCAAACGTTTATTGGATTATATGCACAAAAATCACTATACAATGTTCAAGGCTGTACCCGATGGCGTGAAAATCACCGACGAGACGGTGTTCCCATTGCAGGCTAACTATATCAAGCGAGACAAGGATCGGATGTTCAAGCAGGGCGATAAACACCCTTGGATCAATGTACACAATGCCGGTCACGATAAACAATCGTTGCTGGTAGAGGGTGTCAAGTTCAACGACGGGTACCTCAAGTTTAGCTAGACTCTAAGGAGATATTCGGAGCATGATTTTTAAATACGCAGCAAAGTTAATATATAACCTGGTAATTTTAACCTAGATAAATCGCTTAGAGGTTACCGTCCTTCTTGGCAACGGCAACCAAGAGGTCAACAACACGGGCAGAGTAACCGTACTCGTTGTCGTACCAAGAGACAACCTTGACGAACTTGGGGGAGAGCTGGATACCGGCCTTGGCGTCGAAGATGGAGGAGTGGGTGTCACCGAGGAAGTCAGAGGAGACAACGTCCTCGTCGGTGTAACCGAGAATGCCCTTGAGCTCACCCTCGGAAGCCTTCTTCATGGCGGCCTTGATCTCCTCGTAGGTGGTGTCCTTCTTGAGGTTGACGGTCAAGTCAACAACAGAGACATCGACGGTGGGAACACGCATGGACATACCAGTGAGCTTGCCGTTGAGGTGGGGGATAACCTTACCGACAGCCTTGGCAGCACCAGTGGAAGAGGGGATGATGTTGCCAGAGGCGGTACGGCCACCACGCCAGTCCTTCTTGGAGGGACCGTCGACAGTCTTTTGGGTGGCAGTAAGAGAGTGGACAGTGGTCATAAGACCCTCCTCGATACCAAAGTTGTCGTCAATGACCTTGGCAAGGGGAGCCAAGCAGTTAGTGGTACAAGAGGCGTTGGAGATGACCTTGTACTCGGGCTTGTAAGCGTCGAGGTTAACACCGCAAACAAACATGGGGGCGTCAGCAGAAGGAGCGGAAATGACAACCTTCTTGGCACCACCCTGCAAGTGAGCCTCAGCCTTCTCGGTGGTAGTGAAAACACCGGTAGACTCAACAATGTAGGCAGCACCCTCGTCCTTCCAGGGGATCTCAGAGGGGTTCATCTTATTGTAGACCTTGATGACCTTACCGTCAACAATGAGCTCGTCGCCCTTGTGGGTGACCTCACCCTTGAAGCGACCGTGGGTGGAGTCGTACTTGAACATGTAGGCGGCGTACTCAGGGTCAATGAAGGGGTCGTTGATAGCGACAACCTCAACCTGAGGGTTAGCGACAGCGTTACGCAAGACAATGCGGCCAATACGACCGAATCCGTTAATTCCAACCTTGACAACCATTTTTACTAGGGAGCTAACCTCACCCCCGGGACACGTAGGTGGTTATATACTTTCGGTTGCGCTGTAACCCTAACCCGAAAGTAGTGCGCGCATGACAGTATATGCAACATGTACTGGGTATTCCCGGTTCCAATGTCCGAGTTGTTCCGCGCAATTATCGTACACGCCGCCCATAATACCTATTGGCAATTGCACAATACCTGCCTTCTTATTCACACTTGATATTTTTCACTGTGATGTCAATTCTGTTGGGCCCAATCGCAACCCTTCCAACCAATAAAGGTCCGCATGAGCCTTTGTATCTGCCCCGCACCGACTACTCGAATGTTCTTTGCGCACGTTTAATTGACTCGAACTCTTGAAGTTTATTGCAGGTATCTTTTGAAATTAAATCATCTGACATTTCTTGCTCAAAGGCAAGCTTTGTGTACAGATTGTGCATTGGGCCCTTGCATTGTACATGTGTGTCCTCACCCGATTGAGGAGGGAAAATCACCTCATAGTATTTAAGCTGCCTCAATCGCTTGGTGCTTGAGTTCTGGTGAGATCCCTTTCTACTCAATAGCTGCGGGGTGGTGCGGTGCTAGAGATTAATTTCTGAGCGCAACCCCCGCACCTGCGGTCAAGTTTAACGAGCACCCGCTAGAAGCAATTCATTTATACTTCTCAAGTATTTTACTGTCAAAGTACACTTTTTAATGAATTTTTCACGCGATTCCTTTCAAATTCTATCTGTTTTGTCGAAAGTTCCATGTACTTCCCTCATGATGTCACCCTGCATTTGATCTGGTAGTGCATCTGCGGTGGTCAACTATCTCCTCCGATTCCAACAAACCAGACTGACGCTAAACTCCGGATCAGGATATTATCTAGATCTCAAAGAGCTTCTATGGATAGATTCATGGCCTTATTTTTGATCGGTGCCTCTGGGTTTTAGCTGTCCCACCTAACGACTCAACCGTTGCTAAAACACCTGTTGATATCAACTGCCAGATCGCCCCGCGGACATGAGCCAAGAAAAATTATTTTGTGCTGTGGTGTTATCAGGAACCTCAAATTAGTAGCTGTTGCCTTTATTGGGGCCCTGCACCAAAGGATCTGATTGCTTGTTTCATGGTATCAATACTTGCACAACGCTATTTGACCTAACCGGCCCTTGACAGCTTTGATTGCCGGTCACTTGCAAATCTCAGCAAGATTTTATTTGGCTATAATAAAACAAGACTGATCTCTAGATGCCATAGACACCCGATTGCCCCAGCTCACACGCGATATACCCGCGTCCCCCCACCTTGATCTGGTGTCCCCCCACTTTGATCTGTGTCCTGCAAATTTACTTTATGGTACCAGTTTTCGCGTTATTCATGAGAATCAATGCCCAAATCAATCTCTAGAAATATATCTCATTTTTTATAGACCGCCGATCCGTCGTCTTTAACGAATTCTCGCTGCAGAACCTATGCATCGTCTGCACCTCAGCATAGGCTAAATATTTGAGAAATTATTAAATCAATATAAACCTAAACTCCTTAGATTCTAGTAATATTAACTCTAACAGTGCAGTCTCCAAGATCAACTTCTTGTTCACCGCTGTCAAGATCACAGGCGCCTTGGCCAATATCCTTGTGGCCCAAGACTCTAGCAGCCATTACCTTGATACCAAGCTGGTCGTCCTCACTGCCTTCAAAGTCAAACACAGCATCATCAATTTCAGCCTGGCCAGCGTCGATCTTGATGTTCTTGGAACGGAAGAGCTCCTTCTCACCACTCTCCAACGAAAAGGCGCGGATCTGAACCTCCTTAACATCATTAAGACCCCAAATTTTATCGATGGAAACACTGAATCCTTGTCTGTCGCTACTCTCAGAGTCAGAGTCATTAGACTGAGACTTGCGGCCCAGCAAGTGGTTGAAGGCCTTTTGGGGAGCAGCAACAGCTCCACCAACAACGGCTCCACCAACACCAACGACCTTGTTGCCGTGATTTCCAAGAGCACCATGAAGGCCAAGCTCCTTCTCCTCAGGGGGCATACCAGGAATAAATTTGAGACCAAGTTCAAGGATACCCTCGCGGTCTTTTCCACGAGCTTTATCTTTACCCTTGCGAATCTTGTCGGACAAGGACAGCTCAAAGCCCTTGTATACAAGCGGCTGAAGCTGAGAACAATCAACTGCAGCACCACCAAGGGGGTCATCACGGTTACCCATATCCCAGTCACTGAGTACTGCCTTGAGGGTTAAGTTCTGAACATCAGTGACCTTAACAAAGAAGCGTTCGTTCCATACAGGATCAAGAGTCTTTTTGATAGTCTTTGTCTTGTGTACACGCTCCTTATCATTATTGAGGTAGAACGAGACATAAGGATCAGAGGTACCAGAGGGATCAGCGGCCTCGACATGGTTAGCACGCATACAACTAATTTCAAGTAGACCACCCTTGCTAAGATCTTCACTCTCAGAGACGTGGTAATCTGGTGTGGGGAAGTAGCGAGCACCAATGGTAATATTGACACTGTTCTTGAGAGGGAACTCATAAGTTTTGGGGTCAAAGTAAGCATCCTGGAGAAGTTCCTTGGCAGCAAGACACAAGTCAGCGCGAACCTTCTGGTGATGGTGCTTCTCGGCTCCAGCCTCCATCTCTTCGTCTTCATCGCCACCACCTTCAATTACTTCAAAGCGAATAGAACTCAAGTCAAGCTGGCCAGCCAAGTAGTCAAATGAATCGCCGAGTACAAGACGCTTGCCGCGGGCACGATGCGAGATATAAATGGGCATGGGGTTGTTTTCTCTGGTGACACGAACTCTCTGTCCGCGCTGCAAGCCCTCAACCGACTCTATGGTAACGGCTACTACACCACTGTTGTACTCAAGTTGCTTCTCGAGAGGCATATCAACACCACTGATCTCGATACGTTCACTCAGAATCTCAGCATGCTGCTTATCTTCCTCGCTAGGCTCCTTCTTGGCCTTAATCTCCTGAAGCTCTTTCTTACTTTGGTTAAGTTTGTCAAGACCGTGTGGTGAGACGATATGAATAGCGGGGTAGAATTCAACTCCAAAAGACACACTACCCTTGGGTCCACGGTCCTCCATAACAAGGCGCTGAGTGTAAACTTGATCAGAAGCAAAGACCTTGAGCTGGCCCTCGTGATTGGTTTGAATGTATTCTTCAAGGTCCAGGTCAAACGAACCAAGAGAACGATCATTCGCATGAACTTCGACGTCCATACACTCAATTTTGAGAACCTGAGCAGGGCTCTGTACAGGAATGTAGAGAGCTTCATCATAAACAGGGTTAAGAGTACCCTTGAAGTACTCGGTACGAGCGACCTGGCGGCCGGCAATAGAGGCAACGACATAGGGATCAACCTTACCAACGTGCTCAAGGTTACGCAAATCATTAGCAGCCTTGATAAACAAGCGGAGCATACCAATAGGCTCCACATAAGATGCACCGGCGATACCAGAAATAGCGCAGGGTTTCCACTGGGTAGAGATATGCAAGTCACCAGCACCGTTTGCAAGAGGGAACCAGTCACGGCCCTTTTCGTTCTGTAGCAACAGCTCCTGAAGACGAATTTTGAGCATACCGACCTGAGGGGTAGAGGTCTTAGTGCGCTGATGACGCACACGGAAGACCATAAACAGACCAGTTTTGTTAGGAACAATGATCTCTTTGTTGAACTCCCAATCAGGGTCGTTAGTAGACTTGACAACCTTGGTGGTTTCCTCGGGGTCACCATTCATTTCAATCTCACAGAAAGTAGAGAGCTCACGGATTTTGCTAACACTGGGATCCAAGTTACGGGCACCATGAACGGTGATGTTAAGAATACCAGACTTGGTGTCACGGACAACAGTCTCGGTTGAGGCAACATCGGGCATCTGGACGCCAGAGTAGTGAAGCGAGTACGAGAGCTTACCAGTGGGACGACCACCACTGAGAATCTCATTGGTTACCAGATCATCTCCCTGCTTCTCCAATACCTTCTCGAGAGGAATAGAGATCAAACCAACAGAACGGTCATTGTGGCTATCCTTGAAGTCCATGACCTCCAAAAGTAGAGACTCGGATAAGTTGGTAATAATAACAGGAATATTCTCCTTGAATACGGCATCTGTGGTATCGGTCTTGATCTTGGTACGCCCAAGCTCCTGTTTGCTCTGGTTGAGGATACGAACATATGGATCGCAGGTGTTGTCACGGGTATCACGACGCAAGCCAGTAGCCTCACCAACACTAACAGTCAAAACACCGACACCAGACATGACACCTACACCAGCCATAAGCTGCTCGAGGTTAACTTGGAAGGCATTAGGGGCATAGAACATGGGACCCAGGTTTGCATGAACCATCTCCTTGATGAACTTGGATAAACCAGGAATAATATTGATATCAAATCCAAATGTATCACCACCAACGGGCTTGAGGACAAAGTCAAAGTTAGGAGGAGAGATGAACGAGACATCGACAGTTTGAATATGAGGGAAACGGGGCATCATCTTGATACGGAAACGCATAGTACCCGTGAAACTCATATCCTCGACCAACACAGGCAAGGATTTAGATACAAAGCCCTTACCAATACGAATACCAAGCTGCACCTTGGGGTTAACCTTACGCTTCAATTGACGAGAAGTCAAATCCATGACATCATTAGGAGTAAACGAGGCACTGAAATCCATAACTGCGACAGTGGGGTCGGTACGAGGGAAACTGCGGACAAACTCGATACGAGGAGCCTTGGTACCAAGGGTGAACTTCTCCAAGCTAAGGCTCTGAACCATAGGAGGGGTCTGGTCCTCCAAGATCTGGTTGGCAATTTCGGTAATCATTTGAGACAAGCTAGGTTCGTAAATAAGCCAGAACTTGACCAAGAAAGAGTTAAGCCACTCCAAAGTCTCCTTATCTTCAGTAAGTGTAACCAAGGACATTTCACGAACAACATCATCACGATAGTTACGTCTGAGACGACGAATAGATGTACGATAAGCAGTAGCAGAAAACATGAGAACAATAGAAAGCCAAGCTAAAGAGCCGCCAAAACGACCAACGAGCCAGGCGAAGAAAGCAGTAGCTCCAATAAGAGCAGTGTTCTGATACCAATCGCCCAAGTATTTGTTGGAGATATAGTCGTCGAGCATAGTGGCACGGGCCAAAAGATTATCTTCCGCGGCGGACCCCTGAGGTTGATTTTCACCAGAGTGCCAACCACCTACCTGACGCCAGCCGGCATAATCAGCAAAGCGGTCACGTTTGTGCTCAAGCCGCTGCTCATGAGTACCAAATTTCTTGTCGACCTTATCTTGATCAACGTCCTTGGACACCATGCTACGATCTTCTTTAGTGGGACGACGCTTTTCACCACCAGAGGGTCCCTGAACAGCTTCACTTGCTGCTTTGCCACCACGCGCGGCAGACTTGTCGGCTTGAGCCTTTCTTTGGGCCATGGGGTCCTGGTCGCCGACTGCCAGACCGGGAACGTCGAGAGGAAGGCGGACATCTGTATCCTTGAACTTGTACTTGTCGGGCACATGACCAGCAGTCAAATCAGGTTGAGTAGCCAAGCGCTCAGAATCAGCGGTAGTTGGTCTGTGGGCTTCGTGCTCATAAACAGCGGGTACATTACCGGGGGTATGAGTAGGAATAGCATCATGGGCCTCAAAAGCACGCTGGTACTGGGTACCAATACGAGGGGAGGGAGCACTGGTTTGCGAGCTAAGGGGAGGGACTGGAACGCCCATTTGGCGAGCAATGTGTTCTTGACGAGTACGCTGCTCTTGAGTCAACTGGCCGACGGGGGCATTTTCACGCTCTTGCTCAAAGTCAAATTGAGAGGAGTCCTTGCTAGCGCTGGCAGCATCTACATGCAGAGGTTTGCCTGGGGTAGTACCATCCTGGTTAGGAGCCTCCTCATCAGAATGCAGGCCTTCCATAACCTTTTCAGTACGTTCTGACTGGTGCTGCTGGCGGCGACCAATGCTGGGCTCAGCATCATCAGAGTTTTTTGTGTGGCCACCGGTACTTGTCTCAGGTTTGGCATCGTGCGACTGATGTTGCTGAGACTGCTGCTGCTGCTGGCCCCCGCGTTGAGAAGAGCTCGAACGAGCATTGTGCGCGTAATAACTAGAAGCTGAGTTGGAGTAGCTAGAAGCGCTCGAGGCTTGACGGGCGTGCTGCGTAGCAGGAGGAGGGGGCAGGTCATGGTTTTGGTGAGGTCGAGTCTGCTCACCAGCACCCTGTGCAGCCTTGTGAGCGCGTCCAGCAATGGGAACCGAAGTGCCAGCTGCTTCATCATCTGGATGGGCACCAGGCTCTTTGTTTGTACTAGTAACAGCCGTGTGTGGGCGCAGATGGTCGCCAGCGCGCTTCAGAGTAGCAAGCGGGTTCTTGTGCGACTTGACCGACTTGGCATCACTTCGCTCATTGCCGTCCATGGAAGGACGCGATTTACGAAATAACGACGGAGGCATTCAGACGAAGTGCAAAGTCGATATATACTCAAACTTGGGAAGTTTTATTATCTGGGAGGGGCCTAGACACACACCTCCTTCATGCACGCGATCTTACCCTAACCCTGAAAAAGGGGTATGGCAGCGAGCTCATGGTATATATTTCATTAATAGTGTGGGTGCAGTTTCTACTCTTGGTTGGGATTCACATCGCTCAAACATCTTTAAACTACAAATATAGCCTGTCTATCCGCCATAGTATCCCCACAACAGGGTCTATTGCTAGGCTGGACAACAGGATTCACCTGGCACCCCCCCTGCAGGTGATACATTCAATACACCTCTCCCGACCGTACCGGGGGTTTGATACACTTTGTGGCTTTAAATTACTCGCTTGGGGACTTTTATCTATGTGCATACGCATGCATTGCCAAAGCATGTTGCCATTGCATTTTGCTAGTATATAATTATTTCTCAAACACATGGAGGTTTTCACCGAGACAGAGCTACGGCACAGGACTTTAGTTTCAAACAGCTACTATCAAGCATTTTGTGAAAAGTTGATTTCCGGTGGTTTTATTTGCCCAAACGGCTGGATACTCCTCGTGATCTGCCCCTGTTCCCCACATATTTCTTCCCCGGGCATGCATATCACCTGCATCAGTGTGAATGCACGCAGTTTATGGTTAAATTATCGAAATTATATCATCCTCCGGCAGTTCTGACTCACCTTGGGCACAGTGCTCTAATGCTTTGTCTTTTGCCATTACCTCTCAGAATGAGCCCCCCTATCACCCAAATTCCCAGCTCCCAAGGCTTGAGGTAATCCACGACCAAGTAACCGCGAACAGCCCTTTTGCTTTGTCATGCCCAACATCCTCGAGGTCCCGCTGGAAGCAGATGGTGAGGTTCTCACAGTAAACCTTGACACAGACCTTCCCGATGACCCTAGCGAAATCTGTACTCTGCTAGAAAATGAGAATTGCGCTAGCGAGTACTGGCTAGCATTCGCCGCTGCGTACGCCCGCGTATCCCAGATGCAAAACGCGCTGGAGGTGGTTTCAAAAGGCTTGGAAGCCCCTATCGCTCAAACACAAGACGCAAAACAGCCATTCTATAGCTGTTTGGCCTGGCTTCACCTTCGGAGATTCAGAACGGGGGCCCGTGGCGAAGACAGTGACGAAGCGTTCAGTCAGGCTCAAGAGTATGCGCAAAAGGCTTACCAGCTCAACCGTGCTGACCCGACAACTCTATTGGCCCGTGCAGTCATTTCGCTTGATGGTGGAAGCATCGATGATATGATCAACCCCATCCAAGCAGTCATTGCCAGCTCTGGTGATGGCAACTTGTATGCCAGGTTTGGAAGAGCTCGGTTCCTCTATCATCGGAAAAACTACCGAGGTGCACTTTCAATTTACCAGTCAATCCTTAAAGATAACCCCAGCACAGATTTAAGGCCCGATCCTCGTATCGGTATTGGTCTTTGTTACTGGAAGCTGCACGACTATGAGCACGCGAGGATGGCTTGGGAACGCTCGCTCAGTATCGAGCCCACCAGTGCTGCTCTAGCAATGTTGGGAGTCTATTACCTTCGCCTCGCTTTCGACATCAAGACCCCTGGAGAGTTTGAAGGCTACTACCGCAAAGCCCTCGACTATATGCAGGATGCCTACAATGCCGGTGATGTAGCCCTTGCTTCTGTGACTATTGCTTCGTATCTGTTCTCAAAACAAAATATGAACCACGTCCTCAAGCTCTCGGAGCGAGCTATTGCCTCTGCTACTGTCTCTAGCCTCATATCCGATGCCTGGTTTTGGAAAGGTCGTGTCTACCATTTCCGTAAAGATTACACAGAGGCTCTCAAGGCTTACAAGAATGCAGTCGAAGCAAACCCACAGAACCTGGCCGCTGTGTTGGGCTGCGGTATAGTCGAGCTGCTTGATGACTCGCAAGACGCTCTGCACACATTGGAAACAGCCGCTCAAAAGCACCCCAAAAATGCTTACGCCGCGTTGCTCTGCGGTGTCGCCCATTACCTCAAAGCTGGTACTGATCCTAAACGTGTTCAAAGGGCTATCCAGTTTCTTGAAAAGTACTTATCGTTGGCCAAAGCCTCCAATGAGCCAACAAGTCCAGAGGCTCTATTGGCATTGGCACAGCTTCATGAGCTCACCAAACAAATGCCTCCCACTCGTGCACTTGAGTACTTGCAAGAAGCAATCGCCATCATGACCAATGACGGTGCTAGTGATGAGCCACTCAACGCTGCCATTCACAATAATCGCGGTGTGTTGGCATACTACTGCGGCAAGTACGAAGAGGCACGTGCAGCGTTCCAGCACGCTCTTGAGTCTCCCAACGCCTCAGAGTTTACCCCTTCAATTCAGTTCAATCTGGCCCGTCTCGAAGATGCCGCCGGTAATCCTGACCGGGCAAGAGAAGGATACACTCAGGTGCTCAAGGATTTCCCACAATATACCGACGCCGAGATTCGTAACGCCTTTTTGAAGGTTGTATTAGGGACTCCAGAGGAAGGTGAGCAGGCAATGAAAGGGCTGCCACAAGACAATCTCGAGGCTCGTGCTCTGGAGGGCTGGTACCTGAGACGTTGCATCCGTGCCGGCAAGAAGCTTGAAAACGAAGAGCAAACGCACTATAAAGAAACTCTAATGAAGCACGATAAGCATGACTCCTACTCGCTGATTGCCATGGGAAATCTCTATCTCTTGAATGCCCGTGAGATTCGTGTGGGTAAAGATGGTGATGCCAGTCGTAGAGACAAGGCATACTATAAAGCCAGTGAATTCTTTGACAAAGCTTTGCAGATCGACCCTCAAAACGCTTATGCGGCTCAGGGAATTGCAATCATCTTGGCCGAAACTAAACGTACCCGTCAAGCATTGCAGATTCTCGATCGCGCATGTGAGACGATTCAGGACCCAAGTGTCTACATCAATACCGGTCACTGTTTATTTGACCTCAAGGACTATAATAAGGCTATTGAAATGTATACGGTGGCTTTGGATCGTACTGCTGGTAAAGACTCTACGCTGTATACCCTGCTTGGTCGTGCGTGGTATGCGCGTGGCCGTCATCAAAAAGAAACCGAATCACTCCAGCGCGCCTTGGAATATGCCAAGCAAGCTCTCGCAGTGCACCCCAGCTCGGTGCCTCTCCAGTTTAACGTAGCATTTTTGCAATTCCAGATTGCCGATACTGTGCGGCGGTTACCAGAAGATAAGCGCAGTGTTGAGCTGATTGAGGAGGCTCAGGCTGGCCTCCAAGAAGCAATTCCTGCACTGGAAGCAGTTGCTAAAGCCAAGAACCCTCCATTCAAACCTTCCGACCTGGAGGATCGCGCTGAGACAGGACGCACCTCTATTGCCGAGCAATTAGCCAATGCACTCGAGACACAGCGTGAGTATGAAAAGAGTGCACATGCGAAGCTCGAAGATGCTCGTAAACTTCGTATGGAAGAGCAAGCAAAGGCCGAGCAAGAGCTCAAGCGTAAGCGCGAAGAAGATGAAGAGCGTGAGCGTGAACTCGAGAAAGAGCGTGCGGCCCTACAAGAGCAGGCATCTCAATGGGAAGAGCAGCGTGCAGCAGATCGTGCATCTGCTAATATGGAGCGCGAGCCCAAGAAACGCCGTAAAACCAAGTCTCAGGATGACGAGGATGAGCCCATGCCAGAGGTGCCCGCTTCAGATAGTGAAAGCGAACCTGAGACCCGCCGCAAAAATGTCATTAACGATGATGACAGTAGCGATGACGAGCCTGAAGCCGCAGATACCCCTGAACCTCAAGACAGTACTGCAGCTGAGGAAAACATCAATGGCGATGCCGCGACCAATGGCCAAGCCGAAGATGCTCTGGATGATCTATTTTGAATATATTGAGAGCCAAACCTTTTTATAAAACTTTTTTCACTTTCTACTCTACTTAATTTTAAATGTACATTAAAAACTAACTTAGCGAGCATCACTGCAGGCAGCTAATAGCAATAATTTGACACTCTATAAGCTGTCATTTTAGCGATAAGTTGAAGCGGCATATCTGCATGTCGGGTATAGGCACGGCAAATATAAGCCCACTCTTGGTTAATGCGACAAAAATGGTGAGGTATCTGAATCGTATCTCGGTGTGTAATAAACCTGAGGAATGTAATGCATGTGTGTCTCAGATCATGATTTTTTTTTAGACCCGGTTATACCAGGTGATCAGGGGATACAGTAGAAGGACTTGCATTAGCCGACCCAACCACTACTTGTCCAGCCACTTGGAAAGGTTTCCGACCTGACGGAAAGTATAATATATATAGAATTTGATACAACAAAACCTATTATTCGTAAAACAAAAAACTGTAACGTTTCTGATTGTTTGATAGTGTACACTTGGCGCACCATTGTAATACCAATTATCCACGTCAGACACACAAATTAGCATATGCATATGTATGCAGGTGTCTGCATGAGGTACCAGCCTCTGCATCTTGACCGTCAAAAGGGACGAGATTTCCCGCAAAGTGAAAAAAAGGTCACCACAGCAAATCAACTGCAGATGGGCTTGATCAAAGCTAGATTACGGCGCAACAAAGAACACAAGCTCGATGATATCCCACAGCCTACTCCAGTTGCAATGGAGCCTCTCCAGCGGTACAGAGTCCAGTCAATGCCAGCTCAAAGAGCGCAACCACAGTATTCTCGATCAGTGTGCAGTCATAAGGATGATTTCAGTGTAGTAACTCAAGCGTGGAAGCGGGAATCCGGGAGAATCAAGATTCTTGAGCCTAGTACAGAGTCGAGTCTTCGCTCTGATGCCTCGCTATGGAGCGCACCGAGCCTTGAGTCAGAACTGCCACTGAAGAATGCACCAATTCAAAAACTCGAGGTGGGAAATGCGTCTCCAACTTTCAGTCTGTGCGGTTCTGAAGTAAGTTCTTCTCCCAGTCTCGACTATAGTGGCAGTGTTTCTAGTAACTCGAGTGGCTGGAGCTACCAAACATCACTGCGGAGCCAGCAGAGTGTACGCAGCCAACGGAGTACGCTAAGCCAGACGAGTGTTGACGCAGGAATTCCGCCATTGCTGCCAGCACATCGCACTTTTAGTGGGAATCCTTACTATGGATCATTTTGCAAGCAGCGTAAAGCGCCAGATGCAACCAAAACTCACTCTCGCACCGCTAGTGACTACATACCAGTACATGTATTTACGCGCGACTGCAAGCAGCAACTGCAAGTTTCTAAGCGGGGCCAATTTACCAGTAAAGCTGGCAGGCCAGCTTATAATAATGGTATTCCGCAGGGCCGAGTAAGCGAGTGCACCAAAGAGCCCGACGTGACTCCACTACACTATGAAAAACGTTTTAGTTTAGATGGGTATGCAGGAGGCCTCAGAGTGGTTAATACTACTCCTCCAAGCTCGCCGGTACTTGCATTGCAGCAACCGGCAGCTCGCCCTGTGCGTTATCGGGTACCCTCAAAGGCCTCATTAATGGATCACTAAGCAAAGCTTCCACAACCCACACATCTGAAAAATGCAGGCTGGTCGACCCCAACACCCTCATCAACAGCAGCAACGGTTTTATTATAATAAACCATCGCTGGTGTTGTTTCCGGGCAATGGCATTGCGGGAGAAATCAACATCAATCACAAGGAGGCTACACCAGTAGTGGACGAACTAACTGCCCGCAAGAATGTCAGCGAGCTCAGTCAGTATATCAACACGACTGCAAAAGAGAGACGAAAAACATATGATCAGTATTGGGAACGCAAAGTCGGGTTATCCCGTAAAACCGTCCAGCTCGAGAATGAAGCTTACATAGAGTCTCAACAATTGTATGCTGACGAAGGGTTTAGTGATGACGAGCATACCGGTAGAAGGCACCGTTTCCAACCTGCTCCGTTAATAGTGCCATCAAAGGGCGCGTTTGATATGCCTCTACCAGACCCCGTGATTATCCCGGACCCGCGTACCTACAGACCCATTTAAGAGTTGTGGATCCCGGGTGTTTCAATATTTATACTTTTAATTATTACTCTTAATATCACTCTTTATCTTTATTAATTTGCATGTGTATATTGCAAGCCCCCCACCACCCTCCACCACTTTTGCCCACCCACTACCGTACGTAATTGGTATCAACAAAGTATGCGCGATATGGTACGAGATCTGGTGCGAGGCACCACTGTTGCCGAAATGGAACTAGTGAACCATTTAGACATCCTGGCACATGCCCCTATTTCCGCCAGCACAATGACCTATGCCGATACGATTATGCCAATGTTTACATTTCTCAGTGGCATGAGCTGGCACCCTCGCTCCGCCAGTTGCCGCTTGGTAGGTTTGGGGTTGGTCTATAATGCTATTAAGACGCCGAGTACTGCCTCTTTTCGTCCGTTTGGGGTCTTGCAACGCCTCGGACTGTCTCAGCTGGTGCTTTCCCTTGCCCCGTCTGCCGCCTCTACAAGGGGGTTTACTTTCCCGGTCGCATTGTGTTGTTTGTGGATTGCGCTGAGTGTTGGCCTGGCACAGAACCGCCGCAATCCGTTCAGCCCGCCAGCATGCTCTGCTCAAACTAGAATCGATAGATGGATATGCTCGCTTAATGATCGTTTGCAAATGTACCGCTCAGATTACGACCCCGAGGGCCTTTTGGGTGTCCTTACTACCGCTATTTCAATGTGGTTTGGCCGCTGGTGCGTCGCTAACCACCTCTCGGTCGAAGAAGCAATTATCACCGGTATCTCATTATCAAGTTTCGGATACATGTTTTCATACGCTTATAAACGTACTTGCCCGCTTTCAAAACCTTTTTGGACTCTCTCTTTTGTGTTTAGTTCCAGCGGTATCTCTCTTCTCAAGTACACTGCCTTCAAAGTGGCAGTGCCTTACCTCCCACACCAATTGACCGATTTACTAGTATGCATGGGACAAAGAAGTCTGGAATGTTTCTTTGGATCTGCCATCCTTGACCGATTGAACTTTCACAAATCAATCAGGTCAATTGTGGAGCCTACATTGGGCAAAACCCTCGCACAAACAGTTGCAAGTGGGCTGTCCACCTGCATCCTGGCGGGATTGAGTGTTTACCTGGTTAAGAACAACCTCAAACTCTAGCTAATTGTACGGCCGCATTCCAACAGGTTGCCAAGCCTTATCTCGCTGTTTGACTCTTGAGCACAAGTGCAAAAGTCAGCGAAATACCCTTTTCAGCTTCACACTCACAGAATTTGAATCGAACACGTTTTATTCATATCCCATCTATTAGTTTAGTTATTTATTTCAGACATGTGTGAGCGTACTTGTACAAGTCAATTTACCAGTATATATATGTCTCAGCCTCAAACTGGCTATTGTAGAATCTGCCCAGCCACACAAACAGTAACCAATAACATCTCACCAAGAATTAATTAGAATCTAAATACTTTGCGGGGATTGGTGGAGGTAACACGGCAAATGTCAAGTATGAGGTATGACTCTTGACTTCACTCTCCATCCAAGAAACAGGTGTCCAGTTGAACCCTGGTTCACCTTCACGAACATGTCTACCACGTCCCCACGGGTTATATGGTGTCTTTTTAGGGGTTTCGTCTAGAGCAGAACGCTGCTCCTCTCCATCTTCCATCTCTTTACGCGCACGCTTGCGGTCAATGCCTTCTTGACGACGAACTTTCACGTCTCTAAGAATCTCAACTGCCTCGTCAACTGTGCGAACCATGTCAACGTGACCTTCCCAGCGGCGAGCTTGGCACTCGACAGTCTCCATTTGTTGGAACCCAGCATCACGCAGTGCAAACAGGGTTTTGATAATCTGCTCAATACAGGGGCTGAAGCAACAAATAGTCACT
Source organism: Wickerhamiella cacticola (assembly GCA_030564425.1). Classification (NCBI taxonomy): domain Eukaryota; kingdom Fungi; phylum Ascomycota; class Dipodascomycetes; order Dipodascales; family Trichomonascaceae; genus Wickerhamiella; species Wickerhamiella cacticola. The sequence continues at coordinate 653,258 of JAJLUX010000003.1, read as the reverse complement.
ACCTTGGTACGATCCAACACGCCCTGTTCCAGTAAATGAGGCACTGCAAGCCAGGGTGCCGGCAAGTCAAGGAAAACGGTATTGGCATTGGGTGGGGTCTCGAGCTGGAAAGCATCCTCACACACATTTCTGTGAGTGATATCAACGTTATTCAAGTTGTGGTCTGCGAACTCCTTTTTTGCTTGCGCACAGCGATCTTCATGATACTCATATGTGTAAATGTGGCCGGTTTCACCAACTGTACGAGAAAGGGCATGCGTAAGAGCACCTGATCCAGTACCTGCCTCGATTACTTTGGTTCCAGGACGGATTCCTAGTCTTTGCACAATGTATGATGCATCTGGGCTGTATACAATCTGGGTTCTGTGGGGCAATGATTGAGCCCACAACTCAGGAGTTGGTGCCAATAGATGAATAAACCCTCTGCCATTGCTGCTGGCTATTTGTGAACCGTATTTCTTGCCAATAATGCTATTATGAGGAAATGCACCAAATCGTGTTTGGAAGACTTTGCCAGATTCTAGCGTAATAGGGCGGAGGTCACTACGAGAAATCCATGCCAAAACAAGATCTCCTTCCTCGATTATTTCTTTATAGCTCGTAAACGACATGAAAATTCAGCCCTGATGTGAAAAAAATATTTGTCATCTGTGGGTCGAGTCTCTGCTTTTACCGGTAGCTCACGTATAGATTCCAGTATATAAAAGCATACCTATGAGTTGCTTAATGGTTTTCAAGTAGCCCAAACTATCTCAAAGCTGATGTTTCGGCTCCAATTAATGGCGTTCATTCAGCTTTATATACGAGTTCCAATATGTGCTTCTCCAATTGTAAATGCATGTTTTGACCGGCAGTTCTCGAAATATAAGCTAGAGCTAAATCAATACGCTTCGCGGCTATTACGGAGTCTCATTTTCGGCTGGTGGGTGAGTAGCGGATTTGCTGAAACCAACTCCTCCAACACAGTCGCCTCAGGGTGCACCAGTTTGGCTGGGATTAAGATAAAGAGAATTTGCTTTAAAACCAGCAAGTGAACCTTAGAATCTTCTGTGAAGCTCTGCAACAGAAAACCCTCGTAGATACCATGTCGAATAGCATCCAGATCATGGAGCAAGCTCGAGCGTATGAATCTGTCCTCCATAAACACATAATTACTGAGTTACATCTCCGGTGACTGTAAACCTAACTCATCCTTGACATGTGCTCCTCAGAACCCCACGGGGTCGCGCTACGTAGATAATCTAAAATCAACCCATTTTCTTGATTGACGCGTTATTCTAAAATATGGTTTGGGCGGAGTCTTTTGAACACTCTTCAGACCAGACGCCCGTTATCTCTACAAGCCTGACGGGCCGGACTGTCTTGATAGAGAGAGCTCACATCAACGACACTACTGATGATCAGCGATCTAACCAGATGCTGTTATGTCAGAATTAATGGTTCCTCGGGGCCTTGCATATCACAGAACATTGTCCTGACACAATCCACGCATTATCACCTGCAGATCCATGCAGTCACCTGAGGATGATGATAAGGACTTTGAGTGGAATATATCAAGCTGTGGCATCCAAAACTTATCCTATACTACTCAGAAGTATAATAAAAAGGTATATAGCACACTTTTATCCACTCTAGCCTCGACATTTGCAGCATTGCGGTGAGATGTCCCAGTAACGATCGTCGTTAACGTTAACTGATAGAGAGCTGCACCTAACCCACGATCGAGGCTACGAAAATGTACAGCGGCGTGTGGTTCCGAATTCTAGACATGGTCTGAAAATTGCAATAGGTTTACATGGCGGTGGAATATAAAGTTTGGATCTACGCAACTGCAGCAGAGGAAAATGCACCACGTACTCTATCTCTATAATAACTTTTGAAGTATTATTACGCGACTAATTAAAATCTAGCCCCTGTCTTCTCGCTTTCTCACCACCACTTTGACGAAAAGTCCCGCCAAGCCCACATGCTAATTGATAGATAACGTGCGTATGATTATGCACGGTATATGCACGGACTCTACATATAAATCTCCATGATATCCCGTTAGAAGTCCCAGAAAAAAGGGTAAACCTTAACAAGAAAGATTCAAAAAATGTCTTCGTCACAACATCCCCTTCCACAATCTATTGGTTATGGTATTATCGTTGGCGTTGGATTCGCATTTGCGATTGGCATGATAGCCACTACATTTGCTCTCCGCCGCTACCAAAAAGAGAAAATGACTGCTGAAGAGTTTAATACTTCAGGGCGTACCGTACCTACTGGTCTTGTTGCCTGTGCTGTCGTATCATCCTGGACTTGGGCTGCCACTCTACTACAGAGTACCACTCAAGGCTACAAGAACGGTGTTTCTGGTCCTTATTGGTACGCAGCTGGTGCATGCGTCCAGGTTGTTTTGTTTGCAACCCTTGCTATCGAACTCAAGCGCAAAGCTCCTGGAGCTCACACATACCTCGAAGTTGTACGTGCTCGGTTCGGTCCTGTTGCTCATTGGGTATTTTTGTTCTTTGCCTGTGCCTGTAATTTCCTGGTAATGGCAATGCTTTTGACTGGCGGTGCTGCTACTGTACACAGCCTTACTGGCATGCACCCGGTCGCTGCTACTATTCTGATCCCGCTCGGTACCTGCTGCTATGTTTTGTGCGGTGGACTCAAAGCCGCTATCCTCACTGATTATGTGCACACAATCATCCTTTTTGTGATTATGTTTTTGTTTGTGTTCACTGTCTATGCCACTAACTCTTATTTGGGCTCCCCAGGTAAAGTCTGGGACCTATTGACAGAGCTTTCTAAAACAGCTCCGGTCGAGGGCAATCAAGACGGTTCGTACTTGACCATGAAGTCCAAGTCTGGTGGTATTTTCTTTGTTATTAATATCGCTGGAAACTTTGGTACAGTTTTCCTTGATAACGGGTACTGGAACAAGGCCATTGCCTCTTCTCCCTCAGCTGCTTTGCCCGGATATGTGTTTGGTGGTTTGGCTTGGTTTGCCATTCCTTGGCTCTTGGCGACCACTATGGGCCTCGCTGGTCTCTGTCTCGAACGTTCAGACCTTTGGCCCACTTATCCTCGCATGATGACCCCAGATGAAGTGTCTGAAGGTCTCACGCTCCCATACACTGCTGTTGCGCTCTTGAAAACTGGTGGTGGTGCTGCATCAATCTTGCTAGTTTTCATGGCAGTCACTTCTGCTGCTTCCTCTGAAATGGTCGCTTCTTCCTCCATTGTTACTTATGATATCTACAAGAGCTACATCAATCGCAAAGCTACCTCCAAGCAGCTCATGTGGGTTTCCCATGCCTCAGTTATTGGATTCACTACTTTTATGGTCGGTATGTCTATTATGTTTTACTATGTCAAGGTCTCTATGGGATTCCTCTACCTTTTGATGGGCGTGATCATTTCGAGTGCTGTGCTTCCTGCTTGTCTTACCATTTTCTGGACCGGCCTAAACAAGCAATCAGCAATCCTTGCTCCCAGTCTCGGATTTGGACTTGGATTAATGACTTGGCTGGTCACTACTGCCGGATTGTTTAGCTCCAAGATCAATACCACAACCGCTGGCAGTGACTACCCTATGCTTGCAGGCAATGTCGTCTCCCTTTGTTCGCCCATTATTATTATTGCTATCTGCCAGCTGATCTGGGGTCATGCACACTTTGACTTTGACGATCTCAAGGAACTCAAGTCTATTCAGGATGAGATGGAGGACAGTGAGTACAATACTGATTTGGAGGCAGACCATGTGCATCCAGTCCAGAGCACTGCTACTGAGCTCAAGTATGCCCAAGAGATGAACATTCTCGACACGTACTCTAAGTACGCCCGCTGGATCTGTGTAGTTCTTGCTCTTTGCTTTTTGATTCTGTGGCCCATGCCAATGTATGGCAGCGGCTACATTTTCAGCAAGCAGTTTTTCACTGGCTGGGTGGTTGTTGGCATGATTTGGATGTTTTGTTCACTGGGACTTGTGGCTATTCTTCCTCTCTGGCAAGGACGGTTTGCAATTCGCGATACTGTTCGTGGTATTTACTGGGACTGCACTGGCCAGTCTCACAAGCTTCGTGCATGGCAAGACGAGCATCCCGAGCGTCTCCACCATGGCCTGGCACCTACACAAACCCAAATTGAACATCTCGAGGGCAAAGAAGTTGTTGTTGGCAACCACGCAGTTGGCAGGACCAAAGGTGATGGCGAGAAAGCCGACGACATCAGCGACCTTAGTGCAAACTAGCCTGCTTGCTCCCTAGTATAGATATTTATTTTTAATTCGTTGACTGTTTAAATTACTCTTTGTGGACATAATCACCAGCAGACTTTACAGCAGTCTGACTATTCGATCTACCGAGCCTGACAAAATTAAAGAATGCAACTGTGTACAAATAAATAACATCAATATCTCTATGGCTCAAAAATGGGGTCTCAAAGACCAAGTGGGTATATAGTTTGCATTATGCCTAGATTCAACAATCAGCACGGCTTGAGTCTCTCTAATCGTCTCTTTTGTACCAGTTGAAGAAACTGGTCAACTTTTTCTGTACGTTCACGAGTTCTAGCTTCAAACTCTGCAAGCATACGCTGTCGAAGCTGATCCTCAGACTCATATTCTGTGTCGCTGTACAGTGTGCTATTATCTGAACCAAGTGTGGACAATTCCAGTGTGCTATTCGTTCTAATACTGTTTGCTTCACATACGAGTTTGCTGAGATTATAGCTCAAGTCTCGTGTGAGCTGTTTCCTTGTGCCAGTGTCGAGCTGCGAGTCAGAGCTCGACATTTAGTGGGGTCAAAGTCACGCGAATCAGTCATTTTATATACATAGAGGGTCGCATATGAACTACCCCCCTGTAAAATCTGTAACATGCCCATCAGGCACAAGTGCACACTCGCACACTGCCGGTCAAATACGTGGTCTTTACAAGACACTACTTGATTGGCATAAACGTGAAAATTTCTTGACATTTCACAGTTATCAGGTCAGTACATTCCCCCGTAGGGGTTTGCCTGTATGTATGCGTATGCAGTAACGCTAGCACCACCCATCTAGCAAATTCATGATAGCCATGCATGCAAACATGCTGTGTACCTGGTCGCTTAAACGCACAGCTTCAAGGTTGGATAGTTTTTATATACAGGATTATTTGGTCAAAAGAGAAATGTAAGCACGGTTGGAGATGGCAATCTTGTGCTGGGCAGACTTCTTGGCAAAGCCAGGAGATGAACCCTTATGAGCAGACATGATTTCCTCAGCCAAACGAACGCTGAATGCCTTTGATGGTCTGCGGTCACTTGATTCAAGGATCCAGGTCCAAGCTTGACGCAATCGTTGACGCTCGGTCATGGGCACTGGTACTAACTCAGCACGGGCACCACCATCAGAGTAGCGTTTAGTACGAGTGAGAGGACCCATGCGATCCAAGATATCCTTCAAAAGAGCAATAGGATCCTGACGAGTCTTGAGGTAAACGAGGTAGAGTGCCTCGGTGAGGTAGCGGTGGGCACGAGCCTTTTTACCGTGACGCATAATGCAATTTGCGAGATAGTCCATGGTCTCGTCCATCATTGGAGGAATGGCCTTGTGCTCAAGTTTCTCGAACTGTTCAATTTGTTCTTTTGTGGGCTCGAAAAAGACCTTTTGGGGCTGGTGGAGGGCCTGGTCGAGAATGTTAAAGTCGCGCGAGTCCTCGGGGGCGAATACTTTGCTGGGCTCGTAGCGGGAGCCATTAGGGCGGAACTCCTGGCGAACCTCTTGAAGGGCCTCGAGCCATGCCTTGGCTTCTTGATCTGCTTCTTCTCTAGTTGGTGCAGAGCCGTCTTGCTTTTGTTTAAGAGATGCAAGGTAATCAGCAGGACTCTGGTTGGAGAGTCTAGAATTATATCTAATGGGCTGGATTTGATAAATACGAGCGGCCGCTGTTCTCAGCATACCTACCGACTTGAACATTTGGTCTTGATAGGAAAAACACAAAGCTCGAGTTTTAGTGGTTTATGTCAGCAATTCGAGCCAACACGAGTGAATTTTCCCGTTTGTCAGCGCCCCATTATTCATAACGATGATGATTTCTCGTAGAGGGTATAGCACCGCAAAAGATATCCTCACCAAAGGGTTTGAGAAAATAGGTGCTTCGGCAGTTCATAAAAAAAACCCTCAAGAACTCGAAAAGCTTGTTGCTGCTGGTAAAGAGCTTGGAATCCCCAAAAATGTCGTGACCCAGGCCTACGATGAAGCCACTCCTGGGGTAGCACGCGCTCCTGCCTACACCAATGAAGCCAGAGAGAAGACCCAGCGCTACGATCTCGAAATGTTTGACACGCCATCCCCGCAAAACTTTGGCCGTCCATTCGAGTACGACGACCTGCCATCTGCTGCCCACTTGCAGCTTGAAGAGCATCGTGATTTGCGTGCTCTGGTGCGTGCCGCTGCTTATGAGCTCCCCTTGCTGAGCCAGTACAAAACCGAGTACCGCCGCCCCACCAAAAACGAGAACTTACGGTTCAGATACTATGCGTTCGCCAATGAGGACCATCCTGCGGCCAAAAAAGTTGTTGTCGAGTTTGAACCAGAGAGTACTGGTCTCACTGGCGCTGCTTTGCACAAGCTCAAGCTCTTGGCTGGCCCTCGCTACCACAGAGATACAAACCGCATCAAGATTGCATGCGACAAGTTCCCTCACCAAACACAAAATAAGCGTTACTTGGGCAACATCTACATGAGACTTTTGGAGACTGCGCAAGATCAGTCTGAATCGTTTGCCGATATCCCACTTGACCCTCGTCCCAATGACCGTCGCGAGCGCCACCGCAAGCCCCTTTACCCACAATTTAGGTTCCCCGAGGAGTGGAACCGCCCCGATAAGGCACCCAAGAAACGGGAAGATATTATTAGTGTTCTTTCCGAGTAGATTCTCCCTTGAAGTCATCCTCAACACATTCCTAACTCTAAGCCTTGTAGGCATTAATGTATATATATATGGTTTACTCTTCTACCCAGCTAATCGGCTCTAGAACTACATCTCTCTCAACTGGTTCCTGTATCAATTTTATCAACTCGTCGTCGTTGAAGTCCTCTACTGTTGAAGTTACCTGTAATGTATGCTGCAGTGCCCTCAAGTATTTCGGTAATGTGGAGTAATACTTTTGGCCATCTTGTGCGAGCTCAGCCACTCTCTGGATAGTGAAAGGTGGGGCTTCAAATGCGTATAGCGTTTTGTTAACATCCAAGTGGATATCCTTGCACTTTGTAGTGACTTTAGTTAGGGGGTCTGTGGTCTCGATGCATTCGGGGAACTTGGAGCACTGAGAGTCGATTGCCGTTATTAATTCATCTCTCAGAGCGTCCCAGTTTTTGATAGGTTTCGCATCAATAGCATCCTGTAGCGACATTTCGATTTGAATCCCCCTCTACTAAAATACCAGGTTGATAACCAGGGTAATGTGGCGTTTTTGCCTCATTCTCTCTATGTACCGGAGATTTTATTCTACTGTACCGCTAGCTTTCGATAAATGGTCGCCTAGAAGTGAAATTAAATCTGCTCCAATTGTTTTTCTGCATGGTTTATTTGGTACAAAGACAAACAACCGCACCGTTTCCAAAGTCTTGAGCCGTGACCTCGGGTGCGACATTTACTGCCTTGATCTACGCAATCACGGTTCAAGCCCTGCTGCTCCAGAGATTGATTACCATGTGATGAGCCAGGATGTGGCAAGGTTCATTGAGGACCATAAGCTTCAAAAACCTATTGTTATCGGCCACTCTATGGGTGCTCGTACTGCCATGGCCCTGGCACTTGAGCGGGGTGATTTAGTCTCCAAGCTTATTTCGGTAGACAATGGTCCAGTCAGTCGTGGTCTCAGCCCTGATTTTGCTCGATACATCAGGGCAATGAAGGAAATCGACCGCGCTAATCTCACGAGCCGTACAGAGGCTGATGAGATGTTGAGCAAACATGAGCCAAATGCTGCAGTAAGGGCGTTTTTGCTGGCTAATTTCAAGCGTGAAGATAATGTCCTCAAGTGCCGCTTGCCTCTCGACTACCTCGCTAAAGGGTTGATGCACATTGGGGAGTTTAATTACTTGCCACAGGACTACCGGTACACTGGACCTACGCTTTTGATTAGAGGAACAAAGTCAAAATTCGTACCCGATGAAGATTTACCAGTAATGGGCCAGCTTTTCCCCAAGTTTGAGGTCCGCGATATTGAAGGAGGACACTGGATTATCAGTGATAACCCAAAGGAATTTGTTCGAGATGTAGAAGAGTTTCTCACTAAAGAAGACGAGTAGAATGACTTATAGACTATAGACTATAATACAAATGTATTATAATTGGCTGACCAGCTGATACAGCATACTTATGAGGTGGCAAGACACGCTCATAAGCATATGCTCAAAAGTTAGTGGTAGTTTAAAGGTAAAAGCAAAGCTGGAGGCCATTAGGTTATTATTTTTGTTCAATAAAATATATATCTAATTACGTACAATGATTAATTCGTTTTTTTGAGCTTAGAGGAGGGCAACAAAGGCAGCGGCCATGGCACCAGCACCGGCAACACCAGCAGCAGCAATGTTAGCAGAGGCAACGTCGGTGGCAGGAGAAGCGGTCTCAGAGACCTTGGAGCTCTTGGAAGCAGAAGAAGAAGCCTCGCTGCCAGTGGCAGTAGCGGTGGCAGTGGCGTCAGCGTTAGAACCAGACCACACGCAGCCGGTGGTAAGACCAAGAAGACCAGCGTAGTAGGTGGCAGGGGAGGCAGTCAACTTGGAGATGAAGCTCTCGGGGTCAGCCTCGATATTGGTGGCATCGTTGTCGGGCAAGTAGGGCAAGAGGCACTGGTAGTCGCCAGGGAGGCTGCTGTAGAAAGAGTAGGTGGACCACTCAATAGAGTTCTGAGCAGCGGCGAGGGCAAGGAGCTGAGCGACAGTGAAGAAGTTCATGATGACGATCGATCAAGTGGCCCACGGGTCCCTTAAAAACAGTTTGCTGCAGAAATGCACGATGCACGCGACCTGCATCGTGCAGATAATCTTATGCATAAAAGAATAGTGCATGCAGATGCTAATCTTAGGCAAGCGTTGCTGGAGACAGCCCATTTGTGGGAGCACCCTCGCGCTGGTCCTCAAAATATTTAATACAAAAATTTGAAAAAGAGTCTATGTTTTGTGTGACTAGCACATCCTTGGTACACATGTATCCTAGTACCACCACAAAATACCTTGAATTCTAGGAAAATCGTCATGCATTAACCATGCAGACGAACATACCAGCCTCGGTGTTACTCCCCAGAAATGGGCAAAACCAGCCAAGAAAAGGTCGCAAAATCCAGCTCAAGAGTGATGAATGCCGCATGAGATCCGCAAAAAACGCGTTTGCGGTGTATTAGTGACCGATCCGTCACCACACCTGTAGCCACAGATCGCTGATATGCTGCATGGTCATGTAAACCATAAATCAGCGGATAGCAAGCCTCAAGTACTGGTTTGAATATGATAGTAACAAATATGGAAACGGGGATAATTTGTTTATACCAATCACTAATTTTAGCGAAGATATCGACTCAAACTACTTGTGGGTCCCCCGTAGAAACCAGAAAACGATATTATTGAACTCCTAATTTATGATTTACTCTAGAATATGAGCTCAGGTCAACAGCTAATGCCCACAACTCTCATATTTGGCAACATTCCCCGGATTGCTTGGTGTGCTTATCATGCATTAGAATGATGTAATCATGCACTTCATTGGGAATTAAGAGCTAAATTAATGCATCGGCATGCCAGGGGGTTGCGTTTCGTTAAGACTAGAACCAACGCTAGCCTAGACCTAGATAAGAGCCCTGTAATTAATAAACCACACAAAACAATCCCCGCTATGTAAATGGTGGCTATCTAGATTTTTGCGTATTTTTTCAGTTTCCTTGTGTGCCCGGATTCTCGCCGGCCAAGCAGAGCAAGCCAACTAGCATGCCAGGGGCTAGAGAAAAATACCAGTGCAATAAAAGCTAAAGTAAAGGATATCCCGCTGGTAATACCGTTGAGATTTTGACTAGTTTTCCAATAGAAAATTTAGATAAATTCTTGTTTGAGACCTTGTACACATGCGATGTTTTAGGCTGGCACCCATGACCCCAATTAAGGAATTTGGGTCCAGCATCTGTTTCAGATGTCAGCTTGCTGTGAGAAAAGCCATTTGCTAGTTTAATAAATGGCATCATACTGATTTAGAAATTCATCAACTGAAATTGTGTATTAACTCCATGTAGTATAGCGGTAGTAGCGTGGGATCTCTGTGTCCCAGAGTCTTGATCGTTGGTAACCACTCGCATGGTTCCGGTGATTTAGCCTACTTTAGTCTAAGCTTTTGCATGGAACGTTTCTTGCTGTACATGAAGAATAAAGGTCTATCACTGGCTACTTGCCTTGAGCCACCGTGCCAAACCCGTGAGTGTTTACTAGTAGCTATCCGGTATGTAAACATCCTAGCATCCACAATATACTATAGATTTCCTGTATAGATTGCTTAGCTGGAATACGTTCACCTAATCTCTCCTTTAGCTCTCTCCAAGTATACCAACACTCGATCATCCACCACCCAACCTAACACCGACCCCACACCACCCAGTACACTGCCAGTTCTGTATACCACGGAACTCACTAGTATCAGTATACCGCTACGTCGACGGTTGGCTCACGAGGCGAGTTACACTGAGTTACTTTGAGCCCACCTTCCATCATCACTGTCGACGACTCAGAATACAAGAAGCTAATATAGACACATTCCGTTTTCCTAGTTTCATATTCAGGAGTGATGGCGAAAAGACTGGCTAAAATCGATCATCGGCCACTATGCCAGCCTCAAGTGGAGACCTACGAGAAGGTATCTCCCGAGTCCCCCTAGTTTGTAACTACTGCCACAACAAAATACCTTCAATCGTTTCCTGCTTTCCCGCTTGACTGTAAAGTAACTCCCTGCCTTTTTTGATCAGGTCCCAGACCCACGCAGTCTTGCACCCAGTTGATCAGCATCTGCGGCGCCACGTACTCAAACTGTGTTGTCCATTTCGGAATACCAGACATAATTAGCACTTTGGCACCGTCAACAGCCTGTAAAATGCCCTTAATACCAGGCAGTTGGTAGGGTGTGTCCTGCACCCCACAATGCCCAGCTACGTGGCTACCCCGCAAACGCTTCCAGTAGACTAATCTAATTAGTTCAAAATTTATTTTAATTATGGATACTACTGTATTTCCAAGGCTAGCTAACATAGATACATGAGTTTGAAATGCCAGGTTTTAGGGCAAGCCAAGCTGATAATTTGAATTCAACTAGTTAGGCCAATTGTAGAATGAGTATCGGCTAAATAGAGGTGAATGGAACTTAAGCACATATTATACCATGCTTGTAATCATGCCAGCTACTGATACTAGTGATTCATAAAATGTGATGCGCTTTATCCTTCACTCCATGACCTACAATCCAGAACTCCAGCTCGAAGTTAAAGAAATTCTCAAGGAGATATATGGAAACAATTCACAGGATATAACACCAACTCTTACTTCCTTCACTGAGATGCTGGGCGCGCCCCGTGAAGAGCCCAGAAACGAGCAGCGTAGTTTTGGCGACGCCAGGCTACAAAGGGCACGCACTCTGTACTTTAACTCACTAGAAGGTCAGGAGATAGCTCAGGCGTTTCATTTACGCGAGATGGCGGGCTGCTTTGATGAGGGCGAGCAGACTCTTGAGCGGTCCTTCTCTAGAGACAACTCGTTGGCATCCACTACAGCCACTACAATCGATGAGATGGGTACTTCCTCTATCTCGGCCTCGGTTCAAGCAGCTGTCGCAGCGGATACCTCAAATGCAATGATGGTCGTGGACATGCAAGCGTTTGTCTTGAGCATTCTCAATAGGACCTGTGTATCCAGCATTCCAGAAGGTGAGCTGCTACAGGTCCCGGGTCCAAGACTACAGCATAAACGAAGCGAGATATTCTATCGGTTCGGTAGGCGACTCAAGGAGAGGGTTGAGCGCACTGCTCGTCCTAAACATCGTGAAGAGTAGAAATTCTATAGTTTTCTAGTACACACACGAGCTACGCTTTTGCCCCTTGGCAGGTGAGAAGAGCTTTAAGAGCTGGTCTGAAAATTAAGAGTCTCAGCTATGCACTCAAAAAAATTATCACCGTGAGAAAACGTCCACGCAGGTACTGCAAAGTAGTTTCTGACATAGAGAAGAGTTAAATCTCACTAAATAGCGCTACCTCACGAGACAGCGGGTAATCAGCAAAGTCGGGAATTTAGTGATACGAGCAGTACACGTTAGAGTCGCAATTGAACAGGAAAAACAACAAAGCTTTTAAAATGTACAAATAGAGTAATTTGAATGCGTATTAAGTGACTCTGAGCTACCCCTGCAGCACCACCTCTGTCGCCTAATTCCGACGCAGCTGAAGTACATCCTGCTTCATCCTAGGTTCAGATCAAAGGAATGGAAAAGCAGCTCTGGGAATTCACAGAATACTACTAAACAGTCGAGCTGTTTAGGAATGTAGTTTACAACCTGTAGTGAGTTCTACAAATGAGTAAATACATGTGAGAATCTGGATAGCAAACAGGTACCGTGAGAAACTCATTAAAAGCACTCTGCAAAGCATATATTGCACAGGCCGAAAAGAGAGAATACATAAATGCCTGTACGACTTGGGTGTCACTTTTTAGGTTCGCGTTGATAAGTTACTATCCTTCGCTACTTGGTCCTTGAACTGGAGCTAATTGCATTGATATATGTATATCAAAAGATATACCGCGCTTTAAATATATGAGATTCACTACCTTATCAATGAGTATCTGCGATTTCCCCAGGCGTGCGAACCTGCCTGGATCAAACAAGAGACTACATGTGCGTAAAAAGGAGATCTGGAGTCCTCCTGCATGAAGAATAACTCTTCATAGAATAGACCGTATATACTCCATAACTTGAAACAGTAGTCTAGAACCCCACTTTTGACATTCACGGCGCCCCAGAACCCTCACCTGAAACATACATACCTTTACTACCTATACTAGTAATGCATGATAGATATGTACGACTTGATAGTGAATGCCCCTATTAGGGGTAGGATAATTAGCGCATACATTGAGCTCCCCTTATGTCCAGTAATTTGCTCATAACGTGAGACGTCCCAACCTTTCCCACTCTTTTATTCGACTCAAAGTAACTACTTAGCTACAGATGAATTGTATGACGTCTGCGTCATGGAGCTTAACTAAACAGCACATTCAAAATAGCCTAGAATGATTTACATTATCAAGCGTTTTCTTGAGCAGTTTAACCCTCTCGCCCACCCGTTATTGGGAGGCGGCCAGACCGTTACGATTTGTTGCATAAGTACGCACACCGTGCATGAATTAATGCATATTTACGCCAAGGAAATAGGAAACTCCTGACGGGACAGGCTTAATGTGGAACAAAATCGATCCATTCCTAACGGTCTTGGTGTACACAGCGCTCAATCTTGTCTTCAAAAACCATGTATCAGAAACATTTAACCTAATTTAGCGCAGATGACCAACTAGAACTAATGTGACCAATGACATGTACAGTAATACAGTACTTGTAAAAGCTAAAAGAAATATACGAGTGCCACAATCCAGCCGTTACATCAATACCCACCTGATACTGTTCACTATATGAGCGAGTTTTTACAACTACAAGCCGAACTCACTCGGCAGATCGAAATCGAGGCTCAGGGGCTGGTATTCTCACTTAAACAGATCAAAGTCATCCTCAATCGGTGCCGATTACTTGGCATTAGGGTGACCGAAGCAGAGGAGTTTTGGATGAGAATCAATGATATTATTGGACCTAAAGAAAGTTTAGATGCGAGATAACTAAGAGTAGGCTGTGAGTTTGAGATTTAACTGATCTATAGGGCCGCCGATATACCCTGTTGGCATGCATGGTTCATTTTTCGGTTCATGCCAGGGTAACCATAGGCGAGGATGTTACTTGACATGTGCGCCATCAGGAGAGAGAAGCGGGTGAAGCCTTAGATCTGGGTTGCCTAGGGAGTATACTGAGGGTATCAGGGATCGAGATAGATAACGCCATTGACGGAGTAACAGGAGGGCGGCTCGTGGTTTGTAGCTATCATAGATCAAAGACGTAAGTATGCGCATGTAAGCACACCCGTTTGGTTTCCAATTGTACCTGCATATGCATAGTATTGAAGGGCCAGCCAATCGGTATCAATCCTATAGACAAAAGTCCAAACAGAAAGCTTTGCAAATAATATAGAGGTAGTAGAACCATAAAGAAAAAAGTCGTTTATCATTCTCCTGAATTTGTTTTTATCTGAAACAATTATTTTGAATCTGACACCAAGAGGCTCCAGTCTGAGGCTTGAGAACCTACAGATAAATCGAAAATCCTATCCGAGCTAGTGCAATGTCATTGGTTGCCTAGGAGATATGCTGTTACCAACAAGATGCATGCATTCCAAAACAAATGGAGATTGGAATGAAGCAACCGCGAGTGTTGTGGCCTAAATATTTATTCTAACCGTTAAAATTGCAAAATTCACTACTATAGTACTGTATGGACGCACTATTATTTCCCGAAAACGGACATATCCCTCAATCCCCAAACCCATAGTCAGACGGTTCAGTCCTGCGGCTGCATCAGCTCCTGTCCCTCCCCCTACCCTCCCTCCCGTTTTGTCGTAATCACATCTCTTAGCAATGGTCAACGAGAACATGTCAGAGGATAATTCTTTATCTCCCAACGGCAGAAGAGTCCGAGATAGCACCGATATCATGAGCGTGAGCAGCTGCCTAAAGGGCTCCAAGGAGGATAGTAGCAGTAAAGATGGAAGTCTCTCCAATGGGGGCACTGATGGAGGTACTGACGCGGGAACCTCAGTGGATTCAAATGATTCATTGCTGTTCCCTAAACGCCAGGTCTCGGATCTCAGCACGCGTAGGTCTACCTCGAGCTTCACCAATCAGGCAAGTGCTCTCAAAAAGCATCGACGCATCCATCACCATCATTACACTAACCGTAAAGATGATCCCAATGTTTTGGGCACTTCATGCGATTGCCCTTGTCCCTCACCTCCCGGATCTCCTCCATTGCATGCAAACGAGCACATGCGTATCCGCACCCCGGCTAGTGCTGTTCCTAGTCGTCACAACTCCTCAGAAATTGGTACAAGGATGCCATTTAATGATAAGCCGGGCTCTGCTAATGACCGCAGTGATCCCACTGAGCAATTTTTCCAGGAAAAGTCCAAGTCCAAGGAGCCTCGCCACTATGAGATTGCTCGCGTCGTAATGTCTACCCCGAGCTCTCCGACTCGTAGCCAAGTTCAGAGTGCGGGATCACAGGTCGCTGAGCCTGAACAGGCTGCCACGAGGAGCTACACTAGCTTGCTACCCCTTCGATCCAGGACTTCTATGGCTGATATGAGCACCCCTGCTGATTTGAGTCTGAGTCGTCCTGTCAGTGCTTTGACACCGACCACTGAGCAGCAGCCCAAACAAATTAATGAGGCTAAAAAGCCGCTTTATATCCCTGCCGTGCTGAGACCCACGCAGAAGACTTCATATCAGGCCCAACGCCATCAGTCGGCTGCCTCGGCTGCTCGCCAGAGCTGTTTGAGACCGCCCACTCGCGAACACTGGGTTCCAGATAACGAAGCGGACAAGTGTACTGCATGCTCTAAAAAGTTTGGGTTCATGGATCGACGACACCACTGTCGCAAGTGTGGCCAGGTTTTTTGCGCCAAAGACTCACGGTTCATGATTGGCCTTGACCAAACATTGAGCTATAATTTATTTGGATTCCCTTCACGCTCATGTAAAGCTTGTTGGGATGACTTTACGCATTCCATTTTACAATCTTCTCGTCTTAATACTGACCCAACGCCAGTTGCCGCAAACTGTGGCTCCCTTGGAATGCAAGGTATCACTATTGGCCAACGCCTCGGCGAGGCCCCCGAGCAGCCAGTTGCTGGTTCTCTTGTACCTAATATGCCTGTGGATTGGAGTTGGTCCACTTTTTAAACTCCACACTTCTCACTGGTCAGCCTTGCTCTGGCATTCCTACTCGCTTGAGTAGATTGGGGACTGTAATTTGAACATTAAATTTTTTATATACCTAAATATTTATACAATTTTAAATAATGTGAGGAGGCTGGTGCAAGTCTGAGGGCACTATGCGTGGCGAAAACTCCACAAACTCAAGCAGATATGCGCTCCAACACTCTACTGGCAATGCGACCAATTTCACCACCTTCCTTGATGCTTAGCGATAGCCCTTGCTGCAATTGATCTGCAACACTTTGGACTATTAGCCGGCGAGCTTCACCATCTTCAGTTATGACTCGAGACCCAAAACTATAAGGCATTGAGATCTCTGGGATCAGGAACGAGGCGCTACTAGCATGATATAAATTGGCTGGTTTCTCGGTATTGGTCTCAAGACCAAGGTCTATCAATGTCTGAAAACTCTTCATGTGTGTGAGCTTCGTCTTGGAAGCGGTTTTGCCAAATCCCATAGAGGTAGTAGCAATAGATCCGGCCGCTTTGGATACCTGTGCAACACTAGAGAACCCAAATAGTGTTAGAAAAAGCTCTAAGGTTCTCACAAATCCTTGTCGTATGGTCTCCTTGGGGTTCTTTTCCATCAGGACATCAAGATAAAGAGTCGACTCGGCACGGATTGCCGGAGTGATGTGTGTCATTGCCGAATGGATATATAGCAAAATCATTGGAATAAAAGAGTCGAGGTGTGTGAGATTTTTCAGGAACTTGAGCACGGCTTGCCTCACTGTCATGTCCGCGTCCACAATCAATGGCACAGTTTGCTGAATGATTGTAGAAAGTTGTGGACGATGAAGATGGTAATGATCATTCATATAAAGGACCGCCTGTTTCCTGATGATCGCCTGATGGTGTTTGAGTAAACTCAGCTGGCTCTTGATTGTGCTTTGGCCAAGATTCTGCTTAGGAACAGAAAGGGTCTTGGTTTTAAACGAGGTATCTGTAGCATTTGAAGCTTTAGGGGCTGCCTTACCTACTTTTAGCTTTTGTTTAACGAAATCTTTTTTTTTCTCCTTGGCCTTTTTTTTGGATGCCATGTAAGATTGGGAGGAGAGGGATCGAGGAGCTGGGGGGATCCAGGGAATGCAAGAGTATTAGCGAGAAGGAATTGGCTGTAAAGTAATTGACTAGAGAAGCCAATACAGCCGGGAATGTATACCTGAATATAGAAACATAGAGCCTTGAGCCAGGACATCATTAGACCAGCTATGTAGTTTCATATCACCCACAAACGGTCGACTTATGCTCCATGATTTACCGTATATGGGTTTATAACAATAATGCTATAACTATGAGTGGACTTAAACGCTAGTAGCTGCGATATATCAGCATGAGTATAGCGACTATCCATGCACGCTGGATGCAGAGCATATACTACTGACGGGCTCGCTTCAATATTACGCACGTGCTTGTGGCTCTATGGTGTGGTATCTATATCCAAAGATTAGATCACTTTAGTTTACAGGTATACCCAGCTGTAGCATGCAGGTGGTGAAGAAAGCAGGTTCACTTCATATGCCAACTTTTCAGTCATATTCACGACAATCATGGCAGGATCACCCCTCAGCTTCCGTTTAACTGGGTACCAGGAGAGCTCAATTAAGCTTGTATGTGCATAAGAGTGTATGGCCAATTGGTACAAATGTAGGCATAGATTGAACCAATTATCCACTCTGGTGCCTTCCATATTTAATAGAATTTAGTTGATAGTACTATTTACGGTTCTGATCTACTGCACAATTTACCCTTGCAGTTTTGAATTCACTTCTGTAACCGTCTAGATCAGATTAGCTTCATAGTACCAAAATGGCCGCTACATGTACAGAATCTATCGTGTCTTCTTTTGGTCGGCTCGGTTCTCAAGTGCACATGACTTGTAGTGCTTTGATGCTCTCCAACTGACTAAAGGCAGCCAGAGTTGGTTGACAACGACGACCTTGTTGCAAATGGCGTAATCCTTAGTAACCAACTAAATAAATTCACATAGAAAGCCACTTTTTTCTACCATCCCAAGAAGTATGCCCTATAAATTTGGTACCCTTGCTATTCACGCCGGTAGTGAACCTGATAAAGAGACTGGTGCGGTTATTAACCCCATTAACTTGAGTACTACTTATGCTCAAAAGGCTGCTGCTCAACCAGTTGGTGCCTTTGAGTACAGCCGTAGCGACAACCCCAACCGTAACCAGTTTGAGACTGTCGTTGCTGCTCTTGAGCAGGCCAAATACGGGTTGGCTTATGCCTCTGGTTCTGCCGTTACTGCCAACGTCCTCCAGGCTTTCCAAAACTCCCACGTTGTCTCTGTTGGCGATGTTTATGGTGGTACCCACCGTTACTTTACCAAGGTAGCAGGTGTTCACGGTATCCAAACTACTTTTACCAACAAGATTCAGGAGGAACTCAAGAGTTTGATCAAGCCTGAGACTCGTTTGGTGTGGATCGAGAGTCCCTCCAACCCTACCCTTAGCATCACTGACATTGCTGCTATCGCCGAGATCGTCAAGGAGTTCCAGGCTAAACAGGAGATCTACCTCGTTGTAGACAACACTTTCTTGTCTCCCTATATCCAGAACCCCTTGGTTCACGGTGCCGACCTCGTTGTGCACTCTGTCTCCAAGTACATTAACGGCCACAGCGACGTCATTATGGGTGTTGCCGCTACCAACAGCGATGTTCTGCACGAGAAATTGCGCTTCTTGCAAAACGCTATTGGTGCCATTCCTTCCCCCTTTGACTCTTGGCTTGCACACCGTGGCTGCAAGACCCTGCACCTTCGTCTTCGCCAGAGCTCTGAGTCGGCCCAGAAAATTGCCGAATACCTCGAGAGCCGTATTGGCCAGGACGTTGAAGCTGTCAACTACCCCGGTCTCAAGTCTAACCCCAGCTACGCCATTGTTCAAAAACAGCACAGAGATGGTCTCGGCGGTGGTATGATTTCTTTCCGTATCAAGGGTGGTGCTGAGCAGGCCTCCAAGTTCTGCGCTGCCTCTAAGCTCTTTACTTTTGCCGAATCCCTTGGCGGTGTCGAAAGTCTTTGCGAGGTCCCCGCTGCCATGACCCACGCAGGCATTCCCAAGGAAGCCCGTGAGGCCTCTGGTGTTTATGACAACTTGATCCGTTTGTCTGTTGGTATTGAAGACATTGACGACTTGTTGGAAGACATCAAGGCTGCTCTCAGTGCAAGTGTTTAAAGCGCTTGCATCAGCTCAAAATGTAAATATAAATTAAAAAATCTCATAGGGTACATTATATAGACTTGATATTATAGATTTATATTCTTGTTGGTAGTGGTAATGGCGAATCAGGGCGGTACCTATCAGCAGAGGTAGCAGGGTTCACACCAGCACTGAGCACCTCATCAGTAATTGGGATAAACTGATCGTTGAACTCCTCCCATTTAGCCTTCAGCTTCTCAAGCACCTCAGGATATTTCTCTTTGAGGTTGGCCCGTTCTCGCTGATCCTCGTAGACGTTGAAAAGAAACTCATTATCCTGGATTTTCAGGTACTTGAAATCACCTTCCCGGAAAGCACGCTGCTTCTGGGCCTTGTACCGCCAAAATAGTGACCGATCAAATTGTGGTTTCAGTCCTTCAAGTACTGGCAAGATGTTGATCCCATCAGGAGGGTATTGTGGGTCTGGTTGAGCACCTGCTGCGGCCAATAACGTCGGAAGCCAATCAGCGGTAATTGTTACCTGTTCCTGAACCTGTGGCTTGATTTTTGCTGGCCAGCGAAATAATGTAGGAACTCTGATGCCTCCTTCCAAAAGCTCGGTTTTTTGACCAAGTAATGGCCAGTTCTTTGAGAATCTCTCGCCACCATTGTCGCTTGTGAACACAACAATAGTATTCTCTGCCTTCCCAGCCTTTTCAAGAGCGTTTAAAACTTGACCAACTGCTGCATCAAGAGCATGAACGATCTCGCCGTACTTTTTGATGCTACCACCATCATGATGGAACAAACTCTTGATTTCCTTGGATACGTTCTCATCTTCTGGACCCTCCCATGGCCAGTGAGGTGCAGTAAAGTGCAGCGACAAGAAGAATGGCTTATCGCTATCCTTGCGATCCTCAATGTATTGACTTGCACTATCACCCAAAATCTGAGTGTAGTAGCCAGTACGCTCAACAGGGATATCTCCCTCCCACAAATCAGCAGCATCATCAGGATTAGTGGAGCTTCTGTGGGTAAAGTAGTCTATAGCCCCCGCATGGTTGCCGAAAAAGTAATCGTACCCACTCTTCAGTGGTCCATATGTAGGAGGCCGGCCAAGATGCCATTTGCCAATAAGTGCCGTTTCGTACCCAGACTTTTTGAGCAATGAAGGTAAAGTAGGGTGATCAGTTGGTAAACCAAGCCCGTTAGCTACCCGCACAAGGGGTTCTTCCAAGCCTCCCTTGAGACGGTACTGATAACGCCCAGTGATCAATGCAAAGCGAGTAGCAGAGCACACTGCAGAATTAGCATATGCCTGTGTAAATCTAACACCTTCATTGGCGAGCTGGTCTAAGTGTGGGGTAGTAAAGTCAAGTTGTCCGTACACGCCAAGGTCGGCATAGCCAAGATCGTCTGCCAGGACAAAAACAATATTAGGTTGAGACATTAAATGGAAATTTTCAACCCCGAGGATTATGGTGTTTCGTGGTTGCATTGCTGCTATATAGTCGCGTATAGTGTCAGTTCACGTGAACTGCTGCCATGCTTAAGCGAACACCATTGCTGCACCATCAATGCATCTATGCGGGGGACGCCAGTCGTCTCATCACTACGTAATCAGACCCTTCCTGATACTCTACTGAGGCACGTAGTTAGGGGCTTAAATAGCGTTGTCCCACTCATGTACTGTTATATTGTATCTAGGTTGACTCTCAGCCCTTTGGTGTTGTCTGGCAATCTCAATCAAAGAGCTAAGCTGATAGCGCCCCTAAGATACAAACTTAAGAATCAATGGTTCATGTAATTATAGATTAAGAAAATTAGAGTGCGTATCTAAACTCTGGGTTTTGAAAATCCGTGAGATCTGCAAATTCGGAATTGACAATTCCTTCTGGCAGTTTTTCGTTTCGCTGATCACGACGGCGGTTCTCCCAGATATTGAGAGCACACAGAATAAAATAGAGGAAGAGTGTAATGATGATGCTGATTACCATCGCAAGCTTGGCACCTGTGTACCCTGGTGCTTGGTCTTCCTTGAAGGTTTGTGGTCCTATGAGGTTCCCCACACAGTAGCCAATCAGCAGAATTGCGCTAGTGACGGATTTTTTTGTTGAGCCTGCAACATTTGATGAAATTGTGGACAATAGAGCCGTGTAGTTAACAGTACCGCACCAGCTGTTGAGGAACAAGCCACCCAATTGGCCCGGTATAGTCGGACACCATGCCAACAAACAAAGGGACATGAGCATTAGTGCCGTAGTAAAGTTTCCCCAGAAAAGCATACGGTAGTCTGGGAAAATGTATTTGCATGCTATGCTTGTGAGTAGACACCCTCCTGTTTGAACAGCACCATCAGCACATCCCAAAAGCAGTGACATACGATCAGAGTATCCTAGAGTTTCGTAAAGGATATTAGCAAAGTTAGTGAGTCCACCATTCGGAATGTTTGAGATGACTGTGATGGCAAAGTTGATGTAGGTACGAGGGTCAATAAACGCTTCACGCACTTGATCCCATTTGATTTTATGGGAGCCGTAGCCTTGTTTATTGTCGCGAATACGTTCAACTTGCTGCACACGCTCTTGGTGTGTCAAAAACCACGCATGCGATGGGGTGTCGGGGATATGAATTATAAACATGACTCCAAGAGTGATTGTTATAAGTCCAAGCACCAGAAATAGAATTCGCCAGCTGGGCATACTGTACGAATGGATAAACAACCCATATGAAATTAGACTCCCCAACAGTTCGCCAATTCCATTAAAGCAAAACCAGATGTTTACTCTGCTGAACTGCTCCTCACGTCTGTACCACTGGGAAGTAAAAATCAGAAACGACGGGGTAATTGCACCCTCAAGAGCTCCAAGTAGCACACGAGTAGTGATGAAACCTGAATAATTTTGCACAGCTGCACTACATGCTAGAGTGATTCCCCATAAAATGATAAACACACCAGTAGCTTTGGCCAATGGGAACTTTTGGATCAATAAAGAGACGGGCATCTCAAACACAAGGTAACCCAAATAAAAGGATGATCCGACCCAACTGTACATGTTTCCCGTCATGTTGAGGTCTTCAATTAAACCCATAATGGATGCATTCGAGTTGGATGTCTTGTCCATGTATTGCACGGCGTAAATCAGCGACATGAACGTGCAAATGTAAATATCGGCTTTGAGCCTTAGTTTTTTATTGGTAGCAGAATCTATTATCATATCTGGATTGGCATATTTGGCTGCCTCATCGTCCAACCGCACTTCAATCACCTCCACAGGACTTGAGTCGGGCCGTTTTTCATCCCTATCAGTATCATGGCTCATGTTTAGGATTTCTAGGGATCGCCAAAAGTAGTATATCGCCCACGATCAGGTGCATGCATACCATGCTAATTTATGCAGGCACCGATATCGGGCAGTGTGAAATATTTCAGCGATTTCAAGAAACTAAGGCTATTTGCGTGCTCCAAAGAAGATTATTTTGCTGATAAATTAATCTTCTATCACAAAAGATAGATTATCCAGCGAATTTACGACTAGAGGCTATCTATCACCCTCGCTATTACTTTCCATTATGTGTGGGGGGTCGAGGACTAAATTTTCTATTCCATAAAGGGTCACCTTTTAAGCGCCCTTGATTCGAATGTATCCACTAGGATTTCTCCATTTTTACACCTACTTATTTCAAGAATATTTGAGAGAAAACTCTGAGACAGTTATAAAAACAGTTTCACGATATCTAAAACGGTTGGCTTATCGTGCTGGGCGAGGCACGAAAAGAGAGGATCTTTTATCTATCACGTGATGAGTTGCTTATCGGTCCCCAGAGTTTGCATTACTCATATTCATGACCTTCAAACAGGTTGCGGCTCTGTTGCGCCGGGCTGGCGAAGCAGCCAGACGCGCAGTAGCCGATATTGAGACAACATTAACAAATGGTCGTCTGAACGGCGAACTCGCAAGACGTGTTCCGGCACTCGAGCCCGTTTTGGCCCGGAGAAGTGGCGGCGCCACTCCTCGGTTCCGGAACCCAGCCGGAGGGTCCCGCGGCCCTCAATTCCGCAATTATAGCGTCCTAGCGAGCCAACAGAAGTTATCAGTTACTGCTCAGAAGGAGAGTCTGCGTAAATTGGTCTACGGCTTGGAGCACCCTCAGTTCAAGTATGGTACATTTGTACGACCTGGTGTCGCCAAATTTAGTACATTGGGTATTCTCAAGCGTCCTTTTACAGTTGCTCTGAAGTTTCCTTCTCTCCCTGCGCACCCTACTCTAAGTGCTGCAATGGATTTCGACTTGGTTCCTCGGGTTTTGTTGGCCAGCCGCACTTTAACTAGCAGCACTGCTGAGGCATTCGTTGATAGCATCAACGGTCAAATCAGCCACTTGAAAGCAGTTGCTCGTGATGTCCAACGTGTGGCTTCTCTGGGAGAGCTTCCGATCAGTATTGAGAACAACCGTGTTCGCGTTCAGTTTGAGAATCGCACCCCCGAGGAGGTCGAAGTTCTGGCTCGCGACATTGGTCTATCAAGAGCGATTGTCTCTGACGTTGTTACACTCTCTAACCAGAGTGTTCCTATGGGCGACGGATGGGCCTGTGAGGATGTCAGCCCTGGCCTCAGCGATTCCCTCAGTACCGTGACTAGCGAAAGTGTTTGGACTGAGATTTGATTGATGCGAATAAAGCTCAGCTTTACACTGAGCTTGCATTCTTTATGATGATGATAAACTATATATATTAAGCATAAACGAGTTTTGGGTTCCTGGGTCTCTAATGATATCATTTGGAGCTCAGGAGCCATATTAAGACGCTTGTAAGGCCAGATAATGTATACGAGATACCTACTGGTATGCAATTTAGCTCCTTGTGCGCTCGCCACTAGTCGCCACCACGATATCATTTCATCAGAGAATACAATAATTAAATAAATAATCTATAACATTAGGCCTTGATTGCTACCGGTTCGGTAGTTGTAGGCTGGTTTTCACACAACTGAAGAACTTTAACTCCTCCAGCATCAATGACTTTAACAAAATCAATCTTTTCCAAAACTTGTTCCACCTCGTACCCACCAAGAGAGCTCTTTGCACTTGCCTGGACTTTGCGGACGACTTCAGCAAGGCTTAGGGACCGAGAAACAGAACTCAATGCGCGTAAAACACCTTCAACAACGGGGATCTGGGCCATCAAAAACTGCTGACGGACCTCCTCTTTGCGAGCAACAACAGAAGCAGCCTCTGCCTGTTTAGCCAAAACCCTTTGCATGATCTCGTCCATGCTGAGACGTTTATTAGTCGTTTGAGTGGATTTTTTGGTGATTTTGTTTGCCAGAGACCTGCTTTGGATTGTATTCTCCACTGACCGCATCGGCTTGGCGATGGGTGTGATGGTGTGTTCGCGTTTAAATCTCTCATTCCGAGCCTCAAGGTTCATGGGCACTTCAGAAGCTTCAATATATTCTTGTGCTCTAATTTTCATCACCTTGTACCCGGCAGGCCACTGGCCAAGCAGCTCTCTAGCATCCTGGATACTAACGTTAGCCTTTTTAGCTAAATCCTTCAACATCATAGGACTCCTAGTTGTTGTATGATGAAATGCCAATACTTTTTCAACTTGAGCAAACGCGTTCATTGTTGGAGTAAGAGTTTGTGTCGAGTGAAGAACAAAATATGCGCCTGCAACTAAATTGAGCCCTGACGCGACGCGTCGCGATTCCATGGTAACCGCGTTTCTAGGAGAACGCGAGGCGAAATGGCGGGTAAAAAAGTAGAACTTTGTATAGTTTTATTGATTTTAAAAACGGATAAAATCAAAGAGGAAGAGGCAACGCGTTTGTGCAGAAAAAATAAAAAGTAACTACAGCGCTCGAGAATTGTTACATATCGGACGATCCTCGGAATTTTTGGTGGGAATAGCATTGCAAGCTGTTAGCTTTAGTATGAGCTTCTTGGCGTGTTATTGATTTGCGTATGCTCTTGAGTTTTGGTGGTAGAGCAGTTCAGTGGTTTACCTGTGGGCTTCCAATGAGTAGAATATGGGACAGTTTGTACCTAATTCAATAATTTAAAATATATACATTGCATAAAAATGCATTGCTCAGTCTTGTCCTGCGGCAAATTCGAGGTTACACTCGAGAACACTACCATATTCCTTCTTAGCAACAGAGTGGACATACGAGAAAAAGTCCAAAGACTCTTCAGCATCAGTGACTTTCTTTTGAATGTCGTCGCGCTGGCGGCTTTGAGTTTCAATCTCAGACTGGAAAGCCGCCCTCACATCTTGAGCAGGGAATTTCAAGACCTTGCGACACTCGGTAGCAATGCGGGTGGCATTGGTTCCCACATAACCCAGTTCATCGATCTCCAAAGCGACCTTGCGAGCAATCTTGCGAGGAATGGTATTGGGAAGCTCATGGGCGATAAAGAATCCTAACGCGGCGACTGCCAAAGCTGTCAAAGGGAGAGCCAGCTGTTTGAGGCGGGTCCAGTCCAAAATTTTGAGTGCCTTGACAGCTGGATGAGATAAAACAAGCTGCGAGCCGCCCAAAACTGAGAATACGGTAAGGGACGATGTCCATGGGGAAGGGCCTGCGGCCAACAATGCACTCTTGGAGGCTTCCAATACGGGAAGCGGCTTTTCAAATAGCGAGGTAAAGTCAAGGAAATCACCGATGCTAAGATCAGCCTTAATATGGCGACTCAGGTTATCGCGTTTGCGACCAAACATGGCAGATTTTTGGAAAACCCGAGAAAAGGCTGGCTTCTCGCCAACATGCAAAATACCCAGTGTTTTAATAGCGCTTACAGCTGAACATGTGACATCCCGAGCGTTCTCTTCGCAGCTATGCACTGCCTCTTGGATCTTGGCGATCACACATTCACGAGTAGATTTAGCGTAGCTGAGAACATCAAGTATTCCGGTATACTCAACAACCTGCTGCTCGCCAACTGAGTCGACGACCTTTCTCAAATAATCAACACTCTGGTTGTAGACTGTTTGGCTCAAACGCTCGATATCCTTGTCGATCTGCTCTGACACTGCTGCGCATTCACTAATTGCCTTATCCAAAGTGGGTGAAAGCTTATCCAGGTCACCAGATAATTGTTCACGCTCTTTCTGTGCATAGTCAATATTTGTTTGAGCCAACACTTGGATATCAGAAAGGGTGTTGAGGAGATAGTTTTTGGCAGGCATCAGCTTGGAGAGTGCACGTTTCTCCAACACGAAATTCCGTAGTCGGGCTTCCAATTGATCAAAGTCTGGGGAATTCGGGCCATGAGGGTTGTTATCTGGATCCTCTGGGTCGCCGTTGGAGTTGACGAAATGGACGAAATCGTCAGCACCTTTGTGAGTTTCGGGTACGAGGTTCTGGATCTGGCCCAAAATTCGGTTTTTACAGCGCTGCTTGTCTTTGATCTTGTCGAAATTGTTCACCACCATAAACACGAGCGATTTCTCCCGGGCAGTATTCGCAACAAACTCCTTGGAGGATTGGGTAAAATGATTTTCTGCGGAAACAACGAAGATCACCAGGTCAATCTCTTCTTGACGGCCGAAAACCTCACCGGTAGTGGCAACGTCAACATTGAGTCCTGGGGCATCAATGAGGCAGATATCGACGATACCGTTAGACAAAAGAGCCGTGCTGGGGTCGCGAGAGTCCTCCAAGTAGACTTTGAGCAGTATGTATTTATCAGTTTGGTGTACCAGGTCGTCCAAGTCCTCCAACTTGTGGACCGAGTAAGTACTGAGGTCATCGCGGTCGTACTTTTGATCCTTGTAAACTGCATGCACTTGCTCACGGCAATCGTTTTTGTTGAAGTCAATTACTTCACAGAAAACGTCAGTACAGGGCTGTTGGTCCACTGGAAGAATACGTCTCCGCAACAATGCATTGCACAAGGACGACTTGCCCGAGTTGACGTCACCAGTGATTAGGACATGCGAGGTAGTGTTCTCAATACGTTCCCGTAACTTGAAACTATGAGCCACCACTTTAGAAAGCAGTTGACCGAGGTAATGCGCGGTTGTTTGGTGGGCGGCTTGCCGGTCAATTTTCATGTTCAAATCGAGCACTTTAAGGTTGGCGGGCGGGTATTGGATATTTCTGTTGCGCAAGAACTTTTGAATTTCTACCAATAATTCAATTTGTTGTGTGAGCCATCGCTCTAATTCTAGCCGGGCATCATTGTACTGAAGGCTCATGAGCTCGGCGCCCAGCTGCTGCTGGGACGAAAACGACACGCTGCGCTTTCCATTCTTTTTGGAGAGCATTTCCAACACACCATCAACGGCTACTGCGTCCGGTTTATGTTCCATGGCAATTTATTTTTTATTGTTTTCAAAGCTCTTGATAAACTGGACTTAATAATCGGCGCAACTCGAGTTTGCCATTAGAAATATTTTCTATTGTTTTTTAATTGATAATTAGTAATGTGCCAATCTATCCGGGGTCCTCGAGCTACATAAAAAATAATAATAAAAAAAATATCAGGCATGAATGGAATATTTGCTATCCGCAAGCCAGTTGGTCCATCGTCGCAAGACTGTGTGAGCAAACTCAAGCATATCTTTACAAACTCCAAATATTTCACTAAAGACCCCAATAAAAAACGCAAGCACCAGTTTATCAAAATCGGTCACGGTGGTACTTTGGACCCCCTGGCTGATGGAGTTCTGGTAATTGGAGTAGGAACAGGTACTAAACAACTCCAAAAGTATCTTGGTGAATGTGAAAAAGTCTATACTGCTACTTGTCTCTTTGGTTGCTCCACAACTACCTATGACTCTGAGGGATCTGTCCTGGGGTGGTCCAAAGTGGATGTTACCGACGACCAGCTCGCCAAAGCACTGGAGAAATTCAAAGGCAAAATTCAGCAGGTACCGCCCGTTTTCAGCGCCATCAAAATGGATGGTATGCCTCTTTACGATTATGCTCGTCAGGGCAAGCCGCTGCCTCGCCCCATTGAGCCTCGCGAGTGCATTATCCACGAGATTTCAGCCACTCCCTTAACCTTTGACCATGACTACAAGTTCCCTAGCACTACTGCCACTGAAAAAGAAATTGCATTTGCCAAAAGTGTAATTGGCGAGGATCTTTCTGGTGGTGAACCACTCACCAAGGGCCCTTGTATTGATCTCAAGTTCAAAGTCAGCTCGGGAACTTATATCAGGAGTCTGGTGCATGATCTAGCAAGAGAGCTGGGCGTTCAGGCCCATATGGTCCGGTTGACTAGAGACCGCCAAGCAGAATGGGTACTAGGTAAGAATACCTTGGAGTTGGAAACATTCCAGCAAGATGATGATAAATGGCACCCTATTTTGATTGACGTATTGGCCAAGGGCGCAAATTGGGAACCTGCTGGTGATCTCCTTCAGAGCAGTGCCAAGGAGCAGTCTACCGAAGCCAGCACTGAGCCGCCTGCCGAGAAGCAAACCACTAAGGATATTCCAGCAGACTCTTCGGTAAAAGAGTCCTCTAGACCTGACGATGATATCGAATCACCACCCAGTAAACGTGTCAAAACAGACTGAATGTGCTGGTGGATAGCTGATAGCATTGAATCAGGCTTTATACCTTGAGCGCGTGTTCATTTACCACCCTAGCAATATATCCATCTACATCGAGCTTATTTCCCCACAGGCATGTCGATCAATCGACTATCTTGAAGCAGTGGATTCTGGGCAAGGCAATTGAATCCCAAGCGAATATTGAAAATCTCACAGACTGTAAAATAGTGTACATATTCCCTAAAAAAGTTGCTAAAATAACAGGGCCTCTTGTACCGTCTTACCCCATCTGAATAGATCTACAAGAATCTGAAAAGATCTAAGGAGATCCGAAAGAATCACAAACCATCTCGAGTACTCTACTCTAGATAGCATCTACAAGAATCTCGGAAAATCCAATTTCGGTGACTCTAACTCAATCAATGAGTTTCTCAAAATATCTGAAAGAACCTGGAGAATCTTGAATTAGTCTATATAAATCTGACAAGTTATCCCAGTATACTGTTGAAATTCACTTGCTTATGCTAGTGTACGATGATCCGGTATGTGTACTTACTGTACTAGCAGTCCATCATTCTAGTATGTCTACGCCTACCCCCCTGAGCGCGTCTACAGCCCATCCAGGATATGAAGCCTTGTCACCATTATACCACCGACTGAAAAACTCCTTTATAAATGCAGGGAACTTATCTGCAATAATAGAGTTGTGAATATCACGCATGAGCTGGAGTTGGAACCAGACATTGTGCAGAGTGAGCATATGTGCCGATACCGTATCTTTTGTAGCGCTTAAATAAATGTATGCACGGGTAATACCCATTCCACCTTCGTTTTTGGGTTTACAGACAGGGCATTTGCATCCTGGCTCAATGGGACGGTCATCGTTACGGTACTTTTGTAGCCTCATATTCATAGTACCCATACGGGTAATTGCTGTACCAAAACGAGCTGTACGGGTAGGATAAACACAATCAAACATATCTGCACCCAGGGCGACTGAAACCACAAGATCCTCAGCGTAACCAACGCCCATGCAGTACCGGGGTTTATCTTGGGGAAGCATCGAGGTACACAACTTGACAACGTTGCAATACGCGTCTTTAGCTTCGCCACCACTGAGACCACCAATTGCGATACCGGGTGTATCTCTTTTCACCATTTCCTCGCAGCAGATTTTACGAAGATTAGCATCGAGGCCACCCTGAATGATACAAAACAAGTTTTGTCGATCAGGGTTCTTGTTGGCCTTGATACAACGATCGAGCCAACGAATAGATCTCCACATTGCTTCCTCCACGCGTGGGCCTGTGGTGAGGGTAGAAATCACGTCGTCGAGCTGCATCATGATATCGCTTCCAATTGAATTCTGGAGGCTTATTGAGTGCTCTGGGGTAAGTAGCATTGGTGTATTGTCATGAGGACTAAGGAACTCAACACCGTCCTCGGTGATTGTGGCAAGTTTAAGCAGCGAAACCATCTGGAATCCTCCCGAGTCAGTGAGAATATTCCTGTCCCAATTTTGCAATTTATGAGAGCCTCCTACTACATCCAACACTTCTTGGCCTGGTTTGAGACCTAAATGGTACGTGTTATTGAGAAAAATATCGCATTCAAGGGATCTCAGCTGCTCATATGTGAGGCCCTTGAGGGAAGCCTGTGTGCCCACTGGCATAAAAACTGGTGTCTTGACAGGGCCGTGGGGCAAGGTCATGATTGCTGCTCTTGCTCTTGTGGTTGAACATTTTGCTAGGATTTCAAATTGTAGTGCTGGGGCCATTTCTTATGGAGCGAGGGCCGCGAAGGGAGACAAAGAGAGGGAGGAGGGAACGAGATCAAGGAGGGGGGAAAAAAATAGTTAATGAAATCGCACGAGCTCTTGGACTGTTTTTAGCGTGAAAGCTAAAATTTCAAGGTAAAATTTATTCACAATTTACTTTAGAGCCTACACTAATGGCCAGCTAGGGGCACTGGGTGGAGGGATAGAGCTTCGTCCATGTATCTACCTACGACACTAAAGGCACCAGCATACGCTCGTGCCAGGGCCAGACTGCTGTTATAATCTAATATGCATAACTATAAGCGTTTTCAAAGACCCCCAAAGAAGGGAATGATGGGCTTGGTGGGGTCAGTGGGGTTTAGAGTGGGGGAGGCATCAGTGGTGCATCGACAGCCGTGCAGTCAAAGCCAGTTAAATCGCCATCCATATATAAATAATAAAAATCACAACCAAGACTTTTCCACAGTCTCACGGACTCGCTTTGTGTACTGAGACTTGTGGTCCTTGTACATATTTGCCGCCTCCACATTTGCGGGAGAGGCGATATTGGGGTCATTCAAAAGGCTCTGAATACTGGTTAAAATAGTAGACACATCAAAAGTCGGACTCCACCTATTTTGCAGGATATCGAGACACAGCTCCCCCGAAGTGTAGACATTGGGATGGAACATTTCCGACACGAACCTGACCTTTGGAGGGTTTGTGGGATAGTGCTCATCAAACTGGATCACCAGTTTAAATGTTCCATCTTCAAAGGGAGTGTTGTCGGGGCCGATAATCACCGCATTCCACAGCATGATGTTGTCGGGAACGGGAGAAGCACTCACTCCGCCGGTAGGATCCATCTGTATTCGGCGAAAGTCTCGCATCAGTCGCTTTCTTGCCGTGGTACTCATTTTGTTCAGCGAGTTAAAGACAAGGTCGGAAGAAGAGGAGTGGGGAGGGAAAAAAAATAAAGTGTCAAGGGTGCAAGTAGCCTAAGTGGCGGTGGCGTTCCGGATTCGGAAATCATGAGAGTGAGGGGTCAAACCAGCCTTAATAAAGGACTTTTGCCGCTTGATTAAGTAAATAAATAATAAATTACGATGAATTTAGCTGTTAGCTAACCCTGCAGTATATTCTTTCGGCCTCAGCCCTTGAAAATTGACACCTAATACCGGATCCTGGGCCCGGTGCTGCAACTTGAGCTAGGGCCTCAATTGACGTACAACTCGACTTTAATCTTGAAGGAAAATTCAAAACTGAACGGTAAAAATACCATTATCCCAAAAAACATACAAACAAGTTTGGCATCTTCCATCAGACCCGTTATTTCTAGAACCTAGTGCAAGGTACACCATCGGACCCTCCCCTTGTT
The DNA here is from genome assembly GCA_030564425.1 of Wickerhamiella cacticola. Classification (NCBI taxonomy): domain Eukaryota; kingdom Fungi; phylum Ascomycota; class Dipodascomycetes; order Dipodascales; family Trichomonascaceae; genus Wickerhamiella; species Wickerhamiella cacticola. The sequence goes on along the minus strand of JAJLUX010000003.1, from coordinate 621,363 downwards.
TCGATGTAATCTTACTGTTTCAATAACTCTTGTAGCTAGATTCTTAGTTTTTGAATAGGATTAGTTCAATAGAACCACCCAAGAGCCTTAATTGGCCAGCCGAGTGTGCATGCAGCTCGCCTACATGAACGTGCAGATACTCAATGTCAAAAGTGTAGTCTAGACCACTGTACTTACCAATCTGAAACCTCCCGTGGTGTGGCCTAAACTCCAAACTGAGTCAAAGCATTATAACTAGGTAGTTTTGCGGCAGGAAAATCTTTAATAGATACACTTAGTCTATAGTCTTTTTTCATGTGTGTGTCTATATGTGTCTGCCTGTACTAGACTATTATTACTCAAAATAAACTACACGGGTTTTACAAGCAACAACCTCCTATTAACCTCGGTCAAAACTCGGTCCTCAATGGCGAGACGCTAATTTTGAGTTGCCCGTTGTTGGGTCTCAATCCCAACACTAAATACTGCTGCAAGCCTAGGGTATAGAATCCAAGTGGCGGGACTGCTAGTGGCGGGATTGGTGCTAGTATTTGTACTGAAGCAAGAATACAGACGGAAAATCAGCTCAAGACGCAAATTATTGAAGCACCATGCAATTGAGTACATGAGCACTATAGCATAACAGGTTCACAAGTATCAAAGGTAGGGTCGATATCTGGTCGGTGGGGAGGAAGCAATATCTAACGTCACCTGGCTGCTCAATTGAAGAGCTTGCCAGGCTGAAATGACGGGTGCGTCATCTAGTATACCCCTAAAGTCTCTTGCAGCTTGATAGTAGCAGTTGTTCAACCCAGCTTATTTTGTCGCTCGATAGTTCTAAATATCTATTATAATCCATGCAGTGTTTAAAGGACATCCTTTGAGTCAGGAGCGTCAACCAAGCCCTCGCTAGCGAGAGCCTTGGCAGTAGTAGTACCAGTGGTGCCAGTAGTGCCTGTTGCAGTTTCAGAAGCAACGTCAATGCCTTCTTCCTGCTTGGCAGTAGGAGCATCGCCTTCGGGACCAACATATTTAGGGTCTCTCCAAGGACCGGGGTCAGCGAGATACAAGGGCTCACCCTTGACCTCAGACTTACCACCAAACTCAACTGGGAGATTTTCCTCGGGGATCTGTTTGAGAAGCTGTTTCTTGTAGCTTGAACCGTAAATGTGGATCTTGTCAACAGTAACAGGGTCCAAGAAGCGCTTGATAACGCTCCACACGACAGAGAAACCCATGGGCACGTTGATCAAGTAAAACTTGCCCATACGCTCGGGGTAGTAATTCTGAGAAATTGCCGAAGCCTCGCGCAAATAGGGATAAACCGACGAGGCAGTGCTCAGCGAGACACCCTTGAGGTCCATAATGGTGCATGAGGTCTCAACCAAGTGACCAACTTTGCGGGAAGAAGCGGGCAAACGGTAGCGAGTAAACGACTCGTACTCCCAAACCAAGTTCTTGAGCATGCGCTCCTGGGTGGTCAATTTGAACATGGCATTGATGTTGACCTTACCGAGGATCTCATAGTACACGGGGCGGCCGTCTTTGTCGGTTTTATGGTAGAATTGGGGGTAGTACTCCATAACTTTTTCCTTCTCAGGATAGTGAAAGTCGGTCAAAATGGTATTTGCGCCAAATTCCTCCCGCCATTTCTCACAAGCAACGTACATCTCCATTGCCTTGTTGACATCGAATTTACGGGCGCGCAAAAACCGCAGCAATGTCGCGTCATCCATGCGGTCCTTGTATCCTTGAGCCTCGAGCAAGCCCCGGAAAAGGCCTAGCTGCTTCTCCTGGTCCGCGGTAAGGTTACCAGGGTATCCTTTCCCTGCATCTTTAGGTGCATCCTGAGGGAATGTCTTGGCCAACTCTGTAGTGTTGAGCATCAAACGAAGAGACAACTTAGATGCCACCGTCAGCAAAAGGGGTGGCGTTGTTGGGCACACAAATCAGGGTTAGGGGACTAATGACGCGGTATGGTGGTATGTGTATGCAAACAGGGTGCTGCCTGCTGCTCTGCGTCTTTTTCTCTTTTTTGTTAGTCTTGAACGTGCTTGAAAGGCGTTTATGTTCTCCACAATTACATACTGGGTTACTGTATTTACCTCTTTATTGTCTCATATATAACGTCATAAATAGGTCTATAGACCATAAACGCAGTGCATGCTACATGGCATATTCGTTCAACAATTGGAACAAACTCGCTAAACGTCGCCATCATCTCAATTGACACTCCTGTTGCCGGATCCATCACTTGCGTCGCCAGCTCTCGAAGCTCGTGAAGCAACCGGTCAATGCGGACATCGTCATGTACCAACATATAAATAACCCTGTCATAAATAGCATCCAGCTGATCAAAATCTACTGGAGCAAAATGGGACGCGAGCATGCATATTCGTTCTGTCACTCTTGTGATTCCACTTGTCTCAAGATATAGCGGAAGTGATGCTAGTTCCCTTAGTAGCCTGCGGCGGAACTTGAGGCTCGGGACAATTCCCAACTGCTCAAAGTCCTTTAACAATAATGATGCAAATATTTGGGATCGTAGTTCGCGCGTAATAGTCAAAATCTCCAAGGACAAGTAGGTGAACGGGCACGGCAAACTAACGTAAAATGCAGGAGTGGGTAGATGATACAACTGTCGTGCAAAATGCATACAAAGTTTTCGTGCCGTTTGCTCGGCTGTGTTTCCTTTGCCTAGCACCGCAATTGCGTCTACCCATGACACGCCACATAGATTCGTGCCGTGTTGTAGATCCCTAGCCATCTGGACTGCTTCTCTTTTCGCATCAAATGTCGGTAGCAAATTAGCTGTAACAGTAGCTTCCAAGTAGCATTGTTGGATTGAAGCTAGTGCGGAGAGTATTGTTTCTTTAGTGAAGTTATCTTGGGCCTTGAGACTGTCAATCACGCACTGGGTTTTTGCACACTTGTCGCGGTGGTAATGACGTGCGACGCTGAAAGTAAGCAGTTTTTCATGTCTAGTGCTACCATTATGTGGGCCCCCGTTAGGCTTCACAGCATGGATTGACTCTAGAACTTCCCCAAGAAATGCATCAAAAGAAGGCACCCATGCGTGACGGCTGTCAAACTCTTCATTTATTAGAGTGTAGAGCTTATAGTATTTGCAATACTGGTCGCTATACAAAAACAGCATCAAATCCAAGTCGCTGCCTTCTATTGTTAAAGGTCCGGGTACCTTGGGCTGTTTATGGCGACCATTGATAAACGCCTGAAAGGATCGCGCTCTGTCTATGGGGCTCAGTGCCTCAATAGCCTGTGAGGCTAGGTTCGCGACCACTTTTTGCAAAAGCAGATAATCCGCAGATGCACCCCACGTATTGTCTGATATCGATGCAAGTCTTTTCTCAGACCAGATTGTGCCTATGCTCTCAATATTCCAGCACTTGAACAGCAGTATTTGGTCGTATACGCGCTTGAACCTAGTGAATCCTTCAATAAAAGATTGCCGGTAGGTTTGGTTAGCGGGATAGAGCAGGAACAAAACAAAGCGGGTAAATAACACACACGCTGGGCACCACACACTGATTTCTGGATGATAAATGACAATTGTGCACCCGTCAAGTAGGACTTGGGTGTCTTTTTCGGGCGAGGGGTTCTCCCACATTGTATTGTTTTCCAGTCTAGCCAATGCTACCAACACCCTTTTAATATACTTGAATGTGTCCTCCGAGTACACCGCTGGTGCGACTCTTGGATGTTTGCTGCTTTTGAATATCCAATCCAGAATCCATGGAACATGTTCTAATAACGTTTTAACGTTGCAAGTGAGCTGATACCGACGCCATGCCCTGCTGATGGAGGTCGCGGCAGCATCAGCTAAAGCGGAGTCGTTCTTAGAGATTGGCACTGCTAGTGTTGTTGCAACGCCCGCTGTGGAGCCGTGGGAGTTTGATATGCGCGAGATTGCGTATATAACTGGGCCATTTGCATATGCAGATAGAAGCTCGCGTAAATGATTGCCCGAGAAAGTCCGGCTGAGTAAGTGCAGTCTGCAATCGTTTCTGGATATTGAACCTATACCACTTATTATACAATTTGGCTGAAACTTTGCAAAGATTGGACCACGCCGTGGACATTGACCACATGCATAGTCTCTGTATGGAATACTTAACCCCTACCCTGATGACCCACTCCACCCTTTTTTACCCTAACCTAGCTGTATCCGACGCAGGGTGCTCCAGTGGTACCATTCTAAGCAAATTGGCCATAATATAGGGTAATTTAGAAAGCTTTTCAAATTAAATTAGAATATTTGATGAAAGTGATGAAATGGAGGCTAATAATGTGGGACTAACCATCATTCAGAGAGCATGAGCTGGCCCAAGCTTGCTGCGGATGTATTCAATGGGCCTGCATATCACCCATGATTCTATGCGCTTGATTATGATACGGCGTTGACAAAACCCTCCTGGCAACAAATTTATGGGCACACTCTTGCCATCATTTAGTCCTGGATGGAGTATGATCGGTAGTTTGTTGGACTAGCGAGTAAAAGCGGGGTCTCATTAGTATCCGGAAACATGGATACATTAACACCAGTTTGTTTGTAGCGGCTTAGTTGACTATCCTTATTGATCATTGAAGTAGATGGGCCACTTGTAGTAAATGTTTCTGGTGCAGCGCAAGCATACTCTCCGTGTTCTGCTAAATCCAAACCGATGAGTTGTAATTCATCATCCACACCCAGCGGGGTATACCGCTTAATGATAATCAAAATCAGGTGAGACACTAGTCCCGTGTAGACCACTATGGCACTAGCACTTATGAGCTGGTACAAGACTCGTTTGGGATGGCCAGCAATAAGGCCCGGAAGCTGATGATTTGAAAATAAACCATCCGAGAATATGCCAGTAAGGATGCTGCCCAAATATCCTCCAACGCCGTGGATTGCAAAAATATCCAGGGCGTCATCTATTTGCAGATAGAATTTGATCTTGGTGCTAAGATTGCAGATGACACCGGCAAGTACACCAAACATAATGGCACTCCAGAATGGGACTATACCGGCTGCAGGTGTGATGCACACGAGACCCGACATGACTCCGGTACAGAGGCCGATCAGGGACCAAGACCCATCAAATGAGTGGTCCATGAGCATCCAGGCAATTCCAGCCGCGCTCGCGCTAATCTGTGTGTTGAGAAGCGCTCTCAGTGCCTGAACTCCAGGGCTCATTGCGCTACCAGTATTAAACCCTATCCAGCCGCACCAGGCAAGAAAAGTTCCAAATCCTACTAGCCAAAACGAGGCAGCTGGCTGATGACGGTCGGTCTCTTTGCGGGGGCCCAGATGGTACGCATAAACGAGAGCAGTGAAACCTGCAGTACAATGCACGGCAGTACCTCCAGCATAGTCAATGGCACCCATTCTATATGACCAACCGTTTTCATTCCAGCACCAGTATGCAATTGGATCATATACAATTGTGAGCCAAATAGTGAGGAAAATTAAAGATGGCACAAACCGTCCTCGCTGCGTTGCAGAGGCAATCATGATAGCAGCAGACACAGATGAGAATGCCATTGACAAAATACGATGGCTTAGATAGAAGCTAAGCTCTGGAGAATCCATATGAGGCATCCCCAGTAAGAAAATATCTGATAATGACCCAATGAAGCGGCCAACAAATTTGTTGGTGTTGTTACTGCACACCAATGAACCGCCGATTATCAGAAACTGGAGTGAGCATACAGTCTGCGCCACTAGCGAGTATAAAGACTGCGTTAGCAGGTTATTATACGGTACAATGCCAGAGCAGGCGATTGCAATCCCCTCGGTCAAGAGAAAAGTGCCCAAATACGAGACAACAACAAACCCTACAGTGGCTTCATCCATGAGTAATGGGGTTGACGTTGGGCAAGGTTGGATTGTAGGGTCAGCCATCAAAATATGAAATAACGATTCGAAACGTTGGAGTTGGAAATCACAGCTCGAAATATGAAATTGAGAAGAGTTAAAGATGTTTAGAAACTTGGGCCGGAAAATTCAAAGCCCAGGCCTCGTTACTGTTTTAACTAATGTATACTCTTGAGGTGCTGTTTCATGGCTCATAGTAGCATCCTCACTAGATACCTACCTCACTGGGGATCAGTGGCCACACAAACACCGATCGGGCCATGTTTCTTTATTTGCCCCTTGTCGCTGTGGTGATAACTGTCTACTGCATTTTTACTGCATAATGTCTGTAACGGTCGCACATAAAACTACCGAATGCCGAGAAATAGCAACAGCGTTCTTGCAAAGCCTCACTATGCAATATGTTTTCTCTATACAAGTATAAATATGTTTACACGCCGCCTCAAATGGTCGGGTGTGCTGGTTATATATTCGGTAGTATCCCAATACTGTAGCTGAAGATGTTAGCCATACATATTGTATAGATCACCTATCAAATCTTGCTCATCCACAAGAGGCTGAACACTGCGATCAAATCTCCTGATAGCAACTACTCCACCGATAAATGTCGCTACCGTCCACAAGAAACTTGGCCAAGGTGGTACCCGATAAAATGTGAGCCGCGGGAACAGCCTCAAAACTAGTTCTACTGCGTGGGCTGCTTGGAATCCGAGGGTGACTGACGGTAGCCACTCATCCAATGTCTGAGTATACTCACATTGGTAAAAGGAGTGGAACTTGATGCCTTTGATAACACAAATAAGTAATAGTAGTGCAATAATATCAATCGTGGCTTCCCCCTTACACTCCCAGTGCTGGTAATAAGTCAACTTTCGCGGAAAAATATCGAACCCTTCCGGGTGGCTCATTTGGACCACACGAAATAAGACGTCTTCTGGGTGGCTCAACGGGGGTGAAAATTTAATCTTTTTGGTCTGCTTTTCCCGATTATACTCCCACTCAAGCGTAAGGTAGGCCGCACACAGATCAGTGGCCTGGAGCTTGTGCCGCTTGTGATTAAAATACTCTACCGGATGCTCGCTGGTACTCACCAGGTCATAAAGGCTTGGAAGTAATGTTTCGTTTAGGTCGAGCAAAGTTCTAGTCGTAGCCATCGGTAATTTCTTTCAAATAAAGGATATAAACTCCTGGGCTTGTGAAATGTTTGTCTGCTCCAGGTGCTTTGACAAACGCTTGGCGTTACCGTTTATTATATATAATGCACAAAGCTACTTGTCATGCAATGCATCTCTACCTGTCTTGAAAAAAGAAGGTTCGCATCTCTGGGAATACATGCATACTCCCTTGTGAGTTATTGGAACTCTTGTGGTAAGCTTTTTGCGCAAACATGTTGTTCCGATCATAGTTTAGTTTGCCGGGCCAGGTGTTTAGACACTTGAGTGAAGGACGCCACTAGATTGATCTGCGTTCCTGTGGCGCGATCGGTGCCCAAGCGATCGGCACTGATTTTGATTGTGCACCGCTAGTGCCCAATCTCAATTCTATAACCATGAAAATTGTGTAATTTTGCCGGCCCCTTTTTTTCGAGTGGGTGTCGGCCTTAGTTGCTCCAACCACGAGTGTTTGCCCTTACCACCCCAGACTGATATAGACTAGATCCAATCAAGGGAGGGTCCAAACTCTATATTCGCATGACCCGCAGGGTTGCAGACGCTGGCTGCCGCGTCTATTAATCGGTAAAACTAAATAAATAAGTAAAGATCGTTAAAATTAGTTATCGTGAGATCGAATGTCCTGAAAAAATGGCGTTTGTTGATGAATGCTTGGAGAGACAAGTGCTTGAGCAGCTTGTCCCAAGGTTGCAGTCAAGGGTGTAGGTGGTTGAATACTTGGAGATAAAGACCCTTGTAATGGAACTCTCACGTGAGGCATTGGAAGAGAAGGCTGGGCTTGGCGTGGCGACGTATTGTCAATCATTGACAACTTGTATGAGGACTGCTCAAGCAGGGGAGGAATTTCCTTAGCGACCTTGGCGAGGGTCGAGATTTGCGGCCTCACTTCGGCCAAGAGTGGCAGGTCAGCAATCGCGGATTTTGCTGCGGCAAGAATGGCAATAATCGACTTCAAAAACCCATTGACATCATCCCAAAATCTCCTGCGATCAGTGATCCCATTCACTGTGCGCTTATCCATTGCTAGCCTTACTTTACGCGTAGCAGTAAAACCATGGATGCAGGCATTACTGAGATCACGAACTCTGGTTGCAAACATTTCACTAGACTTTGAATTGTTTGCCGGGTCAGTGGACGCTAGCGCGCTCCTCCCCACTGTTTCGTTAAGCAGGCTCAATACTGCCTGTGATGAATTTGTTGCCGTATCAAGCTGGTTATACAACAGCTCATCAGCAGCAGCAAACTCAGTATTGGCCACATGGTCAATCTGGGCTGTGATCAGTGCATTCCAACCATTATTGAGCTCATTAAGTGCATGAAAGACATTGAGAATTAGGGCACGGACTGTGCAAATGTCAGACACAGCACAAATTTGAGTGCAGTTGGATTGAATTAGTTTGAGCAACTCCAAAGTCGCCTCGACTGCGCGTGAACATTGAGGAGCATACTTGACACCCGACTCGACTGCAGATGCCAGTTCGGACACACGGGCAGTCGCTTGACTGTAAGCTGTTTGAATACCAACAGTAAATGCCTGGCGACCCAGCCCGTCTACTCCCATGAGAAACTGACGCAACGCAAAAAGAAGTCGCTCGCCTACAATATCCGGCTGTTGAGGAGCTCGCTTTGTTGACTGTAATTGGATAGGGGAAGGCTGCAAAACTGGACTTCGAGGGCTCGTAGGGCTCGGCACAGTAGTAGTGCTGGCACCTATGGGATTCGCACTCGTTTTTTCATCCCCCAATACAAGCCCCATCCGTTTCCTACCATCAAATGCAGTACGAGGTGCGAGTGCCGGATGAGGCGTAGATAACTTGGCCTCAATAGTATTCCTATTGCGTTTGATGTACTCTGCAAGCCAATCTGGATCGTTCTTTTGTTCAGTCTCTTCGGGAGGCATGATAAGCGGGTTGTTATCCAGCTCTACAAACGTCAAGTTGGGAAGGTCCGCCAGTACTGGTGGCGTATACTCAATGCAGTTAGACTTGAGGGAGATCACCTCCAGGTGTGTGAGTTTACTTATTCCACCGGGAAGGCGTTGTAGGCGGTTTGTACTAATGTCGAGAATCTCCAAATGGTCGAGAGACAGGACCACGGGAGGAAGTTCATTGAATCTGTTGTCTGAAATATCCAAATAGTACAAGCTCTCCAGCATTCTAAGGCTGTCGGGAAGCGATGAAAGCCGGTTGTTTTGAAAAGATAGTTTTGAGGGATTATAAGGGGCAAGTGCCTCAATTAGCTCTTTCGGAACCTCTGTAAGTCCCATATTTTCGAATCTAAACGCCGGTCCTTCCCCATTCTCCTCAGGCTGAAAGCCGGCCACTTGTGCCTTGATACTCTCCGCCAGCATGGTAGGGCTTAGAGGGGTCTGCGAAACCGGCGAGAGCGGCGATATTTGCAAGTCGGGAGGCCTTGAAGATGTGGCTCTTGCTTTGTGTTTCTGCATGGACGTCTTTGCAGCGGGCGGTTGCAAACTGTTTTGAAATGCTGGATCTGTCTCTGTTTGCATGAGTCAGGGGACCCACTTTGACGTGCGTTTTCTACCAAGTGGAAAGTAGAAGCTATCTTAAGCTAAGGGGTAGCCCCTGAGTTATGTGCCATATATTTGTCTGTTTGTATTTAAATAAGTAGCCACGTGCATATAATCTGCCTTTAGATCCTGTGATCATTACGATCCCGTGCTGAATCTGCAATCCTATAATATAATGCAATCAAGAACCTAAATTCCCAGCTTTTCCGTTATCTAAGCCAAACCTTATTCCCGAATTAAGCAGATTAGAATAGCATGGCTGGTGTTAGGTCTGAACAATACCGGCTAATTGCCATAAAACTTTGCTCAAGGGACTATTAAAAAACTAGGAATTAATTTTCTAGACTACTAGTTTCCTCTAACATGAAAAATAGACCCGCAAACCCTCATATTAGGGGCCACTGCCGCTCTATCTCACCCAGAGCCTTTCTATTTTTGGTCATGACGCTATGCACAACTCTACCCGAAAGAGGCATTATCAGATCCCCATATAACAGGCGATTTTCCCAGAGCTTAGTCTCACTCCAATGCTCTCTGCTCTTTGTCTTGCAACATTCGCTCTCGCCTCTGCTGAGGGCCCGCTCGCTGTTCATCGCGACGGTCACAACCTTCAGCCAGTAATTGCACCTGCTCCTGCCCCAAAGCTTCACAATGCTGACGGTGACTCGACCCCATTAATTGCTCCTGAACCTAAGGCGGAAACTACTGTTGTTGCTACTACCATCACCAGTGCTGAGCCCATTGCACCTGCTACACAATATAGCAACGCTACAACCCCTGCATCTGAGCCCACGGCAGAGCCTGCCACTGGTAATGCTACAGCTGTCCCAGCTACTACTATCACCACAGTTATTACTGAGTTGACAACTTACTGTCCTGAGCCCACTACTTTTACTGGTCCCAATGGAGACGTAGTTACTGTCACTACAGCTACTACTCTAACTGTTCCTTGCCCCCCTACCACCAGCATTATCACTAGCGAGCCTGCTCCTACTGAGCCTGAATCTAGTGCTATTCCTGAGAGCAGCATCTACACTAATACCAGTGCCCCTGTAGAGCCTACCACTATCACGACCGTGATTACTGAGTTTACTACCTACTGTCCTGAGCCTACTACCTTTACAGGTCCTAATGGTGATGTCGTTACTGTTACTACCGCCACTACAGTGACCGTGCCCTGCCCTCCTACTACCAGTGTCATTATCAGTACCCCTACTGAGCCTGCATCTACCGACGATATTCCTCCTGTGGAGAGCTCTGAGGCTCCTGTGACGTCTGCTCCTTACGAGTATCCCAAAACTACTTCTAACGCTCCCATTCCTATCAATGCGGCTAATGTCAAGGCTGTATCTGGTCTTGTTGCCGTCCTTGCACTTCTTGTCCTCTAATTATCAATAATATATAATAATCTATTAGTTTAATCTACGAATTTAGCCCCAGATGACGACCGTTGATGTGACGAAAAGCACATAGTGTAGAACGTTAGATAAGCTATTTTTAGCGAGGGTTCCTGCAGGTCACTTGGGGCATGTGTCAATTAACAATCACCATATTGACCGCCAACATGTGCCAGACATTAATAAGAGAAAACTTACCTTCTACCATGATTATCACTGACTGTTTTACCCATTATCAGACTAGCCTCCCATGATCTCAAATTGATTCACTTTGGCTAGGGTACGTCAGAGGACTACTAAACAATGGGATAGTCATTTTTTCTCAGTATTAAGAATTCAGACACCGGTAAATTTGCGGTGTTTTACAACCGAAACATTCTTTTGAACAACCCAATATGCAAAAATGTACTGATTTTCCAGCCATGTCGACCTAAAAGGGGCAACCATGTAGCCAGCCACAACAATTTTCCAAAAGGAGGCGGCAACAGCGACGTGCATACCGTCACCCACCAACAAGGCGAATAGCAAGTAAGGGTGCGACAGTAGCAAACCACGCCAATAAATATGTAATTTCAGCTATTAATTTATCAAACCCACGCAACCCCCACAGTATTAACACTCTGTCGCATTACTGGTCCCAATGGCTGCGCTCCCAATTGTCGGCCCAGTAGCAGTATGGGTAATCTCCCTCCTTACCCCTTAGCATGAACCGACCACGACCGCATAGTTCGCGGGCACCTTCACCCACGCGCTCAGCGTCGATGGCATCATCAGGGAGCACAAACTCTCAAAGGATGCGCCGGCCGTTCAGAAATATTGAGCCCGTTAGCTCAATCCCGAACCTCGCCCCGCCAGACAATGATAGGATCGACGCACTCACTGATAGAGAAGTGGATGCCATGTTCAAACAATTGCTTTCCAGTCGTAATATGCATAATGCTCTTACTGAAGATGTTCAACGCCAAATAGAAGGCTACACAACCGAGAAAAAGCGCCTTTTGTTGCGCCAAAATTACCTTGCCGGTGAGCCCCCCAATGACAACAGCTCTATTGCTTCGGGTCACTCGCATAAATCACATCAATCGCGTGCTTCTAGTTCTCATGGATCAGCCGATTCCGAAGCACCCGCGTATTATTTGAGACGACTCATGCAGGAGAGCACCAATCTCGCACATATTTCAACTCTTTGTGTGCAAATTCGTACTAAGCCCATCTTTTGGGTTGAAGCTTTTGTCAATGATCAAGGCCACAATGCTTTGCATGCGCTCTTGGGCCAGATCAACTCGGGTACCTCTACTCCAAGTGAGAGTGATCTTGATCGTGAGTACGAGCTCGTGAAATGCTTCAAAGGACTTTTCTCTACTCCAACTGTTTTCCATGAAATGGTAAATCACAAAATCGTCGAGTGTTTGATCCGCTCTTTGCTCAGTGAACGTATTCAAACCTGTCGGGTAGTTAATGACCTATTGATGGTGATTCTTGTTTCAGAGAAGTGCGATGGCCACAAAATCGTCCTAAATGCTTTCTCTCAAAATGCAGTTATCGACTCAAGTAACCAGCGTACAGAGCCCACAAGATTCTCGAGATGGCTTAAACGGGTTATGATTGCAATCGACCGTCGAGGTTTATGGGGCACAAAAGTCAATGCACCGCAGGCTCCACAGGATACAAATGACCTGAAAACTCGCTCTGGTGTCAATGGTGAGAGTATTCTTGTCGAATATTTCCATGATACGCTGGTATTTATTGGCTTGCTAGTGAACCCCAAGTATTGCCCCAGCCTACACAACCGGGTACATATTCGTGGTGAGTTGAAAAAGGCCCAACTGCCGGTTATTCACAAGGCTTTGCGCAGAATACACCGTGAACGTATCACAAACTTAATCGACCGCTATGAGGCAGACGCTATTTTGGATTTAGAGGAGCTCGCCGATATGGAAGAGCAGAGCGCAGTTCAGTCAATGCGTAGCTTATCGCTCCAAAGTGCTGCTCAATCTCAACGCTCATTGTCTCTTGCGTCGATTCAGGGAAATGAACCAGCGCAGCAGCAGTTGAATGATTCTGACAGCGACGATGAGATTATATCACTTGCTCGGGCACTCAAAAGAAAGTTCAAGGGTACCGGCGCCGAGCCTCACATCTCTTCTGCCCTAGAACACATGCTCATGGTGGCTCCTGATGATCGCCCTCGCTTTCACATCCTCGATGAGCTCGCAACCCATATCGCCATGTCAAAGGGCTCTCAGAATTTCTCGCAGCTGATCAATTTCAATGTACAGCAAATGAGCGATGCATTGCTCAATGACTTCGAGACTCGTAAAATCTATCTCGATGAAAAAGATACCCGTAGACGCTATGAGCAAATGAAGGCCGAGCGCGATGAAATGCTGCAACGGCTTCGACTAGGAGCCGATGGTAACGTTGGTAGGCTTGAAAGTGAGAATAACGATCTGAGAATGGTCTTGGATAGACTGCGGCAAGAGAAGCAGGAACTCGAGGAGGAAGTCAAGGAAAGAGACAAGAAGCATCTAGCCGAAATGCAAGAGCGTGAGTTGGAAATTCGTGAGCTATATATGATGGCAAGTGAAAACAAAAAGGCTGCCGCTGCTTCTGCTTCTGCTTCTGAAACCGCGGGAAAGGAAAAGATAATGAACAAGCTTCAGTCGCGGCTTGCGGCCAATCTGAAAACACAACGAAGAATCTCTTCTGTACCAGGTGAGCCGAGCTCTCGTTTACGGGCGCTGCGTGATAAGATGGAAGAGCTCCAGGAAGAAGCCCACGAACTGGAAATGAACAACCAGTTGGGCGGTGACCCAGGATTAAAGAAGAAGCCTGTCAAAGAGGAAGACGATAAAGAAGCTCTTTTCCAAAAACGTCTCAGGATTCAAAAGCAGCTAGAAGAGCTGCAGCATACATCTAATGACGTTGCCAAGTGGGAAGATGATGGTCGCGTCAAGGAACTGATGGCACAACTTGCTGAACGAGCTGAGAGAGAAGGCAAGACCACTGATGAAGTTGCCGCGGTGGTTGTTGCCGCCGCTGGCAACAGCCAAGTTTTGGATAGCGCTGTTCAACTCAATGCTGGTATAGACAAGCGCGCTCTTTTCCAGGAGAAGTTAGCGAAGCTACGTGATTTAGAGGAGCTTCAACGGAGCTCCAATGACATTCAGAAATACTTTGACGATAACCGTGTACAAGAACTGCTCGATCAGCTGGCGCAAGTTGCTACAGAACGAGGCAAAGACAAGGAAGCCTTCCACAAGACTCTACAGGACGCTATTTTGCTTGTAAGTGATCCCAATTTTACCAATAATCTTGTTCAGAGCACTTTGGAATCAACCAATGGACCTCAAGGACCTAGCGTCGCTACCATTACACCCAGTGATGGTATCTCTGAAAAATCAACTGGCTCTTCTACATCTACTATATCAAGTTCTACTACTGGTCATGATCATGCGCCGCCTCGTCCTGCTCGCTCTAACTCGGGGTCGGCTCTTACTGGCCCTGTCATTGACCCCAGCCGTACTCTTATTGGATCCAAAAGCCCGGTTAGTGGTACAAATCGCATGATCGACAGCTCATTACTGGGGGCCGAGCTTTCCCACTCTCGCACTCCATCTGGCTCTCACTCTCGCAGCCCCTCAGGATCTCATTTGTATTCTCACTCGAGCCCGCATTCTCGCACCCACTCGGGATCTCACTCTCAATCGGGCTCTGTGTCTAGCTCGCACATTACCCCTGCTCATGCTCGCAAGTCAAGCAGCGGAAGCTCACACAGCCGTAAGAGGTCTCTCGATAAGCCACTACCGAATGCGCCTACACCTGGATTTGCATCTTTTGCAGATGAAGATGAACCCCTGAGCACTATGCATAAAGAGTTGTTGAGTCGTAAACCCGCTTCTGATGCAGCCCCAGAAGCTCCAGCTGCTCCGGTCAAAGTGGTTTCCAATGCACCACCGGCTCCCCCTCTTCCAGTCTCTAATGCGCCGGCAGCTCCTCCTCTCCCAATCACGAATGCTCCTCCAGCTCCGCCTCTGCCTGGTGCAGTAGTACCGCCACCCGCACCTCCGCTACCTGGTGCTGTGGCTCCTCCGCCTGCGCCTCCGTTACTTGGTGCTGGTGCACCACCTCCACCTGCGCCGCCCTTACCGTTTGCGTTTGGTAGCGCTCCTCCTGCACCGCCACTTCCTGGTCCTGGTGGAGCTCCCCCTCCTCCAGCACCTTTGCCTGTCAAAATTCAGGAGGCTCCTCGTAAGAAACTCAAGAAAATTCACTGGGAGAAACTTGATGATGTTGAGGCAACCATTTGGAGTAGAAAGCCCGCGCCTGGAACGCCCAGTATACTTGAGTTATTGATGAAGCAGGGAGTTTTTGATGAAGTTGATAAGATTTTCGCCGTCAAAGAAATTCATCGCATCAAGAAAGCCGCCAAGCAAGAAGAAAAGGTTACATTCTTGCCCAGAGATGTCTCCCAGTCCTTTGAGATCAACTTGCGTACTCTAAATCAGTATGAGCCCACAGTTGCTGTGGAGAAGGTTCTCCAGTGTAGTGAGGAGGTTATGGCTCACCACAATATTATTGAGTTCTTTGCTACGGGTCATGCGACTGAAGTGCCCATGTCTTTGGCTCGCAATCTGCAGCCATACTCCCAAGACTGGACTTCTGGAGAGAAAGACCCTGCACCGCCTGAGAAAGATCCCAATGAGCTCGCTCGGAGTGATCGCATGTTTTTGGAGCTCTCGTTTAATCTTCAGTACTATTGGGGTATAAGAAGTCGTGCACTCGTAATGAGCATCAACTATGAAGGCGACTACCAACGTCTCTTTGATAAACTCAAATTGGTGGACAAGTGCTGCGATGGTGTTGTTGAAAGCCGTAACTTTCAGAATTTGTTGACTATCATTCTTAATGTTGGTAACTATATGAATGGTAAAGGAAAAGAGGTCAATGGTTTCCGCTTAGGTACGCTTCAACGACTGGCGTTCACTAAAGATGATACAAACTCAATGACATTTTTGCATTATGTGGAGCGAATTGTCCGTACCGGTATGACGCCCGAAATTGAAGGATTCTGTCACGAGCTAGATGATTGCACCACAGCATCTCGACTCTCATTTGACAACTTGAAACAAGAGTGTATGGAGTACGCCAGGAACATTCGTAACATTCAGCAAAGCGTTGATGAGGGTAAACTGAGTGACCCAACCCGCTTCCACCCCAAGGACAGATTTATGAAGCATGTGCTTCGAGCTCTCAAGGATGCTCGTGAAAAGGCTCAACTTCTAACGGACTTTACACAATCTACAACCACAAAACTTGAGAAAGCCATGACTCTATACGGCGAGGATCCTAATGACACTCGTGCTATGGACTCGTTCTTTGAAAAGTTTTCTACATTCGTCAAAGAGTATCGTCAATCTCGCATTGATAATGAAAAGCGTGAGGCCGAGCTCCGCATGTTTGAGCATCGTCGTAAGATGATTGACTCGCCCAAAAAAATGGACGCCGCCAACAGTTCCAACTCTGGTAATAGCACGCCTACAAAGCCGGGTGACGGAGAAAAGACAAACATTGATAGCTTGCTCGACAAGCTCAAAGCAGCCGCCCCAGCGCCTGATGCCCGGTCTGCGCGTCGCCGTGCTGCTCGTCGTCAGAAAGTAGAGCTTACGTCTGATTCACCTGTTCGGCAGGCCGGCCCTAGCGAGCGCAATGACAGCCCAACACCCACACCAATGACACCCACTTCTCCTACTGGAGATACAGACGATGTTGGAGGCCGTGCCCGTGATTTGCTGGAAAAGCTTCGCATGGAGAAAATGCGCCAAGAGCAAGATAAGAAACTGCATGGCTAGACATATATATTTATTGCATTATAATACATTTAACTAACTTTACCCAAAATTCATTAAAAGGTCTATTATCAGGCGCAACCCAGAGCCGCATAACACTAATCGTATTAATCTACATACTAAATAAATATATCAGGCATCCACAGACGCCATTGCTTTTTCCAAAAGTGTCCGAAGATTGACTTCTTCTGAAGCCTCTGCTTCGGCCTCTAGATTCTGCTGTCTTTCCAAAGCGTGTTTCCTTGCCATTTCTTCAATATCAACCTTGGGCCTCTGAGATGTCTTTGGTTTCTTTGGTTTGCGAAGATTAATTTTGAGGCTAATTGGTTTGTCACTGGCAGGTTGTGCTTCAGGAGCTGGCTCCGAGTTGACAATGGTAATGTATGGTTTGGGTGCAGATTCAGACGGCTCAGCAGCTTCTGCTTCAGCAGAATCCCCTTGTAGAGTCTCTGAAGCCTCAGTCGCCTGTTCCGTGGTGGGGTGTGTTGTAGCAGCATCTACTGCTTCTTGTTTGACAAGACCAGCTGTTGTGCTCTCAGCAGCGAGATCATTAGGTCCAGCAGAGGCATCCATTGGCTCGTCTTGTGATTCTGGGGCATAATCCTCCATTTTGACAGCAGGCACTGACGTAGGCTCAGGAGTTGCTTGTGGGAGTTCTTCAACTTGTTCAGAGGCTGCTCTTTCTGACTGTGTCTCCTGTTGTGGTTCGCGTCTTTCAAGCTCGCCATTCTCCTCCTGTGCCTGATCGCTAGAGAATCTCAAGCTGATGGCAGAATCCGACCCCTTGGACCCCAGCAAGCGCTGTAAAGCAAGCTCTGCCATGTGCCCTTCATCGAACAGTTTCTCGTGTAGTTCTTGAAGACCTCTGACCCGGTTCGAATAGTTCGCAGTGGACATATAAGTGTGGTCTGGAGGCAATGCCGGGGACCATTCTGGAGCATAACTTGGAACTCTATCATTGGATTGCATGATTTTCTTGATTTGGAATAGCTGCGGGTTGAAGAAAACCTCTTGCTCCTTGCTGATATCCTCGACATCGAAATCAAACTGTAAGCTGTTGAGCTGGTCAACGTGTCTCCCCGAAATTTCTTGTTTCTGTACTAAATCGATATTGTTACGGGTTAACCACAGCGCCAGATCGTCTATGCTCGGTTGAGTATGCCGTTGCACTTTGATGATCTGGGCCAGGTCAGAGAACGTCTCCTGCATTCGAAGCTCGGCCAAAAGTACAATATATTCGAATGTAGCTTTATCGATTCGGATTCCTTGCGATCCTAGGATTGCCGCAACACATTTTATAAAGATCTGCCGAAGGTAGTTGTCCCTCATGTGTCAGCGTCTAGTGGAACCGCGACTGACTACGACTAAGGTGGGGGATTGGTCTTCACATGGAAACTAGTCCCTGGTATAGTGTTGATATATATATAGTTATTTGTTACAATAAGTGGAATGCCTTTGTGTATTTGTAGCGTGTGTTGATCATTTTGGTGCAATAACTAGTGCAGCACTCTGCCATCCACCGGCACAGATACTAATGACACCCTCTACAGGTACTTTTTTCGGCGATTCGACAACAATATCCCTGTTTTCACGGTGAATACCAGGAGTTGAATCATCAATATCTTCATATTTGCCTAGTCCCATTGAACCGCACAGTTGCGACTCGCGGCCCCAGGCATAAACCTCGCCCGACTTGGACAGGCCCAGATTGTGATAGTCTCCAATCGCGATATCGGTGAATTTTATTTGCTCGGATTTATCAACTAGCTCAATCTTGATGTTTCCATCTTCAAAGCTGCCTACAAATGTACGATTGCTCTCACAGATAACCGCGAACCGCACATAGGTGGCTCTAATACAGATTGGTGTTTCATTCTCCAAAATAAACTGTTTTACCGGGGTGTCGTTACGCATGTCGATAAAATGTAGTCGATACAACTCATCCAAAAATAATACAAACCCTACACCAGCCGCCAACGACCCTTTTCCTTTGGTATCGGGGATTGAGATATAGGTTGCTGGATCATTGATAAGATCTTTCCAAATAATCACACCATGATCATGGCGTATAGCAGCATTTACATCCCAGCCAGCCGATATAGCTGTAATGTCAGTGACAGGGACTTTCTTCCAACAAGACCGATAGTCATCTATGGAAAATATGTCAGTTCCAGCCAGTCCTAATACATGTGAACGTCCCGCGCTGATCATCTGAAATGGTCTATTCGGTGCACCACCAATAGGGCGTGGCCTATCACCAGGTCTACGCTCCCAGCTGGGTCCCATAGATCCACGAAGATAAACATCACCCTTCAGCGTTAGCATTAAGAGTCCATATCCACACAACTCAATCTGGCGAGTCTTTAGATCTTTGGAATCAATACGCCACGGTAGGCACACCCCGCGCCTGTTGGTACTCAACACGGCATCATAATGCCTTTCCGACGGTTTTACATTCCCACCCCAGCAATAAATATTGCAATTGAGTCTATTTGCATAGGCCTTTTCCCAATCGCCTTCCATATTTTCGTTTGTTGACCCCATGTCAAACGTGGAACGATACTGCGACCGCCACACTAGTTGGGTAACCGCTAAATTGAGCGCTTTACAGCATATACTAACGTTAACAATGTCTTTTCCATTCAAACAAGGGAATACATAGCCTACAAGGATATCGTACCCCAATTTATCCAGCATGTATGAGCGTAGTTGCTTTGGGTCTATGGTCAGTATTTATAAATAATAGAGTTCCAGATTCGTTCCGGAATGGATTTCGTAATCAGCCAGCGTGATGTGATCTTTAAATGTCAAGTGACCTTTTTTGAGTGCTAATCGATCTGGGCTAGTAGCCATCTGGATGGCCAACACTTGCTTGAACTCACCAATAGTGTCATCTGGTAAACACTTTACAATTACTTTTTTGCCTGTACGGTCACTGCATTGCACAGAAATCATCAATATTTGTGATGACTAGTTTGTATCCGTAGGATAATTTACTCGAGGCAAAGTCCACTAGTAAGCTGAGGTCCAAGGTAAGGTGTAAGAGCTAAAGCTAAAATATCGAAGGCTATAAAAAAGTTAAACTCCAAATTAAAAAGCGTCCATAATTTACCGGTGAGGGTAGTAGAAACCCCATATCTCGATCTTTTCGTCTGAATGAGACACACTTCATGGCAGGCCCAAGGTCTCGCTCGAAATGGAGTTTAGCAAATCAAAAAGTTTGGATCGTAGCCTTCTATAGCTGATCCAAATTTCTCAATTCGCTAAAGTCTACTTGGATCGAGCCGTGAGCAATCCATTGAGTTCGTCAACTGCAGTGCCACCCTGCTGTCCAAGCCATTTTATACTACGGGATATTATTAGACGCATGCGAGGAAGGGTGCATTACATCTGCACCGCATGAAGGCAGAAAAAGGTAATTAGAATGAGCTCTTCCTAGATTTGTTTATAACTTAAATCAATTGCCATCCACAGAAAATTATCCAGGGTGTAGGTTATGTGCAGGAGTGGTGCATGCGTTGATGCATTAGCATCGCGCCGTCCATCAAGCAAACGAGCAGGCCAACAGCACCCATACGCATCGAAGCGCAATGAAATATGCCGTTCAAAAAACTGTATACAATTGCTTGCAATTTATCAATCTCCCCTGTGACCAAATCTCTTGGATGACTGCCCCCAAGCCATTAATATTAAATAGGCCCTGTACCCTTGCAAAAGTATATAGGACTTGGCGTGCATAAAGAATGTAAATCAATGACAGCTTTACATTAAGGATAAGCTGATAGCCCATGCGCATACTAAACGCATAATTCGTTCCGCAATCTAGGTGGAAAATTGGCCGGGGCGACCAACTAGAGTATAAGTAATTAGTGTACTATAACGCTTTTTTTTCGTTAAGTTCATGATTTAGTTATATCTATTTTAACCAACAACAAGGCGCTCGTCGTCGCCAATGGTGTACTCTGGGATCTCCAAGTTCAAAGGAGCAGGGCCCTTACGGATACGGCCCGAAATATCGTAGTGGGAACCGTGGCAGGGGCAGAACCATCCACCGTAGTCACCGGACTCACCAATGGGGACACAGCCCAAGTGGGTGCAGATACCGATCATGACAAGCCACTCAGGGATCTGAACACGCTGAGAGTCGGTCTGGGGGTCACGGAGAATAGAAATATCAACAGCGTTAGCCTCGTCAATCTCGGCCTGAGTACGGTGACGAATAAACACGGGCTTACCACGCCACTTGACAACGACGTTCTTGGCCAGGGGAATCTTGGAAAGATCGACCTCGACCTTAGCCATGGCCAAAACGTCCTTGGAGGCGCTCATTGTGGTCAAAAAGTCCTGAACAGTGCTACGAGCAGTAGCGGCACCCAAGACACCAAAAGTTCCGATCATAAAATAGGAAATGTTACGGGAGACATCGCGGTTCTGGTGCTTGATGTCCTCGCTGTAATCAGGAACCTTGAAATTAGAAGCTCCACCTACGGGCTTGTTTTCAGTAGCGTACGCACGCAAAGCGGTGCGCATGGTACCGCCAACAGCTCTGCTCACTCTAGGTAAACGCAACATGTAAGTAGGTGAGATTTTGATTGAGTAATGAATGATTGGTCCGTCACGATGAGGGCTTGGAGGGGTGTTACGAGAATGAACACCTACAGCGACCATGACACCATCCAGGAATTTTCACATAGGCTCCATGTAATTATAGGAAATAGCACACATCCAAGAAAACTAGCTATATCTATATTTTTCTGCACTTTGCTTGTTCAATCCGGGTCCACTGAATCCCCGGTGACTAACTGAATGCTGATTCGTCAATTACTCTCCTCAGGTGTGGCGTGTGCCAGCGGGGGCGCCAGCGGCGCCTTGCATAAGCGAGGGCTTTCGCTCTCTATCCTGCGAACCCCAATATTGGCGTTCTTGAAAGTAGTTTCCCCGGCAATAATGCCTTTCTATACAATAAGTAGATAAAATCTCATAGCTATCATATAACAATGCTCACTCTAGCTAGTCGCGTTCATCCTCTCTGGGGTCACCGTACTCCCAGATGCCGACGCGGTCATGCATACAAGCCTCTTCGAGCTCTTTCAAACGACGGAAAGTAGCAGAATCATCACCCTTAGTTAGATATGTGTACCCATTATCAATCAGCCTGGTGTTGATGCTATCCTCGGCTGAGACGCTATCTTGAGTGTAAACAATGACGCCAGCCTCGATGCTCGAGATCACCACCCGCTGGCCACGGACTTCAGCAAGGTACTCACGCTCATATTTCGCGTAGTCCCGAGGTGGAGCGTGGATATATGCAAGGTTGTCGACGCATGCCAGTTCAGGTACAGTAGCAGTACCAAATTGAGTTGGGAGAGGGCGCAGGTCACTGATAGCAGCTTTTTCAACCTCGACGCCGCTATCAATCAAGAGAAGTTGGTAGGGATTGATCTCAAGAATCTTGGCACGCAACCAGTTGCTACCTTCCTTGTAGATAACGATATCGTTACGACGAGGGGAGCGCTGGAAGGCATGAGCCGAAGAGTTGGCACCGGCAGTAAAGAACTTGGCAAGCTGCGCAGACAAATCATTGAATTTAGCCTCATCACTAGCAAGACGGTAAGAGATGGTGTTTAGTGTAGTGAATGTAGCAATTGCATCCTTATAAGATCCAGTGGTAGCCCTTGGGGAAGCAGCGGGTTCAGTTGCTTCGGGTGTGTCTTCACGAGGTTTAAGCTCTTCGGGGACATAGTCTTTCCAAATACCTTTGCGAGCATCTCTTGCAGCTTCTTGCGCATTATCAAGTTCCTTGCGCAAACCGTAATCATTTGCAGCTGGCTCGAAAACCGAAGCAAGACCCTCAGAAACAAGGTATGTACCAAGACTCTGTTTCTTACCAGGGAAGTAAGTCTGGGCGACAAAAGCGCCGGTTTTGTCTGTTCCAAGAACCTTAATTTCAACATCACGCTGTGTGTAGGTCTTTTGCATGTACTCATTGACCTCCTCTGCGCCAGGCTCACTGTTACGAGGAACCTTGCAGCCAGCGACAACGACGCTCAAAATACAGTTTTCGCTAGGAATAACAACGCGCATACGAGCACCCTGAGGAGCGACATACTCGACTACACCAGGGATACGGCCACGGCGTTCCAATGAGGAGAGGTAAGCTTTTGCTCTGACCTGTGACTCTGAAGCATCAACCTGCTTGGCTCCTGTAGGCTTTTTGCCCCAGATTCCGAGTTTCTTGGCCTTGGCTTTGTCCTCTGCGGCGGCAAGTTCGGCGACAAAGGGGCTCTGACCCTGGTTACGACGTACCTGAGCATAACCAGCGGCGACGACATGCTCGGCAACATTTTTACCATCGAGTGCCATGGTCACGAGCTCACGCTCATTATCAGGACGCGTTCCGTCGACAAGAACTTCGACTTGTCTACCAATGGTAAGCGCACGAGCGTACTCCTTTGCTGGCTCGAACCAAGCGCCAAACTCTTCATTATTACGACGAGGAGCAGAAGTTGAAGACAGCTGTACAGTACGGTCATTGTCGAGAACAAAAGTGTCGCTTGACAAAACCTTTTGAACGGTAGCCAGGGCGCTGGACTCAGTGCGGGCTTGACGGGCTTCAGCAGCAGATTTCCAAAGGTTTTTACCGGTCTGGCGGGCAGCAGATTCTGCTTTACGAAGCTCAAGAGCACGCTCACTTCCAATTGCAGCAGATTGGCTGTCGTTGAATTTGGCTAGACCGGCCTGGATAACAGACACGGCGATGTCACCAGCTGGGTGGATCAAAGTGACCAACGGGAGTCCGTTAGGACCTTCAGCAATGAATTTGGCACGAACATTGCGCTGCAAAAGTCGTTGGTTCACCAAGTCCCTTGCCGCATCGCCAAAGGCCTCGCCGGGGCCAGAGGGTCCAGTACTACGAGGCGAGCGAACTCCTGCGAGCGCACAAAGACCAGTAAAGTGATGATCAGGATCCATGAGAGCGCGGAGAATTACGCGGTCTCCACTAACGACTCTCTCCACGATGCTAGGGATCTGACGGCCAGATCCAAACAACTCAGGCGGGCACTCACGCTCGAGACGAATCTGCGGAGCGCCCCAGACACCCTTTTTAGCCGTACGGGCAGATTCCTGTGCCTTTTCGAGAGCGAGCTTGACTTGATCGTAGCCTGGCTTTACGGGGGCGTCATCGCGGAGCTTGGCAGCACCATCTGCAAGCACTTTTTCAACGAGCGAATTGAAAATTGGAGCTCTGATATCAACAAAGTCCCGCTCATTGGCAGTGTAAATAGTGCAAACATCCACGGGTTTGCCGACTAACAATGACCGTAACAGTTCACGGCCTGCAAAGCCACCCTGTTGAGAATCAACCCTCGGGGCCTGAACGTATGCAAGAGATACAAACCGTTCAGTTCCTTGTTGATTCACCAAAACGAGGGAATCTCCACTTGTGACAGACTTGACTCTACTCATGAGAAATAAGTAGAAGGAGGGGGGTGTTGTTGTTGGGTGGTCAATGCGTGAGGTGGCGCGTGGGTACCTTAGAAACACACCTCGAGGGTGCATTTCGGTGAAAAATCGAAAAAATACTCGACGAGATGCTTTAAAATCTGCTATTTAGTATTTTAGTGTACACAAAATTCTATTGGTTTAATCATTGTGTCAAAAATCTCTTGCGTGCGAGCACATGCTGGGTGGGCACGCTCCCTATCAATGTAGTCAGGCTGCATGATGATCTATCAGCACTGAACCACATAATTTTTTTTAAGCCTCCGCTTTGATATTTCTTGAGCTTGTACAATGGCTAAATATCGCGAAAGATGGAATGATAAAGCACGTGCTGGATCCGTTGCAAAACGCCAGGAACAAATGCTAAAGCGTAACAAAGCTCTGCGGACCCAGCATGATGAAAAAAATACCGATGCCTCGAAAAGACTTTTGGAGCAGCCTGAAAGTAAATCAGAAGCCAAGAAAAGAAAAAGAGTCGACAAGTATATTGATCTCAAGGTTAGGCAGCAAGAGAGAGATGAGATCTTTGCCAAATTAGCTGCCTCTCAAGTCAATACCTCTGGCATGCAATCTCTTGGTAGATTGGGTCAAACTGGTGACTTGAAAAAGGCCTTCAAGAGCGAAAGTGAAGACTCTGATGATCAGGACGATCAAGATGAGGCTCCAGCGTCTACATTTATTGATAATAGACGTCAACCAGGCGGATTTGGTTTCCAAAATATTAAAAAGGTTGAACCCAAAAAGCCAGCAGCAAAGAAGAAGACAACCTGGAGAGAGATACTCCAAGCCGACCAAAGTGATCAAGAGAGTGAATCTGAAAGCGAAAGCGAGAGCGAGAGCGAGAGCGACGATGAGAGTGATGAGAGTGCAGGTGAAGGTGAAAATGAAGCGGACGCCGCAGCTTCTAATAGCTCAGAGTCATCCGAACCTGAATCCGAATCGGATTCCAATTCAAAACCTAGCGCTGGTGCCTCATTTAGCGCATGGGCCCATTCACTTGATAAGCATGAATCTTTACCAACGCCTGTTGTCAAGGACTACAAACACACGCCTCGTGCCTTAGAGGTAGAGGCTATTGAAGATCTCTCAAAAGGTGGTGTTGAGCGTGAAACGAACTTTGTCGTGACGGTGAATCGGTCTGACGAGATTAAAGAATCGCGTCTCAAACTACCAGCCACGGCTAATGAACAGCAAATTATGGAAGCTATCTTTCATCATGATGTTATAGTGCTTACTGGTGCAACAGGTTCTGGTAAAACTACCCAGGTACCCCAGTTCCTTTACGAGGCAGGGTATGGACATCCCGACTCCCCTACGCCTGGTATGATTGGTATCACTCAACCTCGTCGTGTCGCTGCTGTTTCCATGGCCAATCGTGTTGGTGAGGAATTGGGCGATCATCAAAAGCACGTCGGCTACCAGATCCGATTTGATGCCAAGGTTAACGCAGATACGAGAATGAAGTTCATGACTGATGGTTTGCTCCTGCGTGAACTGGCGGCAGATCTTTTACTACAAAAGTATTCTTGTATCATCGTTGATGAAGCTCACGAACGCAGCGTCAACACAGATATCTTGATTGGTATGCTTTCACGAGTTGTTCGTCTCCGGCGTGAAGAAGGAAACCCGCTCAAATTCATCATTATGTCTGCTACTCTTCGAGTTTCGGATTTTACTGAGAATAACACACTATTTTCTACACCGCCTCCAGTTGTCTCACTCGAGGCCCGTCAATACCCTGTCTCTGTCCACTTTAATAGACGTACCCCGCATAACTACGTGGATGAAGCTATTGCCAAGGCCAAGAAGATCCACGAAAAGCTTCCTAAAGGAGGTATTCTCATTTTCCTTACCGGCCAAAATGAAATTATGCACGCAGTCAAGGAGCTTCGCAAGTACGGTCTTGGTAGCAGATATGTTGAAGAGAAGCTTCCATCTGTGCGCCTCACAAGCAATGATGCAGTGATGGAAGATGAAAATGTTGAACTTGATTTTGACGAGAAAGACTTTGACGAAAATGAGGATGACGATTATGAAGATGAGGAAGAGGACGGCGAGGAAGAAGGATTTGAGGAGGAATACGATGGTGAGGAGACTAAACTTAAAGTTCTCCCACTATATTCACTTTTACCTACTAAGGAACAACTGAAAGTTTTTGAAGAAGTACCCAAAGATACTCGTTTGTGTGTAGTGGCCACAAATGTTGCAGAAACTTCACTCACCATTCCTGGAATTCGCTATGTGGTTGACTGTGGCCGTGCTAAGCAACGTGAGTATGACGAGAAAACTGGAATTGTGAAATTCCGTGTCTCATGGGTATCCAAAGCCGCAGCAGATCAGCGTGCCGGTCGTGCTGGTCGTACTGGTCCAGGTCACTGTTATAGGATTTTCTCCTCTGCTGTTTATGAAAGAGATTTTGAGCTTTTCAGTAAACCTGAAATCATGCGCATGCCTATTGAAGGCCTAGTGCTACAAATGAAAGCGATGGGTATTGATCGGATTGTAAACTTCCCTTTCCCTACACCGCCGCCCCAGTCTTCTCTACAAGAAGGTATGAAACTTTTGGAATATTTGGGCGCCCTGACAAAATCTGGGGAGCAGACTCAGCTCACCGATTTGGGTCGTCAAATGGCTCAATTCCCCCTGAGTCCTCGTTTGGCAAAGATGCTCCTGATTGGCAACCAATTTGACTGTCTTCCCTTTGTAGTTGCAATTGTGGCTTCCTTGTCTGTTGGCGACCCCTTCATGCAGCCGTTTGAGATCGGAATTGCACCTGTTTCCGAAGATGAAGAAATTGGTGTGAAAGAAAAAGAGCAGCGCCAAAAGCTTAAACAAAGTTTTAATACTGCAAACGCGAGGCTTGCCGCCCTAGATCCCAAGAGTGACGTATTCAAGCTGTTAGCTGCCAGCGCTGGATACGGATATGCTACTTCCTCAGCAGACTATTGTAGGGAGAATTTCCTGCGTGAAAAAGTCATGATGGAGACGGATAAATTACGCCATCAGATTGCACACCTCGTTGCCATAAATTCACGGCCGGATGCCGCTGAGACGGTAACCCGTAGCCTTACAGGGAAGCTGCCCATTCCTTCCAAGCAACAGATAGCAGCGCTCAAACAAATTGTTGGTGCTGGGTACATTGATAAAGTTGCGGTTAGAGCAGACTATGTTGATGATGTCAAAATTTCGAAAAAGACAAACATCACTGAGATGCCATACAGCACGCTATTCCCCTCTACCGAGAAGTACTGTTACATTCATCCTGATAGTGTACTCGCTCACTTGGGTTCACAGCCACCTGAATTCCTTATTTATTATGCCCTCACACAGGGTGACGACGAGAATTCTAAAGTTCGTCTTCGGTGTCTTGTGGACGCTACTGCTAGTTCTCTGTCAAATCTCGCCGCTAACACTCCGCTAGTCACCTATTCGAAGCCATTGGGTGGTGCGCATGCGCCCAAGGCATTGTCTGCTGTGAAGCGAGAGGCCTGGGTGGTACCTCGAATGGGTGCTTCGATTGGCAGTGGTGGTGTCGGTTGGGATCTCCCCGTTAAGAAGGTTATGCAAGTGAAGAAAGGAGGAGAATGGTGTGTTCAATAGAGCCACATGCTGTGATGAAAATGTTAGATGCAATTTACAAAATGTATGGGGTTGACCCGCAATTATACGGCAGTCCTGTTGTTTATATCCCGGAGTTGAGTTTTGAGTTTTTTAGTTGACTATTTAGAACTTGTACTGAAAAAAACGCACTAATTTTAGAGTAAGACACAACCTCCCAATGGCGAATTCGACTGTGTTAAATATGCGTATCTGAAATTTATCTGCGTCACGAGATCATTATCAAACGCGTTTTCAGGAACCAAAGAGAACGCGAAAAACAACGTAGGAATAGAGGTAATATTTAAGATAAATCTTCAAATCTTGCATTTTATATAAATCTAAAATGCTAAAACAGAGATCAACATAGTGCAATTGGGAGCATGCATGGTTGAAACTTTGAAATTGGGTGAAAAATTGATCAATTACCGAGTTGATTCAGAAATTCTAGCTAATTGATGGGAAAAATGGTGCACTTGTAGCATTTATGTCGGGGTCATCTCGACTCTGGTTGGTCTTTTCGCCCTAACCACGGGACTAACCCTTGCCCACGTAAACCGTGCTCCTACTGGCCAACACCAGTAGTTACCCGGCCTTGGCTACAAATACCCAATCCAAACGTTTACTCTCTAATGCTTAACAGAGTGCTCCCCAGTCTCAAGCGTCAGTCTGTGCGTGCTTTGCGCACTACTGCTGCTCCCATGTTTGCCCGCACGATGGCTACTGCGGTTGCTCCTGGTCACATCAAGGCTGTTATTGGTGCCGTTGTCGATGTCCAGTTCGGTAACGAGCTTCCCGCTATTTTGAACGCTCTTGAGCTCAAGCGCGACGACGGTGAGAAGCTTGTTCTCGAGGTTGCCCAGCACTTGGGTGAGAACAGTGTCCGTGCTATTGCCATGGACGGTACTGAGGGTCTTGTCCGTGGTACTGAGGTCAGAGACACCGGTGCCCCCATCACTGTCCCTGTCGGTGAGGGTACTTTGGGCCGTATTCTTAACGTTACTGGTGACCCTGTCGACGAGCGTGGTCCCGTCAAGACTGACCAGTTCCGCCCCATTCACGCTGAGGCTCCTGCCTTTGACCAGCAGTCTACCTCCGCTGAGGTCCTTGCCACTGGTATCAAGGTCGTCGACTTGCTTGCCCCTTACGCCAAGGGTGGTAAGATTGGTCTTTTCGGTGGTGCCGGTGTCGGTAAGACCGTTTTCATTCAGGAGCTTATTAACAACATCGCCAAGGCCCACGGTGGTTACTCTGTCTTCACCGGTGTCGGTGAGCGTACCCGTGAGGGTAACGATCTTTACAAGGAAATGATCGAGTCTGGTGTCATCAACCTCGATGGTGAGTCCAAGGTCGCCCTTGTCTTCGGTCAGATGAACGAGCCCCCCGGAGCCCGTGCCCGTGTCGCTCTTACCGGTCTTACCATTGCCGAGTACTTCCGTGACGAGGAGGGTAAGGATGTCCTTTTGTTCGTTGACAACATTTTCCGTTTCACTCAGGCCGGTTCTGAGGTATCTGCCCTTTTGGGTCGTATTCCTTCCGCTGTCGGTTACCAGCCCACTTTGGCCACCGATATGGGTGCCCTTCAGGAGCGTATTACCACCACTAAAAAGGGTTCCGTCACCTCCGTCCAGGCCGTCTACGTCCCTGCCGATGATTTGACTGATCCCGCCCCCGCCACCACTTTCGCCCACTTGGATGCCACCACTGTCTTGTCTCGTGCCATCTCTGAGTTGGGTATCTACCCCGCTGTCGACCCTCTTGACTCCAAGTCTCGTCTTTTGGACGCTGCTGTTGTCGGCCAGGAGCACTACGACATCGCCTCTGAGGTTCAGCAGACCCTCCAGGCTTACAAGTCCTTGCAGGATATCATTGCCATTCTTGGTATGGATGAGTTGAGTGAGTCTGATAAGCTTACTGTCGAGCGTGCTCGTAAGATTCAGCGTTTCTTGTCCCAGCCCTTCGCTGTTGCCGAGGTCTTCACCGGTATCGAGGGTCGTCTTGTCAGCCTTAAGGACACTATCCGCTCTTTCAAGGAGATCCTTGAGGGTAAGCACGACAACCTTCCCGAGAATGCTTTCTACATGGTCGGTGACATTGATGAGGTTCAGTCCAAGGCTGAGAAGATCGCTGCTGAGACTAAATGAGTAGATAGATACACGTTTGATGATTAGATGTGAGTGTACGTTAGGTTATGCTATTCGTGCCAGTAATATTGTTGTAATTGGGAGCTTCTAGGAAGACGAGATTCTCCTGTAGAAAGGTGTCTTTAGCTTGAGAGACATAATTATGGTCTTGTAGAGCCACTAAGTGAAGTACAAGCCAGAAATAGTGGTCTATTAAATCGTAAACTTAACTATTAACCTTTATTTTTACTCGCTTGGGTCTTTGCACGCTTGGTTTTTCCAATTTGTCCTTCGTCATTAGGTCGTTTGCCAATGTCCACCACTGTATCACTAAGTTTCCACATCAATAGTTGAAATGCACTTCTGTGTGGCTTGAATTTGCTCGCAACTGCTACCATATGCTTGCACTCTGGAGGCAATGGTGCTTTCATCAGTGCCTTTTTGTGGGTTCCACTAGGTCTCATATCTTCTGGTGATACATCCTCTATCGTGGTAGCCTTGATATCTTCGGCACCTTTTAGTTTCATGTACTGTTTGAATCCCCTCTGAATACCCAAGTCACCAGGACTAAACACATCCATGTGTTGATGGTAGAATAACAAAAACATCTGGGCAGACCAAGCACCAATACCTTTGAGGTTCACGAGATGATCAACAATTTCATCTGCATATGCATTTTCGAGTATTTCATCGCTCAATTTGCCCTCGGCATATGCTTCAGCTACCCCCTGCACATACTTGACCTTTTGATTGGAAAGTCCCATACCTCTCAGGGTGTCATAAGGCGTATCGAGTATCTGCTGAGGAGTCGGAAATGAATTATCGTATGCCGCCAAAATTTTATTAACAATTGCTCGAGCTGCCAGCCCGCTGAGCTGTTGAGAAGCAATCGATTGTATAATGTACTGAAAACTACCCGGGCGCTGATGCGTCTCGAGGAACTGCGTAAAAGTGGACTTTTCAGCTACTTCTCTGAGCGACGGATCAATCTCCAGCACTCGTTGTAAAGAGTTTTCGAACTTTTCAATATATGGACCAGGCATGGCTGACTACCGGTGCATATGCAGCTGGATGCATCGATAAAACTAGTCTTCTAATGCAATTGCGCACAAGGAGTTTAACATCCGTACCATTTTCAATTTTGTCTATCAGTTAGTTCTCATGCAATCTGAGAGAAACAGCTGGCATCTATGCAGAAGTGTGGCGCGAGTCAATGGTATTCCAAATTCGTATTCTATATCTATATATAAATATTGGGCATGGTAATCATGATCAAACATCTATAAATAAAGGAAAGTTCCATAACTATCACCTAATTAGGGGAGCACGTCAAATAGTCACCCTCTTTATTCAATGAGTATTCATATCGCTGAACCCGTTAGCAATAACTACGCCAGCAACAATGAGAATACTCCCAATGGTAGCGGCCATATCAGGAATCTGTTTATAGGCAATGGCTCCCCATGCTAGGATAAGTACTGTTCCGGCAGCACTCCAAATACCGTACGCCAAACCCACTGGAATTGTCTCAATTACAATTGCAAAAAGATAGTATGAAAGTGCAAAACAAACCACAGTCGCGAGACTGTGTAACGGTTTAGTGAACTTTGCGGACTCTGCCAGTAAAGCTGTTGCAGCTATCTCAAAAAAAATTGCCGTGAAAAGCTCAATATAGGCTATTAACTTTGTTGGAGGCATGGGGGTCTGCATATTAGCTTTCTTTCTCTTATTGATCCGTTCCAGCCTGAAATCCCAATAACCGGACTGGTCAATAAGCGCGTAAAGCCCAAAACATGAATATCTATCACGTGCTCGGTTGTCCGCGGGCTGCAGCGTCCAAGTCAAGAATGCCGCTAAAACCGCATGTATCCGATAAGGGAAATTTTTTTCGGGAAATCGTTATCTTGCATATCTTCTAGCAGTTAAACCAAGTATCGCAGATTCTTTCTAGTTATATATCGCCCAGGGTCAGTAGTGTTAGGAATAGCACACCATACATATATTTATCCTACGCTACTTCAACTTTGGATAGTTGATTGTAAAAATCAATAACTCTTTGATCTGCAATGATAGTTTGTTCACGGAACCCCTTAACTTGAAGTCGATCAAAGGATGTGGCTCGGGAAACGGCGACATACGCTTGGCCCTTGGCAAATGTAGAGCCTAGATCAACAATGAGACGGTCAATTGTTTGTCCTTGCGCTTTATGAATTGACAGTGCGTAATTCAAGATTAGTGGGAACTGAGAACGCGTGGCAATTACCGAGTGTCTAGGTGGGGGCCCCTGGTATTCGAATGTTTCACGCGTGATTAGAACCCATCCACTACCTGGGAAATCGACTAGAGGTTCTCTCTCGCCATATAATCGCTCAGTAGCGGCTTCCACAACTACAACTTTGTCGTCGGCGCTCATAACAGCACTTAATTGTTCGTCAATAGCCTGGTTGGATCCCTGATTTTCGAGCACCAAATTGTAGAGTCTCATGACCTCTTCTCGACCGTACTTTTGAAAAAGTACATGGAGTGAGTTATACGCATCCTCAGTAATGAATGAGACCACTGTGCCGCGACTACCATTGACAAGATTCAAGTCTTTTTTGTTGACTATCATCAGCACCTGGGCACCGATTTTCAACTCCAGTGTTTTTTGCGACATGTGATCTTTAAAACAGTCGTTATCGTAGGGTCCCATTTGTACATCAATGGCTTCGTACTTTACTGATCTGGTTTTAAGCGCTTCAAGGCGTTCTCTGTTTGCTCTGTCGACCTCTTCTCTGCGAGGGAAGATTCGCGTGGCCTCGAGACCGTCTGCGTATTCCACTG
This sequence comes from Wickerhamiella cacticola, assembly GCA_030564425.1. Taxonomy (NCBI): domain Eukaryota; kingdom Fungi; phylum Ascomycota; class Dipodascomycetes; order Dipodascales; family Trichomonascaceae; genus Wickerhamiella; species Wickerhamiella cacticola. Next base: position 588,512 of record JAJLUX010000003.1, on the reverse strand, counting down.
TCCGCTCTAGCTGTTTGAACAACGCAATGGTTTCTTGAGAAACTTTGCCAAGACGAATCTCATTAAGCATACCGGTGAGCTTATCGGTACTTTTTTGACGGAAAACCTTGTGCAAAACAATCTGGTTTTCGCCCACAAGCTCTTTCCAAAGTGGAACCTCAAAGCAGAACTTGAGTTCTTCCGTGTATTTGGTGACTGGTGGTAGTTGGAAAAAATCGCCAGTGAGTATAACTTGAATTCCACCAAATGGTTTATCTACTTTGCGAATCGCACGAGCAACTTTGTCAAGCTTTTCAAATGCAGTCGATGAGAGCATTGAAATCTCATCAATAATGAGGACTTCGACTTTTTTCCACCTAGTAAGAGCGGGGTGCGGGGAACTTGAGGGAGCTGTGAATTTCTTGACGTATGAACCCACCTCTTCGCCGAATGCTCGCATGCCTGACCATGAATGGATGGTCATACCACCAATATTCTTACTGGCAAGCCCTGTTGTGGCACAGATAGCAATGCGATCGTGGTCAGCGATCATTGACTTCAAATCACGAATTATTCTTGTCAGTAAGAACGATTTACCTGTACCAGCGGCACCAGTGTAAAACAACGAGTGCCCCGCTTTGACCATCTTCATGACATGAATCTGTTCAGCACTCAATTCACCCGTTACATGTGCAAATTGACCTCCTTGTGAACCAGAAGAGGGTCTTGGTACAGCTCGGCTGCCACTATTGGCTTTATTGAGGCTGGTTACACGTTTGCGAGGAGGTGCAGTTTCATACGCACTCATTGCACGCTTCAGAGCTGGCGCACCTGATCCAAAATCAGCCATAATCCCAATTTTAGCGGTTGTGGGCTTAGTTGACGACCACCACGAGCTCGATCTCCTAGCTTTAGGGCCCGCTCCGGATGAGGTTGTCGGTTTAACATTCGTTTCATTTTGATTCTTTTGAGTTTTTGAGCTGAAAAAGCTTTTAATCGATGCTTGTGAGCTTCCTTTTACCGGCATTGGACGCGTCAAAAAGTCCAGGAATAAATAAATGTGAGATGATTAAGAGACGCGTCCAAATCACTACTTCAGCTAGCTCCAGGGGATAGGGGGTAAGGTTTTTTTTCACAAAAAATAACGCAGGAGTGATTGATCTACTATATAAACTGGTGTCTGTGCGTAGCGTTCTAAGATAGTACCAACGTGGGCAACACGATTGAACTTTCACATCTATTTCCTAGCATGTGTATCTGTATATGAGGTAGATAAGTTTGCTGTGTATATATGTACGTATATGTACTTTCATTCTCTTGATATAGTTAGCTAGCTATGGCGCTATGGCGCTATGGCTCAGGCAGGTACATTATTCGAGATTCCTGCCTTTGGAGCTCCCACACCGAGTCTTGGTGATGAAATAAGGCTTCCATAATCTGCCTATGGTCATATTATTTAGCTAACTCCGTACTGTATATATTGCATTAGCGTTTTTTGTATCTTGCATATTTCCAGAGGTTTTGTGCTATTGGCACGGTCGCTTAGAGAACACTTTTACAATTTTGATCCTCTTTCTCTATACCCCTGTAATATATGTTTTGCATTTAATGAATCCAATGTTGCTGCGTCAAGACATTGCATCATTACCCTATAAGCCATGAAGCTTCTGTAGTTGGGTATTTGGCATGTCACAATTCTCTTCTACTGAAAATTAATCAGGGTATCTAATACCTGTGTGTATCTACTTAGACTTACTACTTCATCCTCCACCCGAATTGTTTTACTGATGTCAGGCTCAAGGTACTGATACTGAAGTGGCAATACTATGTCTGGCCATCGGTCTAATATTATGAGAGAGATATATAAATTTGAAGAACAAAGCATTTGATATTATAATAAGCTAAGGAACAGGCCAAACTGCCAAGTGATCCCTGCCAACTAGTATAGGCGCTCAATAATAATCACTATGCTATTGGCGTTCGAGTTCCTAACTCATCTTAGAATTCAATTCACTGACCTGTATTGAATTTCGTCCTGTTTCGAGTTTATTTTTCTTGTTTCGTCGGGTGTTACGCAAGAACGGATATATCGCCGTGTAGATCATTACCGGTGACGTATAATCTTCCGCACCCTTGCATCTGTAAAGAGGGCCCGGTTATTTGTTTTTTAATGCTAGAACATATCTAACAGCTAGCTAAAGTATCCAAAGTTTGGTAATATAGTATTGAAAGGCCAGGTGAGCTGAATTTATGCTACTACTCCGCCAGTGTAGGTAGGTATGTTGGTGTATTATCGCAGTAATTAATATGCAAGCATCCTAAAATAGCATCCTCCCCCCTGCTCATTGAAGGAGTGAGGTGATTATTGACACTCTTTAGCTCATGATAAATTAGCACAGCAATGAAGTGCTTTGTCCCTCTTAGATATATGTACCTAATAGTTTTAAGGTTTAACGTATCCACTCGTGTGTGCGTATGGACTTTAAACGAGGTTGTCCATTTATAGCCTGAAACGTGGTTGCCCTGGTATGCCTTCTCCTACCTCAGAGATCATACTCGGCCACAATATTTATCGGCGTCAATGCATTGCTCATTAGCACTAATTGCATATTCAATATAATAGTTTATAATACGTCAAAGAGCTAGCTGTTATTTAATAGGTGGATAACTTACTTCTAATTTTCATATTGCTAGACTCAGGATCCACATAGAGTTAAGGGTCCTTGAGGGCCCCTGATTTACCTTATTTTTCTGAAATTTCATGCATAATATTAGTATTGCATGGGTCTGAAGTGTGGGGGCTGCACGTGATATCCATCTCAAATGTGGAAAACTAAAGCACAGTGGCGAGACTTCAAATTTCCAACTAGTTTAAAATAAACTTCGAATGACACGTTTATTTATTTTCTCCTATATGCACATTTTGTGCCAGTATCTCGATTTTGGTGATGTCGATTAAATTGAGGCATCTGTTTCTATTTTTAGAACCCGCTAAGCATGCTGAGGTGAGTGGGTATAAATTCGCGCGCAATCCCTCATTTTACAACAATGCAATTCCTCCTCTGCTCTCTTCTTTCTATCTCCTCTGCTGCTGCTTCTGGTCTTGAACTCGTCCGTGAAAGCGGTGAGAGCCTTCCCATCTACCAGGGATCCCAGGGTTTCCTGACCACTGATGCTAGCGGTGACCAAGCCAGTGTTACTTTGGCTGGTGACTATTTGAGAACCAGTGACGGCCAGTACGTCAACATTGAGAACCAATATTTGAGAGCCCAATCCAGAACTCCCTCTGGTGATCGCTTTGCTGTCAAGGATGGTGTTCTTGAGGTTGATTCTTCTAACCAATTCTACCTCTGCCCTGAAAACAGTGACAGAATCGCTTGGGTTATTCACGGCGGTCAAGTGCCTTTCACTTGCCGCAACGCAGAGCGCGCCCAGATCAAGGTTACCAACTAGGCTGTTTAAATAAACCGTATATATCAATAAAAATTGTAGTAACATGTTGAGGCAATTTTGACTTGTAATGTCCCTTGGCCTAATTTGACACTAATTATACCAACTAAATTGCTGCTATATCTTGGAATATATAAGATGCCAGCCACGAGTGCTTCGTACCAGCATCGTGTGACCAAAAGCAAAAGAAATATGAAATTCTAAACTCAATTGACAATCCAAAATATCCTGGCTCGATTTTAACAAAGTGCTCGCGATCGAAACTGACTTGTCTTTGAAGCTGCAATTGTAACAGGTGGTAGCCCGTGAGAGTCAAGTCGATATTCATATACCGTTACACGAAACAGTATATATGAGCAAACCTCGCGAAAAACTCGAGTATGCGGATTTCATTCTGTGCAGACACGGGCGGTCTCTCAACGCATGCATAGCTTTCTGAGGCATTCCTGGAAATACCATCCTCACACATCACAATTGAAATAATTTACAAAGATCCTAGTTAGGATTTAGATAGCCCAAAATCACCCTGTTGTGTACTTAACAAAACACAGACTGACCACCGGCTCCAAAAATATAATGCAAATTCACTCACGGGAAAGCTTGATAGTTGAGTTCCTGAGACTAAATCAAAACGCAAATAGTGCTTTGTACTGTAAGACTCTCGAGCCCAATGTTTTCCAATGATCACTTTCAATCCACATCTCCTTCATAATCGGTAAACTTGCATATACACTGGCGCCTTTCCATGCGGCGAACTCAGGCTTCACATTACCCAGAGCTATAATTGTGGGATCTTCGTCGAGTCCACTATTTTTACCAGCCCACATTTTGAGTCGGTCTGTCAAGAGAGTATCGAAGCCGGAGAATTGTGCACCTCCACCAATGATCAAAATATTCTCGTAAAATTGCTTGGCAGAAGTTCCAGTTTTGTCTGATGCAGACTTTATTGACTGAAGAATAGCATGATCCAATGGCACATGGGTGGTTTCACGGATGTCGATTTGCTCGATAGCTGTCTGCTGTGTCTGTTGGGCCAGTTGCGCAGCGGACAATGCAGGCTTATCTTTCTCTTTAGATTTCTCCTTTTCAGCCGAATCCTTGTCTTTTTCGGACAAGTCCTTTTCTTTTTCTTTACCATTTTCAGTCTTGACATCAACCATTGGGGTCTCTTGTCTCGAGTCCGTTTCGAGGTCTTCCCCAATCTGTACCTTGGACGTGTAGTCTTCACCATTTACTGACAAAGTATTGTAAAGGACATTCAGTTGGGCATCACTTATAGGGTCGTCGTAGCGTCCATCGTACACATTCTCAGCTCGTGGGACGAGTGAGTATTTTCTAGCGAGCTTTTTGGCGGGAGGGTCGAATAGTATTTGTGGATAAAACAGGCCAAGAATAGGCAACATGGCCTCCTTATAGAACTTGTACTCGTACTTTTCTGTCTTTTGTGGCAGCGAGTGGACAAGGTTACCCACATGGAAAGACATTGCATCAGTATTCGCAGTACAAAGCTGTAGTTTGAGCTTATCAAGAGTTCTGAAATCATTACAGTTGTAGAGATCGAAATCTAATTGGAACTCCGCCTTTGAGGTCATTTTACCCAAGGCACATGAAATATCGTCACCACCGTATTTGAGATTGACTCTTGAATCAAGTATGCTCATACCGTCATCAACGCAGGTTACTGAGGTAGATTGGGCACCAACTGACACAACACAAGCAGATGATAATCCAATAGCAAAAGTTGAGGCCACTGCTTCCTGTAAAACGGCAACTTTGCCGAAACCAGAGAAAGTAACTAACGACTCGAGCATTGTGGAAACGACTGCCTGCTCATAAATATCTGGAATCACCAGCACTGCAGCATAATCGGCAAGATCAATCTTCTCGCCCAACACTTTATCAATGGCAAAGTTGAAGATCTTGGACAAATCACCAGCCAATTCTTCAAAGCTCTTGTATTCTTCATTGAGGGTTCCGTTTTGTACGGGCCAAAAAACGTCATATGCCTCAGAGTCCACATCAAGGCTACAAAGAACTTCATCACCATGTTGCCAAGTAGTGGAGGCACCAGTACCAGCTGGCTGCGGCGTCTGGATTGAGTTGAACCGCTTTTCATCCTCGAGGGCATTTTCAGGGATCTCGACCTTGTAGTGAGTCATTCTATCAACAAAATCTTGATTCACACGAGTATATGCCGCGTCAAATTCATCATTTAGCAGTTCACTAACCCTTTTAGAGGTGTGGCTGTGGACCTTCTTTCTGGCAACGCACATTGGCATCTCGATAGGTGGATCACATGGTTCGGGTGGAGGTTGAGGAGGGTCAGTAGCTTTAGAATCTTTGGTATCTCTGGGCGGTTCACCGACAATTCCAATTCGTAGGTTGCGTGACCCCGGCGCAATTACTATCGTCTTGGTACCCGCTGGGGATGGGTATTCCTCACGGTTAACTAGAAGCTGTGAGTCCCGTTTGAGGTAATCGGTATAATAATTTTTTTGATTAATAGCAGGAGATGGCTTGAACTTTGTGAACTTAAGCTTGTTCTCCTGCTTGGAGTACAGCTCTAGCTTGCGTTTACCACCTTCCATGGTGTTGATGAGTAGCACTTTGGAGCAGAGCTAGTGGGTAGGATACGCGATGGTGGGTTGTGCCACACACATTCACAAAGCAAAGTGGTAGGAGACATAATATCGGTTTGTTTACAAAAACGCCTTAGTTTATGGTAGATCGATCGGATAGCAAGTAAATCGAAGAGTCAAAATCTATCGAGTCGGTAGACTGGCACCTCAATAGTTTTGGCAACTCGCATTTAGCAATTACACGTCAGCAGGTTTGTCTCATAGTTTACCAATTCTATTAACATGGTATAAAAACTTCTATGGTATATTGTAGACATAGACCAAGTGCAGCCAAGTATATAATTTCCCGTATTCCAGGTTATGCTTCCTTAAGTGGCTCAATCAACTCAACAACAAATGCTATTTGACGCGTGATCCTCATGGTAGCTGCACCTGACTTGAAGACCATGCAGGGCCATCATAATATAAATGTTAGTTATGCCCTTAAATGGAAAAATCTAAGAGATAAACTGTTATATTTGAGAATAAAACTGATGCAAACGCTTTTAGTCTCTCTTGAAACCAGCACTTTTCGTGCCATTTCGGAACAACCTTGTATTTGCTGACGTCGCTTAAGCTTGTGTCTGCCAACGGCTGCACGTGAGCATATGGAGCTTTCACCAAAAGTAGAAGCTCCCGGAAGCTTCGGCAATAGACAGAGTGGATCGATACATATAAAATTGATATATACCAATTAATAAATATGCGTCTTCTTCTCAAAATGTAGAGAGTCTATCCGCCTGGCATTTGTCAGTAGCCGAGCGTATGCATGCACCATGCACGTCATACGTAGATTTGGGAGAACGGTATCTACCGAATTCGGGTATGAGAGTATGGTAATTAGGCACATTCAAGTGAATCAAGATCATCTACTTCCAAATTGAGATACTAAATGGCCAACGATCGACTTGAGCCTGAGAATAGATCAACTATACTAAAAAATTAGCCATGATCTTGATTACATAATTTTATTTTCCCTACACATGCTCGCTTTTTTTTCATCGTAGCTGTGACAATCCTCGGTAATGTAATTGGCGGACCTTGACACAGAGGAAAGCAAAAAAAAATCACCAATTGCTAGACGTAGAACTATTTCAAAGCAGTGTTAAAGCCTCAATACCTTGCCCTAAAATTGTATAAGTCATTCTTTCTGCTGGTTGCATGCATGATTGACAAGCGTGCATGTACCTCGGCAACTGGTATATAACAAGTGCTATGCTGCCACCTGAGTAATAGCTTCATACCTCATGTCGTCCACAAAAGAGAGCATAAGTAGCTCTTCAGTAGAAGTTGAAGAAGCACTCAGAAGAGTCCCCACAGAAGTTGACGAGGAGCGTGGTCCTCATCGTAGAGCATCTACTATTTCCCGTATTCCCAGCAGAGCTGAGGAAGAGGATGCACTCTCCAGGGTTCTCAGTGGCAGCGAGGTGTACAACCACCCCCTTCCTCCTATGGGTCCTGAGGGTACTTCAATTCCTACCGCTCCCCCTAACCAGGAATCATACCGCGTGCAGGTCATTGGCGAGGACGACCCTGACATTGCCCTCAACTGGAGCTTGAGGCGCCAGTTGATCTCCGGTAGTGCGTTGACATTTGCCACTTTGATGGTATCATGGGGATCCGCTATTTATGGTGCTACCATGCCTCACGTCATGGCTAAATTCCACATTGGTATTACCCCTGCTGCCCTTGGTATTTCACTCTATGTCCTTGGATTTGCCCTCGGTCCTATTATCTGGGGTCCCATGTCTGAGCTTTACGGTCGTAAGAACCCTCTCTTGCTTGGCCTTTTCCTGTTTACATGCTTTACTTTTGCGTCAGCAACTGCCAAGGATGTGCAGACCTTGATGATTACCCGTTTCTTTAGCGGTGCTGTTGGTGCCTCCACCTTCTCTATTGTCCCTGCCATTTTTGCTGATATGTTCCCTGCTAAAGTTCGTGGTAGAGCTAGTGCGTTGTTCACCCTTGCCGTCAATGGTGGTCCCATGGTCTCCCCTGTTGCTGGTGCCTACATCACTTACAGTCATTTGAGTTGGAGATGGACTCTTTACATTACTGGTATTGGTTCTGCCGCTTCTCTTGTTGGTCTTATTTTCTTTTACGAAGAAACTTACATGCCCCTAATTTTGGCTCGTCGTGCCGCCGAGCTCCGTAAGCGTACTGGAAACTGGGCCATCTATGCTCCTCATGACCTTGTTGAGCTTAACATGCGCGCAATTTTGACCAACACTCTTGTTCGCCCCATGATGATGCTGGTATCGGAACCCATCTTATTATTGTTGTCTCTTTACAATGGTTTCGTGTATGCTCTACTCTACATGTGTTTGGAGGCTCTTCCTATTGTTTTCAGAGGCTACGGCTTCAAAGGTGGTAATATTATGCTTCCTTACCTATCTATTCTCGTTGGTTCTTGTATCGCCATTTTCGCGAATTTGTTCATTTTCGAGCCCATGTACGTTAAAGCTTTGTCCAAGAGCCGCTTCCCCGTTGTTCCCGAAGCTCGTTTGCCGCTTATGATGACAGGTGCTATTTTCTTTTTGATTTCAATCTTTTGGATCTTCTGGACTGGTGCGTACCCAAAGACCGCTGAGCACCCCAACGGCGTTCACTGGATTGTGCCTGTCATTGCTCTTGCCTTCTTCGGTTTCGGATTCGTTGCGCTGTTTTTGCCCATCATTAATTACATCCTGGACTGTTACTTGTTGTTGGCTGCCTCTGCCATGTCTGGAAACACCTTTTTGAGATCCATCATGGCTGCTGCATTCCCTCTCTTCACTTCCCAGATGTTTACCAACTTGGGAATTCAGTGGGCCGGTACTCTAATCGGTTGTTTGGCTGCCGTAATGACTCCTGTGCCATTCCTTTTCTACAAGTATGGTTCTACGCTGCGTACCAAATCCAAGTTTGCATTTAACTTGGAGGACCAAGCCCCCAAACAATAGGGATTTTGCATTTCTTCATAAATACACACACACATATATATATAATATCACTCGTAATTTTTTCTAAAACAGAGCGGAAATGCACCAAAGAAAAAATAGAATGCGCTCGCGAGCATTTGAGTATAAAGGTTCCAGCTAAGATGAAATACTAGTATTTCTAGATTTATAAAGTTTATTGCTAAAATTTTACAGTGCCTCGACTTTGGCATTTAACTCCACTTGAGGCCACCAACCACTGCTTGCTTCCTTTCTAGTCATCAATGTCGTTTCTTGGTCGCAAGGTAAAAATCGAAACCCCAGATTACACTGTTGAAGGTACTGTTGCAAAAATCGAGAATCAACGCTTGGTTCTTTCAGATGTGAGAAGTATTGGCACAGGCGAACGCCTGGACAAGATGATTGTGGAAGGGACTCAGGTCACCAACGTTGAGATCCTTGACGACTCGCCTAGTATTCAGTCTCCCAAGCCCCAAAAGCCAAATGAGTCACAAATCAAGCAAACAAAGGAGATTCAGGAAGCCAAGAAAGAATTTGATTTTGCTGCTAACCTTAACAAGTTTGATAAAAAGGCGGAGTTTGAGAAAATTGCCAATGACAAGCGTGGTGTGATCCCAGTTTCCGGTAAAATTCCCCCCAACGAAATGGTCACGGATCATCAGCCGGTACAGAGAAGAGGAGTTGTTAAACGGCCTGGTTCTGAGCCCAAGGCACCAGTTTCAACGGCAGCTAAGGGCCATGAAGCTCCTGCAGTTTCCAAGCTCCAACCTTCGAAGCCGGCTGCAAAACGGAACCAAGCAAAACAATCAGATACTGTAAAGGCCATGAATATCCCTACTCCTTCAGTACCCACAAATGGCCCTCCTGTGCCCAATGTGTCGCTAACATCACCGACTCTTGTACATAACACTACTGCACCATCGACTCCAATCACCCGCAGCACCACACCTGTTGGCCCGTCATTGTTAACTGATACTGGGAGATTTCCGATTGCCACTGCGTTGCAGCTTTCACAAATCCTGGGCCAAATGGGCCACCTCGGGTTTCACCCTGTAGCAGTTGCTGAAAGAGCTGCTGAAGGGCTCTGCGAAATTCTCCAAAATGTCAGAGGCCCAGTAGTACTTTTAGTGGGTACCCACAACGTCGCTCATTGGGCAATTGCCGCTGGACGGCGGTTGGCTCTAAGAGGAGAAACAGTTGTGGCAGTTAGTCCTGCCGCGGATGCCCCTGAGAAGCTTGGCGATCAGACAAAGTCATTTGTTGCCGCTGGCGGGCACTTGGTAACTACTCAAAAGGCATTGTTCGCGGCACTGAACAACCAAGCACCGGCAATTGTAATTGACGCATTGGAAGGGTACGAAATGCCCCTTGTTGATCAACTAGATGAAAATGAGTTTATGGCAGCTTCTTGGCTAATAAACTGGGCCAATAACGTCAATGCTTTCAAGGTATCACTTTGCGTTGCCGCAGTTGCGGACTCCACCTTGGCAAGCTTTGGGTTCCCACTTGGACCTTGTGCATACATTGTTGATATTGGTGTACCACGCAAAGCCTTGATGGCATTAAAACTGAGAAGGTTTGGCGAGGCTAAGTTCCAAATCAACATCGCAACAGTACAATAAAATATTGCGAGAAGCAGTTGACAATGACCACTCACAAACAGAAAAGTAATCAAAGTTAAAAAGCCAGATGCGATGATTTAGAGAGTTGCTAGCACCTCATCGCTGTTTATACCGACTCACTTGCTATATAGCTTTACAAGTACAAATTCTAGAGCTTCTTCTTCAATTCCTCAAAGTACTTCTTAATAGTTTCAGGGTCTTTGGCGTCTTCAGGTTGAGGCCAACCAACGACAAGACCAGTCTCTGCGTCTCTCTTGGGGATCATGTGAACATGAACGTGAGGCACAACCTGGTGAGCAATGGAGCCATTGTTTTGGAGAATATTGTAGCCTTGACCATCCAGTCCATTGATGTCTAGACCTGCAGCGATGGCGATTTTCTTTGCAGTTGGAAGAAGCTCCTCCAAGTACTCATCGGGGATATCATGCAGCTTCTCACCGTGGTACTTTGGGATCACCAAGGCATGGCCCGTGGCGGTAGGGCCAATGTCAAGGAATGCGTAAGTTTTAGCAGTTTCGAGAAGCTTATATGAAGGGATTTCCTGGCGGATGATTTTGCAAAAGATACAGCTTGATGAAAGTGGAGACATGAGGGCAACTTGGGGGCTGTGGGGGTTGACACCCCTTGAGAAGGGGTGTGTGGGGGATGGGATATCCCGTTACACGCTGACTGGCACACTAGAGTGGACTGCCAGAGTTACTGCTGACGGAAGCGCTTTTAAGCTTAGAAAAAATAGGAAGAAGCTCTTACACCCCCCTGAGTCCATCGCATATATCAGTTTACTTTCGTCTTTCATTTTCATTTGCTTCGCGTTAATAACTATATCCTATGCGCGTTGATGAACTAGCCGATGGCGGTATCGATGGGCGGCCCCGCGCACAAGAATTGTCCTCGTCCTTGAAGGTTATCCCCTATATTGACCACGCATTCACCGAGTGGCATGGATTTGAAACAGAACTAAATAATTTTCTGCTCTTACATGAGTTTGACTTGGGCCAAGTAGAGGCCAATGAGTTTGGAACGCCCGCGGAAAAGTGTACATATCTTCTGGCGGATCGCAACGTCGGTGATCGACTGCCAGTAGACGTCGACTTTGCACCGGAGACTCCTGAAGGTCTGCTACTTTTATTTATTTACGTCGCACACACAAAGTGCTTAGACCACCAGCTGGTTAGCCTCATAAAATCTATCGCAGAGTACCGATGGGGTGATCTCGACACACCACTTGTGGGGATGCTTTTTGCAGTTTTGAGAGCTGCTCTTTACACTACTTATGGCCCTTCCAATAGTGAATACTCTGTTGCACCCACTCCGACCGACTATGAAGCGTTTAGACAAAATATGACAATGCGCTATCCAGGTGCGAACCCTCCACCAAGTAACATTCCAGTTACAGCATATTCTGCTTTTGAACTACCCAAGCGACTGATGCAGCCTATATTGGGTGTTACCGAAGTGCCCAAGAGTATCCAAGAGGCATGCGAAATATTCAGAGCTCGTGTCCAAACCCCAGAGCAGTTTCGTCAATTCTGGGACGAGCATGAGATCTTAACCAGGACTAAAGCTGGAGGAATTCCAGAGTTACGCCCTTCTGAGTCACTCTATACCCTTTGTCTTCCATATCTCAAGTCTTTTTTCACAGTATTTGTGCACTATGTTCTCCGTCGTGGAGTGGAAAAACAAGAACAGAGTGGTGTAAGGGCTGCTTTGGGTGCCGTACAAAGCCTCATTTCACACACTAAACACGTGCTCGAACAACAGTACTTTTGCACTTTGTTGTTTGACCTGCAGTTTCATTTGGTTGCTTTCAAAGTGGCTGCCCTTAACCCAGTTTTGGATAGCGTATTGCAACCAAATATGGAACCAAAGTGGTCCCCTTGGGGTAAAGCTCCACACCGCCAGCACAAACGCACCCACTCGCGAGCATCGTCTACAACTGACGGAGTGTGCATCGAACAATTTAGTATCACAGCCTTAGAAACGCTCATTCTCTTGATGCGCATCGTAAGGATCACAATTACTGACCGTCCTCAGCGTATTGCCATCACCGCTGAGCTGCCAGCTACGCCACTTAAACAGCTTATGAGCATGTACAATGACGACCTTTGGAGCGAGGTACTGCTTATATTCAAGCTACAAGCATCTTTAAATGGCAGAAAATGGCGTACAATGAACATGGAAATCATCTCTGCCATCTACATTCACTGCCCTTTCAAATTGGACGATGACTGGTTGACTGGAGGGGACGCAGTGAGCGAAGTGAGAGCCCCTGCAGTAGCGGAAGAGACACTCAGGGAACTTATAGAGCTTTACAACTCCACCCAGATTATCCCTCAAACAAAAGACACCCCAGAGCTACCAGCTGACCTGGCATCGAGGTTTGATAACGGCCCTAACTCTGCAGCTGAGACTCGTAGCTTATAAAATATTTATTGCTAGTATAGAACCGTTTGTTTATATGCTTATGTCCACCTATATTATGTCGACATTGCGTGATTGCTCATATATATCGGAGGTATGCATTCCTTATCAGCGGGGCATCGGTATAAGCTTGGTGGGGCAGCAAGCTTAAATGATTTGGGAATATAAACAGTAGCTACATATGACTCATTCCTGCCATAAAGGGTTGTTGTGCTAGGCAGATCGACTATTGCGGCAAGCCGGGAGGTGTTTGGAGCTAAGCTACCTTCAAGTCCATAAAAGCTAGTATGCAAGTACCGTAAAACGCCTATTATTCGGACTAAAAGAGGCAAAAAGAATGTTATACTATGTAAATTTTCCCGCAAAGGATCTAACATGACGCTCGATCCTCATCATAACTCCGGAGTCCTGCGGGTTGGTGCCGTATAAAGAATCGCCTAAATGCAAAATTTCACCTTGCATCAAAGTGTTAATGGGGTATAATAAGATAGTAAAATATACATAATCAGAGTGATATAGCTCATCAACGAGCGATTTGAGGGTTTTCACGCTCTGGCACATGCTCAGACATGTGTGGCTACGCGTCTTCGACACAGACCCTCTTCAGATAATTGTCAGTTTATAGGCATGTAAATCACTATATAACAAAACTTCAACTATCATGAATGATTATCGCTATTTCTTTACCGATTAAACTCACTGGGAAGCATAGAATATGCAATGCCATCGAAGCATGCACATGCAGTGACGTATGCATGCATGCGCGGTCTTTAAGAAATTACAGCCAAAAAGGGTTGTGGCTATCGACGATTAACCCCTGCTTGTGATTATGCCGCTTAAAAATAGCCTAGTCGGATAGACAAAGGCAATCCGTTTATTTCTGGTTTCTTATATAGTAATATTAAATACACTTTTACACCGTTGTATGGCTTGGGTGTCGTGCCGCGTTTCACTCGCTCACCTGATCAGTGTGGGGCTGGATGCGAGAGTCATTTATATGCTAAGGGATAGGGATTCACGAGGAGATTATTTAGTTTTGTATATTTACAATCTCATGGAGCATTGCTTCGCCAGGAGATCGAACGGACTTTCCGTTTGCTTCGCTTCCTGTGGGACCTTGGGTTGGCAGCACCTTGCAAGAATGTGTCGTCGAAGCCCATCTTTTCTAGAAAACTCTTTCTGACATATATGGCAAATATTTTTGATATTGCTATGCACTGAAGCCTTGTGTCGAAGTAAGGAGTGTCTGCTAGTGAACCCAATAATGTTGTGTGGACAATTTTTACGCTCGCAGAGATGTCGTTTACCGGGGGCATGTTTCTGAGAAATATCATGATCCTGATGATGAAATGCATGACGACCCATATTGGCATAAACCTTCTTACAAGTCTGACACGGACGACAGTTTTTAGCTGCCATGAGGCGGCCAGTACTAAAGGAAACGTCCTCAATGAATGAGCGCTGGAAATCCGACAATGGTGCATCTTGAACAAGCTTCTTAAACTCTTTGTTTCTCTGGTTAATGAGCAAGATTTCCCTTTCTGTTTTGACTGGTGGGGCCTGGGCAAGGTCCAGTGAGGTGGGTCTCCTGGTGGGATTAGGAAGAGGTTTCCATGAGCGGGCGTCACGCATTGGCACTTGAACTGTGGGTTCTTGGGGCTGTACCAATGCAAAAGACTCTTTCATAAATGGAACTGGCCCCAGGCCCGCACAACTCACAGGTGTACCGTATAATGTTGATAGTGATTCTGAGGCTGTATCTGAGAATGATTCTGGGAGTGGCTGTTGTGGAGTTCTGGTGAATGAATTTAGCTGTTCTGTGGCAGATGTAATGTTTCTGGCAAGTGAGGGAGTGCCGAATACGTTATCAAAGTCCAGACTGCTATCGGGAATATGGAGATCTTCCCAAAGCCCTTGCCTATCAAAGGACAGAGGTGCTTCTAATTCTAAAGCATTTTGATTTGGATTGATAAGTGTGAACTCATCAAATATAGGAAAGGGTTTACTGGGCAACTCGAGATCCAGTTTTAAAGAGTCCTTCAAGTCATTGGTATGGTGCGTCAAGGAGTGTTGTGTGGCCATGATTTATGCAAAGACTGAGACCTACTGTGGGACGACAGGTTTTGGTTCAGATCTCAGGTTATATATATGCATGCATAATCTAAGGGCCCCACCGAATTGCCGTAAATTCATAGACTTACGAAAGAATGTATATGCATGCACAATATTGCATATGCAATGCTAATAAAAGATGAAAACCGAGGTTGTATACTCCACTGGGCTGCAAGGGGCCATGGCGCTATGTTTCACCCTCTGCTAGCTCTCAGAAAGCACATTATATATTTGTGTATATATGACAGCCTTCTGTAGGAATTAGTACAATCATCATTGACCCCAGGCGGCACAGACGGCCTTAACCCCTAGCAATACGCATGAGTTCCATTATTTTTATGTTTTCACTAACTATCAAATAAAATGAGTGCATGCTACTTATTACCAAGATGGCACATGCAGGAATATTCAGGCTATTGCTGCACTGGGCTTGCACACACGGACACGTGTGTACCATTATCACCGGGTGATGATATTAGCATGAAGTGTGAACACAACTGATATACGAGGTATCCAATTTACATATTCATATTTCTATAGTGCTGAGCACAGGGTATATAGTTTTATCAAATATGCCCCAAGCCATGGTTCACGAGCTCTGAAAACAAATTGAATAGAGGGGAATAGTGATCAAAGTTCAGTTAGATGAATATATAGTAACTGGAATATTATCAAACTGTTCTAGGAATACGTGTGGCTTCACTTGTGCGCGTCGATGTGGGAAGCCAATCATAGGCGAACACACAAAAAAATGGCTAGGCTGAGTTTTAAAATGTAATTAACTCGTTCTTGCTTGTAATGTTCAGCTTTGGAATACCATTCACAGAATATTGAGCTTTATTTTCTACTTGAAGTGCGGCGCCGCGCCGCACTGAACCGGAGCATAGACGCACGCGCACATGCACTATGCGCATATGAGATTCCATATGTCTAGCAATTGAAATAGGTCGCTACACTAGATTTATTTGTTATTTTAATGTATACCGGATCAGCTCGCTAGGTTATCGTAATCGTATCATGACTATTTAGCTGCGCAGCTGCAGATTTAGTCTGAGGCGTTCCAGTGAGCTACACGGAGAATGCACGTATCGAGCATTATCTTGGAGTGCATGAAAACAGAAGACACATAGGTCTGGTGTTTTCGACAAAATCTCATCAGAAGAATACATTACGCACAATTTTTAGAAGTGATTTAGATACTATTCTTCAAAAGGAATTTTAAAATCATGTTTATGTGTCTTCTGCAATGACTGCTTTTCGTTATGCTGCATATATAGAAGTCGCGTATTGAGGGCCCTGTTTCAAGCTATATGGAAAATTCAACGGTGCTTCTGCGGCTGAGTGTTCCGCACAGTAGTTAGCCTCTATAGCTAACTTTGTGCACTGACAGTCTGCAAGCGTATATACGGAAGTGCGATAATCGATAAAATTATTTTAGGCAGCGCTATTCAAAATGAGCAAAACAGATGTCTCACTACAAATATAGAGATCCAAGCTTTGAAAATTTCGAGGGAAAAAAAAAATCTGACCACCGATTAGAGTAGAATGTTCTAGGACTTGAGGTAGACCAAGGATTAGCGGGATTACACTAAATTATACTGGCTATGACTCGGAAAATGCAATAGCTATACTATAGCGCACAGCCAGCCCCTTATTTTTTTCGTATTAGCTATGCAGAGTCACTGCATATTTTACTGCACGTTCCATTAGCACCCATGCAAGGAGAGTCGATATTGAAGTACAGGCATAAACTGCTCTGAGCGATATTGCTATATTGCAAGTAGTACAAAAAGACCTAAACTGATAGTCGATTTAATTTTAGCCATTTTTAGCTTTGATAGGGCCAGCTGACCTCTCGCATGATGAGGTGCTCTTTTAGTGCATGATCGATCTGCTAAGGCATATATACCTTAGAAGTGGTCGATCCTGGATATAAGCTGAAGAGAATGATAACATGAATAGACAGGCAGTTTATGATGTGGGGATGCCTGTACTCGAGAAGCACTGGAAAGAAGTGTACTGCACTATGATAGACACGCAAACGCCCTGCGCTATTAAGATACATTGACAGAGAAAGTGTTCATGAAAAGAAAAGCGAGGGAACACTTTGATAGCATGTATAACTACCAAACACAATGGAAATTTACTTGTATATGCCGGTGAAAGCATTTTGCTGAAAATCGTCAGTACGACTTTCACTCGCTAGCCTAACCATCGTCTGAAAAAAGCATGCGTTCAGGAAATACAATATAGGAAAATACTGAGGCGTGGAGTATGCTAGTGCGGGATAGATACTTATTGCGGAGAACAACATATGCCGATCACGGCATTCGTGCAGAGACAATCATATCGTGATACATGGCATGAGCCGCTTGATGTTCCATAATTCAGCTTATCTTATCAGTAATTGAATCATGAAAGACAACAGTCCTTCCATCGCCACTTCTGGAGAATTTGCACAAGTTTTCTGCATGCATGCAATCCCCCTACGGTTTTATGCTCAAGTTGAATGAGAGCACTCGTACCTACTAGGAGTTGAGTATTAAAACATTCAAGCTGCACTGTGTTTAATAAATACATACACTATTATTCAAAGTTAGAT
Source organism: Wickerhamiella cacticola (assembly GCA_030564425.1). NCBI lineage: Eukaryota > Fungi > Ascomycota > Dipodascomycetes > Dipodascales > Trichomonascaceae > Wickerhamiella > Wickerhamiella cacticola. Next base: position 570,769 of record JAJLUX010000003.1, on the reverse strand, counting down.
AGAGCCCCAAAACTTACTGTCAGGGGGACATGGAATTATCCCCGCATAGATATGCATCCCTAGAAAAAAGCATGTCCATGTAGATCTAATGAAAGCATCTGAATAGGAAACAGTACAATACTCCATATTTACGAGGTCTGGAGATCACCCCCAAATCGATGAATCGTGCGGCATACAGGAATCACGTAGAGCGGACTATTGCTACATCGGTGTGGTGATGTACTGACCCTTATACATTCGCTAGTGCGCCTAGTTATTTAATGTTTCAAACATACGACACAGGAGATAAAGCCCATCAATACAGTAACGAGTAGTGTACCAGCCCACATCACGCTCACTGCCCAAAGCAGTCTTGAACGAAGTACATTGAAGTGTAATGCTCCATAGAGGGGGAGTTAAAAAGTGTAAGGAGCAATAAACAGATCTATATGCTACCGGATACGAAACTCGATTGAGTATTTCTTTACTACACTGTATGCAAATGTATGATTGTGACACCATTCGCAAACCATGGCTAAAGCCAGGGGTACTCGTGAGGAGTAGACGTCTTCAGTAGAATGAAAGCGTTTAAGCATCTTGTGTTTCGAACTTCTCAGTTCACGCCTCTCGATTTTTTAGGCTTTATGAATTGAACATAGAGATGCCAGAAAAGTTACCACAGACAACTGGATTGTGGCAGTCAAGTGGCACGAAATTGCTCTTTGGCCTTTTGATATTGACTCTTCCTGTCCTTTCGAGCCAGAATATGGTAAGTGTTGAAGTGCCCTCCCATTGCTAGCAAACGCGAGCTGAGTTTAGACAGTCGGATTACTGGTTAGTTTTACTCTACTGCCATATTTTCACAATAGGAATTACATTCAACATGAGAGGATCAGTGTATTCACATAGTCATTAGGCTAAATAAAGCGGCGAAGCTAGGCCCTGGATAACGACTGAACACCATTATACTTGCTAGGCGGAAATAACGTTACCCCTACTTGTAAACCGGAAAACATTATGCTACAAAGCAAATGAATCAGTTTGGAGACTCTTCGCTAGTCAAAGTTCATCTCAATATCTTATTATTGGACATATAAAAAATAAATAACTCAAAACACTCACAGCAGCTGTAATCAAAGCGTTTCTATAATTCGGTGAATGAGCAAATACCATCTTCATCGGGAATCTCCTCCAAAGTGATGTGGTATTTGATTTCTGAGTCGCTCGAAGAGGGCTCGTCGGACTCTTCAGATACCTCATCACTGGTGGACATCTCGCTAGCGCTGGAGTGAATATTCTCAGATTCTTGGCTATCAGAAACATCTTGTAGCCTCATTGAAAGTTGCTCTTGAATGCGTTGGATCTTCCTGTAGACGTGTCGCTTCAACTGTCCGTGCAGCGACATGGAATAAAGCTTGTTGCTTGTTTTCTCAGCCTTAACACAAATTTTCAGGAGCTTGTCAACGCAATCGGTTCTCAAAGCTTTGCGTTTAAGCTTGTCTAGCCTCTGAAGGTACTTCTCGACATGGGCGATCTTGATTTCGAGAGCCTGCCATTGGCGTGGACCCTTAGAACGATTCCGGTATACATGAGCTTTTGTTGGGATAGGGGAAGCAGTGACGTAGCGAACAGTCTCCATGTGTGAGGTTTGATATCCGGGGCAAAAGTGGAGGTGCTCTTATGTACATATCACCCTGCATAAACGAGGTTCCTCGAGAACTTTCCAGACCGGTATAGAATAGACGAGGTAGATCAATAACAAAACATGTTTAAATGCATTTTAGTTGCAAAAGCTAATATCTTCTTAGCTTTTTTAAGCTACTTTAGTGCTGCAACAACCAACAATTTACGAAATGTGGGGAAGGGACGTTAAACGGAAAGCCTCGACATAATGGTCTCGGATTTGCTGTTGGATTATATAAATTCTAGAAAATGCATATTCGCAATTGCAAAGCAGATTTTTGACATCAAGAACGACGTAAAGCCACCTGATCAGCAACACGAATGATAGGGGTATCATGATAATATCGGGTTATCAAGATAACACTCTGCCGACCCTTCCGATAGACTAAATCACGTTGACCCAAAGGAAACCATTCTAATGCGATATCATATCTACTTATTTATCAGTTGATACCAATATATGCGAATATCTATCCTACAAGAACGGACCTGAAGAGAAAAAACCGCTTTAAAAAAAATCTCCCTGAATTATGCTTCCTCAGTATTCCACTTTTTCTTGTAATCTTTTTTAAACGTTCCAGAATGGCTCTTACTCTTTGACTTCTCGGCGACTTTTGTCAAACTTTCAGAGTGTGGGGAGTACTCGAGATTCAACTCAGTGTCGTCAGTTTCACAGGTTTCCACGATTGCCTCTCGCAATGAGTTGATAACAGCTGCATCGGTTGCATTTCTATTCCATAAACTAATGACAAACTCCTCGCGACGAACAGAAATCACCAACCCCAGAACCTCGAACTCATCAAAGGCACGGCCCTGGGAAAAAGAGCCAGATATAATAGCAAGAAGCAGCTGCTCCCACATATACGGAACCTGATCCTGAACGTAAAGCATCTGTTTTTGTTGAAAATCGTAATTGGGTTCGCCCAGCTTTGGGGCTCTTGCTCGCTTGATACGAAGGGTCCAGCGGCCACCTTGTGAATTATAAGGGTCTTCCCACATTGGTTTGATATTTTTCCGGAAAATTTGGTACTCACTCCAAAGTGACAAGGTGGTTACTGGTTGGAGATATGAAAACAAGCGCCAAAACTCTCCAGGAGTACCAAAATCAATTACTTCGTGAGTACCTGATAGATAATTATTAAATTTGACTGTTTTATCACGGTGATAAAACCATAGAGTCCAAGCTGCCGGCAGCGGTGTGTTCATGTTTTTCAGAGAAGAGTGTGTATTGGTTACGTCAGCCTTGACCTCAATTTCTCTCCCACAGCCCCCCATCATTTTGTAAAGAGCACGCAAAATGGATTCCCTTTTCAAGAAAATCGACGAGCTCAAACCCAACTTCATCGAGCGTCTCAGTAAAGCTGTTGCTATTCCTTCAGTTTCTTCTGATCTCGGACACCGTAAGGATGTGGTCGATATGGCCCATTGGCTCAAGAGCGAGCTTGAGCGCCTAGGTGCCACTGATATTCAGCTCAAGGAGCTCGGAAAACAACATGGTACTGATACTGACTTGCCTCCTATTGTATTGGCCCGTTACGGAACTGATCCCAGCCGCAAGACTGTGCTTTTGTATGGTCATTACGATGTTCAGCCTGCCCAGCTTGATGATGGATGGAACACTGATCCCTTCAAGTTAACCCAAAAGGGTGACGTTCTCTACGGCCGTGGTGCAACTGATGACAAGGGCCCTGTCATGGGATGGCTCAATGCTATCGAGGCTCACCGCGCTCTTGGCAAGGATATCCCCGTCAACATGGTGTTTGTATTTGAGGGTATGGAGGAGTCCGGCTCCCTTGGTCTGGATGAGCTCGTCAAGAACGAGGCCGACAAATATCTCAAGGGTGTTGACGCCGTCTGTATTTCTGACAATTACTGGCTTGGTACTAAACACCCTGTCGTCACTTATGGTGTCCGTGGTTGCTCCTACTACGAGATCACTATCGAAGGACCTGCTGCTGATTTGCACTCTGGATTATTTGGTGGTCTTGTTCACGAGCCTCTTGTCGACTTGAGCCACATTTTCGCCCAGTTGGTCACTCCTCAGGGTGAGATCTTGATCCCTGGCATCAAGGAACAAGTCGCCAAGCTTACCGAGGCAGAAGACAAGCTCTATGATGATATTCATTTCGATATTGAAGGTCTTGAGACCAACATCGGTTCCAAGACTATTATTCAGGACAAGATTAAGGACGCTTTGCAAGCTCGCTGGCGCTACCCATCCTTGAGCATCCACGGTGTCGAAGGTGCTTTTTACGAGAAGGGTGCCAAGACCGTTATTCCTGCTAAGGTTAGTGGTAAGTTCAGTATCCGTACCGTCCCTAATATCGAGCCTCGCAAGTTGGACGAGTGTGTCTTTGACTACGTCAACAAGGTTTTCAAGAGCTTGGGTTCCAAGAACACTTGCAAGGTTGAACTTGTTCACGATGGTGACTACTGGGTTGCTGATCCTCACGGATGGTCCTACCGTGCTGCTGCCAAGGCTACTGAGAAGGTTTGGGGTGTCACTCCCGACTTTACTCGTGAAGGTGGTTCCATCCCCATCACACTTACCTTCCAGGATGCTTTGAAGACCTCTGTTGTCTTACTTCCTATGGGACGTGGTGACGATGGTGCTCACTCTACTAACGAAAAGATTGATGTTAGCAACTACATTGAGGGTACAAAGACCTTGAGTGCCTATTTGCATTATCTGGCTGAGGAGACTAAGGACTAAATTCCTGGTCACCAAATTAACGCATGGATAAATTTTGGATTCCAGAATATATAGTCTAGTGTTTTCTATCTTTTTACTCTTATTGAACTAGTTTCTCGGGCTCTGTGCAAGACCCCCAAAATGCACTCTGACTTGCGCCTGTTGAGAGATCCGCCACTTTGCCACTTGGGTAGTTCTTTCTATATGGCTAACGCATCTCAGAAAAAACTCGCACAGGCAAACACAGCTGCACTCAAGCAGTTGCACACCATCACTGTAGCTATTTTCAGTACTGTGTTGGTTCTTCAGTGGTTTTTCGGCCGTTCTCTCAAAAAGACTATCTTCTTTAGCCTGCCAATGCTCTTTTTCCAATACTTTTTAGAGAAATCAGGGCGTCCCAAGTACAATGGCCGTGAGCTTCAATCTAGCGGCAGTGATTTGAGTCAAAGTGGCCTCACAGAGTACATGCACGATGTGATCTATTTCACCTGGATCTGCCTCGTGCTGTCGGTGATCTCGATGAAATTTTGGTATTTGTTCCTACTAGTACCTTTGGCTGCGCTTTACAAAGCATTCCAGCTTCTCAAGGCAGGAAAGCAGCTGTTAGGCGGAGGCCAGGCAGCTCCCTCACCTCAGGCAGCACAGACAGGTCAACCGGCACCAGAGCAGCCACAAGCACCCCAAAATCGCAGAGATCGCAGAAAAAGAGTTTGAATTACTTGTTGATCCCACGAAATAGTCTATGTAATTTTCAGCCTATCTCTCCAGTCGCGACCAGGTGGCTCAGCTTGTGTAGTGCTAAAAGGGCAGAGGACATATAAACTCTTCAAGTAACGTGAAATTTTTCAACATATATAGAAAACCTTTTGAGGGATCACCTTTAAGCCAAAAATATGTGTAGCACTCGAGGTTTGACTTCTCGCTCGCTGACCAAAAGGGTTCCCTATAGTTAATTTTCCTCACATGCGCATCCACATTGGGAACGTCGGTCCTCAATTAGCAGAGAACTTGGACGATCTTAAAGCTCGTTTATCTAAATATGGCGATGTTCAGGGCGAGCTCGAGCTGTGCAAAAAGCCTATGCTCGACACATATTTTATTTTCGCTGATATCGATTTAGATCAGGAAAAGTTTCACGCATTGAAAAGAGCACTGAACGATGTGAAATTCCGTCAAAGTACTATAACAATTCAAGAAGCAAAGCCCAAATGGGAGTGGCAACCACCGACTGATGAGCCTATGCAGCCAAACCCCGACCAGCTGAAAAGACTAAAGTCACATCTCAATGTAATCGGTGTCTACAAGGGTAAAATGCGTGAAATACCTCGCAAAACTACTGAAAAGCCTACATTTCGCATTAGGTATCCCGATGGACATATTCACAAAATCAGAGGACGTATGCAACGACTCTGGGGTTATGAGAAAAAACTACCACAGAATCTTGTGTACGAATACGTTGATGGTGAATGGAAGGATCTGACGGGGCGTCCCGTTGAGCTGGCAGTTCGTGACGAGCAAGATCGTGATACTCGAGTTGCACAAGATGTCGGCGGAGGATTCTTAAGTGATAGTGATTTCGAGGAGTTCAAACAGCAGATCAACGAGTCAAAATATGAAGGGGTTTATGAAGATGAAGAAATGGAAGTTGTTGCAAAAGAAGAGCTACAACCGCCACAATCTGTCAACAATCGTAATGACGACAGTGATACCGATGAGGAATTTTATGCTAACCCTCAACTAAAGCCTCAGCCACCGCAGGCTCCAACTAAAACGGACGATCGGCCGGTGAATACTACCGAGGCGCTGCGTGATGTACTTGCTGCGCCTACGTCATTTACACTTTTCGGGGGTGATGATGGTGCGGAGCAGAACGAGGCTGAGGTGGAGGAGATCACTGCCCCCGCCGCAGTAGCTGCCCCAGCCACTCGCAAATTCGGCCTCTTTTTCTCTCACTCAGAATCCCCCTTTTTACAAACACAGGCGCAGATTCTCAAACTTCAGCGCCAGTTTGACCCAACCGAGTGGGACAAGACATTTTGGGAGAATCGCGGTGAATGGAATCGCCAGCTCCGTCGTCGCCGTAGAGAAGAGCAGAGACTCTCCAGAAAGAGAGGTGTCAATACACGAAGAGTTGAGTAAGGTATACTCACCTTTGCCTATTTTATAATTTATAGTCCACATACTTGAGTGACGTACAAGTCAATTTTATGTAGATTGTTCCACTTGAGAACGAGACATTTACCGCCAAGTAGTGATATTTTGAGAGTCGCTAGATGGTTAAAGTGTTTTAGCAATAGAGATTAATTATGATTGGCCTGCCTATGCTATATTATTCTACAAAATGATGATATACAGGAATGAGATACTTGAATGAATGCGCCAGCGCTGATGATGATGTTCATGAAAATGTGGTCAAATTAAAAAAGGAAAGCAGCGGCAGCGACGAGAAGACCTGAGCCAGCAGAAAACTGAACGGCACCGTTAGCAGGGACGATGTTGCTGTGTGTGGAAGAAACCTCAACGGGAACGTTGGAGCTCTTGACAGAAGAGCTCTTGGCAGCGGAGCTCTTGGCAGGAGCAGCAGTGGTAGGCTCAGGAACAGAAGTAGTCTTGGCCTCAGAGCTGGGCTCAACAGGAGCAGGAGCGGGCTGAGTAGGCTCAACAGGCTCAGAAGACTCAGTGGGGCAGTAGGTGGTAGTGTGAGTCACCTCAGAGGTGAGAGTAGAAGCACCTTCAGTGCAGCCACCGGGGCAGGTAGTGACAGTCTCAACATAGGTAGTGGTAACAGAGCTGGACTTGGGAGAAGGAGCAGGGGTAGGAGGAACAGGCGCCTCAGTAGTCTCAGGGCAGTAGGTGGTAGTGCGAGTGATCTCGGAAGTGATAGTGGAGGCACCTTCAGTGCAGCCGCCAGGGCAGGTGGTGACAGTCTCGACGTAAGTGGAGGTGACAGTAGTGCTAGGCTCGGGAGAGGGAGCAGCGCTGGTAGGGGCGGGACCCTCGGTAGTGTCAGGGCAGTATGTGGTAGTAATAGTAACATCAGTGGTCAAAGTCTCGGGGACCTGCCCAGAGGAGCAACCGCCGGGGCAGGTAGTGATGGTCTCCTGGGTGGTAAGAGTCTCAGTGGTGGTAGAGCGACCAGAGGTAGCAGGGGAAGCAGTGGTGTTGTTGGGGCGAGTGAAGCTAGACACAGTCAAGATAGCAGGCGAGCTAATGTAGGGGCTGGCCTGAGTGGGAGAGACAGTGTCAGGGCAGTAAGTAGTGGTGATGGTGACATCAGTAGTCAAAGTCTCAGGAACCTGTCCAGAGGAGCAGCCACCAGGGCAAGTAGTGATGGTCTCCTGAGTAGTGAGAGTTTCAGTAGTAGTAGAGCGACCAGAAGAAGAAGTGTTGGTTGCAGAAGTAGTAGGACTGGTGAAACTAGAAACAGTCAAAATAGCAGGGGAGCTAATGTAAGGGCTAGCGCTCTCAGAGGAGGAAGAGTCAGGACGGGTAAAGCTAGAAACAGTCAAGATAGCGGGGGAGCTAATGTAAGGACTAGCGCTACCGTCGGCGGTACTAGCGGAGGTAATAGGAGCAGAGGAGTTTGTGTAGCCAGAAGAGGAAGCAGCGGCGTAAGCGGGGAGTGCAATGGATGAGAACTTCATTTGGCTGTGTGTGTTAAACAGAATCGATCATGCCCCAATATATACTTTTTGGCCCCTAACCTGCCTCCTGTATGCATGTGCTCTGAACCTGCAGAGTGCATCTAGCGTTACGCAGGGATATGCAACATGTGGCTGGCATGACAGACAATCAGACTCGAGTGACCAGTCCAAAATCACAGAATAATGGCAGAAAAAAGAAGAAAAACTGAAATAACAACTCTTTGGTTTATAAAATGAAAATTAAATGCCAAAAGGTCTATCAATCGACCAGTTACGTATCTTCTGGTCGACCCGCCACAAGTTGTGATATGTGCCCGCCACAGGACAATTTAGGTCATTGCGTCACTTGAGCTAAATTTAGATATCAATACCCCGAATTAAACTGATGGCGCAGCCAGGTCCATAAACAATTTTTTATCCTAGTTTTGGAGCAGCCAATTGACTGTATATAGCTCAAAAAGTAGAAGTGAAAATTATTATATGCATGGAAAGTTCTTGTGATCTCTCATTAAGGCCCGGAAGAACTTTTGCTAAATTGCTCTTCGAGTACATATATGCGTTACTGGGGTGAGTTGAAAAATAGGCCAACATACCGCGTCTGCTACCTACATGTGAATTGATGCTCATTCCGATGGTAAAATGGACACTGATGTCTAATGCACTTATTTTTAGGATATGGATGATACGGGTCACTTAGTCGTTGGAGCACGCAAAGTCCTTATAGCTCATCAAAAACTCCCAAATCTGGGACCCCTGTGGACCCGGGATAATTACCTAATCGTTAATATAGGTAACTGTGCGCGTTTGTGCCAATAATAGCAACCAGTCCATTGCCTGATCGATGGCCTCACTATAAATAAATCAAAACAGAGGCGTGCAAATAAGGTCATAAACTCATACAAAATCTATCTAAATTACTTGCCCGTTGAAAACTTGTTCTTTTCCGCCGGCTCTCTCAACTTTGATAGCCATTTCAACGGCAGCTGCACCCCAGTCTTCACCGTGGTTATGACCATCACTGGTAAGACCGGCACGGGCAAGAGCTTGCTCTTCAGTAAGGCAGGTCAAAACACCGAAGATAACGGGCTTAGAAATGTAGTTTTGTTGACGCATTAGCTGGTGCGATACTGCATCACAAATGTACTCAAAGTGCATAGTGGAACCCTTGATGAGAACACCAATAGCAATGATAGCGTCAACCTTCTGGCCACCGTTCATGATTTGAACGCCGAGAGGGAGCTCATAAGATCCCGGGACAGTCTCCACAATTATGTTCTCCTCCTTAACACCGAGCTCCTGGAGCTTCTTGATGGCACCGTCAACTAAGGCAGAGATAACTTCAGTATTCCAGCGGGCATGAACAATGCCGATTCTCAACTTGGAACCATCGAACTTCTCGTCTACAGCGCCTAAACCTTTAATTCCCATTTTGTATAGTTTGCAGAGCTTTGGTCCTTGGGCTTATATATTTTGCTGAGTAATAGGTCGGCATGAAGTCACCGCCAAGTGTGTTGGTGAAGCCAACTCTTTTTTACAAGTTGGCAACTCTATATACATTAACATGTGTAAAAAAGGAATATCTCTCGACTTTTGTTCAGTAGGTTATTATAATATACTAATATCTTTCAATCATGCCGACAAATTGTACTGTAAAACAGTAGCATCAATCTCCAAGACGTTCAATTCTCATCAATCCACTCGCAGTTGCAGCACAGTACCAGCTGGCATGCTCCCGAGATTGTACCCAGTCAATTGAAGTTACCGTACAAGTTTGTGGCGCCATATCCAAGTTTTTAGGGGCCTTGTTTTTCGCTTGATATTCTGATAGTTTAAGTATCTCGACAAGCTGGTAAGTTTTGGTACGCTCCTCGCATTGAAGCTGCCAAAGTATGGCACTTTGCTCACCTTTCATTGTTCGCTTTGGAGCCATTGCTCTGCGAGCAGCATTGACAATTGCCACAGAGCCATCAGCAGACCCTGTAAGAACAAATGGGTGTTGGAGCGAAGTAGCGCATGTAGTGACACTTCCTGTATGCATTGTAAGCTGTGTCGCTGATGGCATGCTTGGTGTATGTGCCAATATTAACCGGGATATAATATGATCTTCTTGAGAAACATACGAGTTTAGGTGGCGAACGTACTTTAAATTCGGCAGGAACCCTCTACCACGAACTACAGGGATACTTTTGGAAAAATCATTGTAGTCTGTGACCTTTGAGTCTCCATCTGGAGACGAGGTACAAAATGTCTTTAGGTTTGAGCCGAATGAGGCACTAATATCGTGAATCACCGATAGGTGGAATGGATGGTAAAACTGTGGTACAGATGTGTTGTCCGTTCTGAATTCAGCCACAAAGCCATCAACAGTACCACAGAGAAGACTATCCTCAGTATTCCAGCAGAAACTGCTAATACGTGTGTCGAGCTGTATAAAGGCATCGGCTTGAAACTGAAAGGTTCCCTTGGTTGTAGGTTTTGGTATGAGGGCAATTTGACCATCCTGAAAGAGCACTGCTAGCTCTGCAGACTCGACGACTGGCCGCCACTCCATCTTTACAATGGGTCCATGAAGCCCACAGTCGATGAGCGCGAATGGGTCCATATTCTCATCATAGCATTGGATAATGCTCTCCCTGTCTGCTGGGCCAAACAATGACAGGGTAGGATCGCTTGCATTCACGTCAATTGGGTCCAGCTCATTGAGAATCGGTGCTACTGCCAAGAATAGAGATTCCGAGAACGGAGCAAACTTTGCCTCTTTTATGAATGATCCAGCATTCAAGAGTATAATATTATCGGTAGTGCGTTTGCTGCCCACATCAATCGTGGTCTCATTAACGGTTATCGCGTGACCCTTAAAATCAACGTCGGGTGATTTTTCCTCAAGCATACCGGTAATCTGGCACTTGCCACGAGGTTCAGGGACAAAATCAGAATTGAATTGCTTATCTTTTTCAACGATACTCTGTTCGGGCATCAGGCCCACAGTGCCCCATGCAATTCTCGTTTCTACTGCCTTGACCAGTTCATCATTATTATCGCCGAAAAAGAAGCGAAAACGGTCGCCTATCTTTCCTGGGCCATGAACAGCATCCTTTTTCAGATAAAGTGGTGTCTCTACTGGCTTTTTCTGCTGTAAAAGAATTGGCGCCGATGTGTCTAACTCGTGCGTGCGGGCGGTTTTGGGGGGGCGCTCCAGTAATGTGTTTATAGCGTTAGATTTTCTGTTAGCTGCTTTCGATTTTGAGGCCGGAGAATCTGCACCGAGATCCTCAATTTCTGATCCTTCTTCCTTGGCATCGTCCTCCGATTCAGGAACCACATCGTCGCCCAATTCATCATCAATTTCAGGTTCACTGCCGGGATCAAACTCGTCATCATCACTAAAAGTGTGAACAGGGCCTATTTCTGGATCGAAATCCGCATAGTTGACTTTGGTACGCGTTCGCATATGTAATAAAGAGGCGTTATACAGAGACTCTTAAAACAGGCTAAAAATGGCTAGATCTGGAATAATTTATACACATATAATACATCTATAACGGTAATTTCGAGTTAAATGCCTTCTTTGTTAGCAACTCATGTTGAAGACTGAAGGTTTAACTATCCTCATTTCACTCAGAGTGGTGCATGAAGTGTTTAATCATTGTTACTTACTTTGTTAGTTCAGATTCATATTTGTTGTCTTTCAGAATAGAAGTCAGAGCGATTCCTACTATAAAATTTTTGTTCATCACTTACCGTTTAGAAAATTTCTCATTCTTCTTTCTCCATGATGGAAAGAGGAAGTGTAGACAATTTTTTGTAAGGAGATCAAGGGTTTATATAGCTGATTCAGCCAATCATCGCGCGTCGCAATGCACGAATCTATATAAACATATAAAAACCTAAATACAGTTTAGAAAGGAGTATCCTCCTGATCAATGTGATCATTGTAGTAGCCACCAATAAGGGGAAGCTTCTCAAGCTGGCGACGGTAAAGGGGAATAGAGTCGGCGAAGAAGAGAACGCCCAAGAGAGCGGAGCCACCCCAGAAAGCGAGAGTGGGAGTCCAACGAAGGATCTTGGGGATGGTCCACATACCCTCGGCGACGTAGGCGGTCTTGTACGCAGGCGAAAAGCGGTAGGTGCCCTGAACCATTTGTGTGAAAGAGGCTTTAGTCATTGGCGACAATATGATTGGGTGGGGTTAGGGCAGAATGCGCACCACCATATGCTCCTACTGGCTTGTTTTGCTGGAGAGTGTGAATTCGTGCTTAACCCTTTCTATTCAACAAAGCTCAAATGTAATTAACTAAATTCGTATCTGTAATACGTACTTTTTTTTGTTACTAGTCGACCCCAATTGACTTTTGGTAGTGCTAGAGCAACAGCATAGCACCGGTTGACAGCTTTAAAGCTTCCACTCTATTTTCCGTATCACTTTATTCTCCATTATCAATTTGGCTCTGCCCTCGGCTCCCCAATCCATGATTATACCTCCTTTGAAGGTTTCCACTGGTTTGGGCTTGATAACGCTATTCCTAAGTCGGCTAATAACCTGATCAACAGGATATTTATCCAAGTATTTCAAGATCAGGAATTGAGGAGGGTAAATGACGATATCTCCCCGAGCGAACCGATTCAAGCACTCACCTGGTGACACCCAATCAATGGAGACCACTTCTTCATCGGGCACAAACTCGTTAACTGAATGTTCCTGTTTGATCTGACACAGAAAAAATTGTGTCGTGAACCGTTTCTGCTCCAAGGCAGCAGGGGTGGTCCATTCACTCACCGGATCTAGCTTAGGCTCAAAGTTGGGAAACGTTTTGAGTGCCTTGGAGTAGTCCTGTTTGCGATCTAGAACTACTGATTGACCAGAAACCGGGTTTATCAACAAACCTGTTTCTTCAAACGTCTCTCTCAAAGCACAATATTCAAGTGAAGGGTCAGTGCTATCAAGGGCTCCACCAGGGAATACCGTGACATTGGCAAAAGCCCCCCTGGCTGGCCGCTGCATCATCAGTACTTTTTTAGCAGGTGAAATAACTACCAAACTTGCACTTGCTCGAGCCATTGGAGTGTTGAGAAAGGTTTACCCCGCATTATCAGCCCCCTCGCCTCATTCTTAATTCTAATCGCCGCAACCCTGGGACCTTACCGCGTACTGTACCTCTCTCTCTTCCCCATTTTCTCATGTCAGAGACGCAACCATTGATTGCATCAAATCAAATTTCCACGCGCAAATTTGTGCTTTTATTGATATCATTATACTTTGGCGTCTTTATTGCTGCGGTGGATTCCACTGTCACTTCGACCTTGGTACCAGCCATCGCCAGCGATCTCAAAGCCTTGGAGAATATCTCGTGGGTAAGCACGGCTTATCTAGTAGCATACTCTGCTTTCCAGCCCCTTTATGGAAAATTAAGTGACATTTATGGCCGTAAGCACGTGCTGTTGACCACCACCTTTATATTTGGCCTTGGCTGCTATATCTGTACCCTCGGATCTACAATCGTTCCTGTAGTTATTGGAAGAGTCCTCAACGGTGTTGGGGCAGGTGGTATGCTCTCGCTTTCCTCTATTACTGTTAGCGATTACGTCCCTAGCCGTAAGCGTGGTATCTATCAAGGATTTGGAAATATTGCGTTTGGTGTGGGCGCTGCTAGCGGTGGTATCATTGGAAGCGCTGCAAATTCGTACAAAGGATGGAGATTTGCATTCACAATTCAAGTGCCCCTGGCCATTGTGTCGTTTTTAATTGTGACTTGGATTATGACTGAAAAGAAGGCAAGCAGCTCCGAAGTAGTCCCTGAAGAAGGTGTTGACCATATCGTTTACCGCACATCCTTTGAGCGTGTAGATCTTACTGGCTCAATCTCGCTTGCAACAGCAGTGGCTCTGTTTATGGTGGCTGTAACCACCGGCGGTAATATCTGGCCATGGGAAAGTCTCGAAATCGCGGCCTTCTTCTTATCATCAGCTGTATTCTTTGTTTTGTTTTACCGCTGGGAAAAGTACCACGCTGTGGAGCCCGTTTTGCCAATCTGGCTCTTGGCAGATCGTACAGTTTTGAGTACATGTCTAACCAACTTTTTCTCTTCGGGTGTGAACTTTGCACTTTATGTCTATGTTCCCATTTATTTTACTGCCCAATTTGACTATACCGCCTCCAATATCTCTCGACTCTTGGTAGTTAACTTTTTCGGTGTCTCCACTGGATCCTTGCTGGCAGGCTACATAATGCAGAGAACAGGCAAATACTGGGCGCTGGGTGTAATCTCAAATATTGGAACACTTGTATCTGTGCTACTGTTCGTGAGCTTACCCTTCATCAATGTCACTGTGGCAAGTAACTTTTGGTACCAGGCTTTGGCGTTTCTCATTCTTGGATCCTCTTATGCCTCGATGCTCACAGTTTCTCTTGTCTGCTTAATTGCTGCTCAGCCGGGTCACCAGGCTACCGCTACCTCTGCTCAGTACACGTTCAGAGGCGTGGGTTCTTCTGTTGGTATTGCTCTCTCTGCGGCAGTGTTCAACCGCACACTTATCCTCTCTTTGCGTGAGAGAATTACCGGGAAACACGCCAAACGCATCATCAAACAGGTTTCCCAGTCGGTGGCAGCTATTAATGAAATCCCTAAAAAGTACAAGCCGGCCGTTTTGTTATCTTATAGGTCTGCTGCTATTGCCGTTTTCGCACTTATTTGTGGATTAGCTGTCTTGGCAATTATCTCCTCCAGTGGGGCCCTTGAACATAAACTTGATACTGATGTTGAGGTTGAAGAGGAGTGAACGGGACAATACAAACAAGAAGATGCCCGCTAACATTCAGAAATTCGTAATATACTATAGATGCTAATAATTATGCTTGACAGGGTTTGCGTCAATTTGTTGAATGGTGGGAAGGATCAGCTTGAGTTTAGTATGGTACGCAGCCGGGTTCTCCTGCTGCAACGGGTTGTGCTCAAAGTACACAGTATCCAGTTCTTTTTTATCTCCCAGTTGGTCTTCAATTTCTTTGTAGCTGGAAAGCTTGTTACTGTTAGCCCAAAACTCTGTAAGTTCAGTCAAATGCTTGATGCCAGACAAATGTTCGATGCGGTTGGAGCCCACATCGAGCACCGTGAGTTTGAGATTATTCTCGAGTCCTTGAATCTTTGTGAGTCCATTATGGGAGATGTAGAGCTCCTCAAGGTTTTCCAAATCTTCCAGGCCCTCAATCTCAGTAATTCGGTTTGACTGGATGGAGAGCAACTTGAGATTTTTGAGTTTGGATAGCCCTTCAAGTTTAGTGATTTTGTTGCGAGCAAGCCAGAGCTTTTCGAGATTTTGCAGGGTATCTAGTCCCTTAATCTCTCTGATCTTGTTGGCTCCAAGCTCCAATTGAGTTAGATTGACCAGGGCTTCCACTCCAGAAATCCGGTTGATTGCATTTTGACAAAGAAACAAATCTGTTAGACCGGTAACATTATCCAAATGCTTAATGTGTCTGAAATTGTTAAAACTGAGATCCAACGAAGTCATTTCTTTACCAAAATGTTCCAATCTGCGGTCCATGTGCTCGAGCCGGTTATCATACAGGTCGAGGTTTTCAAGATCATCGGGTAAATCTTCAAGACCAATCATGTTTGTTAACAGATTCTGTCTCAAACAGATCTCTTTAAGATTTTTGAACCGATCAAGGCCCAGGTCCTTGAGTGAAGTGATGCGTAGGTGGTTTAAGTCAAGGTACTCAGTGTCGTCGGGATAATCCTTGAGAAGATCAGAATCAGCTGGCGTAACCTCATTGGATTCCACAACTGTGGTGTTTCCTTTAGTTACACTTCCAATTACTTCCTGCGATTTGATACTTTCGTTGTCCGATGGTTCCGAATGCTCTGCGTGTGACATAAACCTAAGGGGCTCTGGGGATTCAGAGGGGAGGAAAAGGGGGTCCCCCCCAAGGTGTGTGTAGGCAAAATACATAAGAGAAATATCTATACAAAGTGCACAAAAAAACTTTATTTCAAGGCTATATACAGCGGTGAGCTAAATCAACTAAAAGCATAGCATTTAACGAGCCTCATCCTGAGCCTCAAGGTAGTCGACAGCGTCCTTGACAGAACGGATCTCGTCGGACTCCTTGTCGGGGATTTCAATGCCAAACTCTTCCTCAACGGCAACCATCAACTCAACAGCATCAAGGCTATCAAGACCGAGCTCCTGGAAAGTAGCGGTATTGGTCAACTTGGGGTTGCTCTGAGTGTAGTTCTTGAAAACATTGAGAACACGGTTCTCAATGTCACTGCGAGGAATGGAGCTCTTGAAGCGGAGACCGACTTGGGCGACGGCCATGCGGGGGGCAGAACAGCGGGCAGAGCGAATCAAACGAAACATTAATGAAAGCTTGAAAGAAGCTCTCGCCCAAATTTGTCAGCATCTATTTCACCTGTCAACCCTAACCTGCAAACCGGGCATGGCTAAATCGAAATTCACACGAAACATTTCCATAAAGTATTCATATTGTGGCCGCATTGCTTCGTCAGTGATTTTGGCATAGAGATCTAATGCCGTTTTTGTGATGCTTCGGAGCTCCTGGAAAACCTGTCTCAAGTCGTCACTACTATCCTTAACGAGTAACTCCTTGTACATTGTCAAACCACCGTTGATTGGGCTAGAGAGTGTACTACCAAGTAGTAACTCCAAGTAAACATTTGTCTTCATTTCCGGATCAAGATCATTGTGACGAGCGCATATCATCCTGAGCTCGCGGCTGCGTCGCCTCAAAACCTCAATGGCATTCTCCACTGGACTTAGCTCTATTCTGGTTGTATTCATAACATACGATTGACCTGATACAGTCGGTAACGGCTCGTCTGTCGTATAAATTATTTTCTCGATTCTCATATCGCGAATATCTTTGTGAGGCATTGGGACTGAACTCACAAATTGATTTACGTCGTTTGTTTTCAAAGACTCTTCAAGCCATGGCATGACTGATTGACCACTATAGGTACGACTGGGAAGGGGTTCCACCGTCTTGATGATAATGTCACCACCGGGGTACTTTTCATTGATCTGCTCTGTGAAATCATCAAGTCGTACCGTGGGGGGTTGCTCAAAGATGAACTTTTCACCGGCTATGCCCATACATCCGTCGCCAAATTCAACATAATAGTAATTCGGTAGTACGTGCTTTTCAACCGTCATGCGCTCGTAGAATTGAGCCAGGTGACTAGACACCAGCGATAACTTTCGGTAGTCAAGGATCATCTGATAGTAATCGAGGCATTCGCGCGTAGCTTCTATGGCGAGCAACCAATGATTGCCATTCATAAAGCATTGTGTGGCCATCATCATGAGGTTTTCTTTACGATCATGAGCGCGTTGCTGTGTAAACGGTGGATGCTCTAGTGGTGGAACAATTCGACCATCCTTCCAATCATATAGTGATGCCAACTCTTTGAAAGCTAGGCCGAGAACTCGAGAGTTTTTCTCAGTCTTGAGGATGAACCCTATATATCGGCTGAAGAGAGTAACAGCATTATTCTTTTTCAGAAACTTGAGAATGCGGTATACTGTTAACAACGAATCGTACCGATAGTTGTCACACAAGAGATCTAGGTAGCCTTTGGTAGTAGCAACAAAGTCTGCGTAGTATACTTCCTCATAGTCAAACAATTTGATAAATCGCTCACACTGCGTAGCTGAAGGAATGATTCCAAACTTTCCGCGTTGCTTGATGAATAGATCATCTAACGACTCCATAAATTCCAAGCTGATATCTTGCAAGCTCCCATTTAGCATCCATTCTGTGCTAACTATTTGCTTGAGAATGGGACCGATCTCATTGTATCCAGTAAAGAATAACTCCACAAAAAATGTCGTCACATTGTATTGACAGCAGAAAAGACTAACCTGATAGCCATATAGTGGGCTCTTGCGATCAGACAAGGGGTGCTTCCACTGCAAACTGTGCCACGATTTTTGAAGAAGTGTCACCGCTTTTTCACGAGTGTTGCCTACAATTTTGGAATGAGCAGTAGCTTGTAAGTGGCAGATAGGTACTTTGAGATCATCGTCAAGCAGAAAGCAGCTCATAAGAGCGAAAAAGCGATACCAAGTATCAGTGTCAAAGTGTATGTTCGCATCTGGTAATGGCGCGAAATAGGAAATTAGGATTTGCGAAATGTAGTTGAGGCATGCGCATATACAGTTGAGCTGCAATAGCCTTAATGAGTACCACTCTTGTTTCAGAGATGAGCGGTTGAGCCAAAACTCGCACGTATGTATAGCCTTGTTCAAAATCTGCTTGAGATGCGGCTGCCCAAGTACTGATAATGAAGAAATAATAGTTTTGGAATCAAGTTGAAGAAGTTGCTGGATCAGAAGCATGCATTCGAGCGCTATCGTGGTAAGATTAGCATGCTTCAGGTTGGTATCAAAGAGCTCGTCAAATTCAGATGTATAGCCCTGAGGCTCTAAACCTGCCAAATCACTCGCAATATCAATGGTTAAAGGTAGAAATTCACAGAGAACATTACCCATAGAAGTCAAATCGATAGTATCCAGCAAGCTTTGTAGAACGCAAGCAGTGATGTGAACATCAATCCATCGACGGGTATTCTTTTTCCCGACCCACACTGGAGCAATCGAATTGATGCAAAGAGTAGCATACAGGGTGCCATTATGCTTGTCAAGCTTCCAATTTGTTGCAACACGAGCTAAGATGCTAAGTTTCTCTGTATTTAGCTCAGGACACTGAGTGCTCCAGCTAATCCCTGACAATAACGCAAACAGCAGTAAGGCCGCAGAATCTCCAAGGAGTTTTTTAAATCCCTCAAAATATACCTCGATGTTTTGCAGGAGGGAAAGCTTCAAACTGTCTGGTGCGCCTTTGTACGCAAGCTCCATTGCCTGCACGATTTCTCTAACTTGGTCAATGCTTGGCATTGCAAGCCACAGCAAATCATTATCTTCTGGTTCAGTAGCTCTTTGAGGCATGGGAGCTTTGATACGGTTCAACATTTTGGATGTAGGGGATGTATTGTTATCGCTCTGAAGAGGGGATATCCCATCAGACAGCGAGGCTTCTCCGTTTTTTGAGAACAATACCGAAGCATGGATACTATTAGTATTCTCAGGCGCTAATTGCACAATCAAGTCTCTAATAGCCCTGCTCTGAGAAATAATTCGAGCTGTATTTTGATTAGAGTTGAGTGACTTGAAAATCTGACGCAATACCACACTGAGAACGCTGTCTTTTGCTGAAACATTGAGAAAGTTGCGCTCAAACAGCTTATCGATAATGTGAGGGTAGCCTTCCCCAAACGCAAGAAGAGAGAGTATAGTTATGAAAGCTGCCTCATGAATAGCAGCATTGCCATTAAAGTAATCCATCAGACCAAGAAGTGCAGGTGCAATAGTACCAAACTGCTCAAAACCTTGCTGGGTGATGGGAATTTCGTGAATTGCTCCCAAAACTTCAGCGCTCGTGTATTCATGATAGTTCTGGATCGTCTTAATGGCTTTGATATGCTGGCATGAGCCCATATAAGTAGCATTACACTGTACTGTTGCAATATTTTTTGTAAGGCCAATTGACTGAAAAGTTGTCAAGGAGTTGAAGCTCAGACTAAACTGTGGTTTCTCATAGGGTACAGTAGACACAGAGACTAGTGTTTTATCCCGCCACAACTCCGCCTTTATCACCTCACCAAGCACCAAGTTCGTGAAAGTGAAGCACTGCTCACTGTTTGTGCCGCTCATGAGAACGCTCGATGTTTCCTGATCCACCCGGCTAAGACTCGGGCACCGAAATTTCAGAAAGTATGCCGAACTTGAATGAGACTCTGCATGGAAATCAAATACCTCCAAATGTAGAGCATCATATGCGTTAAATCCATCTTTAATTAGCGAAGGAACTTTTGTGTGTGCCCCTGACGAAGGCGAAATGACATGAATAGTTGCCATTAACGGGCACTTGTCACTTTCAACGGAGTCAATAAGTCGCTGCACATAGCTACTCCACTTTCCACCAAAAGGACTACACATTGCCATATGAGCTGTCTGGATAGGAAGGCGCAAAACGCCGCAAGCCAATCGAGAAAAGGAGCAGTTGGGTTCACGGGCGCTAATTTCGGCCACCAAATAGACATCATCCTGTTTGCGAGTGAACACATGAGAAAAACAGACTGAGAAACTTGCGTCGATTTCATTCCTGAAGTCTACAATATAGGACTGCGTCAAGCGGCGCTTTGAGGTTCTCAAATAGACAATCGCGCGCCATGGTTGGTTTTGTAAACGACTACCCATTGTCAACGTAAACGAATAGTCGCGAACTTGGTGGTGGCCCTCTGGCTTGACTATTATCTGTGGTGGCATCTGAAATTTCGCAAGCTCCACGGAGCTGTACTCAGTGCCACAAATTTCGCCAAATAGCGGGTCACGAGCAACCTGCTTCACTCCAAGAAGCTCGGATACTCTTTTGATTTGGGCTATAATTTTTTGAGTGTTAGCGGGCAAGTCTGTGCCCAATTTAGCGACAATGGCGATATGCTCTATCAGGGAGGTCTCGAGGGTTGGACGAACCAAGAGAGCCATCCAATCGGCCAAGATCACGGGTAAATCTGCTCTAACCGAGTCTCCAATTATAACCCCCTCGCGCATTCGTTCTAATTCACGCGCAAGGGGCTCTTGATGCGTCACAGATGCTATGGCGATTGATTTCGCCTGAGGATCTACATAAGGCAGTTCAATATGATAACATTTGTAGCAGTCATTAAATTGAGCAATTGCAACCAAGTGGGTTTGATCTCCACTTTCGATCCATAATGGCGGGATGGGAGTCCACATGTGAGGTGGGTCGGTGAGCGCGCCGTATGTAATTTTCGGCGGGTCGGTTCTAGGAGTCACATGATGTAATCGAAATTAGCGGTTGTCGTACAAAATGTTTTTATTTTTGAAAATTGCTGGAATTCTCGTTGTTGGCGTAATGCTATTCTATGGTACTCCTGTTGGTCTACGCTGGACTGTCATGCTAAATAGGGTGATGGCTATGAGATTCATTTCTACAGTCTTGCGTGTATTCTTGAGAGAGGCAGACTTCAATATATACCGTCTTCTAAGTAACATCGGTAATGAAAGCAGTCTATAGATTGTCAATACTCTTGTATGCACATATGCTGCGTCATATGCAGTCTGGGGTATGGACAGAGCTGCAATTATAGAACTATAGATGGTTGCCGGGTATATACACTGCACAACTAGTTAAAAAGAGCATTACACTAGCTAGAAAATAGTGTCGTTTTAAGCAGCTAGTTGCTATATGTAGCTCATAGGCTGTAAGCTACGAGCTGCGGGTAGCCTATGCATTCGTATTCGGCTGTGCCTCAGGTATGCCAAGATAGCTGGTAACAATACAAAAGCAAGTAGTTGAATAAAATATCTAGTAGCTAATGGCTTTAAGCCCTAAGTTTTTTGTGTTTTTTCTCCCGCGTCTAGCCTATATCTTTTCCTTGCGTCTCCAAGCACCCTTTTTGCGCATGTTGAAGAAATTGAAGGTACCAGCCTGTGATCCTGTAGCATATGCTGGTGCAGGAAGCTGAATTGTAGCGCAGAGCTCTTCCATTGATGGAGAGCCTTGGCGAGAACGGGCCTTTCCCAACTTAGGGGTGGAGTCAAAAGGAACAACTGCTCTCATTGTATCATACTCAGATAGACACGGTATACGTTCATTGCTCGTAACACTCTGAGAATTAAGGTTCTTGGATAAAGCTTTCCGAGATGTAGCCCGCGTCCTGGTGGACCTTCTAGTTTTCGAACGTTTGGTGGACGGCCTGTATTCCGAGGAGCTATCTTGATCATCGCAGGAGTCATAAAAGGGGCTATACTCCTTATCGCCGTTATCATCAAAGTATGGTGGAGACTGACTAGGCGGTAAGCTGGATGAACAGCTTGGTGAATAGCTTGACGAGTAATAGCTCGATGGTGGGCAAGGGGGTAGATAAAGGACATTGTTTTTCTCAGTGGTTGCTTCACCACATTGGCTTGAGCTATCCAAAGATGCAATAGATCTCCGGATCAGATCAAGATCATTAAAGTGGCCAGACAGAGAGGGGAGAGTCTCGAGCGAAGAGCCGAGGTTTTGGTCGTCAGGCGAATGGATAAGGTGGAGCGGCTGTTGGTCTCTACCATAGTTCAGTGACGGCTCCCACTCATGAGATAATATAGCGAGAGATTTGTTGGCTCCTGGAAGTGTTAAAGCAGTATCTATCTGAGCTTCGTCAAATTCGGGTGTGAATAGATCGTCTGCTTCCTCTTTGACGTGAGTAGCCCAGAAAGTATCTTGTAAGTTTAGCGAGTTTTGTGATTTAGCAATGACCATGTTGTGAGCGGAAAGAACCGCATATTGATCTGTACATTTTATAGATAGTGTGTATGTTGCAGTGAAGTGGTAGTGGATGTTGACGGTGTTAGATCGCAACATTTGACCAGGAAAGGAGTGTGGGTTTCAATCATTGCCATTTTATCAGTTAGTTGTGTGTTATATATTCTGATCTTGATTACTGGATCGAATTCTGGGCAAGCATTCGAACAGCTCGTCAAGTCTTCCCGTCACTACATATCCCTCTAAAAGAGGCTATCCAGTTAACGCCGATTTGAATCAATTCATAGCAATACATAATAATCTAGCTAACCTTTTAGCTGCTTTCTTCATTTCAACTCCCTATTCATCCGTCATCTTTTCCTCATCTTCACCCTCGCCTTCATCCTCCGACTCATCGATGGGACGTGAACTCAAAACTCGCAAAGTATCTAAAACGCGCTGATCGTCTTCACTGAATTCGTTCAAGTCACCCTTGGACGGATCTTGGAGCCAAAAGAGGGTCCTCTTGCCGCTGGAGATGAACTTCATGGAAATAACACGGCCTGTGGTACATTCTTTGACGTGCTCAAATTCGAGGTCTCCCGGAAGAATCATCAACTCTTCTGAGGTATCTCTCAAATATGTGCTCCGCGGCTTCCATTGAATACCCAGGAGTGAGCTGTCTTCACGAGATCTGTCTACAAGCACAACACCTTGGCCCCTCAAAGGAGTAGCTTCACCAGTAGTCTCATTGAACTCTACCCTGCCGGCTTTGAAGTTGTAAGGCTGGTTTTTGAGGTTCGCAAACGGATCGTTGGACTGTTCTACCGCGGCGGCCATTATTATGTAACGAGAGTCCAGCTTGATCCTTCAAGACCGTGGGGAGTCAGGTTGGAACGGTTCCCCTGTTAAGACTATGGGGCCTCGTGTATAAGGCTTTCTCGGTAGCAATCAGAGCCTTTGAATACTTTATTTTGTTGTTAGGCGGGTTTAGCCGCCTCGGGCATTTATTGCTTGTGGCTGTCCAATGTCATGCCAGTACACTGCATATGCGTATGCATGTCGCCCCCGAACTCGTTTTTCCGAACATTTCGCAATAGACAAACACCACTGCCCATATAGTAAGTTCCTGCGAGAAGCAAGCAGTATTCTTCCAGTTCAGATGGTACAGGTCTGACAATTCCGAAATAACAACTCGACACGAAACCAGGTTACTCTGCTGGGTATAATTCCCGCAGAGGTAGAGCGTGAAAGGTTATGAATTTAGAATAAGTCTAGTTAAACGCAATATTAATTTCTATTTATGATATTTTTCGTAATTTTTTGCGGGGGTAGTGTGCCAATTCGGTCATTTCATGACCCCACATTTTTCAACCTGCATGCTTAATGCAGGGTCCTTGGCCTTGCGTGCATTAAAGGATAATGTTTTCGCTATAACTGTGTCTCTGTACGCCTTTTAATGATTGAAATTACACAATACATCGCTTTGGCATGTAACGAGCAACTAGCGGCCCACCACACGCGCGGATCAACTAACCCGTTGCTCGACGTGCCATGACGCCCAACTCTCCCATTTATGCACCCCACAAGTAACGATCCCGAAGATCCCCTAACCCCTAAAAACTTGATGTATTTATACTTGTCTGAAACTTCAAACTCGTCACTAGCAAATGAAATCCCTCGTGCCAGACTCCTGGCTCCTCGAGAATCGCTTCCAGGGCAAAGCTCTTACCACTTGCGTTGTATCTTTAGCAGCTCTGTCAATCTTCTTCTTTGGTTATGATCAGGGTATGATGTCTGGTGTTAATACCTCGCCTGACTATGTGGATCATATGAAATTCGGATACTATGATTCTGAGGGTAATGTTACTGTCACTGACTCCACTAAACAGGGAGGAATTGTCGCAATTTACTACTTCGGTACCATGTTTGGTTGCTTGTTTGGTGGCTACACCTCTGATAGAGTAGGCCGTATCAAGGCAATTGCTCTTGGTGCTGCTCTAGGTATTTTTGGCGCTGCTCTCCAATGTTCTGCAATGAACACTTCTTGGATGGTAGGCTCTCGGTTTGTCAATAGATTGGGAACTGGTATCTTGAATGCTGTTGTACCAGTATACTCATCAGAAACTGCAGAACATACTTCACGAGGTGCATTTATCGCCATTGAGTTTACGCTAAATATTTTTGGTGTGGTCGTTGCCTACTGGATGGAGTATGGCCTTTCTTACATTGACAATGGATTCTCTGCTTTCCAATGGCGATTCCCCATTGCTTTCCAGATTCTCCCTCTTATTGTTTTATTGGCCATTGTGTGGGTTTTCCCCGAGAGCCCCCGCTGGCTCGTGAAACATCAAGACCATGCACGTGCCAAAAAGCTTTTGGTCAATATGCGTGGTGAACAGCAAGGTATGAAAGAATATGGTGAAATTTGTGAAGCAATTGAGTATGAGAGAAGCTCTGCGTTATCCTCCAACTATCTGCGAATGTTTTTGGGATACTACAAGTCGCCAGATGTCGAGAAAAAGCAAAAAGCCAAGAATTTACACATTTCAAGACGTGTTCAGATTGTCATCTGGCTTCAAATTATGCAAGAATGGGTTGGAATTGCTGGTGTCACTGTTTACCAACCTCAGATCTTCCAGCAAGCAGGTTACTCCAAGCGCAAATCCGGCTGGCTATCTGGTCTCAATAATATCTTTTACATGTTCTCGACTCTGATTAATTACTGGACAATTGACTCTTGGGGTCGTCGCTTCACGTTATTTTGGGGTGCGATTGGGCAAGGTATCGCGATGTTTTTGGCCGGTGGCTTCTCCAAATTGCAACAGAATAATCCGGACAACAAGTCCTATGGTGCTGCTGCTGCATCTTTTGTATTTATTTACACATCAGTGTTTGGTGCAACTTGGCTAGCCACACCATGGCTTTATCCCACAGAGATCTTCCCCCTCAAGGTCAGAGCACAAGGTAATGCTTTTGGTGTAGTAGGTTGGTCGATTGGTAACGGTTGGTTGACTCTGCTCTGTCCTATCATGTTCGATAAAATTAAAGAAAAGACGCTCTACATTTTCGGTGCGTGCAACTTCCTATCATTACTACTCGTATATCTTTTCGTGCCTGAGACAGCGAACCGCACTCTCGAGGATATCGACTTTTTGTTTGCCTCAAAGAGCTGGCTCGCTTCTGAATCAGAGAAGACTTTCCTCGAGTACCAAAATAACAAAGCTAGCGAGGTTGAGTCCGATGACGATAAGCCTGGCCTTAAAAAGGTGAACCAGAACGTTGAGCACAAAGAGTACGAGGTTTCTGAATAACTAATTTAACCAATTTACTAGTGTAGAAATAGAGACGATTTATAAATTTTGTTAAACTGATCCCGGAATACGCCCATCCACGCTAATTGCCTGGACCTGAGGAGATGCAGAAGGATCGTGAGCAGCCTGTGCAACGGCAATTTGAGAGTTATCAATATCATAGACAAGATACATTGAGCGCAAAATGTTGTCTCCGAGAAGCAAGTCGTTGGAAGTAGAGCCGCTGCTTTGCTCAATACCAAGGTAACAAGAGTTTTGAGGGAAAAAGGTACTGGCCTGGCCCTGGCTGATAAGTTCAGTAAGGGGCCACAAAAACTGGTAGGCGGGGACGTTAACTCTAACAGAACCAAAATCAAAAATCAGGTTGTTGGTGATATTACAGTCGCAGTAGTACTTTTCGCCAATGACAAACGAAGGATTAGCGTTCAGGGCAGTGCGAATATTGGTCAAGACATCACCAGGCATATAGGAGAGGGAAGTACCACTGTCCAAGATAGCAGTCAGAGGCTTGACCATGTTATTGTCAGATTCACGACCATCAGAATAGATACCCTGAACTTGAACACCCAAGTGTTCGGGATGAGAGATAGGAAGAGCAGCAAGTCGACCAGTGTACTTGGAGTGATCAACACCCCCGAAAAGAATAGTTCCGTGTTTAGAGTTGACATCATTCATGTAAAGAGAGTACGCAGCGGTATTAATTTTACCTTCAGCCTTGAGCTGCTGGGGCAAATTGCGGTAGAGGAGACCAGACTTGGCGGTTAACTCAGCCTCGGGACGACCCAGACCAATTAGACCCTGGCTGATCTGCGAGACCTGATCTGCAACACCAATAGTCAATGAATTGAGCTTAGTGCCACCAATGCTAAATGTATCGGTACCCCATTGACCCTTTGCGTTTCCACGGCCGTACTGGATCTGCCATTGGGTACCGTTGGGGTGCCAAGTGGAAGACTTACTGGAATCAAAAACGGTAGTTTGTGCCTGCTGGCCATTACCACCAAAAATGCCTGCAATACCACCTGCACGAGAGGTTGTTCCAGGTCCAAATACCCAAGTGTCACTAGAACCAGTGTCCAACAACAAGTTGACGCTTTGGCCAGGTGTACCAATGCTCACAGTGGTAGTGTAAAAGTAGCGCTGGTTATCAATATTATCCAAGACAGAGTGTGTCTGGGGAGTGGTGCCAGAAGAGGAGCCTCCAGCAGGATGAGAAGCTGCCTTCTTGTAAGGGCCATCGTGCTCGACCTTGATCTTCTCAACATCGACACGAACAATGCCGTCAGTGGCGGCTACAAAAGAAAGTAATAGAGATGCAGCAAGAGTCAATTGCATGTGTTTGGATCGGTGCTGACGGCCTATACTTATATCTGAATATAAACTCGAGTTTGATTAAAATTTAACAATAGTAATTTAGATTTGCAACCCAATTTATGCCGAGCGAGGCGGAGCTAAAATATATTGACAGGTCGAGAACTGAAAACTGACGACTAACTCACGGAAACATAAATAATCGCATCCTACTAGTACAGTATGTTGTTGACAGGATAAAGACTATTTTGTCCTCGCTGCGCCACTCTCAGCCACCAATTCCCGAGCGCCACAAGTATCGCCACTATCGATTTTGAAATTTCACATCCACACTCATGAAGCCTACTCAAGTGCTTGGACTTCTTCGTCCGTGGCAAAAGCAACGTGGAGTCGAACTGTTTTATGGTATGACCAAATCCGGTAACAAGAGATGGTCTCTTACCACTAAGCAGGGAAACAAGAACCACTACAAAGGTACTGGATCTACTGGTATCGGAAGACACACTAATAAGGGACAATACAGAATTAATTGGGAGAAAGTCCGCACTTATGTTGTTCCCCGTAACCTCGAATCTACCGACTTGCGCCCCTTTGTTTGCCCCACAACCCCAGACATTAGAAACCACTATAATGGTTACCAAAGAGGTGCTGTCGATGGCAAGCTTCACCTGCGTAAAGCCATGGAGTTTGTGAAGTACGGTACCGAGGAAAGCCCTGAAATGGCCCGTAAAGATGGCTACAAGGAGAGAGGGTAATAGCCTAAGCCGCTCGAATTTAAGCTTGTAAACTTGTAAAGCTCTAGACCATATCTAGTGCACATGTATATATCTAAAAACTCCATTATTTGTGTTAGCTTCTTGTCTCCCTTATGGGCTACTGATGGATAATTTAAGTTTGGAAACTATGTTTCTAACCGTCGAACTTGTGTATGGTGGTGATGGCTCAAATTGGAATGTTTTGATTAATTAAATAATAGATATCTGAGGTATTTTTTCATTTTTCGGGGATTTATTCTGCGCCGTAGAATTTCCGGAAAATAAAGTTCAACAGCCGAGTAGTGTGGAAACGCACAACATCTTCAAACATCTCAAAAGACTCGCGATCCTCATATTGGTATTCAAGAAGCTCATCTAATGTCACCGTTGCAGTTGCATTAGGCAGGAGAATTCCCTTGTAAGCGATCTCCACATTAAAGTGTGCCACAGTATCACAGCTAAACGTCAGAGTTAAATCACGATACTGGCGCTCACTGTATCCTTTGACATTAAGAAGTATTCCCTTTTCCAGGGCCTGCGAGGCCGTGTAGCGATATGAGCCGAAACGGGCACGGCGTCCGCTCTTCAACAGATCCCGCTGCTGGAAGAACTTACGACTAAAGGGGAACGCACTCTTCTTTCTGTTTTTCTCTTGTGACTGTTCTTGTAGTGTCGTCATTGCAGTCTCGATGTAGTTGTTGTAGGTTTTGTGGGTGGTCTTGAGATGAACCTCTTTCTCCTGCAAACTCCGCAATGTCTCATTACAGGTCCTTAACTCGCTCAGTCTCGCTTGACGCAATTCGTGTTTGTTGCGAATATCATTTGCAAGACTATTGATCAGCTCCTGATAGTGGTTGTCACGCGACACGCGGCCGGAACTTTCAAGTTCAAGCACCTTCTCAAGAGTAAGAAGTTTGAGCTCACGGTAGGTCAGATTAGCAAGCTCCCCGGGCTTTTCAGCACCAACACTAGACTGATCCTCTTCCAGGATTCTCGAATAAATAATCTCTTGCTTTTCCTCGACTGGTTCAACTAACACACTCATGAGATTCTCACCCTTTTGCACGCGCAAAACGTAAATCAAGCAGCGCTTTACAAGAGTCATAAGGCCCGCTGCATCGATGTTGTCACTTTGGATGCTAGGAGTACCGTAGTTGGGATTGAGGTCTAGACGAACCTGAGTAAAGCGGGCGATATCGAGGATGTCACGGGCGTCATTAGGTAGAGGACCTAGTTTACGCAAAACAGGCCGGATACAGTTATCTCCAGAATCAGCAATAACGTCCATATTTTCGAAAATCAGGGAGTGAATACTCAATATCTCCTCAGTCTTGATACTAAGGGTTGGTCTTGAGTGCTGCTTGACATCGTCAAAGTTGGTCATGCCAAACATTGTCTGCAAATCAGGGATGTCAATAAGTTTCTTAAATACAACCCCGAGGCGAGCTGTACAAGACTTGACAAACTCATTTAGTGGTTGAAGATAGGGATCCTTATCGTCGAAAAGCATCGACTGGGACGCAGTTCCAAGAACCTTAGCTACGAGGTTGAGGTTTTTCATCTGATACATGTCAAGTGCAGTATCTGTCATGCCGTATGAATCACTAGCCAACATGGCAGGAAGGATAAAGTGCTTCATGAAAACTGTACCCACCAGCGCCATAGAGTCAAACCCGACAAAATTGTCATACTTGCGGCATCCATGCATGAATGCCTGATGTGCGAGGTAGCGTACATGATAAGGCATTCTTGCGATACCTGTATCTAGCGCATTGATGACGTCGACTACAAGCTCGCGCAGAAGCTGTAAGTTGGAGACGAATTTGGCCCTAGTACGAGGTTCTTTGATAGCATACTCCACAGTAACATCATAATTAGTATAGCCCTTGCCATTCATATCATCCATATTCATGAAGTGATGATAGATGGCCAAGGGATCACTTTCGAGATCAGTATTGGGAACAGACACGATGCGCTCTACAACCTGTTCCATAGAACTCTGTAAGGATTTCTGAACAGACCTGCGCCTATTCATGTTACCATAAAGCTTCCACAAAAGTGATTGAGTGCTCATTGTGGGCTCATTGTCGTTATCAAGCTCCAAATAAACAGTTTTAGACAATAACTGCAAGAAAAAGTAATCCTCACGATCCTCGGACAAGTTTCCAAAGATAGTCATAACGAAATCTGAGATTCTCTTTGCGTCCCGCTCGCTCAATGTGTGCGAATGACTGGTGTGATTAATGAAGCGAGCCAAGTATTGAGGCTGGGTCTGCAAGATGTAGAAAAGACCCTGGTAAAGCTCAAGGCGTTTGCGTGAGTTTTTATTGAGTGCTTTGAGATCCAGGGCCTTTTGGGGACTATTAATTCGGTCAATAGATTGCTGCTGTTGCTGGCGTAGACGAGCAGAGGAGTTACGGCGCAATAAGTGGGGAGCACCAGTGTTGCGATGCTGGATGACCTCGTCAAGGGATATCTTGTTTTTCAGCAAAAGAGCAATTTTGGTATCCATTTGCTCGATATAGTGCTCAAGCTGCTCATTAGACTTGACCTGATCTTTAAGCTGTTTCCGTGCAATTTCAAGATTGATTTCTTCCTGGTAATCTGCTTCATTATCATTCAATAAATGAACAAAGTGCTTAATCGTGCTTAGAGATGGGTTGGGGTCAGCAATTAGTGAGTTGTAGGCCCCAATATGAGTGCGCGTTCTCCAAAGGCTTTGCAATTTAACAATCTTGTCAATATTAGCTTCCCAGCTTTCAACAGCATCAGTGAAATTACGCCGGGTAAGGAACCCACGCGCCCTAGCCTGAAGGCCAACAATACCTACAATCTGTTCATCGAGATCATCGTAAATGCAACCAACGCGAAAACGTTCCAAAAGCCCCCTAAAAGCACTCTGGACTTTTACAACTGATGTTCTCGTAGCTGTGAGCTCTTTCTTTTGGTGGGAGATACGGCTACGAACGAGATAACCGCGGATTGCGGACTGTAGTGAGCTCCAACTGTCCTGCTGGTTCGAAAGAAGAGAGCGGCGAGCATTCAACTTTTCACGAGCTAGATAAGCACGAGCTGCCACCTGAATATTCACGATAAGACTCATGTTCTTTTGAAGGCTGGTTTCAGTAGCCAAAACTTTTCTGCGCATCAGCAAGCCACGGATCGCACCCTGAAATTGAGGCAGGCTATCATGGCCAGTAGATACCTCCTTTCGTGAGTGGCGTGAGCTGTAGCCACGAATCAAAGATTGTAATTGAATGATCTTGCTTTCAGAAAGGCTCAACGTAATAATTCGAGCATCAAAAGCGTTACGAACTTTATTGGCCCTTATGAGTGCCTGTAGTGCAGTGACAGCTTTGGTATCAATTTCGGCAACGTCATGCTTAAGTTGTTGGCGAGTCTTGGCGGCTCTAATGCAAGCCTGAAGTTGGGTAACAAACAGCTCAGTATGCGGTTGAGGTGCCCGTGATTTATGAACGCGGCGCACTAGAGCACCACGGCATACTGATTGGAAGGCGTTAATAGACTCTTCATGTGACTCAAGCTCAATTAAAAGAAGTTCTTCCTCGCTAATTTGAAAACTTGGCTCTGGGGAAGGCACTCTAGGAGGTGGAGAGGGAGGTAATTGCTCTTGTACTGGCTCTGGCTCTTCAACAAACTGAGGTTGCTGTGGCGGTGGAGGCGGGTCGTCTTTTTTACCAGAGAAATGTCTTGTAACTTTCTTGAAGTTTGGGGCACTCATACCAGCAGCTTCGAGGCCCTTTTGAGCATTGTTGAGCTGATCATCAGTGAAGTTAAGTTTACCAACTAGATCACCCATTTCCAGTGCCAAGTCCATTTCATTCAGGATATGACTGAGTGCATGAATACAGAAAATCACTTTGGGAAGGTTGCGGCGCTCGTACAGGTCCGTAATATCGAATAAAAACAAAGTAGGCATCTTGATGCTCGTAAGGAAATCAAAGAAATAGACGATATTATCAGTGTGACGATACTGTAATCTGTGGTGCTCAAAGATTTTTGGGACCAAATCTGGCCTGAAACGACGTGCAATCTTTGCGAGCAAAACACCGTCCACGAGCTTCTCAGGCAGATCAGCAACGTTTTCGGGCATGGCATCCTTACCAAGAATCTCTGCCATCCATTCATGGGCTTCTCCTACGTGACAGAGGTACTCATAAGCCTGAAGGTTGCGGCGTTCCTGATCAATAGAGGGACCGTTTTCGCTAATCAGGAGCTTCTTACGTTCTTTATTCTGTGTGGGGGTAACGACAGGCAGGTTTGTACGCATTGGAGACCTTTGTGGAGTTTTTGTAGTACGAGTTGGCGACTTTTGCGGTGTGTCTCGGGCTGTCTCCTTGATGGGGCTCTTGAATTGGTTCTTGACTGGGCTCCTTTGGGGGCTTTTCATTGGAGATTTTGATGGAGAGTAGCTTGGTTTTTGTGGAGACGATGGTAACGAATCATTGTGATTCTCAAGTGTCCGCAAGTACCGGTCTGCGACGGACATGTCAAGGTACTAATTTGGATTGTTTAGATTTAGGATTGTTTACATTATATTCCCATTCAGGGTTAGGGCGAGGCCCAAGGGGGGACCAAAGCCTCATATAAAATGCGCATGTGGCGTCAAAGCGCGTCGAAACGTGGCGCATCCCCTTTCCCGACCCACAAAGGCGCGTGATCCCAGTTTAAGCTGACTTTTGACGCGTAAGCCAAGCCAACCCTCAGAAGTGTATAAAGACATCAAAGAAAATCTCTGTTATTTAAATATCAACCTTTTCACAGCATGGACACCAGAGATATTTCCAGTTTACCTCGCGGCGACGCTAGCAAAATTAATTGCGCCGGTGCGCCAGTATCAATGACCAAAGATGATATGCGCAACCTGTACAGAATCCTTCAAAACGCCGTCAACAGCCTTGTAGATGAAGACCACCCTGACGTACGCGAGATGGTACACGCAGAAGTAACTCGTGCGTTTGAGATGGCCCGGCATGCAGTGAGAATTGATGGTAGAGTAATAACTGATGGAAAAGAGTTCAAGCAAAGCTGTGAATCCACTGTTGGTGTCGAACCATTAGATGAAGAATTGCAACGCGAAATTGCTGCGCTACATGGAGACATTCATAAAGAGTTGGGAGAGCTCATGAGCCTGCGGCAAAAAGTACCCCTTAAAATGCGACGCAATCTCGCTAAAGTGCCAGTGAAAGTTCATGATATCAAAGTAGAGATTCATGAGCCAAAGCTCAATCGCCAGTTGATTTCGGATGCAAATGAAAGTCTCAACAATCTGGACGCGTTGGAAGCCCGAGTCCAAGCGCTCCAGACTAAGCGCAAGGCCCTCGAGTATACTCTATGAGTCAATGAGGCTTATCGGCCAAGATTTCAGATTGATACCATTATTTATTCATATTAGAACCCATCAATTGTCTGGGAATAAGAAAACGTGCCTAGTTTGTTTGGATCGAATTACTGGCAAAACTATTTAATTATATTACTTACTCGGCCTTAACACCACCGGCACCGCTAACTTCGGCGGCATCAACAGCCTTTTTGTCCGTGGTGGCGGGGGCACCAAACAAGGAAGGAGCCTTGAAAGGACGCTCCAAGTCACCCTCGGCCTTCTTTCCAAACAAGTGGATCTGAACAATCTTCTGCTCAAATGCACTCTTCAAGGGCATAACGCTCTGCATCAACAAGGGGTTGGTGTACTTCATGTAAAGGTGCATAACGCCCATCATGGCGATACCCTGGGCCCAGCCACGAATGGCACTGTTGACCTGGTCCAAATCGTATTGGTGAACAGTAGTAGTGACAAGCTTACCCTCGGATTGACCAGCAAATGCGGAAGGCTGATCCATGTACTTGATGATGGTCATATCCTTTTTAGTGTTGATCATCTGGCGGATGTACAAGTAGAGGAGAATAATGATGGCGCTAGAGGTAACGTAAACAACGCGGACAGTGTTCAAAGTAGTTTCGTCTTCCAAGTCAAGACGCTTGGAGACTTGCATCATGATCAACATGATGGCCAGCTGGCTCACAATTGGGTTCATTGAAAGGTGTGAGGTGTAAGATTTCGACTTATCTCTTTACGCTGACTAATGGAGTGCGCGGCTTGGAACCTGGGCGAACCGCCACCCAATAGAAAATTCACTACAGGCACAGAAACCAGCGGTGTTGAAAATTCTTATAGGCTCTTTTTGTTTCTTTATTGCTATATAATCTATATTGCACTCCAGAATGCAGAATTGAGCGCTAGACGTAGGGGTATCCTTTTTCCCGTTGGTAGTTAGGTTAAGGGTACCTGGATTGGACCCCAGGTTCTCAATCTTCGGTGAAAAATTCGTCAGCGTTCTTTTGTGGAGCTCAACGAATTGAGTATACATAACTTGTATATTATGCATAGATATTAATTGGAATACATAAGTCTCTAACGTAGATTGATACTCAGGATCCGCTGTCGCTTTTAACTGCCAACACTTGGGGTATAATTGTATTAAACCCTGGAATTATGAAGTGATTCACTTGCTTCATTTGCCATCTCTCGAGCCCACTATATGTCCCCCTGGCCAATGTCCTGCCTCAAAGTTCCACGAGAACCCGAGCTAACTTGATGAAAAATAGGCTGTATATGTCTTTCTATTGTATTCTGGTCTATTTCTGGTTGTTATCTATCTCAAGTGCCCTCTGCGCACTAATTGGGTTCTAGAAGTCACTAATTAGGGTACCACTCAGGCCTGAGGGCTCAAGAGCTCCCCTACTCACAATTGTAATCCACATCTACACAGGTGTGATGAACTAAAGGTAAAGATGAATGAGGGAATTCTATGTAATGGACTCGCCCAAAAACTCAAGATTTTGATTAAGAGTGAACAAGAAAATAACACCTTCTATTATGTGCTTTGCATCGAGTAAGCTTTAGAAAATTGGGTGTGCTTAGTCCAGGTTCTGGTTTTGTGAATTAGGAACTCAGGGGCGTTGATGAACGCGATTTTTGCCGAAATCATTTGTAACGTAGCTGATTATAATACCTTTCTCGGAGATTCCCAGAATATTTTTCTCAGCAGGGGTTTATTTGGAGAGACCTAACCCCTTAGAGAGGTTAATAGAGGGAATAAACATGTATGCACGCATGGGTAATATAAATCTACATACATCTTGCATGCAGAATCTTTGAGGACGATCTTTTTTATACCGAAATAGATTGTGATGATAATTTAACTAGTTTTGAAGGCTTGAGAAGATTCCTTCAGTCGAACTCAGGCCCTATATATGCTTATTCTTCTCCATGACGCTTTATCAATGCATAGGAAGCTACTAGCCATAGGCGTATCAGCCTAAAGTCTTTTGACCCCTGATTTACGATAAAAGCGGTGTATGGATTAACTAGCCCTGGTTGGGATTTTATCATCTCAGCACCTTTCTATCCCAAAATTTCCTAACTTTCACCCTGTGATGTCTGTCCCCTATTTACCCCCAACTAAACGATTATATGGGGCTGCAGCGAAGATCGAGTTCGTCTAGGGAGCAAAACGGTACCGGGGTTTACAGCTATTGCCGAGACTAATACCCTTGCGACCATATTCAAACCGGATGTTAAATTCTGAAAGCATGATTTCTTCTAAAATAAAGCACGTGTGTTTGCTGTAGTTACAACCCGATTCTTGTGAAATTTCATCCCCTTGGGGTGCCTATATCCGATCTAATCATTATCAAATCAGTGAAACACAATCATCACTCGGTGAATTTGCTGTAATACGTCCTCCTTACTAGAGCTCATTTGATTTTTTTTGCCATAAATGTCTCTATTAACGCCCAAAAATAGATTTCAGGGTACCTGCACAAACTGCATATGCACATATACGCCTGCATTAACCACAATTTCCATTCATGTGAATTTGGAAATGTGGCATCGAGTGTATTAAAATGAATATCAAATATCAAACAATATTTTGGCTGCTGTTTGTAGGATATTTAGAGAAGATCGGCGAAAAAGCTCGAGTAGAACAAGTTTTGAGCATTCTGCATGCGATTACTTCTAAAAATGGAACATCCATGCTTAGTTACTTAAATTGCTACTCTCGAATATATAAGAAACCCCCAAGACGCCCAAATCAAACAATGGTCAACCCTTCTTCTGTCCTTATCGCTGGTAGCAGCCTTCAAGCTATTCTCAATGGTAGCGTTCCCGAGACCTCTGATGCACTCACTTTAAATGACAAGCAATTCTCCACTTACCAGGAGAGCCACAACTCTTTTGCCAACAAGCTCTCTTTCAGCGACATTAGCAGTGAGGACGTCGATAGCCTTGTTCAGGTCGATGCTCAGTTGTCTCAGATCCTCAATGACCTCTCCTCTGCTGCAGGTAAGTTCGACGCTCATACCGTCGGTCCCTACGTTAACTGGATGTTCAGCAGCGTCGTCGGTTTGTACGAGCACATTGCCAACGGTCCTGTGTCCACTATGGACTGTACCGACGTTGAGTCTATTCTCAGTGCCAGCAAGGAAGTAAGCGAAGGCTTTAGACAGTTGATGACCCAGAGCTGGATCAGCGACGACATTACTCTCACCCATCCCTGGCCCGTCATTTTCCACACTTGCACCAGCGCCTAAAAATTAAAATGAAACCCGTATACAAGAATACTACTACATTCAACTAGATTTTCTATGTCTTTGTGACTTGAGCTATCTCAAGGTTGCATTACACTCGATTTATATATCAAGAACGAGTGCTTGAGACTTGCATGTGGGGTCACAGTATATGTACCCTACTGCACGTCGTAGGTACACGAAGCTAAGGAACATTTGCAATCGAAAAAAAAAACATACCTGTATCTAAGGCCTGGAGATATTACTGTTCAGGCATCTTATAGCTGCCTTCATTTATATATCAGTCTTCGCAAACTACATCTCAAGTCATTGTGTTAAACGATGCTCAGCATTATGGTGGTAACAGTAACTAGGTATTCATTTGTGTGATACGTATCTTGAACTGGTAGCCAGTAGATATTAGGAAGCCGGATAAGCTGCTGGCCGGGGGAAATGTACATAGACTCATCCACAGAGACGTATGAGATCCAGCTTTGGGACGTATATCACTGAAATCGCCAGTTATGTATCGTTCTGAGCTTAATATGATACACCACATGGAGAATATTGTCGTTACCATAGGCAATAGTATAAAAGCTCCTCATGCGGTAGTTACATAGACTAGTACATATGTGATTGACCCTCATTAGCCCTTAGTCCTGCAGCTAACAGTTCGTTACCTGTCAGCGCTGAGACTGAATATTAAGGAACTCGGAATAAAAAAAAAATGCTAGAGTAGCAAAAAGAAATGACGACCGAGGGATTCGAACCCTCGCCTCCGAAGAGATTAGAGCCTTAATCTAACGCCTTAGACCACTCGGCCAGATCGCCAACTCGAAAGTTTGTCGAAATGAAAATATGAGTCAGCATACCCAAATTTTTCCGAAATTTTAAATGCGGGTATATCAACTGAGGAGGTTAATTTTCGGCCTGTTTTTCCCTCGACACCGTATCAGTGGAGAATTCCGAAATGCATATCTCGATCTGCCTAAGTCTACTAATGATTTAGCGGTATAGAAGCGCAATTAGGTGCGCGCAGGTCTATTGACCTGTATATAACTAAAAAATATCAACATCAAGGCGATTGTTTGTAACACACCATGTGTAAAAGCAAGAGGTGTAGCTGAAAACACTATTCGTATGCATTATTTGTACTCTTGTCCTCTTGCCGAACGATAGTACTGGGCCGCATACACTGTAATTCGAAATATCAAGGAACTTCTCTTGACAGAGCAGGATATAGAAAAGTTTCTCTGAGGATACCGATCAACAGTCTGCCCTATCCTACTAGTTTTCTTCTATGACCACTATGAACTAGCCTTCTCAGCGTACTGGATACATAGCTTGAGTCTAGCTGTGATACCTTAGTTGTGCTTTTGAGGAGTTATTTACCTACTTGTATTGTCCAGGACCTGCCAACTCCGTGAGCCAGCTCTTAAGAAGTATATTCTTTCAAGACGTTCCACATGCTCCATGACCTTGATGCTGAGGAGACAAGTATGCTTACTCCAAATATGTTTCTACCCGGTCCGTGGTATTCATCTAAGTCCAGTAGTGTGTAACCAGAAAGTTCATTTGAGCGCCAACAGCAGCTTCCCTTAGAACCACCAATACGCGTTTGTGAATTAAAGCCTAGAATTGATAAAAATGCTGTTAGGTCATAATGAGCATGCCAATAAACTGCCATAAAAGAGCACTCACTGAGAAAATCTTAATTGCGACAATAATGGTGTCGTCATTGTAAACGGTATATATGGTGATAACTGAGCAGATATCTGGGTACCTAATGTGTACAAGACGAAATGTGTATAGCTATATAGCTCGTCTTTGAGATTGCCGAGGTATGCTGTTAGATTCAGTTAATACGAATTATCCTAGAAGCTCTTGGGATGTTAGAGCAATATTAGGTACCATTGAGAGAGTAAAAAACTAGTTAATTATGTTTAGATGGTAAAGTCGTAGCCTCATGCATCCCTACATCCACATGTGTACACCCATGTAACCTCACGCCATTCATGGTGTTATCGCGACAGCAGTCACCAGAAGGCTAGTATTCCCATATAAATCTATGTTTACAGGATATTGGTATGCTTTTTTTCATACTTTGCGCTTCATATATGGGCTATTTATAGCGCCCGGTTAGTTGGCCTAATCATATACGCGAAAACTTACAGGTATATCTAGTTGGTATCCAGTAGTTCACCTTATTTTCGGCACACCATTTAATAACGGAAATGAGATATCGTGTGGACTTACTATGAAGCATTGGGACATAAGCATCCTAGTTTATCTGTAGTTAGCTCTTACATCCCAAGGTATACTAGGGTAATCTTGTTGGCATGAAATATATCTCTCTCTAATAAATACAATAAATTATATGACTGAAATCATGCTTCTTGACTGTCATTATCATGATTCTGGCTAGATTCAACACTCTGGATCTCAACTTCATTATCGATTCTGTCCTGTTGAGCCTCCAGCAAAACAGAGTAAAGTGAGTCCTTAGGTGCTTGACTGGAAGAACTATGGGAACCATTACTGAGATCAGCATGAGCACCAGAATTAGCATCAGAGTTGGCAGAGTTGGCAGAGTTGGCAGAATGCCCAGGTGTGGGAGCTCCTGGCCGACCGTAGGGAGGGGGTAGCCTGGTCATACCAATAGCATCTCCAAGCTCTCCATCCGTTTCATCAAATGATGGCGGCACTCTTGGCGGAGAAGGAGGGGTTTCGAGCTCCAAAAGAACAGAGTCTTGCTGGTTCCCATACGCAGGAGGCGGGGCCAATGTACCTTGCTGGGGCGCGAGCCCCCACTTTTTGACCTGCGCCTCTATATAAACAAAGCCTGCTTGACCCAAGTTCACATGGACAAGTGCCTGATCAGTGGCACCGACTGTGGGAAACAAGTTGACGCGCATACCCTGGACAACATCCTCGAGCTTTTTGCCATTGTGAGTAAAGAAAACTGTACCGGAATATACACGGTACCCAACACCAATGACGTCGCCTTGTTCCCAAGGTCTTCCATACTCTTTACTCTCAAAGGGCTGATTGAGTCTGCGATGACCAGTCGAGTCGTAGGCAACTGAATATAGATGCATTCCGGGAAGCCTGAATAGTGGGTACGGCTTTGTAGCAAGACCAATAGAAATTATAGTACCCCGAGGTATCTGGAAAATCTTGGTTTCCCAGTAATAAACATCGTTTTGTTTCGGAAGTGGCAAATTGGTTTGAACGCTGGTGACTCCATCATAAAATGTGAGCTCTGTTTTGTTTTGCACATGCGCAGCCTGAAGCGTGGCGTTTGCCTCAAACTCCCATGCTTGAACGGCTTTCTCCTGAATCGCAAGATACTGAGATATTGTGATGTCAGTATTGAGTGAATTCGGCTGGTGAGCCTGGATCCATCTTTTCGCCTGCAAATATGATTGCCGGGAGTCTTCAGTCATGAGTTCCAGTGCTGCCGCTTCTCGTTTCCGAAAGGCCTCCGAGTCATCGAATGCTCCGGGGAGTCCATCCCCTAGCTCTATGCCCCCTCGAGCGCAATATAAAACACAAATACAAACAGACATGACCACCACTGTTGCCATGAATGACACAATCATAGTCACAAGCGTGTCAACGACATCCATTTCTGGTATACTATGGATAGCTGCTTGATAATTAAACGGCAGGGGAGAGAACCCGGACTTTGATGGGGGTCTTAACAACAATGGTTGCATGAATCAAGGTTTGACAATAAAAGAGCACACAAACAGAGGTAATATAAAATAAATAGTCAGATGAAGTTCTCTATATGCCTTTACCCTCTCGTCAAACGCCGTTACTACTATAGACTGGCGTCCCTGCATAAGCGAAATGCAATTGGTGACAGTTTTCATACTCGGTTAAATGGTTAATGGTAGCAATTTTAGGTATATAATAAGGGGGGTATATAATATGATGATGCTTAATTTCTGATACTCGGGGACCGATCAGTGAACATTCCAGTGAAGAGGGACTAAACTGACAATAGCGCCGGGGCTATCCTAGAGACATACAGGCCAAGGGCTTCAGGAATTTTAGTCCTCTACAAGGAAAGTATCGTCAGGGTCACTAGGATCACTAGCTTCGCTACTCTCCGTCTTCTCCACGCGGCTCTTGGATACAGCGCTATACTTGTGCATTTTAAGCACAGTTTTAGCAGCACGCCATTTGTATCCTTCAGGAACCACTGCTTCAGCGCGAATCTTTTCCAATTCAGCTACGGTACAATGAGGAGGAACGACGGTACAATTTGTCAAAGCATGCGCATCGGAACCACAGCCAAAGCAACGTTTGGCACGGGACCAGTGCAAGTTGCGGACTGCCTGCCCTTCTTCTTTTTGCTGCTCGGGAGCGCCCCACTGGGCTTTAGTGACCCGGAGCAATGGCAAAATAGTGTCGGTGATATATTTGCCCACGTCAACAACTTGTGGCATATCACTCTCCATGAATTTATCTTGCAAAAGCAGGTTAGCAGCAGCGATGTTGCAGTCACGCAGTACTTGGCAATAGAATACCAAGAGGGCAGGACATTGAAGGTAGCGCTTGTATACTTGCAAGAAGTTAAGCGTAGTGTTGATCGGGTCTCCCAAGATCATAACCTTAGAGCTAGCGTCCCAAGCATCCATAATAAAAAACATGTTGGCGTTTGCTTGGTCCTTGCTAACTTTTTGCTCGAGAGGAGCGGGACGAGAGTGCGTCTTTGCAGCTCTCACAATTGCAGTGCCGATATCACCGATTGAAAATGAGGATCCAGGGTTCTGGTTAATGCACATGTCGACACAGTGGTGGGCCTCTTCCTTAAGCTTAGAGAAGATACAGGCGCCGATACGCTGCTGCATGTGTTTATTACATTTAACTTCAAATGCACCTGGGTCCATTTCATCCTGGACAGTTATCAACTCAAACATGCTAAGGTACCGGACGCACTGTCTCCACCAGCGTGGAAGGCGCTCGATATCCTCGCAATCTGGGAGCAGCCGGTTGAGGTCATCCAGAATCCTGTCATTCCGACGAACTTCACCTACAACTTCAACGGCTTCCTCGGATGAGGATTCGTGAGGATGGTCGCTCAACAGCTGGCTACGAACAAATTCATTGAGGATCGCTTCGGTCTCAGCGTGAGAAGAAGCCCATGAATCCCTCAACAATGCCTTCAGCTTAGCGGTAGAGCTCTCCTCGACGGGGGAAATACAAACTACAGAGGGTGACATCCCTGAGAAATGCAACGAAGAAGCTCACGCTGGTTTTGTTTGTACCAGGGTTAGGGTGTAGAGGCCCGTCATTTTACATGTGGGTCCTGTACCCGGGCGTTGAGCATGCAATTAAAATGTTTAAATGATTCCCCGGACAACTACACTCTATTCTAATTTAAGAATACCCACATTACTCCTCTACGTTGTTTCCAACACCGGGTGGCGTCCCCGCAGTTTGTTTACTTTTCCTCGCAAACTTTGATGGCACACATTCATCACGCAGGCAATAGGTGACGATCGTAACGGTGTCGGGGGCAACAGGCAAAATATTTTCCCGGTCTCAATTAATTATTCTGTTGACAATTACAACTGAATATACATTTTAAGACAATATGTTTATGCTTTAACTTTTAATTGGACTGTTGGGGTTGAGAATGCTTGAGGTCTCAGACTTGATACTTATTTTCTATTACAGCTTTTTTTCTATTTTCCGAGCTTGGTTCCCACCCCCCTCCTCACCCCACCCACCGCCGATGGCTATGAACTCGCCATTAAAACAGGTTAACACTGGACCCACAGCTCATAAACCCAAAGCTGCAAGTCTTTATGACCAGTTGTTTCAAACAAATGATCATCAACCGGGGTACTGGGTGGAATTCTTCATTTTACCGCTCTCCAAGCCCCACCTGCAGAAAGTGCTGTCAGATTTACCAAGGGAGGTGATAATTAATGAGCCGGTAGTACTTCGGACATTATTCAGTGCTGGAACTGCCAATGCTCAAAGCAAGGACAAGTTTATTTTATCCAACTCTATTGAGATTCTTTCGGTGGTGCTAGAGTGGCTTCTTAGCCAAAACCTCCCCAGTAGAGATGTGATTTCAGCAATTGCAGGCCTTGACACTATCAATAAAGTGTTTGATGATTTAGGGCGTGGCTTAGGTAGGGCACTAGAAATAGCTCCGGGAGTGGCACTCGACTTCTT
This sequence comes from Wickerhamiella cacticola, assembly GCA_030564425.1. Taxonomy (NCBI): domain Eukaryota; kingdom Fungi; phylum Ascomycota; class Dipodascomycetes; order Dipodascales; family Trichomonascaceae; genus Wickerhamiella; species Wickerhamiella cacticola. Next base: position 528,269 of record JAJLUX010000003.1, on the reverse strand, counting down.
CTTTACAGTGTTGCCAGCAGCCAGCGGGACATCTGTAGCGACATATCTGTCCTCGCGTAACTTCTTTCGCCCATTGGTCAACCTGATCGACACAGAATACGCTGCACAAGCGCTTATTTTGCTGGGTCTATTCTCACTATTGAACAAACGTGAGGAGCATGTAGACCCTTATCGCGTGAGAATCGCAGACTTTATCGATGAAGATGCTATCCAGAAAGCACTAGTAGTGGTTGACACTCAACTACAACAAGTTTCGCCCCAACCTGAGTCTTCGTGGCTTAACTGGTTCCAAAAGGAGGCACCGCGGGCAATAGACAGCAGTAATTTGGCCATATTACACTGTGTTTATGAGTTTTGCTTCCACAACGAGCTTTTTGCTATGCAATTTATTCGTTCAAACACGTTTACGACGTTTTTTGAGGTGGCATCTCTCGTAGTTCAAAGCCAGCATACCACGACTAAACTCCGGGATTATTCGTTACTGATCCTATTTATTTTACGACTATTGGTGGAGAGACCACTGACATTTAATGAGCTCTGTGATAAGGCAAATGAGAGACCATTCCTAGTAGCGCAGGCTCGATCACCTCGGATTACCCTTGAGACTTCACCACGGACACCTGCTGCAGCAGTTTTGGATATCGTGCAGTGCTGCTTGCGCTTTAATGTACGGCGGAACATGGACTACTTTATGTACAACGAGGCGCTCACGATCCTTTATCAAACTATTCACAATCTGCGCGAAGGAAATTTACCACAGCCAGTGTACTATGACTGGCCTCAGATGTTCCGGACCCTGTTTAGTTTCATGCATCACCTTTGCAAAGAGGAAGTAAAGGGCGATAACGTTACTGCAGGACTCGTAGCTCGTATACTCGCGACCATGTGTTTGAGCCCAAATATATTTTCAAGCGAGTTTTTGCCATTGCTGCAAAAGGCGCTTACCAGTGAAGAGTTGCTCAAACAGTTCTCTCTGAAGTATCAACTGAGCAAATCTGCGCCCACTGCAGTAATGCATTCCATGATTGCACACTTTGAGCTGCTGATGAGCCAGAATCAAGCGTTAGAACTTTCCCCAGAAAATGCTGCGCAGATTGTCAAGCAGGGGCAGCATGCATTGAGCATGTACAATGGAGAAAAGTCTGTGGGCACTGCACTGACAAGGTTTTCGGAACTCAGTTGTGGACCATTCTTTGCGCACGAGGCGAGGACTATATTAGCAGATGTCAAGACTGAACAAAAGGAAACTTCAGAAAAGAAGGCCTCAGGCTAAACCAAATATAACGAAAAACAACCGCATTATATTAAAAATTCTACACATACATTCTCCTGTTTGTGAGTATCCGACTTAACGTAAAAGTACTGCCATCAAGAGTAAGATATTAAAATAGATTCTAACGTTGAGAAAGATAGAGAAAAAGTGAGCTACCGGGTTTCGTTAGAGTAAATTAGAATTAGTTGCTCATTCACCTTGAGAGTTCACCGCAAGCTCCATGATAAGTTTTGTGCTTAAACGCAAAAATGGGTACGCACAAAAGCTGTTGATTCTTGTTTGGTCAGAAGAGTTTGATGTCTCGAATCCATCGAATTTGAAATCTACGAGATAGTTTTTGTGCTCCAGTTGATAGAGCTGGATACGCATTTTCAAAATCTCACCATTGTCGGCTACCCAGCGAACATGAATCATCCAAATGTCGTCAGAAGTTGCCCATTCAGCACCAAGAGTGTACAATGCACGATAAATCTCGCCCATAACGTCGAGCGGGAAAGAGCGTGAGCGAATACCAAAATGCCACCTCGTTTTGGACTTTTTGATCTGAGTGGGGCTGAGGTGTTTGGTCATTTTGATACCACGAGATTCCATATAAGCTAGATGATACTGTGGCAAGCTTTGAGGTAGAATAGAGATCTTTGAGGCGCCCACGCCGACTGGGCCCAAGTGGTTGGCATCGAATGAAAAAGTCGAAGGAATACCACCACCGCTGCTTGATTGTTGATTCGTACTGGCCTTTTCCAGAGCTCTTTTCTTCATATAGTCATCAAGTTGATCAGTGGAGAAATGCTTATCGCCCGTGGCCGTGGCAGTCATATTGTTGACGAGGATACGGTAGGCATCCTGAATCTCTTCATCATTGACAGCGTTGGAGCTGGGTTCATCATCACTGGCGTTTAAAGCTTCAACAATCATTGCCGGGGTGTATCCGAGCGTCTGCGCCAAAATCTCTACAACGTTGTCTGTCTCTTTGAAGTGATGCTTCTCGTCGGTCGACTCATCAACGGGGAGTAGATATTTAGGAATTCCCTTTGTGAACCAAGGATCCTTCATAATTTCCGCAACTGTGATACGCTTGAGAGGGTCAACCACTAGCATACGCTTGAGCAGTTCTCGTGGGCCTTGGCCCACATAGTCTGGGATAACGTACTGACCCATTGAGATTTTCTTGAACAACTCTGGAATAGATTCATCATCAAAAGGCAAACGTCCACAAAGCATAACATAAAGAATGACACCGCATGACCAAACGTCGACTTCAGGTCCAGCATACAGGCGGCCGGAAATGACTTCGGGTGCCGCGTAATTGGGTGAACCACATGAAGTCTTGAGGAAGTTTCCATCCGTCATAATATTAGAAAGACCGAAATCTGCGATTTTAATATCCAACTTCTCGTCTAGTAGCAAGTTTTCTGGTTTCAAGTCACGGTGGACGATCTGGTGACGATGGCAATACTCTACTGCACCCACGATTTGCTGAAAGAATCGTAGCGCTTCGGCCTCGCTCATGCGACCTTTCTGAACAATATGATCAAACAGCTCTTTGCCAGCGAACTCCATCACCATGATAATCTCATCTTTGGACTTGATAACTTCATAGAGCTTGATGATATGGGGGTGTCGTAGTAACCTTAGGTAGGAGATTTCACGCTCAACGCGGCCCTGCATGTCGCTTTTTGCCAGCGTTTTGCGGTTGATAATCTTCAGCGCGACCCGTGAGTTGGTGGGCAAGTGAAAGGCAAGCTTCACTTTACCGAAGCTTCCCTCACCCAGGGTTTTGATAATTTGGTACCTATCTATGAGACGGTTATCACTATGGCCCGGCGTGGGCATAATATCCATACTCATTGTGTGGAGAGAGAGAAAGCGTAGATAAGCGGGGGGTTGTCAGGAAGGTCGGTTGGGCCATGATGGGTGTGTGCCTGACTGCATATGGGTTGGGTACCACCACTTTGTCAAATCAAAGTTAAAAGTAGGATCAAGAGAAATAAAAAATGTTTAGAATCTGTTAACCGACAACTTGATGCGTCTTTTAGGGCGCTTGCTCTCTGCAGCGCAGTTCTTTTCATGCAAGGTTGTGGAACATGTATATAAATGGTCTAACCGCTCGGACTTGCTATGGTTTCCTGGGGTTATTTTATTCAGAAAGGATCCCCGATTTGAGTTTTCCATTGAAAGAATTCTAAATCTCAGTGCCTTTACGTTGCTAAAGGTCTATCGTGCGCGACAGTGAAACGCCTTGCCCTTCTTGACACATGCTAGTGTAGACGCTTCTCCATGCTTAACCGCACATCCCCAAATTACGTGCATACAGGCTGGTACTGCCAGAAAACAAATATATAAGTCATCGCAATAGCAGAATTGTCATGAAGAGGAAAAACCCATTGCGACTTCCCCACATTTTTCCAGGCCCAATCTCCAGACCCTTTGAAATATTTTTGTAATCTAAGTTTCTCTCCAAATGAGACCACCATTCAATACGGGTATGACGGTATTGGACCGCTCAAAATTCACCGTTACTCTACAGCTTTTGATGGCTGAGATCAACCCAAGGCTTATTGGGCCACTGAATAAAGAATGCACCGAGCTCCTCGATTTGAGGGGTGTCTCAAAAGTTGTCACTTTGCCTGATCCCAAGCTTAAGGGAGTGCTTTTCGACCCGAAATTTAAATCTGAAACCGAGCTTAGTTCAAAGACACTGGGGCTGCTTAGCGAGGCAAAATTCAGACAGCACTCGCTTGACCTCAATTACGACCACTGGACTTTGGAAGAGATTCTACACTCTATATTGCCTAAAGAACTCGATGAAGTACCTACAGGGTTCACAATTGTTGGCCATATTGCTCATTTTAACCTTAGAGAGCAGTTTTTGCCATACAAGCACATCATCGGGCAGGTTGTTCTCGATAAAAACTCGTCTGTGCGCACAGTGGTGAACAAGCTCGACAGTATTAATACTGTATTTCGTACATTTGATATGGAAATCATGGCTGGTAGCGAGGATTTCTGGGTTGAGCATCACGAGTCAAATTGTCGGTTCCAGTTTGATTTCCGCAAGGTTTACTGGAACTCTCGGCTCCACTCTGAACATGAAAGACTTGTGTCACAGTTTTTGCCGGGACAAGCTGTTTGTGACCCATTTGCTGGCGTAGGACCTTTTGCCGTACCTGCCGGAAAGAAAAATGTGCTGGTATTTGCAAATGACCTTAATCCTGACAGCGTAGAAGCCATGCGTGGAAACGTCAACCTCAATAAGGTCCAGCATAGTGTAAAATGTTACAATGAAGACGCGCGTGATTTCATTCGTGCGTCACAACGCCGTCTCCTCGAGTTCCAGCAATCTAATCCTACTATCGAACTGCCTCGACGCAACAAAAAAGAACAGGTCAAAACACTAACTGTACCAAAGAGCTTCAGTCACTATGTCATGAACTTGCCCGCTACTGCCATCGAGTTTTTGGATGCTTTCAGAGGCCTTCATGACATCCCAGGAGGAGAGGACCTTGAACTTCCCCAAATACACGTTCACTGTTTCCACAAGCATGATGCTGGTGAAAAGGAGCCACCAATTGAGGTCGTGCAGAATGATTTAGCCGAGAGAATCTCAGCTGCGCTAGGACACCCTGTACCGGCATCAAATATGGATTTCCATGATGTCCGTAAAGTCTCTCCCACAAAAGAAATGTACTGCGTATCATTTGAGTTACCAAGAGAGGTTGCCAGACTGAAAAAGCAGCGCACTGCGGAGTAAAATAATATAATCTCAATCAATAATGTTACAATAAATCTATTATCCGGAAAAAGGCTTAATTTAGATATTACCACGGTTATGAGGTGTATTCCAATCCTGATCAGGCCCAATGCTAATAACCCCGTGAGGATTGATAGTTGGGTGAGACCGGAAATAGTGGTTGCGAATGTGGTCCATGTTGACCGTCTCGGCAAGGCCCGGCATTTGGTAGATCTCCTTCATGTAATTGAATAAGTTCGGGTAGTCAATGATGCGTTTGCGATCTGTCTTGAAATGGGTAACATAAACATAGTCGAATCGGACTAACGTTGTCCAGAGACGAATATCTGCTTCGGTAAATTCAGAACCGACTAAATACCGCTGCCTGGACAGAATATCCTCAATACGGTCCAAAGACTTGAACAATGCGTTGACGGCTTCATTGTAAGCTTCCTGAGATGTCGCGAAACCGGCCTTGTAGACACCATTATTGACGGTATCGTATACCCACGAGTTGATCTCGTCAATCTGGCCCTTGAGGGAATCAGGATAGTAGTTGCCCGGCTTGGCGCCCAGATCATCAAAAGCAGTATTGAACATCCGAATGATCTCGGAGCTCTCATTGCTCACAATCGTGTTCTCCTTGGTATCCCAAAGTACTGGCACCGTCACTCGGGTAGTGATTTTGGGGTCCACGCTGGTATACAATTCATAGAGGTATTTGTATGCTGGATGAAGCTTATCACCGGTAGCACCTGGGAAGTCCTTATTGAGAGGCCAGCCATTCTCAAGCATCAATGGGTTAACAACACTAAAATCGATAAACTTATCGAGACCCTTGAGCTGGCGAACAATGAGGGTACGGTGAGCCCAAGGACATGCGTAACTCACATAAAGATGATAGCGGCCCGGCTCAGCCTTGAATCCTTTTTGGCCCTCGGGGCCAGGGCCACCATCTCTGGTGAGCCAATTGCGGAATTGTGTTACTGTGCGCACAAATTTGCCTCCAGTAGACTTTGTATCATACCAAATATCTTTCCAAACTCCATCCACAAGCTGTCCCATGTTGATTCTGTACTTGAGCTAAGGGTACTTGAAGAGCTATTTAACTTGAAAGGGTTTAGGGTACTTACATTGTCGCCTGCATGTGAGATAGGCCAGAGTACGGCTTTGAGCACCTTGAATGAGCGCAAAAATAGAACACTTTGAAGTTAGCAGTTTTTCTAGTATGTATAGTATACTACTTATCAATTTTTTTCATGATAAACTACGTTAGCATTGCTCCATATCGGTGCTCCAGCACTTTGCATATCTGTGGCAATGTCTGTGGCTTCTCATGTAGGCACTCGGAGCTCCATTATCATGAGAAGGGTCGACATTGACAGCCACATTCAGAGGCTGTTGAGTGAGCTACACGATGTCAGTGATGCTAAAGTGATTTCTTATGGAGACTATTTGGAAATCACGGAACAACAAGCGCGTATTCTAGTGGTGCTAAATTACATCTACGAGGGTCTGCTCCTGCAAGCCCTTTCGCTGATTGAAACAGGAAAGACGCAGGTGTATGAATTTAATGGCCACGAATTTTACAAAATCAGCGACAAAATTATAACACTTTCATCACCTTGCTCGTGCGGGCAACAAGAGTGCGTTCATTACCTTGCGGCTCTTTTAATGTCAAGGCACTATGGGTTTCTCGAAAAGCACCTGCTGATTAAACACCTCGAGCGTAGAGAGTTCTTAAACTTGATTGATGAAGCGACAGCATTGGTTTAATCGCCAAAACGATCGCTACCTTGGTCTTGGAAATGCAGAAACAACTCCTCAGCAATGGAGCGAGAACATCAAGCGCGACACAATGGCTGCTCTGGCTAATCACCGTGGTACTTTAACGGGAATCAGTGTGGCAGTTGGTGAACCAGCTCTATTCACTCGCCAGCGTTTACTAGATGAAATGTAAAGCGCCATCTTGAATTTTAATATCGTGACGAAAACTCGCCGAGCCAAGGGTGAGTCCTACTGCTCTATATTGTGACCTGGAAAATGGTAGCTAAACGGTATAATATGACATGTATATCTTGAACAAGTGTACACCTGCTGAGCATGGTGCTTGAAAATAGTACGCACTATGTTGAAGTCAACAATAAGTCATTACCAACGTTTAGCATGAAGGACTAAACACAGATAGAAACTAATAGCCTATAAATTCCTGTAAATTTAACAACACAGGTAAACTCGAGACAGTCCCCTTAAAAAAGGTGAAATCTACAGCGTACTATTTGAGACAATCTTGTCGCTTATGCACGATTCATGCATGCAAAAATATTTTGACAAAAAGACATCTGCAGTACCCTCCGTTCTCGCGTCGTCTCCGACCGCAATACTGAATAGGGCTCTATCAGGCTTAAATATGGCTGATCGGACGGGAAGCCTTGCTTTACTGATGATATGACCGCAGACATGTGTAGACCTTTTAGAACATAGAAGAGCCGAATTTTTTGAAAAAGCGAATTTTTGTGATGTTCTCAATCACGGTATATCGGGCCTATTTTGGGAGGCGTTAACTATTAGCGCAGTTGATCACATTCCTCAATTAGGTTAGTATTTGAGGACCAAATTATATACCTGAGAAAAGTATCGTAAGAGCTGAAAATCACACAAACGTCTTAAATTACGTCCTAGTGCGACTAGCCTTCAGAGAGAAAATCATTTCAAAGTCATTATCCTCGGTGTAAAATAGGATAGACGTATCTATCACATCTACATCGACCTCATCAATTAATATGAAAAGATACCTAGGGGCCAGTTCTTGGTTTCTTACTGTAGACGTCCTAGATTAGATTGATTCCGGCTCTACAGGAGTTTCTCAAGATACGTAGAAGATTCAAACGTTACATTAACTGAATTATTGCTGAAAGCCTCCTGATAACTCGAAGTCCATGGCACGTTGAGAGTGCACCACCCAGGTCAATGCATTAAACGTTTTCAATCTAGCGCAGTCAGCCTGAAATTATTTCACAGAGGGTCTCGTTATGGTAAACTATTGCATGTTCAGTATTACAAGAGTCAAGTTTTTTTCAATGCAAAGGTGGTGGGAATCCACAGGATTTCAAGGAATATTGGCATTAACGTGGTTCTAGAAGCCTCTTTTATCAGCGAATTAAATGATTTCTCGGAGATTTGTGTAATCAGTATGTATTTAGTGTGCTGTACTTGGATACAACTCTACGGTGATTCTGTAGTGAGCTTAGTGCTTTGTTTTATTATTTGGACGGAAAACAAACACTATATACCTAGTGCTCAAGCTTTTTCACCTGCCTCTCGAATCTCTTGATAGAGAAAATACCACTGATGACGGTGGCAAAGCACCACTTCTCATATGCGGGAGAAGGCACTCTGTACTTTTTGAGCATTGGAATAAGCTTGAGGAAAACTTCAACACCATGGATGAGTAGCAATGCGGTTGCAAACTTACCGCCATGATTGTCAAGGAAGCGGAAAAGAGCATTATTGTGGTAAGGAACCAGTTTGGTATGGGTAGCGCCAACAATGTAAATGAACCAGCACTGCAAGTCAACCAAAAATTCAATGGGGGTTTCCCAGTGTTTATAAGTCTTGATCTGATGAGCAGAGACATTCAACTTTGCAGCAGCCTCCTTAGCCATCTTCACTACAGTAGGCCTCACCTCATTGAAGCTAGCCATGGGAGGCTCAATAGGAATGTCTGTTTGTTTCTTGGTGCCATTGTCGTTCCACTCAAGATGCAGCTTATCGAGGCTTATATCGGTCAGCTTCAACTGATTCTGGTCTTGCTTGAAATAGTCAAGATTGTAGCCCTTGAAGGCATTCACATAATCGTAGAGAGCCAATAAATGGTCCTTGTTCATGTGGTCAATAGCAAATTGTTTCTTATCAGACATGTTTTCAATTGTCTGGCTCGTTGAGTGGTGGTGGGATAATGACGCTGGTATTCGGACTAATATACTCCATGCACTCTCATATTACCAATGATGCATGAATAAGATACTACCGAGAACCGGGTAATGTGGGGAGCCGCGGCTTCTGCTTTTGATAATCAAGGACCGGTATAAACTCAATTACACATAGTTACCCAGGTTTACTGTTATAAATTTCCAGCATTTAGGATTGGGCGTAAGAGTTATAACTACTCTGTGTAGTGAAATAGATTTTAAGCAATCCCGTAAATTGTTCTTAATATTACCCAGAGATATTATCAACAGCGCCAATCTCTAGATCGGCTGTGGGACCAGTAAATGTCCTAGGTTGGCATAGTCTAGTAATCCTCTTTAAACGACAACAGAAGAAATAACGCGGAAAGTTTCAAATTTAAATCAACAAATAATTAGAATTAGTCTATATTAGTCTACATTTAGTCGACCTCCTCAACAGTAGGACCGTCGTTGGCAGCACCAGGGGCAGCACCGGCACCAGCGCCAGGGAAGCCCTCAGGCATGCCACCAGCAGGAGCACCACCAGCCTCGTAAACCTTCTTGAGGATGGGGTTAGCAGTGGACTCGAGCTCCTTCTGCTTGTCAGTGTACTCCTCAGTGGAAGCAGAGGCAGAGCCGTCCAACCAAGAGATAGTCTCGTTGATGGCGGTCTCAAGCTTGGAAAGGTCCTCAGAGTCAACCTTGGACTTGAACTGCTCCTCACCGATAGAAGACTTGAGGGAGTAGGCGTAGGACTCAAGACCGTTCTTGGCAGCGACACGAGCAGCCTCCTTGTCGTCATCCTCCTTGTACTTCTCGGCCTCGTTGACCATGCGCTCAATCTCCTCCTTAGAGAGACGGCCCTTGTCGTTGGTGATGGTAATCTTCTGAGTCTTACCAGTACCCTTCTCGAGGGCAGAGACGTTCAAAATACCGTTGGCGTCAATGTCGAAAGTAACCTCAATCTGAGGGACACCACGAGGAGCGGGGGGAATGCCAGTGAGTTCGAACTTACCGAGCAAGTTGTTGTCCTTAGTGAACTTACGCTCACCCTCGAAGACCTGGATCAAGACACCGGGCTGGTTGTCAGCGTAAGTGGAGAAAGTCTGGGACTTCTTGGTGGGGACGGTAGAGTTACGGGCAATGAGCTCGGTCATGACACCGCCAGCGGTCTCAATACCGAGGGACAAAGGAGCAACATCGAGAAGCAAGAGGTCCTGGGTCTTGGAAGAGGAGTCACCAGTCAAAATGGCGGCCTGGACGGCAGCACCGTAGGCGACAGCCTCATCAGGGTTGATGCTGCGGTTAAGCTCCTTACCGTTGAAGAACTCAGAGACGAGCTTCTGGATACGGGGGATACGAGTGGAACCACCAACGAGGACAATCTCGTCAACAGAGCTCTTGTCAATCTTGGAATCCTTGAGGACCTTCTCGACAGGCTCAAGAGTAGAGCGGAAGAGGTCCTGGCAGAGCTCCTCGAAACGAGCACGGGTGATGCTGGTGTAGAAGTCGATACCCTCGTAGAGAGAGTCGATCTCAATGGGGGTCTGAGCAGAGCTGGAGAGGGCACGCTTGGCACGCTCGCAGGCAGTGCGGAGACGACGAAGGGCACGCTGGTTACCAGAGATGTCCTTACCGTTCTTGCGCTTGAACTCAGCAATGAAGAAGTTAACGAGACGGTTGTCAAAGTCCTCACCACCCAAGTGAGTGTCACCAGCAGTGGCCTTGACCTCGAAGATACCCTCGTCAATGTTAAGAAGGGAGACATCGAAAGTACCACCACCGAGATCAAAGATCAAAACGTTGTGCTCCTTCTCGCCAGCCTTGTCGAGACCGTAGGCAATGGCGGCGGCGGTAGGCTCGTTAATGATACGGAGAACGTTCAAGCCAGCGATGAGACCAGCATCCTTGGTGGCCTGACGCTGAGAGTCGTTGAAGTAGGCAGGGACGGTAACGACGGCGTCGTTGACCTTGGTACCAAGGTAACCCTCAGCAATCTCCTTCATTTTGGAGAGAACCATGGAGGAAATCTCCTCAGGGGTGAAGGTCTTCTGCTCACCCTTGTACTCAACCTGGATAACAGGCTTGTCACCCTTGTCAATGACCTTGAAGGGGAAGTGCTTGATGTCGGTCTGGGTCTCAGGGTCGTTGAACTTACGACCAATAAGACGCTTAGCATCAAAGACAGTGTTGGCGGGGTTCATGGCGGCCTGGTTCTTGGCGGCATCACCAATGAGACGCTCAGTGTCAGTGAAAGCAACGAAAGAGGGAGTGGTACGGTTACCCTGGTCGTTGGCAATGATCTCTACACGATCATTGGCAAAGTGTGCAACACAGGAGTAAGTGGTACCCAAATCAATACCAACAGCTTTAGACATGTTTGTGACAATTGGGGGGATCACTCTCTGCTTAAGTACTTGCAGGAGGAACCCTCTAGAACTTTTGGATCTTGCTGGAACTTTGACAGAACTCCTCGCTATGATAAAATAAAAAGTATTTCTATGATGAGGTATATTCTCTTTATGAATATATAATAATTTTTCACTACTTTTCCAAATGAATAGGCTATTATGAGCTACTACACTTTTGCACCTGCATGCGCGATGACGTCGGACGTGCATTAGAAGCATGACCTGAGACAAAATAGAACTCTACTGAACAGTGTGGAAATCCCATGGTAATTATTAGTTAAGCACCGCTGGGTACTTTGTGTAAATGCAACTCGAGCTGTAAAATTGGTCTCAATCCTACTAATTGCTATTACGGGAATAGTTTATCACATCCCCGTATGCTGATGGGCGACCTTGGCCCCTGCCTACCACATTGAGCCTAGGCAGACTATTTTATATTACATAAACAAAAGCCAGTGCAACACACCCAACCCAACCGTTTATTGATTTTGAGTGCTGAATGCAGGTGGATTTAGAGCCACAAAACAAGACTAAAGTCAAAAGAAAAGTTAGTGTTTGGCTACACAAGGCCATAGATGCTATTGTCCCTATCGCTGTTCTCCTATTTATTGGTCTCTATACTTATGCCCTAGCTTACCGGGTTATTTGGAAGCGGGTTGAGCCTAATAACAGAGCCGCAGGAATAGCTCTATTAACGGTGTTTGCAGTTTTGCTCGCTTTAGTCTTTTATGTGTGGATTCTAATCCATGTATTTGGCCCGGGAAAAATCACGAAGGAATACCTCCAAGCAACAGATGACGATCCTTTTCTTTGTGACCCTCAGGGTTATGCCATGTGGTGCTCAGAATGCGAGCACGTAAAGCCGAACCGAGCTCATCACTCTTCCAAGCTCGGCCACTGCGTACCAGTGATGGATCATTACTGTATCTGGATAGGTGCAGTAATTGGTCAAGGAAATCGTAAATTTTTTATGCTCTTCTCGCTCTCGATCAGCATGCTCTTAACCTATGCTCTCGTGCTGCTACTCATCTTCCAGCATAAGCCATACCCGCATACAATGCCGTTGAGTATAGTGCTGTACATCCTTACTGGTATGTTTATGATGTTTACTTATGTGGTGACTTTCCAGCATTTCAAGCTTCTGGCCCGAAGCGAAACTACACTCAACAGTGTGCGGTACCGAAAGGGTGATGTGCATGTGAACTTCCCATGCCCAGACAATACCCGGAGAGTGGTAAATGCAACACAAAAAGGAATAACAATGTCTGATCTTTTCACAAAGGGTTCATGGCGGAACTGCACAGACGTAATGGGCCCTATCTGGTCCTGGCTTCTCCCCATGCGGCCGCCAATCTATGAGCCCCTCATGAATCAAGAAATCATTGAAAACTTCCAAATTGAGAGTGAGGAGGACTTCAAAAACCAAGCTAGTACCAATAATTATGGTAAAATTAGCCCCGTGGATAATCGCTCTAGCTTAAGAGCTAGTACAAGTCTCACTCCTATCTCTGAAGACAATTGAGGGCCAACTATAGTCATCACCTGCCACTTGATCACTCGCAAGTTTAAAATACGCACATATCTGCGGTTTCGAGGCAGTATTACTGTCATTCCAAGCAACTCCTGTGGGTTTGCTTGATACTTTTTATTTATTCAAAATGCTATATAATAGAGCTTCAAGCTGCTTGTACATTAATCCAGTCTATTACATGAAAAGAGATCTTCATAATTGATATATTTACAACTCCTGGCTTTAATTATAAGTGCAGTGCTAGTTGTGAAGCCCCGCGGCATAGCGTCTTAGGGATTTGTGAAAGCTACTTTAGTTGCACAAACACCCAACAGTCATTTGAATATGGAACAGTATAATCAAAAGCGAATAAATAAATACGATGATGTATTTGAGTCATAAAAGCATAATTGTTCAGGCATTGACCGACTGTGCTGTAAAGTTATATAGCTTTGAAATCTACGCCGGGGCACCTGCTTGCACACTCTCTGTAGGGTGTTCAGATGAAGATGTAGGCTGGAACCTATAATTTTCTCCGAAGACGAAATGCTGGACAACTGGGAACTTATCAAGGACGTTGTCACAGTACATTCGGGTCATTCCGTTTCTGATTTTCGTCCAGTTTGCTGCGGCGCTGGCATCAAATAACAAGGGCGAATGCTCGTGGAAAGGTCCTCTTTTCACAGTTAGAATAAACTGAATAGCAGAGAAGTAAAGGTTGATGGGCGACCATCGCTTAACGATTCCTGGGTCTGTGATATCCCGCGGCTTTGGTGCATTGGGGTCATGCAGCAATTGAGCAGCACCAAAGACGTAGCATAAGTGGAAATGATCATCAAGTCCCCAAACTCCATGTGAACCAGCCGGTTCAAGCTTGTACCTCAAGATTACAGCTCTTGATAATCTGTAGTAGCGATCCCAGATGTAGAGCATATCGCCACCCTTGAGTCCCTTTACAATTGTACCAAAAAAGGCTAGAAAAGCTAATTCATGGCCAGTTCCATAGTCCAAACGTTGCGGGTTACCAAACGATAGTGAAAGGTACTCTGCTTGCTCTGGGGCATAGCCTATTGAAAGCATACCGAGAGCTTGGTTGTGCCATTCGCGAAATGCGACATTTCCAAATCGTTGCTTACCTTGTTCAAGCGGTATTTGCTGCAGTAGATCCTCGAGTTTCTCAAACAAATCTACCACTTTGGTGGCCTCAGGCTCGCTACTCGAGCTGGGGGTCTCTAGGCCTGTAACTGCACTAGAAATATATTCAATAAGGCTTAAAAGTTTAGCTCTTGCCTCACTTTGTTTGAAAACTTGGAGATCCTCCTGTGTGTTTATTTGCTTTAGCATTGTCAGCTTTCCTCCCCAAACGCTACCTTGAACTTTTCGTAATATGCACTGGAACGCTGAACCGTTCAGGGAGCTACACGAGTCGTTAGTGCAGGATACTGACGCTACTCTGAGTGCTCAGTCGCTTGAATTAATCAAAGATCTCAAGGACGACTTGGAGTCGTTACTAGCCACCCCCAACAAAAGCGAATCAGCTCGCCAGACTCTCGCAAAGGGTCTGCTCAAAATTGATGGGACTGAGCTCAAACTCTCGCAAAAGTTTATGTTTGTTGCCGCTCAGGTCAGTGACGAGCTCCAGCTTGACGAGATGGTGGCCGCGCAGCTTGTTTATTATGCCTCAGAGAGCAGTAAACGGCTTGGAGTCGAGCTTGCTGAAGCCGCTGTGCTCCTTTTCTATTTCCGCCGTCAATATATCCTGGATATTTTACTATTCCTTCAGGAGTTTGAGCCGAGAAATTTCGACTTTGCCAAAGTTCTCGGTGCCAACCCAGGTATCCTCGTACTAAAGGCATTGGTAGGCGTGCAAAAGTCTCTCGAAGACCTTGACGAGCGCATGCAAAGAGGAAAATTCCTCCGGCTTGATGAGAACCCACAATTTGTAAACACTATTGACGCGCAACGCGAGTTTTACTACAAGGAGCACAATACCTTGGCTTGTATCCTCGCCGCTCTAGTTCAGAATGATCTTGTTAAAGGTACTACTGTGGTCGAGATGCTCAAAGAGATAAAAGATTTTGCAACCTACAATGGTAAGCTATTTGCATACGTTCTGCCCCTGGCCGCGTGGTTTGAGAAAATGACCAAAGAGGAAGCAAAGCCAGTGTATGAATTTTTTATTTCGTCAGAGACTTGGCGTTTACCTTGGTGGAAGGGAGGTCTGGCTTTGCTCTTCAGCACTTGGTACAGTGTGGTTGCTCCTAAAGATATCTCCGACCTAGTACGCACATCCATCAATGAAGGTGGCCTCGAATTTCTTGCTGCTTCCACATATGACACTTCTGTTTCGGGTGTTAACACTACTTTTAATGATTTCACGCCCATTCTACGTACTCGCGTGCCAGAAATGCCATCAGAGTCGATCTCCTCTTTGATATTAGAGCGACTTATCCCTATATACGAGTCGTTTGTGGAAACTTTCACCTCCAACCTAGCTGGAATTTTGCGCGAAATGCGTCTCAGCGAGGAGGACGCCTACTTGGCACTCAGTACCGATCCGCATTCTACCCGCCCTGGTGTCGATTTAGAACGATTCTTTATGTTTGTTGCTTATTTGTATCAAAATCGCCCTGATGCCAGTCTTTCGTTTTGGACTAATCACAGCAGTCCTCTTTATGGATTCCTCAAATGGGGTGCTGAGATCCAGGTTGCGTTCATCTCTGCCTCTTACAATGAAATGCTTGCGGCATTGAGCACTGGGCCTCAGGCTGCTAATGAGGCCGCTAAATTCTTGAATGAACAGCCATCAGCAAAGACTTTTAGCCTCACCTGGGCTTATATTCACGATGTTTTGCAGTATTACGCACTCGAGCTCCAGGAATCCAAGGACTCGAAATTAGACGACGACACTTTGATTGTTTTGTTTTCTTATTTGCGTCTCACAAGCCAGGTTGTCACCGACAGCGAAACTGCGCGTGGTCAAGCATGGAATATCCCGAGCAACGATGGACGCAAGCGTAATCTCGTCACTACTCTTTTCAGCTTCTTGAAGTACCAAACTCCCCTTTATGCACCCATTTTCTCGTGCCTTTCTGGTGTGGTATCTCAAGATCATACCGACGAATTGTGGAAGCTATGCGATGAATGGGCTTTCTCTGCAAACATTCTCAAGTATCAAGGCAATGGCTTTTATTATCCACCCAGCCTCGAGCCTCGGTTTGACGTGCTGCTCACTTGTGTTGCCGATGTCATTGGATTCGTGAGGTTCATTGCATCATTATCAAAAGCTACCTCCTCCTGTAAAATCCCAGCATCACAGCGCCTTAAGGAATACTGTAAGTTTGTGATCGGAGAAGTGTTTGTTTGGTCTAATAAAAAAGATTCTGGGCTTTTGTTACAAGACAAAGCGCTGCTGCAAAATTCTTGTATTGCTACCTTGGCGGCATTTTTGAGACCCCTCGATGGAAAATTGGTACTGATACCTCCATCTCTGGGACAGAGCCTCAATATTGATAATTTGGTGGAAGGCGAAAATACTACTGTGACAGAGTATCTCCGACTATTTCCTTACGAATATGTGCTTGATCTATGCTTTGATCGCAATGTGTACGATGTGATCTTCTCCATTATCTCCATTGGTATTGAGCCACTGATTCCTGTCGCATCAGATTGTCTTCTGGTTCAGAATGTTGTAGATGCCATTGATTTGGTAGAGGGACTCTTGCGCAACGACTGCCGCGATCGCCGCCGGTTCGATGAACCTACACTCTACAATCTTAACATAATTCCTCAACTTGCCATGTACTGGAGCTCACAACACTGCAACCTGGCTCTCGCATCACTCAGATTGGTTAAGCAAATATCCAAGTCAGACTTATTTACACCTTTGCCATCTCGACCAGACCGCATTCTTAGCGTCTTGGAGACCTATGAAGGCGCTGGAAATGTAAAATTGGGTTTGATTGAGCAACTAGCTCGCGATGAATGGGCAAATGGCGAACTTGATGTTGATATTTACAATGTGAAAGTTGAGATGCTCGAGTTACTTGTGAACAGTCTTAATAAAGAAGATCCAGTACCCAATTTTGCGCACTACCTTCTAGGATTCAAGATTCACGGATATGGCAGTTTGAGAATAGACGAGAACATTGTTTGTGCGGTTGGCTCCGGTCTCTCCTTATTGGATGGCATTTGCGCTACCCTCACCTTCCATTTACGACTTATGAGCCTCCAAAGAGTTGATTTGAAAACCGCCAAGCTGACCTATCTCCTCAGTGAGGTTTTGTTACACTTGATTCGCAACCCCTTGAGTAGCACATTGACACTCAAGCTCTTGCGTGAGAAGGACGACTTTTTACTTGAGTTGCTCAAACTTGAACCTATTGTATCTACAAAGACGCTATGGGATGGCAACCATCTGTTGACCGGTAGCTCATCTGGTGAAAATACCTATGAGGCCGCACAAACGTTTCACTATTTCTTCAAAAGACGTGCAGCGCTTATTGAGATGGTGTCGCTTGAATTTCACATTGCAGCAAAGAAACAGTTGCTTTCTTTGGTTGGGCGGTATGTGTCTGCCCTTATGAACCTGCAAAGTCACTCTAGCCGGTCTGTTTTGCATTTCCTTGATTTCATGAAGTTTAGACTCGAGGCACCTACCAAAAAGAGTGAGTTTTTCATCAAGTTCCCAGGCTCATCGATGGATTCAGATATTGAACGTCTCAAACTGTTGGTGATGGTTGGACCTGCCAATCACGAGAGTGTGGATGAGATTGTGGATGCTTATAGCCAAAATCTAATTTTTGCTAAGCTTAACAGTGCTAAATTGGCATGCCTAGAACCCTGGGCTCAGTTGGTCCCGGTTCTGGTGAATGATACTAGATCAGTGGCTAGTGATGACGACACTATCACCTTTGTACTCGAAACTATTCAGACTTTGGTGCCAAAGCTTATTGAAAGCAGTCGCAGTGACCTGACGTCATGTAAACCATTGGCATCTTTATTGGTTCTTTTGCTCGAGCGTTACCAGGAGAGTCAGAGTGAGAGTGATGTGATTGCTATTGATCGTTTGCACTCACTATACTGTGCTGCAGCAATGTGTATTCAGAGTGCTGCTACCTTCTCAAGTTTGCGTAGTGACTTGTATGTCATTTGTTACCAAACGCTACAGATGGCACTCTCGGCAAAAGACAAACGTGTTTACGAAGAGAAACTGCAGGCGATAACAACATTTGGCGACCGCATTGTTCGTGATGTGTGTATGGATGCGCTATATGCCCAGGAAGACCTTAAACTGGTTGCATTGATTTTCTTGCAAATGCTTGCAACTGTGTCTCATGGTGTGCAATCAGAGTTTGTCGAAAACGTCTTGATAAACAACAACTTGTTGCAGGTGCTGGTTCAATCACTCAAAGCTGCTTCAGTAAACGAAACCAAAGTGCTCCTTTGCCTGTTTTTGGAACTTGCTCAGAGCCGCGCATGCGCCGAGTGGCTGCTCAAAAGCAATATTATTGAGGCGGCAAGCCAGATGCCCGTTTTTAGTCCCGAGGCTATTCGTGAAACTCCGCAATATGATGTGTACTTGGTGATGTTCCAAGTTTTAACAGCCATTGTTCTCTCTATGGGAGGCGATAACGAGCTAGTTATTTCAACGGTGCAAAAGTTCTTGAACCGATACCACTATTTGCTGGTTACAATTGTGAAGGCAGATTCTGAAGAGCCCCACATGACTGCCGATCCACTTTCGCGCTGCGCAAACTCTTTGACTCGTCTTGTGTCCTTGACGGGCTACACAAAGGCATAATTGACAGCTTTACTCTTGTTTATACAAACGCTCATATATATTTAATTCAAAAACTCAGTTTTATAAAATACACTGTTTTAATGGCCGACTCCCAGAGGGGTGACTTTCTCGTTTGAGTAGCCTTAAGGCCCCGGAGTATGGGAGTGTTTGACAAGCTTACTCTTTGTTGCCAGGAGCTCCGCGGGTGATCTCGCAAAAGAAATATAGAAAGAAATGGAAGAACCTCAACCATTAAATGCGCCTCCGGCGGAACAAAATGAGGGAGTCCTAGAGCACAGAGGTACTAATGTCTCGCATATCGTTCAGGAGGCTACGGACGCCGACTTGATCGGCGAATCAAGAAAACATCAATGGTTGGAGTTGATACGGATGCTAAGGCCAGGATTTATACTCAATCATATTGATTGGAAGTCTGTGATAATTGCCAGTCGGTCATATGTGCACTTGATCACCCTTATATTTATAACTCTAGTGCCGGAAATCAATGTTTGGTTTGGATCGGCACCTTTTTTGTTGAACGTTTCTGGAGTTTGGGATCCTCCTGGTGGGTGTTCAGTATTTGCAGGCGTGTTTATGGCATTTGGACATGTGCTCGCGACTGCAATTTCGTTTCTCGTGTTTGTAGTGATGCATGCAATCACATGGCGTATAAGCGGATACATGACCATAGAGCAAGTATATGCCTCATACCCAGAGTGTACACCAGGTGATGGATTATGCCTCAGCACAGCTCTTTTAGATGGCAAGTACTTGAGCACTCGTACCACAGCGGTAGTTATCTTTGCTATTGCCACTTGCATGTGGCTCAACTGGATGATCTCGTCGTGGAGACCGTACATCAGGTTTATGTGGTTTTATGGTATGATCGCCATCCTAATGACTGCACCCGAAGCAGCTCATGATCCATTATTCCGGCCATGGTATTGGGCCAAATCACCTGTTGTTGGGTTTGGAGTTGCAGCAGCTTTCAAGGCTTTATTATGTATGATATGGTTTCCGTTCACTAGTAGTGAGAAGATTACTGAATGGATGAGCTCAACACTCACACTTTTGAAATCTCAATCCGATGAAATGTTTGAGCGCGAAAGTACCGGTGACCCCAGTGATCCCAGTTTTAATGAAGAAATGAAAACCTACCCGCGCAAGATTGAAGGCATCTTGGGAAAATCAGCGTCAATCTCTTTCGACATGGTTGTTTGCAAATACGAGTTGGCGTACTCGAGGTTTGACTGGAGAGATCTTCATGAAATGGCCGCGCGCATCAAATCCATTGGTAACGTTTTGTACAACTTTCATTTTACTTATTCTGAGCTGAGTGATAGAGTGCAGGAAGTCGATAATGGTTACGCGGGTAGTGCTTTCGATGATCAGAGCCGCATCAGCCGAAATCAGCACAATGCGCTCAGTTCTTGGATGCGAAAGCATACATCAAAGAAATATCAATCAGTTGGAAAATATGAGCAAGACCGTCACCGCGAGTATGTCGCTAATGACCGGGTACTCCGTCAGCTCCCCAAGGCTGAGCTTGATGTCTTTTTCCATAAGATCACTGAACACTACCGTCCACTGCGTGAAGCAGCTTCGTACTTGATGGATGTTGTTCAGACATGGATCTACGATGCAAATAATTTCCGACTTTGGTCACTAATATCACCCGCCTATCGCCGCGAGTGTATTGAAAAGCAAGAGGCGAACGCCCGGAAGGTTGTAGCTGCGATGGAGCGTTTGGGCACTATATACGACGAGATAAGTGCGGATTATCTCTGGACATCTAAATCTCTACTTAAAGAAGAGCATGATAAGGGCACGCGCTCTTATATTCTTGGATACTCGCTTCATTATGGATTTATTACAAAAGAATACGTTAGACACATTCGCAACCTGACAAAATGGCTCATATACCTAGACAAAACGCAAGCATGCCCTATGTGGACGCTTCATAAAGGAGCAATGAAGCGTAGTGAAAAAATGTATGCAACAGAAGCTACTCACACACATGCAGATATGGATACCCCAGTTGTACATGTCCCATATAGGCCGCCTTCTGCTTCAATGCGTCGCGATCCCCATGCGTCTCCACCTCGCACGTTGCTGCACCTATTTTTCACTAAAGCCATCGATTTAAAGCACAGGTACTGGACCCCACGAGTAGCGTATTCTATTAAAGTGGGTTTTACAGCTGTTGTTACCTTAATTCCATTTTTTGTGCGTACCTCACTCAGGTTTACTCATAATCATAGAGGTATCTGGTGCGCAATTATTTGCATGATCAGCATGAATGCTAGTAGCGCAGACTCCATTTTCGGGTATGTTTCTCGTATTCTGGCAACAATTTTAGGTTGCGGCATTGGTGTGGCTGCTTGGTACATAAGCGCTGGTGGCACAAGCAGTGGAAATCCATATGGCATGGGCGTAGTGATGGCAGTTCTTGGCGTGCCACTCACATTTTTTAGGCATTTTAACACAATTGGAGGCGCTGTAATGAGCATTGTCATGCCGCTTACGATCATTTTGGTGACTGTAGGGAGTTACCAACAAAAACACAATCCGGCGCTCCAGCTTGTTTTTAAAAGGTCTGGCGCTGCTCTAGCACTTGAGCGTCTAATCACAGTGAGTATTGGAATGACTGTTGCCTTCATTTCTACTCTTATACCTAACTTCAATACCACCAAAAAGTCTGTGCGACAGCTTCTCGGCAAGAATCTCCATGCGATCGGCGATATTCAATCCGATGTACTTAATTATGCATTTCAGCGGTATGATGATCCACATGTCCACCGCGATATCTACAAGGATTTGATCGTAAGAAAAATACGTGCTGGACATCATTTGAACCGTGAAATTGCCTATTTGCTTTCAATGCTTCGGTTTGAGCCTCCACTTACTGGCGTGTGGCCAAAGCATCAGTATAAGTTATTCGAACAGATGGAAGAGCAGCTCATGCATCTGCAACCATTGATGTACAATTTGATTACTCGTATCGAGAAGACAGAGAACATTCCTGTTCTTCTGGAGTGCATGGGCTGGACGAATCCCCAGATCCTTGGTAGCTTGTCCGCTGTGATATTTATGGGGTCGGCTGCCATAGAGCGAGCAGAACCATTACCAACCATCACCCCGGGACATATTACAGAGGTCTATCAAAGCTTTTTGATGCGCTTATTCGATCGAGGTGGTTGGAAAGGACTTGGCTACGAGATCGAATTAAGCAAGACCCACGATGGAAAACTGATTCTTGTGGGTATGATACTCGCAGAAATTTTCTATCAACGAATTGATGCAGTTTTCCTTGTCATTAAATCGCTGGTCGGTGAGTTCGGCACTACAGATAGGCGTGCATGGGAAGGGTTCAATATCGTATGATCCTTTCAATATTGAGGTCAATTTGGCCGTTAATTATTTATATTATATAGACTGAACATTCTAATACTAAAAAAAAAAGTTGATTTTAACAATACTATCAAAAAGATCGTTCATGTGTATAACACACACTGGGTTTCAATCTGGTATCTCTGTGTTGGTCCGTGCCACTAGTGTAGGATCTTAGCAGGGCTTGAGTACAAGATTCAACGTTATTGCATTCTCGGGTTATGCCATGCTAGAATCTCTTTGTGGGACAGACGGCTGGTGAGTGTCGTCTATGCCCGAGTCTTTACATAGACCTGTAAAGATGCCATTCTGGCGATATAGCTCCGCTGGAGAGCCAATCTCGGCCAGTGTACCTCTTTCCATAACAGCAATGCGGTCGTAGTGCATAATCGTCTCAAGACGATGTGCAATACATATTATAGTGGCATTCATGCACTGGCCCGCCAGTGTGCGCTGAATGGTAGCATCGGTTATTTGATCCACATTAGAAGTGGCCTCATCGAGGACTATAATCTTGGATTTACGCACTAGTGCTCTGGCAAGTGATAAGAGCTGGCGCTGACCTCGAGAGAAATTGTTGCCATTTGCTTCTACGCCAGAGTCCAGATGAAACTTGGTCTCATCATTATCCAAGTCCCTGACTCCGCACTTTGTAATAGCATCCCATAGTTCTGTGTCACTATACTCATTGAAGGGGTCTAGATTCGTGCGGATGGTGCCGGAGAACAAAACAGGTTCTTGAGGTATGATACTAAGCCGCGATCTTAAGTCGTGTAGGTCGACGGTTGAGATATCAATACCATCGATGGAAATTTTGCCACTGTCAAGCTCTATTAAGCGGAATAAACAGGACAACAAGGTTGATTTACCAGCACCCGTACGCCCGCATATACCAATTCTCTCACCGGCGGATATATCAAGCGTGAAATCCTTGAGTACGAGTGGCATATAGGAACGATACTTTGCCGAAACATTTTCGAAGCGAATCATGCCGAGTTCCGGCCATGAATCTTTAGGTTTAACGGATGGCTGTTCATAAGATGCTTCTTGAGGAACATTATAGCCCAACTGATAGACACGCTCTACTGAGTTCATCTCTTTCTCAAGCTCCACAAGTATGACCATGGTAGAGGAGAGCGTAACAAAAATCCCCGGTAAGAGGGATAGAAGCATGGCTACGGTGGAAACATCAATATCAAATACATGGAAAGCACATAGCATAATGACGAGAAAGGTAATAGGCAGAGTTGAAAGCATAATCCTCAAGCCTAGCCAGAATTGAGTGGCAGTGTTCATGAAACTCGCGCTGTTAAAATCATCAATCAGCTCGAACAGTTTCTCTTCACATCTGTTACCACTTTTGAGGGATAATATGACGTCTAAACCACCCATGGCTTCAGTTATGTGGGCAAACATGATCGACCGGAAAATACCAGTAATTCGTGTTATTTCGCGTGAAGATCTTCTGTAGTAGCACACAGCAATAACGGTAAAAATAACGATCGGAATGACACAGAGAGTTGTCCACGGCACATAAACGAAGATAGTTATAAGCATTGCCAAAGTGGTTGCGATACCAGGAAAGGACATTCTCATCAATATGTAAATCATCATATCGAGTTGCGCAACATCATCTGTCAGACGAGTGATGATGTCTCCTGTAGGCGTTGAGTCAAAGTACTCCATTGGTGCACGGTAAACACTTTCAATTGCAGCATTATGGAGGTTTGAGGACGCTCGCAGACAAAATGCGTTCAATAAGAACTCCAAGAAAATAGTGAATAGACAAAACACCGAAACAATAGCTGCGTATATTCCAATATACCAACCACGACTTTCCCTATAAACATCTCCAGTCCACCAACTCAGAAATATACTTTGCATAACTCTGGAAGCACCGATAAGTGCCATTGCGATCAAAATTGCAGGAACCATCCAGTACCTTGATCCTTCACGGATATAAGTGAGGAGCACTTTTGTATCCATATGACCTCGTACACGATCATCCTTCTCGATGATAGTATTTACCTCATTTCCTTCATTTTCCAGCTCAGTAGAATTCTCTTGCAATTCGTCTTGGTCTTTATCCTCTGGCTGGTCTTCGACTATAATTTTCTTGAAACTAGGATTGCGCGAGAGTTCTGAGAATGTACCAACGGAAGCGACTAACTTATCCATGAAGATAATTTTATCAGCATATTTAAGGAGTCTTGGGTCATGCGTAGACATGACGCGTGTACAGTTACTCAATAGGCCTTGTATACAATGCTCGAAAACCTGACGACTAACACGCGAGTCGAGTGCAGAGAGAATATCATCCAACAAAACTATATCTTTGGAATGGTAAGCTGCTCGTGCAAGTACAATTCGCGCCCTCTGGCCGCCACTCAAAGTAACTCCACGTTCACCTACTTCTGTGAGATCGCCATTAGGAAGAGCCGATAGATCAAGCGTCAATTCGCATGCAGAGATAATTTGATCATAGAGCTTACGGTCCATGCTTTTACCAAACAGGATGTTTTCTTGAATAGTGCCACTAGCCGACCAGTTTTCCAGGGCAATGCTAATATCTCCAGTGAGACCCAGAGATCCACTGAGCTTCGGCATAAGCCCAATGATTGCACTTAAAAGACTAGATTTCCCGCTACCAGTAGCACCAACTACCATGACAAGCTCACCACGGCCTATACGAAGCTGATCACAGATAAGGGTCGATTCAGAAGAAGGCTCAGTCGAGTGTTCCTCGGGAAGATCCGGGCGTTTAGACCAAAACTTAACGGCGTTTATAAATCGGCGATATAAAGTGGGCTTTGAACGTTGCGATTCGCATTTAACCCACTTGAAGACACCATTCTCAATTTCGACCACGCATTTAGGGTCTTTGCATGGTGGAACTGCGTGCAATTCTTCATCCGCGGCAAAGAACTCTTGGAGTCTTTTATAAGAGGTGTAAGCATCAGCATGTGCGTTAATACCATCAGAGATGTATTGCGTTATGGGCTGGAAAATGAGGAACAGCGTTAGGGCTGGGAACACGCGCGCTGGATCCATATTATCGCTAATTACCGAGCGTATTGCAAAAGAAAGAAGTCCGGCAAAGTAGGGAATACACGCGATGAGAGAGGAGTTTACACTCTCAACCTGACCGTTTTTCATCAACAAGTTCTCCTCCTTTCGGCGATATTTAGAGATAAGTTTGGCATAATGAGCTTCCCAACCATAGAATTTAAGGAGTTTAATATTTTCAATTGTTTCTGAGACGCAGGAGATGCGCTTATCAGCAAACGGTAAAGAACGGCTTCGGTAAAATGAGATAAATTTTGAACTAACCGCCGTTGCAACACACCCCAGAAGTATTAGACCAAGGCCAGGCAAAGCAGACACACCCAAATAATGAATGAGAACTCCAATTATGGCACCACCTGCAGGAATGGCTGAGAGAGTCTGGGCAGTCCATCTTGAAGCAGCAAAGATCCGAACAGTGTCCGTCGTTATATGAGAGGTAATTGCGGACGCAGGATATTTAGACCGTCCATATGGACTCAACTTTAGAGTCTTTTCAAAAATTGCAGCTATCAGCAAGCTTCTCATGACTTGGCCAACATACGTGAAATAATAGCCGCTCCACAACTGCAGGTACACCCACACAAGTGTCAATACAGTATTACCAACAGCATAACCGGCAGCAATCCCATGCTTGCTGCTTTGCCCTAGGTAAATATTTTGGATAGTCTCAATTGTAGGGCGGCTGATCACGGGAAGACCGAGTTCTGCTCCAAATGCCAGCAGTGTCACCAGGCAGGCTAGCGCAAATCTCCAACGAATTGCGTAAAGAATTGCTTTCCAGTGAGCATTAGTAGCATTTGTTTGTGTGAGATGCTCAAGCTTAGATCGATATTCCTTCATCATGGGCTCAATTGCTTCCTTCGGGTCAATTTTCCAAATATCATTGATCTCCAAAAACCGTGAGTAGCCTGTGAAAAAAAGCTCATCTAGCCATCCCCAACTTACTCTACTAAAGATCGAAGATCTAACTTTAGGGTGGGGGCTCCTCAATGGAGGAATTGGTCGACGTTTGATTCGCAAAATTCTCTGCACCAGGCCTGCTGGTTTGTGCTCTGGGTCCTCTACAACAGTGGACTTGATAGCCGCACCCTTTTCCATTGCCTCGAAATTTGAGGAGTGTAACGCCTGTGCCTGAGTTTAAGTAATAGACCCGTAAATACTTTTGATGCGTCCTTATCTTCCACTGATTTCAACCTTGCATTTTCTGATACGCTAAATAAAACAAATGACTTGGCGAGCTTTCACTTCCAATTGGAACCTAATTCTGGCCTAGCAGTTGGTTGGCCTTGATTTACTTGATGATATCCCCATACTGACTAACCGCTAATGCTGCGGCATGCATGCATCTTCCTAAGCACTGTAACGGTTTAAGAAATGTCACGCGTCTAGCTGCAAGCATAGTTCGAGACTGTTATTTGCCGCTCCAGGCATCGCTTAATGACTATATATAGATTACAACTGAACCCTAGTGTATTTACGATACTCCTTGACATATTTTGCTATCAATAGCTGTGGCTGCGCGGTTTTGACGCTGAGGGTGTCAACCCGTATATGCACATCGATGCAGGCTAAGACATGTATAGCATTGCGCGCCAGCAGTAGAAGTATGTGCCTCAATTTTAGATAGTAGGTGAGACCTTATATTGGGTAAAATACACCCTCATCATACGTTTGATTGTGGGGCAATACTGCCGGTTCACCTCGCTGGACTGGGGGGGTGCTTGCGCGTTTTTCCAAAATGACGTTTTGCAGGTTGGAACACGCTGAGATAGATTGAGTCTGGGTATTCAAATAAACCATCTACAATATTGTGCCCAATTCCCTCTCGGGGTGTCTCGAGTCTGTGGGCGCATACTCATGATTCAGCTGTCGTCCGACATGGTACCACCCCATATCGAGAGTCACTGCGTGGGACAATTCCAGACCACTACTAGTTTGAGAATCACGCTATATAGCTACATAATATTAAAAGCCATTTAGTTTGGCATGAAAATTCTATCAGAGAATTCGAGAGCTGGTGATAGCCCATGAAAACATGCGATAGGGGCCAGGTGATTCCGGGACAAGGGACCAGTATAAACAGAGACCTGACTGAAACATCTGAGAGTAACTGTACCCCCCCATGCCATTTTCAATTTGTCGCCCAAGCGCTAGAGGTGGGCTAAAAATCAATGAAAACTTTGTGGAATTTGCTGCAAGAGCTAAAATCTATACCACTGCCGTCAAGGAGTCGGTCGACTCAGAGTGCATTGGCGATACAGCCCTTGAGACTAAAAAGCTGTGGTGGTCTGGGTAATCTGCTTGAATGCTGATTTATTTTTTGAGTTGCTACAGAATCTCTCCAAGAGAGACCCCACAGATCATGGATGCGGTGTTTCATTACTTGATTGTGCGACTGATCTACAACTATGCTTTGATACCGGCATGGCAGCCTCTATGGTACAAGAGTTGTCAATCGAAATATGTCTCACTTTACGTATTAGAATTTTAGTTGTCCTATTGCTATAATACAACGAAACATACTCCGGTAGCACAGCATAGCGACGGCGGCCTATTCAGAGTTGCAGCAGTTTCATCGCGCCGCACAAATCTCTGGCAGCACGGCATCGAGCTTGCTGCAAATGTGTGTGCATAATGGCGGGATTCGAGCTTCCCGTATCGGTGAAAGAATCTGGTAGCATCAGCTATTTAACTATGAGCTTTTGAACCAAGATACATCACTACTATCTCATATGAACCTCCTTGCTATTAGTCTCATCAGCCTCGTAAGTGCCCAGGATGCCTACCAGTCCATTGGACAAGAGGTCGGCTCCATTTACCAGCGTATCGGCGCCATTGTGAGCGCAACCACTTATGACAATGACGAGATTCGTTCTGCTCACGATGCTGCACAGACTGCAATTGGATCGTTGAAATATCAGATTGGTACAATCAACTGGAATGCCCTTGTTGGTACTGCTCATGCTGAGGAGTACACTTCTCAGCTCGGTGACTACATTGACGGTTTGGCAACCGTTAACAAGTACCTCAGTGATCTCATGACCGAGGAGGTAAAGGCTACTGCTCACGCTGATATGCTTGCAGCTACAATTGCTTCTGCAACTGCATCTGCCAGCCACGTTGTTCTCGCCGAAGCTGCTTCTTTGGCTTCTAGCGCCTCCTCTGCTGCCTCCTCCCTCAGCTCCTCTGCCAGCTCTGCTAGTGCCTCTGCTAGCTCTGCAAACTCATCTGCCTCGAAAGCCAGCTCTTCCAGTTCGAAGAGTGCTTCAAGTGCTTCCTCAAAGAGCTCCTCTAGTGCTTCAAAGGCTAGCAGCTCTGCAAGCAAATCTGAGTCCTCTGCGTCCAAGTCTGCATCCAAGTCTGCTTCCAAGTCCCAGGCCAGTGAATCGTCTGAGCACTCCTCTAACCATGCCGTCGGTATGGGCGCTGGAATGGGTGCTATTGCCGCTGTGTTTGCCGCTCTTCTCTAAGATGATGCCGCAATTTAGCCGATCAGCTTCGATCTTGTGCATGGCTAATTTTACGTTTTGGGGAACATTAAGCTAGATACCTAAACGAAGCTAGTTTTTAGTATTTAAATTTTGATATTCTGAAGAATACACTGAAGATCGATCAATAAACTTGCTAGCAGAAACCGATCCTTGCCTGGCGCGGGGTCGGCCGCCTCCCTAAATGTGCCTTACATATGCACTCTGATCGATCCTCGATAATTCAAACCTAGCCCATTTGTACTTTTTTCATTTCTACCTATGCTTCTCGAAGAGGTTCATCGTCGCTACAATCCCTTGCGCAAATCTTGGGTTTTGTGTTCACCCCACCGTACCCAACGTCCTTGGCAAGGCGATGAAGAGAAAGTTGACGACAGCAAGCCTGTATACGATCCAAAATGCTACCTATGCCCTCGCAATACTCGTGCTAATGGCGAAGTCAACCCTGACTACAAAACTACATTTGTTTTTGCTAATGATTATGCTGCTGTCAAGCCCAAGGGTGAAGATGCTGAGCCACTCAACGGTGATCTATTCAGAGCTGATGCCGTGACTGGTAACTGCTATGTTATTTGTTTCAGCCCCAAACATAATGTCACTCTTGCGCAGATGTCTGTTGACGAAATTGTCACTGTCATTTCTGCTTGGCAAGATATTTACAACAAAGCGGTGGCTGATCCCGAAATCAAATACTGCCAGATCTTCGAAAACAAGGGTGCTGCAATGGGATGCTCTAACCCTCATCCTCACGGCCAGGCCTGGTTAATGAACGTTGTTCCTGATGAGCCTCAAATTGAGCACGATGCCCTCGAGGAGTACTACAAAAAACACAATGCCCATATGCTTGAGCAGTACGTCAAGTCTGAATTAGAGAAAAAAGTGCGCATCATCGATGAGAACGACACTTTTGTCTCGCTCGTGCCCTTTTGGGCTACCTGGCCATTCGAGACCATGATCCTTAGCAAGAAGCGTATTTCTTCGATTGCACAGCTTACTGAGGCCCAGAAGCAAGACATGGCAGACATTATCCACAAGCTCACAGTTCGCTATGATAATTTGTTCAAGTGTCCCTTCCCATACTCCATGGGTATTCATCAGGCTTTCACCGACGGCGACGCCGCTGATGTCGAGCACCTGATGTTCCACTTTTACCCTCCTCTGCTTCGTAGTGCCACAGTTCGCAAGTTCCTTGTGGGATTTGAAATGCTTGGAATGCCCCAGCGTGACATTACGCCCGAAAGTGCTGCAGAATCAATTCGCAAGCAGAGCCTTGTTCACTACTAGATTATAGGTAAAGTCTAGCTGCGTATGTAAATAGTTAGGACAAGCTTGTCTGATATGTCTTTATTTGCCCGGGATATCTTTGGGGGTATATGTGGATAAATATTTTATACAAAGTCGAATCAGATTCGGAATAGGCCCCACATTAGCGGTGAAGCCCCTTTTTTACTTTGAACAATTTTGCTTCATTAGAAGGGCTCATCCTCGGGTCTATAGGGAGCATCAAACCCTTCAGCAGAAGCATACAAGATGCTCTGAATGGTGCGAACCAGCTCAACCTGTGGCTCTTCGTCATTGAGTGAATCGCCCTTTTGCGCATAAAGTTGGTTGAGACGGTTCTGAAGAAGCTCCTCAATTTCCAATAATTTACCGTAGTAAAGTGTGCGTTCCTGTGCCACCACATTAATTGTATGCTCTAGCTCGTCGACCTGTGCCTCAAGCTCCACGATACGAGGATCCGGGCCCTTTTTCGCTTGAGGGGTGAGTGCTGGTTGAAGATGGGTGAGCGAGGTACGGGTATTGCGACCTGCCTGGGTTCTTGAAGTGGTACGAGCAGCTGCCGCAGCCGATGCGGGCGCAGGGACAGGGCTGCGCCTACTGGTGACGGTAGATGGGCGACCGTGAGAGCGCGAGGCACGGCCCGCAGCAGGTGTTGCTGCCATAGAGACACGTGATGGCGCAGTAGGTGCCGCTTTACGACGTGCGACAGGGTCGTAGTCTTGCTTGGGAGCGTTCTCCTCCCAAAATTTGTACAGCCATTGTACAAATTCCAAGTTATCTTGAAGTTTACACTTCATGAGTTTCTGTGAATCAAACATCCGGTTGATTTTGTTTTTGGTAAAGACTGCTTGCAAGATTTTGAAGTTTGCCTGATGGTCATACTGCTGTTGAGAGTCAAACTTGACGCGCGCCATTGGAATATCTCCATATATAGTATCCATAATCTGGCAATAAGCAGCACCGGTGCCCAGTTGGTCCAGTTTCGTGTAGTTTAATTGCAATAGGTCATTTACCCACTGCAGCAGGGCCTGTCTTGAAACGCTCATGTAAGAGGGATCAACAGTGGGACCCTGCATCTAGGGAAGGTCCTTGTCTTTCTACGCAGGAGCACAATGATCAAAAGAAAACAAGATGGGGAATAATATGTCAGGGTAAAACTGTGCCAGAAATGTGAATACAGAGTCCATTATTAAAAATATTGTTAAGCGATATTGGGGCATTACCCCGCCTCGCGTGCGGGCAAAGTCACGTTAGCCACTCTACAAGCTTCCATCCGCCTCCTGACAAATGAGACGCGCTCTGAGTAGACAAAATTCAGGGTCAATTCCCAAAAGATCAGAAGATGTTGTAACTACTGGTTTAGATTCAGATCGCGGAAGCGTGACTCCAGATAACCCATTTGCCGATAGCAACTATGCCATGAATCACTCCATCGAAAACCTCAGGCCGAGCACAATGGTATTTTTATTGGCTTTACTTACTTCTTTTTGCGGGTTTATGTTTGGTTATGACACTGGTTATATCTCTGGCGCTTTGGTAGTCATTAGAAGCGACTTGGGCCACCCTCTTTCTTCAGGTGACAAGGAATTGATTACCTCGGCGACAAGTTTGGGCGCGCTTATCACTGCTATTATTGGTGGTTGGCTTGCTGATGTCTTTGGGCGTAAATGGGTCATTACTTTTGCCAACGTTATGTTCATTGTTGGTGGTGGTATGCAAACAGGCGCCCACAGTCTCTGGGTGATGATTATTGGTCGCTTCATTATGGGTTGGGGTGTAGGACTTGCGTCTCTGGTTGCTCCAATGTATCTTTCAGAGCTGGCGCCAACCCGTTTCAGAGGCCGCCTCGTCATTCTCAACGTCTTGGCTATTACCGGTGGCCAGCTTATCGCCTATGGTATCGGTGCTGGTCTCGAGCATGTCCACAATGGATGGCGTATCTTGGTAGGTCTCTCTCTTATTCCCTCGGTCACTCAAATGTGCTTGTTTATCTTCATGCCTGAAACTCCTCGCTACCTTGTTCTGAGGAGACGGTTTGATGATGCTCGTAGGGTACTTGGCATGATTTATCAGGGTGCAGATAATGGCCAAATTACTGCTAAAATAGAGGAGATTGAGCGTGATATTCCTGCCCCTGCTCAAGCTACAGAAGCTGCCAGTGGTCTTACCAAGGCCAAAGGTGCGCTTCTCAATCTTCGCCATAACCTCAAAATCTTATTCACCGTGCCATCAAATTGCCGTGGATTGCTCATCATAGTCTGTCTCCAGCTCTTTCAGCAGTTTAGTGGATGGAATGCCCTGATGTACTATTCAGCTACTATCTTCCAAGGTGTTGGATTCGCAAACGCCAGCGCGGTGTCGATCATTATCGCCGGTACCAACTTTTTATTCACTACGTTTGCGTTTATGATTATTGACAAAGTCGGTCGTCGTCGTTTGCTCCTAGGATCAATGTGGGGCATGGTGGTTGGCCTTGTACTCTGTGCGGTTGCTTTTCAATATCTTGATTTTAACAACAACGGTAACGGTAGTGGTACTGATACTACTAGCAGCAAATGGGGTATCATTGTTATCGTGTTTATGTTTTTCTTCGCCGCTTCATATGCTACAGGTATCGGTAATGTACCTTGGCAGCAGAGTGAAATGTTACCCATGGAAGTGCGTGGTGTTGGAACATCCTTGGCAACCGCTGCAAATTGGGCTGGCTCCTTGGTCGTCTCATCTACCTTTTTGACTATGCTTCAAAATATTACCCCGACAGGTACTTTTGCATTTTATGCAGGAATCTGCGCTCTTGGCGAGATTCTCGTATTTTTCTTTTATCCAGAGACAGCAGGCCTTAATTTGGAGGAAATTCAACAACTACTCCAAGGTGGTTTTAACGTTAAAAAGTCTATTGAGTTGCATAAACAGAAGCAACAGATCTACAGGACTAATGTGCATTAAATGACACAGGTTCGCATAGATAAAAAATTGTATATATTAGGGCTCACATAGCAATAGTGGAAAACGACTTGGTAGTAACTGGCAGCTAGTGTTTTTTGCGTTTTTTACACCGCCTCTCATGCACAGCCACAAGTACCTGGGTGTTTGCAACATATAGCGTACCTGATATTTTATCAGATGTCAAATTTCACACATAGGCATATGAAAGTACTCGTCACAGCCATGTTCAAGTCTAGATTTGCTGAATTAGAGAGTCTCAATGATAAGACTAGCATTATGACTGTATTGAAAGGTTAAAAGTACCAGTGAAGATATGTTAGATACTGCGACGAATAAGTCAGGGCCGCGAATTCGCAAACACTTTTATAGAGTACGTGGAAAGCTGCTACGATCTCGAGTGAGTACGACAAGTTAACTACAAATATAGGAGCCACGCGTCAGATCATGAAGGCATCTCGTACTTTTTTCTTGCCAAATTATACACATGTGGATTTGTGCCATAACGCCGGATCACATCGGCCACCATTTCTTCAGCTTTAGCTCGATCATTATTATCAAGACATGCCTCAAGGGACTGGCGTCTTTTGTAGATTTCTTCAATTGCTAAAGAGCTTGGGGTGGTTCGCTGAAAGATAATTTGGAATAAATCCCTAGATAATTGCCAGCAAGTGGGTTGGTCAGTAGGGTGTTCTGCAGATGCTGATGTAGACTTGGGGTGCTTGTAGGTTTGCTGAGCGTGACTGAGAGCATGGCCCTTGGGTTGATCAGTTGATGGAGCATCATCTCCCGTCACACAATGCTGAGAATCCGAAACAGCTGGATCCTCTACGCAAGCCGATTTCTGTTTCTGTTGTTTGAAGCGTGTTATATACTCCTCGGTGGTGAGTTGCTCCTTGTAAAGATAGTCATATAAAAGCATCGCAAGTGATTTTGGATCGGCGTCACTACCACACTGATCTTTATAGCACTCGAGGGCTTCATCTCTCTGGGGATCAAACAGATCAATGTTATCTGTGATATCTGGACGAGTGGAAATAAAATTCCTCATCTCCCTCTCGAGTGTATACCCTTTAGGTAGTTCATAGAACAGAGAGCGAGCATACGCCTTTAGTGTCTGATCATGTATTTTCTTCTCGATCAAACGCACCCACTCATTTTGCGTATATTGGTAACACTTACTCAAAGGGTGTACATCAAGAGGTTTCTGCACTAGTGTCTTGCAAATATCTGCAGACTGCGCCCATTTAAAGCAGTTGTATCTGACAACCTCCCTTGTCACGGCCCCGGTGATGGTTTGAAGGAATTTTGAAAC
The DNA here is from genome assembly GCA_030564425.1 of Wickerhamiella cacticola. Lineage (NCBI taxonomy): Eukaryota > Fungi > Ascomycota > Dipodascomycetes > Dipodascales > Trichomonascaceae > Wickerhamiella > Wickerhamiella cacticola. The sequence goes on along the minus strand of JAJLUX010000003.1, from coordinate 494,130 downwards.
CTTGTCATCGTTCACGGAAGGGAATTCAGGTGTCGACGTCAGCCTCAAAACCAATTTCGGAAGATCCTTAATGGGTGGCGCGTGATGAATAGCATTATTGGTGTCTCTTGCCCAATTCATTTTTGCTCTAGTGACCTGTAACAACAAAGTACGGCGAACCTCCGTAGTATTGAAGTTGAGTGGAATATCCTGTTTTGCATTTCTCCATTTGCTCCACTTCTTTGTTTGCTTGGCACTGGCCCCCGCCTTTTGATTTTTTGAGCCTCTTTGTCCGCGCTTATGCATAGGGTTAGATGGTGGACACGCATCATCTTTTGGCGGGCAAGCGCTATCCATTGCTTTCGAGGAATCCGGAGGCGAAGAGTATACGCTCACGTTCTTAATGGCACCACTACAAGATGTGATATGTGATAGTTGAGGCTTGCATCTCACGGAGATTGAGAATGATGCGATTTCCCATTGCGAATCTATGCATTTGCGCCCAAGCTATGTCTTGTACTCTCTGATATGGACTACAACTGGCGGTATGCGCGATCATGCATAGTATTCTAGAGTGTCGAGAAATCATGAAATTTCGTATGAAATTGGATAAGAAGTATATCAAACTGATCCTTCAGAGCAGAGTTTATATTGTTTTCTCGTTAGTTACTTTATTGGTGACATTGGTTTTCGCAAGTTACCGTCGAGCTCATTTGCAAGTTTTGTCACGTACTTTCGAAATGACTGGGACCCAATGATTTAAAGCATTTCATAAAAATACATCTAATCTTTGCTCTGCAATCACCAGTGCATGGTCGTCACGTATACATCGTCAGCCTGTTAAGTTGGTTTCTGACTAATTTGAATTTTTCAATGTGGTATAGAATCACTCAGGTCCGCAGTACCATTGGTTTGCCGCAAAAACTTCGCAACACAGCCCTTGCTATGGGCCTTAGAAAGCGTGGTAACGTTGTGTACCAGAAAGTCAACGCTTGCAACTCTGGACAGATCCTTGCATTGAAAGAGATTGTCGACGTACAAATCGTCGACAAAGCCATCACTAGACACGAAGAGCGCCAGCTCAGAGCAAAGCCCAGTGGTTATACTGTGGAATAAATGTATATAATTATGGTATTAAGAGTCGCACTTTGCGGTAAGAGTATTATGCTGGTTACAGCCAGGCTAGTAGGGACAAATAGACAAATATGGTGATGAAATCACTTGAAAAGAAAGCTTTTAGCGCCTGACAAAGTCACGCCAGTTGGGGGGTGGCATGAATCCTTTACGGAATGGGTTGATTTGTGCAAACGACGGAGCACGCTCGACACCCTGATCATTGTACAGGTATCGAGGCTGGGCATTACGGGGGCTAGGACCGGGGGCATTGGACTGCACAATTGGGTTTGTCGGTACATCACGGTCAGGGGTTTCTACTAGCGAGCTGTCGACCATGCGCAAAATCTTATCTGTGCCAATGAATCCGTCCACACTAATGTCGCAACTCATATCGGCAAGATCAGTGTCAACACCCTGTTTACGACGCTTCAAAACACTTGCAGTAGGTGTTGCAGTGTTGATGTCTTCGATACCACGCTTCTTGGGAGTAGGGTGCACTGCGATGGAGCCTTTAAGAGGGCGACTGCTGAGTACATCTTTGATTGAGCGGTTGTTAAGCTCAAGCTCAGGAATATTGGAGCGACTTGCAGCAATAATGTCCTCCAAGGGGTCTTCAATCACGCTGGGGTTGGCACTGTACTCAGTTTCCATAAAGGTAGACTTGAGAGGAACGCCCAGACGCTGTGGTAATGAAACCTCAATGCGAGGAAATTCGGCATCTTTGCAGAGATATTGCCTTGCAGTATCAAAAGCAGAGAGATATCCCAGGTGAGCGAATGCCTGGGGTGTTTCGCTGGTGATTCCAATAGTCGTTAGAATCTGCATGAGATGTAAACAGAGTGCAGGTCAAGCTGCATAAATAAACAGAGCAGAGGAATTATTCGATTAGTCAAATTTCGACATATGTACTCTGAGTTTTTCTAATAATCTTTGTTTTTTATACTGCTCACCTAGATGTTATCCAATATATAGTTCTACTAAGCTCTAAAGCTCTCCCGATGGTACATCGAGCACTATGACCCCCTCGGGTGATCTATCCCAGATACCCCAAAAATATATTTGTCATATGCATAGAGCCAAAAGGACCGATGAGCAGCTCTCATTGCGAGGTAGAATCTCCATAAAAGATATGGGAACTCGTGTAGAGAAGCAGAGACCCTTTAGTGCTCCCAAAAAGCGCTCACGCAAACAGACTGATGCGCTAGATCAGCTATACGCTTTTGTGCAAAGTTATTTACAGGATATTTCTCCTCAAGTTTTAGATTCTGCCTGTAGTGAGCTAAACTCTATCATTAAAGACCAATCGCTCAATCATGATACCCAGAAAAGAGAGGTCATATCAGTCCTCGGGCCTATCGAAGGCGACGAGTATAATAAACTCGTTACTTTGGTTAATGCACTGAAGGGTGACGATAATAATGAAAGTGCAAGTGAATCAGAATCCGACCAATCATCAGAATCTGATGCTCAGGTATCAGATGCACAGGAAAGCGATAGCGACGATGAAGATGAGCCAGCAGAGGTTCCAGAGTGGTGCAAAAATCCGCATTATCTGAAATCTTTATTGACGCCAACATCAATTAAGCCTCCTCAAGTGATTCAAGTGCTAGAACAAGACGACTGCGAGGAAGCTCTTGTGAAACTTTTCAATTTTGAATTCTTGGACATCGTAGAGCTACTACAACAAAACAGACTACAGATTCTCTGGTATCATAAATACCTTAACGCGGAAACTGGTATTGAGCGCGAGAAGGCACTTCAGTCTATTCAAGACCTTAATCTTGAGCCTTCAAAATCCACAGGTATAATGGAAGCTATAGACCTAGACTCTCTTGTGCCATCAGTAGCCAGCCGATTCACTGCCTCAAGCAAACTAGAACTACCTGAAGGTACAGAAAAATCGGTTTTTGGATCTTATGAGCAGTACAAACTACCATTCAAACAACACCAGCCAAGTGATCAACCTCTGGTGAAGATATCGTCTATGCCGGAATGGTGTCAACCAGTTTTTCAAGGCATTGAGAACCTTAATCGTGTGCAGTCGCGTGTATTTGATGCTGCGTTCAAGTCATGGGGTAATCTACTTTTGTGTGCTCCCACCGGTGCGGGTAAAACTAATGTAGCCCTACTGGCAATGCTGAAATGTCTGGATCAATACAGGGATGAGCAATTCAAAATTGTATATATCTCCCCACTGAAAGCTCTCGTGCAGGAGCAAGTGCGCACATTTTCCTCAAAACTGCAGCCTCTTGGAATAACTGTTGGTGAATTGACTGGTGACACCAATATGACTAGCGATGAAATTGCAGCAACACAACTCATCATAACCACACCTGAAAAGTGGGATATCGTAACGCGAAAAACCTATGATGTAGCCTACACATCTCTAGTAAGACTGGTGATTGTAGACGAGATTCATTTATTGCACGACCCCCGTGGCCCAGCGCTCGAAAATATTGTGGCTAGATCTCTGCTATTGAGTCCTGAAACGCGCCTTATTGGACTCTCTGCTACATTGCCAAATTATGAAGATGTTGCTAAGTTTCTTTCGGCGGAGTTTTGCTTTTATTTCGATTCCACATTCAGACCATGCCCACTTCAGCACACCTTCTGTGGTATAACCGAGAAATCCGTTCTGAAGCGTCAAAATGCTCTCAATGAAATCTGTCTCGAAAAAGTGCAGGAATTTTATCAAAACTATCAATCTATTGTGTTTGTTCACTCAAGAAAGGATACAGCAAGAACTGCAAAGTACCTATTGGAAAATTGTGACCTTTTCCCACAGCAGAGCATTGATGGCGCTCAAGATCAGACCTTGCAAGAGTTGCTTAACCATGGCGTCGGCATTCACCACGCAGGTATGAGCAGTAATGACCGGTCCTTAGTTGAACAGCTATTTTATGAAGGCAAACTCAAAGTTCTGGTTTCTACGGCTACTCTTGCCTGGGGAGTCAATTTACCTGCACATGCAGTTATTATAAAGGGTACCCAGGTGTATAGTCCTCAAGATGGTCAATGGGAAGAGCTCAGCCCACAAGATATTCTACAAATGCTGGGTCGTGCCGGCCGACCAGGATTCGATACCTTTGGTGAGGGCGTTGTTATCACAATGCACGACAAACTAGCCTACTATATGAGTATTACCACCTCTCAGTTCCCGATCGAGTCACAGCTCATAACCCGCCTCGCCGACTCGCTGAATGCAGAGGTAAGCCTTGGCACAGTTAAAACACTCGATGAGGGTATTGAATGGCTAGGCAGAACTTACTATGCCGTTCGTATGGCAGCGGACCCGGTACAGTATCGTGCTGGAATCGACTATGACAATGATAAAGCGTACAAGCACCGGCGGAAGGTAATCATTCATTCTGCTCTCAGGTGGCTTCACAAGGCAGAGATGGTTAAATACGACGGCCAAAGTGTAACACCCACTGAGTTTGGTCGTATTGCCTCATCGTTCTATATTAGTCCTGCCTCAATGGCTTTATACATGAAACAGCTCAAGCCGTACTTTGGTCCAATTGATATTCTTAGAGTATTCGCTCAAAGCAAGGAGTTTGAAAAGATCCCTCTTCGCCAAGAAGAAAGAGTCGAAGTGCAGAAACTAGGAAGTGTCGTTCCTGTACCAATAAAAGACGGACTGGATGAACCCGCTGCTAAAATTAGCATTCTGTTACAAGCCTACATCGGCAGGCTCAAGCTGGTTGGAATGGCACTTAGTGTTGATATGGTATACATCACCCAATCCGCATCTCGTTTGCTAAGGGCAATGTTTGAATTAGCTGTCGCTCAGCGCTGGCCAGCATTGGCTCTAGAGCTACACCATCTATATTTGGTAGTAGACAGGCGAATGTGGTTTACCGCATCACCTTTCAAGCAGTTTCCCTCTTGTCCACCTGAGGTTATTAGGAGAACAGAAAACTCCCCGATGCCTTGGCAGCAGTACTTTGAACTGGAATCGCCTCAGGAAGTTGCGGAGGCAATCCGAAGTGAGAAATACGCAAACGAGGTTTTTGCGTTGCTCTCAAAATTTCCTCGTGTGAGTCTCAACGTTATGTTCCAACCAATCACGCCCTCTTTATTACGTCTTGGCATTGAAATTACTCCTGAATTCAGGTGGGATCGACAGCTTCATCACAGATCCCAACGGTTCCTACTGATTGTTTATGATGGTGATAGCGAGCAATTAATGCATCATGAATGGATTATTCTCACAGAGAAGCAGCAGCCTATCGCTATACAAATCACTGTACCCATTATCACCCCCTTGACACCGGCTTACTTTGTTAGCTGCATTAGCGATTCTTGGCTCAAGTCAGTTTGGACCAAAGCAGTAAATTTGGAGAAGCTCATAATACCAGATAAGTTTGCTGCCCCGACTCCTGTGCGCTATATGGACTCCATTGATATTTCTCACATTGAGTTCCCCTTTACCTTTCAGGGACCTCTTGACCTACTCAAGTCTCAGGCTTTTGACCTGTTATACGCAACAGATAAAAATGCGTTTGTTGGGATGGCCGAATCTAGGTTTGATCTAGCCGAACTGGTATTTGCTCGCCATTATAATGAGCCCGGACTGATTGTTTATATACACCCCGAAGAAAGTCAAGCTCAATATGTCTTTGGTAGATGGCAACCTATTGGAAACGTGGGTCTCCTCAGTGGCGACTTGACTCGAGATCTGGAAACTTTGACCTCAAACAAAATTATTGTATCTTCAGTGGCGAACATGGACAAGCTGACCAGAAAATGGCAGCGTTATGAGCCTATTCAAGCTTTCAACGTTGTCATCTGCGATAATGTTCACTTCATAGGTGGTCTAAACGGCTATCTGTTGGAGCGCACTCTTGTAAGGCTCAAATTTATGGCCACCCAGCTTGAAGTTCCAATGAGATTTGTAGGATTCTCATATCCGGTTGCCGGAGATGAGCTGGGTAAATGGTTTGGATGCTCAAAGACAAATATACTCAACTACTTGCCGAAAGATGCTACAAAAGTTGCCTCAATACATATACAAAGATTCGATCAGAGAGACTACTCTTCCCGCCAAAAAATGATGATTAAAATGGCCCAAGATCTTCCACGTCCACTTGTGATTTTCGTTCCTTCAAGAGAGATTTGTGTTGAGGTGGCTGGATCCTTTGCTGGTGAAGAAAGTTATACAATCAATGCTCATGACCAGGCAATCTCCGTCGCAGCTTTAGCTGGCGCTCCCTTTATTTATGAAGACATGCACTCTGATGATCTGAAAGCAGTAATTGACCTCAAACCGTCTATTCTTATCGCTTCAGCTGCAGCTGCCAGCAGAATTCCCAGATCAGAGAACATTTTGGTGCTGAATACTGAATATCAGGATTTCCTAGAAGGTTCAAGCATTGATTATACCTCGGTGCAAGTATTGGATATGGTTCGTGTTGCCCAACGAAATGCATACGTATACACAACCCCAGGTAAAATTGCCTACTATGAACAATTCCTAACAGATCCACTACCAGTTGAGAGCCACCTGATGTATTACCTCGCCGATACCATGATGGTGGAGTTAGCTGAGGGTGTGGTGGACTCTCCAGAGGTAGCTTTGGATTGGCTCACATACTCATATTTCTTTCACAGACTGCGTAAGAACCCTTCATATTATGGCTTAGAAGAGGTAACTGAGTACGCTGTAAACGAGTATCTCAGCGAGTTAGTGGAAAATACCTTCGATGAGTTGAGTACTCAAAATATTGTCGAAGTAGGTGAAGACGAAGAGATGACCTTGACTCCCCTTGATGGTGCGTATATTGCCTCTTTGTATGGACTGTCATTGGCAAGCATATCTCTGCTCAATACGATTGAATCGAGCTTTACTCTTCGCGATATATTTGTATTGATTTCTAAAGCAGACTATCAAGTGTCAGTCAATCGTAAAGAGTATGCTCAACTTCTCAGGCTAGGTCGTGATCTCCCCTTTCCTCCCGATCAAACCCCCCAAATCAATAAAGTCCAGGTGCTCTTACAGCTTCATCTCTCGCGAGCTGTCCCTCCTCAGTGGGAAAATGACCTGAAGTATATCCTTCCCACAGCTATTGCTTGTGTGGCTGCTTGTGCTGATATACTGTGTGGTAAAGGAGCACTGAATGCTCTTGTAGCCCTGGATCTGCAGCAGATGTTGACTCAAGGTTTATGGGATCGCGACTCGCCCCTGAAGCAGATTCCTTTTGTTGACTCAAGCTGTGTATCGCGTTGCAAAGAGCATCAAATTGATAGTATTACCGATTTCTTGGCAATTGAAGATGATGGTGTTCGCAATTTTGTTCTTGGTTTTGATGAATCTGACTCGCGGATGCCAGAAGTTGCCCAATTTTGTAACGATTTTCCCGCAATTGATTTGGACTCTGTGTCTATAAATGATGGCACGGCTTCGATTACTATTATTCGTGATATTGAAGAGGATGAGGATCCTGACTTCCTAGTACACGCAAGGTTCCCATACCTCAGTTGTGCTGAACAGTGGTATTTGATCGTCGGTAGCCTCGAAACACGTGAAATATATGGCGCCAAAAGGATTCGTATCAGGAATGCAGAAGAAGTCTTTGATGTGCCGCTCACACTTGATGGTACAGCTCCCCGGAATCTGAGTGTATGGTGCATATGTTCAGGATACCTCGATGCCGACAAGGAGAGCCATGTTGGTCCTCCTTGAGCCAAAGTGCAAAACTTTAACTAATTTTATAATCTAAGAGCTCTATTTATTTATTTGTATCTTCAATCTCCTTCCGATGAGAATGTGAGTCTCACATGTTGTGAGACCACACAAGGCGGTGCTCAATATCTCCATATCACCATATCAAAGCTACTATACAGACATGATGCACGTAGGTAATCTCAAATCAAGTTCGTCTGGGCTATTCTCCCCGTGGAGTACATCTCAAATCCTTGCAGTCTTTATCGGCCAGACTCAGACACAGCAGCGGCACACCACTTATGGCACATTTGAAATAGAGTCACCTGGAGATTTTCAGGCGCCATTTTGGCCGTGACTCTGTAAGTATGGCTCGGGAAACTTGGAAAACGGCATTCCCCGATAGAGCTCGAGAGTTACCCTTAGACTGTCGTTTCCACACAAGCTTTTTGGAGACTGTGTCTGGTTATTTAAAAATCTACTAATAGTTGCTTTTACTTCTAGTGAATGTACTCATTCCGTGAAATTATTTACCCAAGTGACGCTAGCGTAGTGTTCTACTGCCTAGTCACGCCATGCTTTAACACATCCCACGCGACTCTATGCTGGCTCCTACCTGAAAGTTTCTTGAATTATTAGAGACATACTCTCAAATCTAAACCTTAAATTAAGGCTATTCCCCTTTGGGCCTGCAGGCTGCATGTGGCTGGCTGATGCGGCTGTATTAGATCTCAGCGCTATCCGCACCCCGTTTTGATGTGCAACCAACAGGAATATTAAAAATATCGATCAGCGGGCTTTTCAGTTATTTATTCCAGATTTGCAAAAGTCAGTGGTAAGCTGTTCGTATCGGCAATAGACGACATGCTTCCGAGTGCATATTACCTGCATAGTGTACAAAGGAGTTGCACATATCGAGAGAGCATAAACGCGCGTCTAGATAGGTTTAATCGGCAACTAAAAGTAATTGTATAAGCTATGCGTGAATATTGTTTAGATAACGTTGCTAGAAACGTCGAGCACTGCAAGGAAACGAAAGCAAGCGAGGCTTTGCCACCTCTTTGCCACGTAGCTGCGCACCGGGTAACTAGAGATAAAACCCCGCTGGCGGGACTAGTTTCGTCATGGATAGATACCTGCAACAAGAATACCCAAATTTTATCATTGAACTTCGAATCCAATAACTTGCAGAATGTCAGAAACGAACTCAGAACAAAATCAACCCCATTTACCCCCTAAACCCGAAACTCGCCGAGGTGTCGTCACGAACCCTTTGGTGGTGAGCAATGCTCGCGGTGACCGTTCAAACAATAACTCCAACGGTGACCGTCAGAAGAAGGGAAAGCATCCAAACCAAGATGGTCAAAACCGGAAGAAGAAGGGTCACCGTAACCCTCAGAATCAACAGGAACACTCAGGCCAGCATCATTCTAACAATCAGAGTCAGAACTCGAATTCTAATGCCAAAGGCAAACGAAAGAATGTTAATAATGGTGGACCTGCTGTCAACTCTCATCACACTGCCAAGGCAAACGATAATCAGGACCTGAATAAGATTCTCTATCCAGATATGTTTGACAGCACTGGAAAACGGAAACCAAGCCCTGCTCCCATCCCGACTACTCCCAAGTCAGATGCTTATTCTGGTAGCAGCTTCCACTCTGCGCCAGCTGCTTCTTCATTGCCTCGCCCTTCCTTTGTGGCCTCCCCCATGTCAGGTGCGGCTGCAAACGGTTTGCCCAACACTCCCGTTCATATGACTGGTAACAGCATGGTTGGTGGCCCCCCTCCTGTCTGGAACGGTCCGGCCCAGACTGCTGGCCAGCTTCATTCCGAAATGCCAGTGCACGGTATGCCAATGATGGCGGCACCTTCACCCATGCACATGATGCCGCAGGGTTTTTCCTATGGTTACTACCCCCCTTTTGGTTACAATATGCCTATGAACTACAATGGCTACTACTACCCCCCTCCGTCTGGGAGTGTTGGTGCGGTGGGCACTCCTAGCGAGTGAACACTAATTGTCAAGCTCTGGGAACACTACAGATGGTTTTTTTATTTTTTTTTTATTTTCTCTCAAAACAAGTTTTTTTTCATTAGTTAGGTAAATGTACTTTATCGACAGAGATTTCGTAGAACCAAGGGCCCGTGAGACTTTAGTACGGTGGGCAAGCACCTGCATATAATATGCCATTTTTCTTCGACAGTGTTTTCTATATACTACGTAACACGCAGAATATAGTTTGAACAATCTTTAAACGTCACAGTGTTACTCTTCTCCTGGTAAGCCCCCTCATCCCGTTCCTCCTTGGGCCAATAATCAGAGGTCTTATTTTACCTGCTTACACATGGCTCACGGACCAGCATACTCTGCAAAGGCGTCGCCTGTACCGTTCCCAGCTGCCAACAAGAAGGCTGTTTTTATTTCCAAGGCTCTTGGTGCCACCATGTGGTTCTGGATCTTTTACCGTGTCAAGAACGATGGCGCTGTCATGTTTGGCATGAAGAAGCCCTGGGAGCACTAAATTAGCTCGCAATTGGCGTTCTCCAATTGGAACATACTATGAAACGTGGTTTATTTCCTATAATTTAGCATAATTTGACTTTATTTTTACTAAAAGCATTCTCATGCAGTTAGCTGCTATAATATAGCAAACGAGAGTTTTTATAAACTTCCCACAGATCGCCTATAAAAATGTCTCAAGAAATCAGTAAAGATCAGCAGCCAACCTCATACCAACAGCAGGTTCCTCCTAACTACCAGCAAAAAACGACTGACAATGATAATGCCAGCCAGTGGGAAGAAGATGCAGCTCCCATCGATGCTTCGTGCTGTGACAACACATGCTGCAACGATTGTATGGGCCTCTGCTGTGGTGCCGCTTGCAATTCTCTCCTCCGATTTTAATAAATATATTTAAAGTTACAAAAAGATGGCATGTGGCTATGTAATTTCACTTCTGGTTTCGGTAGAGCAAACGGAGCAGTCAATCTACCATCTGCATACTGCGTACATTTCCCCAGCCAAGCCGATTGTTGGTAGAAGGTGATCATCTATTATGCATACGCCGGTCCGCTTAGGACCTTATAGCGCTTCCGCTCTTTTTTGACACCACATTTTCTCCGTAACACTCGGATGAAATCGCATGCAACTGGCCATACTAGGGATTTTGCGCCCTCGAGTGCCAGGAAATTTATGCATGCGGCAATTATAACCACAATCTTAAAGTGATGTGATGTTGGGCTCATGTCCATTAAACGCCCCAATCCACTCTTGGGATCGATGTAGATAAAGACAATTGTCATGGCAGTGCACACGCTCACTGTGAGCAAAAAGAGAGTATTGCGGTAAACTGGTTGCCTAAACGGCTTGCCCTCGCATAGTACATATGCAACAAAGATGTACTGGAAGGAGGAGATCTCAAAAAGCGCGGTATTATCTGTGCTTACCAAGTTATCGTTATTTCCGTACTCGGGTGGGATATACCAATCCTGCATGTGACCATACTTCCATATTCCTAGCTGGAAAAATGTCACGATAAGGATCATCCCCACCAGGGGTACAAGAACCTTTCGGGATACAAGCTGGGCGCCAGGCTTTTTCGTACTCAGATTGTCTGCAGGACCACTCCAGGCCATAAAAACCGCAAGCGGCACAATCAAAAACAGATCGATCCAAAGAAACTGAAAATCGCCAATATTGCTTCCATAACTGTATAATATCGACACACTCACAAATTGAATAGCACTGTACATTGACATGTACTTGAAGCATGAGAAGCTCGTATTCAGGGCACATCGACCCTCTCTAATCACCTCAGGAACACTGGAGATATCAAACACTCGTGATGTGAATGGAGCCGCTACACTTGCTTCAGCTTCTGATAGTGAGATTCCCACATCAGCTTCTTTAAGAGCTCCACAATCATTAGCACCATCGCCACAGAAACAAGTAGTATAATCAATGCTCTGTAATTTGACAATCAGTTCGTGTTTCTCATCAGGAGACATACGCGCATATACCGAGGTCCTGATAAGCATTTCTTCAAGCTGCTCATCACTACCGCACTCGACCAAAAATCTAAAAACACTGCCAGGAATTGCCAAGGTATAGGGCCGTCTATCATAGCGAGTAGGCTTGAGCGTACTGCTATCAAGCGTCAATTGGGAATTGTCAACGCACTCCCACTTGATCATGTTATCACTCTCACTGAAATGAGGGGCATAGACGGCTGCATCTGCTGGGATGATACCGCATTCGCGGCCAACGCTAACTGCAGTCAATAAATTGTCGCCTGTGCACATGATCGTGCGCAAATTAGCAGCCTCCAACTGAGCAATAATAGTAGACGTGATAGGCTTGAGCTTGTTCTCGAAAACGATGAATCCTGCGAAATCGAGATCCTTTTCTAGTTCCTCTCTACTATAATCCTCAATCTCCTCGAGAGGACGAGAAGCACAAGCAATAACACGGTAGCCACGATGGGTATATTGGTGCAAAACCTCGTCAAAATTCTTGGGGAACGAGTTGGGGCGGCATATCTCTTTCATGACTTCAGGGGCTCCTTTTACCAAGACTTTGGTGGAGTTATGACCCGAAACAACAACTGAGGCACGACGAAGCTGCGAGACAAAATCAAACTGCTTTGCGACAGCAAGTGCAATCTTACGATCGCTCTTCCAAGACGTTCTACGACCACTGCGTTCATCTTCCTCAAACTTCCACTGACAATACTCAAACATTTTAATGTCAAGCGGATCGCCCATTAGTTCACCGTCGACAATGCGCAATTCATGGCAAGTAGCTAGAGTTTCAAGTAGATCACCATCCGGGATTCGTTCGGCGCTTTCAACAAGGCCACTGAACTCACCATGAGAATCAAGATAGTGCACGCCCAAAACATCCAATCCGTCTTCGGTTAAGGTTCCAGTTTTGTCGAATGCTACTACATCAATGCGCCCACCAACATTGACCCGTGAAGGGGTGATACAGAATATATTGCGCTTGCGAAGACGCGCTAACGAGATATTCGTGCCTATAGTTAAGGTCGCAGGAAGCGCCGGAGGTACAACAATGGTAATAATATCAAGAGCACGAACGACAATAAGTTTCCAGCCCATTCCAGCCTTGATAAAACTGTAGGCAGAAATAGAGAACCCCATCATGGCAATCAGTGCCATAACACCGATATAACGGAATGAGTCGCGGTAGAATTTGAATCCGGAAGGTTTAGGGAACATCATAGACCGAAGTAACGCACCTTTGGTAGTGCTAAACCCAGTACGAACAGCCATCGCCAACGTGACTTCAAAGTCGTCACCTTGATGCGAGGCAGCAGGTTTACGCACACGAATCACCTTTGTACCAGAGTACAAAAAGTTCTTTGCAATATCAGTAGGGCCATAATGTACTAGTTTCTCAAGGTCATGGTCGCGGGCGGGTACTTTTGACACTGGCACTGATTCACCCGTGAGGATAGATTCGTTGACGATACAATCTCCGCTCAATAAAACCGAATCACAAGGCAAAAAGCTCAAGTTGGGATCGCTGAGTTCGTATACATCGCCGGGAACTAGCTCAGTCGAGCTAATGGTAGTCCAAAATCCAGAGCGCTGAACTCTAATTTCAGTTTCAGTTGAGCCAATCTCTGCAAGGCGTTGAAAAGAGCGGCGGGTAGCCACGAGCGCTTCAGCCACACTGAAAACAGACACAATGAAAATCGCACTTGCGTAATAGAGATAATTGTCAAATGCCCAGAGAATTATTGAAAAGACCTGGAATATGTAGAAGGGGTGCAATACTTCATCAACAAGCAATTTCCGAAGAGATGGCTGGCGGATTTCCAGGGAGTTGCGCCCAAACACCATTTCACGTTGAGACTGAATATCTGTACTGAGACCTTCCAGCGCACTGTCTACAGAAGTCCATGTCGAAGAGGCCCAATCTGAGTTGGTCATGAATAAATCTGTAACAGGGTTATAAATGAAGCGAATATAGCGATAAGTTGTGTGTCTCAGAATGGGAACGTTGGGGTCTTTATCAATATAGGGGGTATCTTCGCTTTGATCTGGGCAAATATCTGGATTTTCAGTGTTGAAAATAGTACTGAGCGGATAGCCATAGCGTTCTGACTGGACCTCCAGAATTTCGAGCTCACCCCACTGATTTTCAATAACCATTAGGTCGCAGTTACCCAGAGTTGACTCTTGAGCCAAAAAGTTAATACGCCATCTAGGAAACCAGCGCAAAATGAGAAACCCAATTCCAAAAGTGGCACAGCAGAAAACATAATACGCTAGCGACCGTAGTTTGCTTCTTTTATAGCCAGCGCACACGATACGCATATCTTCCTCGGAAATGTAATAACGCTGGAATTGACGAGAACCATGATATTCAAATTCTTCTTGGGGCATCAGAGGTTCATCAGCGCTACTTCCATCGTAAAAGTCATACTGGGGATGGTTATGATAGTCGTCAGTAGCTTCGACTGCCTCTTCCTCATCATCACCTGCGACTGTAGACGAGCCCTCTGCTTGCATCAACTCTTCACGGCTGAAAAACTGAAATGAAGCCAGAGATTCACGGCGCTGGTGATCAAAGTCACTCGCAACCGAAAAGCTCGACCGACGACTCTCGCCGGAGTCTCTTCTCGAGTACCTACGGTGTCCCTGGGGGATATGGTGGTAACTAGAGTAAGACGAGGGGATTAAATCGTGGGTAGGTCCACTGAAAATCTCATCCTCTGCCGCCTCGGCGTAGTAGTCGTCAGGCATTACTAAACAAGGCAGTTCTCTCGTGGGATTTTACTGATAGGGGGTGATAAGAAGGCCAGAATAGAGCTTTCTTCTGTACTGCTGTTCGAAAGGTAAAACCACTTATTGTACTTCAGTATTGAGAATCTTGTTATAAAAACTTTATATATACATATCCCGCAAAGCGCTTCACAAGCGACTGAGGTTCTTTCTACGTCTGTAGAAGTACCACATGTGAGCACGCTCGTGCATCTCCAATGAGAAGGGTGAAATAACTTCACTGTGATTAGGACGAGCAACGGGGTCACGCAAGTAGACCGCATGGCAGGTCTCAAAGTCAACTTCAATGTGATGGGGCAAAACAGCCATGGGAGCAATAAACTGGCGAGGAGTCCATGGTGTGAACCAACGCTTGCCAGGGTCAGCAAGGCCATAGAGCTTGCCAGTAGTGGACCATGGCAACGCAATCTTGAGGTTTGCAAGTTCCTCTTCAGGGAGATCGGCAGCAACCTCTTGGAACTTCTCAGGCAACCGCTCAACCCACTTGGGGTCATAAGGTTCTGGCGCATTCATGTCAAGCATGCGAGCGTGGTACTTCTCACGGATTTCAAGACGGGTATCCTTGATAATGTCATTGACGAGACGGAGAACATTTTTGCGGGAAGCATGATGAGACTCAGAGTCGGTGTATTTGGCAGCGAGCTGCTGGGCCTCCTCAGCGCTATAAGTGGAAACCTTCTTTCCCTTGAGAGGATCCTCCTCAGTGTTCTCGGCATCGACAATCTCTGAGCTTGCAGTGTGCTCCTTGTGAGGTTCATGGTGGTTCAAGTGAGATGCCTTCTTGTACTCAGGAAGAGGGTCGACAGGGCTCTTATCGGCATCCAAGTCCTGTTCGCTGATAGTCTCAGGATCAGGTCGGTTATTACCATTGAGGGGGTCGATAGAAGACTTGTCGGCATCCAAATCTTGCTCGCTAATGGTCTGAGGATCAGGGCGGTTCTTTCCCTTCAAAGGATCAACAGGAGATTTGTCTGCATCCAGATCCTGCTCGGCGACAGTCTCAGGATCGGGACGGTTCTTGCCCTTCAAAGGATCCACAGGAGAGTTATCTGCATCGACCTCCTGCTCACTAGTCGTCTTGGGGTCAGCACGGTGAGCCTTGCCCTTAAGAGGATCCACAGGAGAGTTGTCTGCATCAACCTCCTGTTCGCTAGTGGTTTGAGGATCAGCACGGTGAGGCTTACCCTTGAGAGGATCGATAGGGCTCTTATCAGCATCTAAGTCCTGTTCTGCGATGGTTTCAGGGTCGGGGCGGTTCTTGCCCTTGAGAGGATCGATAGGAGACTTGTCTGCGTCAATGTCCTGCTCTGAAATAGTCTCGGGATCAGATTTGCCTTTTCCGTAAAGGGAATCCTGAGGACTCTTCTCATCCTTGACGTCCTTCTCACTCGTAGTTTTGTTTTCAGAGCGCTTCTTCTTGAGTTTATCAGCATCAGAAGGTTCCTCAGCAGGTGGCTCTCCACCGTAGGGTTTACCCTCATTGGGGTCAATGTGAGACTTCTCGGCATCAGCCTCTTGCTCGCTGGCAGTGTCTTTGCTAGAGGCAAAAGTATCAGCTCTGACAAGGTTGACAACCTGGTAGACTCTGCCACGAACAATATCTGAGGCGGTCTTAAACTCACCGGAAAGAACGCTGGCAAGAACAGTTTTGGGGGTAAGCTCCAGGAATTCTTTGTTCATCTCAGCCTTCAGGGAGGAATTGTGGGCTTCAACACGGCGCCGCTTGGCGTTGGTGTATTTGTCGTTGTACACTTGATGGCGATGGCGGAACTTCTCACGAAGAGCAAACATCTTTTCGGGGTTTGAGCGACAACGGTCCAAGTGCTTGTTGTATTTGCGGATAATGCGGTTAGTGAGCTCGACGCTCTCCTTTACGCTGGGCTTTGTACGACCAAGGGCCTCCAAGACACGGTTGGGGTCAACTGAGAAAACATCACCAGCCTGCAGCTGGTACGAAGGAGAAGAGATCTTGACTCCGTTAACTTTGACAGCACCACCAACAATAAATTGAGCGGCCTGACGAACAGAGCTGCTAAACAAAGAGCGAAACACTGCAAAATCAAGACGACGCTCGAGAGCAGTAAAGGTCTGCATAGCATGTGGAACCTCACCCTCCTGGTTACGGCGCTGGCTCTGGAGAGGGCTTACGCTTGTGTTCTCGGGCTTGAAAACATTGCGAAACTGAGTTTCGGTCAAGTGCTCACCATGGTACGAACGAGTCTCTTGCTTGGCAAAGAAGACCTGACGGTATTGAGTGTTACGGTTGGCATTCTTCTCCCAAGTAGCAGCATTGTAAACGTTGGCTTTGTTAAACGAAGGCCGGATACGCTTGCGTACCAACGAGAAGGTATTCGAGCTCCGACGAGGCATGAAAAGAACTTGCGGTTAGGTAAGGATGTCAGAAGCCAAGAGGATGGGGTAACTAGATGTGCTTATTTCGCAGGTGCAGCAATGTTTACGCGTGCATAAAGTTGCTAAAGAGATAGTTCATCATTTTACATTGCAGTTATATACTTTGGGGGACTGCTGGTGGCGTTTGTGGGTGTTCCCTATTACTAGAGCATACACCCAACCAATTAAGCCTTATTTGTCTCATTTGCAAAATCAATTGAGTTAGCAACCAGTGGCTTGCGCCAATCCCCTTATTTGATTTCTCATTACATGTATCTATGCATGCACCTTGCGTATACAGTGTGCATATGATAAACTCCCAGGGGTTACGATTGCTCCGACGTGCATACAACAAGGCGACGGTCAATTGGCTAACGCTGTAGTTGTCTAGACGTTAGTGTCCTCTAAACCTGAGAAATGTGCACCCTCATTTTTTATTAATTTTTTATTTGCCACTTTAGCTGTGAGCGCTGGGAACTTCAATCGTGTGCCTTCGGTTACTAATAGCCGTCTGCACTCTATAGGGGTCTCGGTCCCGCAAATACCAGTTGAGCGGGGCGTCGCCCCTGTGTTGCGTCGGCCACAGTACTTTCAATATGATCGTGATGCAGCTGATTAGGTTTCGATAGCAAGCTTGTGGAAGCTCCTTCTCTCTGCATGAGTATTCCTCCGACGGTCAAGTTTCCTTCAGCTTTTTAGCTTTCGAACGCGTTTGAAGTTGATACAACGGGAACAAAAGTGCTGGTTGTGCAATGTCAAGACCACTACGAGAGTGTGAAAGTCAGAGAACATCTTGACTGCTGGTGGATACCTGAACTCCTGCTAACGTGCTTCATGGCCCGCAATACAAAGCGAGGAAATACCATGTTACGCGGGAAAAGCTACTAACTTGCTAAAGCGTGGCTATCGTTACTGTGAGCTGTGGGCAATGCGTGCGGGTCCATTACTTTGTGTGTGTGCCCTGCCGTTTTCGTGCTCAAACTAGCTCAACTAATGCATGACAACATTGAATATGTGCAATTAGTCTTCTGTGTTGCTATCTTCTCAGCACTTGGAGAGTTGGCTCACGGAAAGACTTGGGCGGTTAATGCAGCTCTGTAATAATAACCGCTTTTTTTGGTTGATAATGATTGCTCGGGTTCAACTATATATCCTTGGGTCGTTCTAGTTCCATACTTGTGGAATAACACACGAGCTCTATGATGATAAAGTTGTGCAGTGGGCAACTAGCCATAGTGCAATGGTTTAAAAAAACGTGCTGAATCTCTTCAGTTTGCTGAGGGTGTATAAACCCTCTTGTAACTAGGAGAAACCCCCCCGCTCAAGCAAGCACTAGCTTGGGCGATTATTTAGCCTTTTGAAAAGGCTATCCTGATTTTGTGGAATTTCTGTACATTTCTAGCTCAAGCACTGAGAA
Source organism: Wickerhamiella cacticola (assembly GCA_030564425.1). Taxonomy (NCBI): domain Eukaryota; kingdom Fungi; phylum Ascomycota; class Dipodascomycetes; order Dipodascales; family Trichomonascaceae; genus Wickerhamiella; species Wickerhamiella cacticola. The sequence continues at coordinate 475,750 of JAJLUX010000003.1, read as the reverse complement.
AGTGTGTTCGATTTTGATGCCAGAGTGCGGATATTGTCGAACTAGGGTTTAAAATGGTACAGTAAAAACACATCAATGGTGCGTACCTGCATCGAGGAGGATCAAGTGAAATGGTGGACTATGGAGCCCAATGCTCCAAATATGATTTTTGTACAACTATTATATTTTTTTAAATACTTGAATTGCTTTAAAATCATTCTTTAGTACCGCTCTAGCTCGGATTTTTATACTAAAAAGAGAAGAGAGCGATACTCTGTCGGTGGATCCGAGGCTCTCGCTTACATGGACCTCAAGACAGAAGTAGATATCCTGCGGGGAGTGTCTTTACACAAACCCGCGGGTATTCATAAACACATGAATATGATCTCTTTATCAACGAGTCTAAATTTACCGCCCAAGGAAATTTGGGAGTACCTTTCAGGGCTTTATCGGCTTGATAAAGCAGATGCACTATGCGCTGATCCAGTAGACGAAGAAACCGACTTTTACGAGTATATGCTCCGTGACTTTGGGGATGATCTTCGAAATCGTCAGCTCAACGAGGAAGGCAGCGACGAAAGCAGCTCAGAAGGGGAGGACGAGGACAACGTGAAAGTGGAAGATCAAGAAGGTATTAAACAGGAAAGCGGGAATGAAGACGACCAAGATGATGATGACGAGGAGGAAGAAGAAGACAAGCAGCCGAGAAGATCCTCGCGTATCGCTCGCAAAGTACCGCCCCCTAAAACCGCTACAAAGAAGACCGCTACTAAAGCCACACCTGCTAAAAGAGTGGCGAAACGCCAGGAGCCTGAACAAAGTGAGCCTGAGGAGGATACTGAAGAACAAAAACGCAGGCCGCGTACAAGAGCTCGCGCTCCACAGGCTACCAAGAAGGAGCCACCAAAGAAACGGCGCCGCAAGTAGGTATTTATATTTTTTCAAAGAATTTTGGTGGTTTAGTATTTATTAATATTGAATTTCAGAACTAAGCAGCAGTATGGTTTACAGATTTTGTAGTCTTCCTCGCTCGATACCATCCGCAATGCGACTGCTAATTAACTGTCGTAGAGAGCATCTGTTCCCTATACAAAGCATAATGAATTGGTGTATATAAATCTTCACAAAGTAAAAGCAAAAATGCTATCTAATTGGGTCAATTCGACTTACTGGGTCTTGCCATTGATAGCCAAAAGCTCAACATCAAAGATCAAGGTGGCATTGGGGGGAATAAGACCAGGGTAACCCTGAGGTCCGTAGGCGTAGTCTCCAGGGATGGTCAGAATTGCCTTCTCACCGAGAGACATCTTGGGAACCTCCTCGTCCCAGCCACGAATAACGCGACCAACACCAATGGGAGTCTCAAAGGGGCGGCCACGATCGCGGGAGGAGTCAAACTTGGTACCATTCTCGAGAGTTCCAACGTAGTGCATGGAAATAGTATCACCCTTCTTGGGGAAAGTCTTTCCGTCACCGGGAGAAGTAACTTGTTTAGTTGCAGGCATATTGACAAATTCAATTGCTGGGGGACTGCTAAGTAGACACGCTAGGTGACAAAGTGATTACATCAGCGACACGTTTTAGAAGGGTAAAGACCCTATTGAAGAGGAGCGCCCATTAAATCCCTGTTCAACATATTGAAATGCACAATTAGGTACGATTCAGTCAACTGAATTTACTTTAATGAAGCATAGGAGTAACCATGGACAGTATTATGTAGCCAAGCCATATAGATACCACGTTGATCCATCTAGAGGTCGATTGGAGGGTGTGAGATACCCCAAGTAGACTTATTTGTTTTCAAGCCAAACTAAAGTGAGAGCAGTCTATATTCTGACCGATACTATAGTTGTAATGTTGCCTCACCCGTAAACCCTTGGTGCCTGAAACACGCATATACATACGCAATGCAGTTATATTAAAGGCTCGTTGGCTGTGAATCAACTCTAGGTGTCCCGGCTTCTATAGCACAAAATATAAAAGACCAGACAAAGAGCAGGCTTCTTGTGAGATCGTTGCTGGCCGCCGACTATCATCCCGTATCAGTCAAAGTGACAAATTTCCATAGAGTAACAGACTGTTGGTTGAATTCTTCCATCAGCAGGGTTTATCATTTCCAGTGAAGCGCAATGCGTAGTCACACGCACTTAATCGAACGGCCAGGTAGACTGCCGACGATGTACCCTTTTCAGCCGCAAGATCGGCAGCTTAGTTCTGGCGGTCTCTCATGTATGCATTGTATCTACAATCTATATCTACCAAGATTGGAGATAATGCATACAAGTTTATCAATGCATGATGTTCTGCACGTCGGGCACCGGCACTTTTCAGTCGAATGGTGGGCTTTGGTATCCATAACGTAGTGGCCCGAATAGCATTCCAAATCAATAGAAATAGCAAAATGAATAGGACTCATATCAATTGTAAAACGGTTCACACAAACTCCTAGGTCATTGTATTCAGAGCATAATGTCGAGCGGAATTGCATTAACCAGCACAGGACATAACGCTACTGGATTTCAGGGCAGCTATTAATGCCGGAGAACTCCGAGTGATTTAACGCAAGAGGCATATCAATGTGAGGTAAATATATTGTGCAAGATTCTCCACAAAGCACCTATCATCACGTGAAGTGAAGTCAGTGTGGAGAGGGGTAGTGAAAAATCAAACCAGAGACTATTGTGATGTATATACAACGTGAATAATGATGTATACGGATTCAAAACTGTCTAGGGCTGATCATCATACCTGACGATCACCCGGGGCCAGAGAACAGTGGTATAATTAACATGCAGTAACCCTGCATATAGTATGCATACATATGCTCTTTGTATATATAGTGAAGCCAAGTTCGAGAGTTATAAAAAAATGGGCTTTCTGAGCAAGCTATCCAAGAGGATCACTAGTTTGAAGACCACTGCGCCTGATCCGTTGGCTAACTCAGGAACTTTGACCACAGGCACTGCTGCCAGCGATACTTACGATCCTGATTATGACCCCGCAGACAAAAAGAATGTAGGTGCAATCACTGTAGGAACGCTTGGAACACTGTATGAGGATGAGAAACAATCATCCGGTGATCAAAAGCCTCATATATTTGATGATCCAGAAGTTGCCCAGCACTACGCTGACCTCTACGAAGAGTCAAAGTATGAGGGTAGAGCGTACTTTGATCCAAAGTTTACTTGGTCTAAAAATGAAGAGAAGAAGCTACTAAGGAAGACGGAACTCAGAGTGATGGTTTGGGCTTTTATAATGTTTTTTGCACTAGATGTTGATCGGTTTAATCTTCAAAACGCCATCGCAGGATCACTGTTTAAAGATATCGGCATTGACCAGAATGATTACAATTTAGGGAGTACTCTCAACTATGTCTTCTTCCTAGCTGCTGAAGTGCCTTCCCAACTTATTTCCAAAAAGCTCGGACCAGATGTTTGGATACCTATTCAAATGGTAGGGTGGTCATTAGTGGCTATTTTCCAGTGCTTTATGAAGAATAAAGCGGGTTTTCTTATTACAAGATCTTTGATCGGTGCTTTGGAAGGTGGGTTTATCCCGGATGTTACGCTTTGGATGTCTTACTTTTACACTAGTCGTGAGCTCTCTGTACGAATGGGGTTTTTCTATGCTGCAAATTCATTCACATCTGCTATTTCGGGTCTGTTGGCCTACGGCATTCAACATTTAGATGGTCACAAGGGATGGGCCGGCTGGCAGTACATTTTTATGATTGAAGGCTTACTGACACTGGTAATTGGTGTTGCGTCTTTCTTTATGATGCCCCCGTCAGTTGTGCAGACCAAGGCACGCTGGCGCCCCAAGGGTTGGTATACACATCGGGAGGAGAAGATCATGGTAAATAGAATTTTGCGGGACGACCCGTCAAAGGGTGACATGAATAATAGAGAAGCAATCACACCCTGGCTGATTCTCAAGAGTCTAAGTGATTGGCATATGTGGCCAATGTACTGGTGCCGCCTCTTTCAGGATATTGCGGGCTTGGCCTTGAATAGATACCAGGCGATCATTCTAAAGAGTATGGGATTTTCAACTTTGAACATAGACCTACTTATGATTCCAGCTAATGTTGGTACTATCATTACAATGATGGGTAATGTCTTTTTATGCCAGTATACGAACCTGCACTCCTTGTCGCTTGGTATCACTGCAACATGGCTTATTCCATGCTACGCTGCTATTCGGTGGTGGCCAGGTTTCCTTGAAGACAAATGGGCTAGTTATGCCCTGCTGGTTGTAACCCTATCCTATCCTCCACCTCAGCCCATTACATCGTCATGGATTTCAGCCAACTCGAATAGTGTGCGCACTCGTACCATTGCAGCGGCATTACTGAACGTTCACTCACAAGCAGGTGCGATTATATCTTCTAATATGTTGCGCAAAGATGATGCTCCTCTATATCATAGAGCCAGCGGGCAGCTATTTGCGATTAGTGTCGCAGGTGGAGTGCTAGTTGCTGGTACATCAGCATTTTACTGGCACACCAACAAGAAGCGGGATAAGGAGTGGGAGGCTTTGGGCCATGATGAGCAGGTTGAGTATTTGAGACAATACCGTGATAACGGCAACAAACGGCTGGATTTCCGGTTCGTACGTTAAAGAGTACACATCTATAATGATTATTCATATTAAAGTTTATAATAGAGAAATTTATCCGTTTTATCGACTGCCTGCATAGTTTTGGCTGCTCTAAACGTAATTCATTGGTATAGTCAGGGTAGCTAGATAACTGAGCTGAGTAGTACATATTAGCATCGAGAGAATACGACCATATCTCCTCAGTATTGCGCAACTATTTAGCTATGTATAGATGGCATTGCCATTTATCGAGGACTTGATATTATACAGCTGCAGATAATTCATGTCGACCGAGTGGGGAGAATGCCTCCCTTCACTAGCCTGTACCTTGTTCAAAAATGTAAATATTAAACTAAAATACAAAGGGAAAATGCATGAATATTGCTCCGACTTTGACATGCCGAGCGCGAGTGTGAACAACCCACCTTGATCTACACCCCTTGAATAGACCCCGGTCTGCCTCTTTACACATGGAACCTAAAAGACGCCGCAGTCGCGTTCCTAGCTGGCTGCCGCTTGTAGCATGTGTTGCCGGAGCCTATGTATTCTTTTATTTGGTGCTCTCGCGCGCGATTCCCACCAAGCAGATTGGCTTTGCTGAGCCCGTTGACTCTGATCTTCATGGCCGTATCAAAATCCATAATATGAATGCTTTGCGCACCGATGATCCTGCCTACCGCTCAAATGAGCAGAAAGTCCTTTTGCTTAGCCCAATGTCCAAATTCTATCCGGAATACTGGAAAAATTTGCTTGATCTTAGCTACGATCATTCGCTCATTGACGTGGGCTTCATTGTTCCCAATAACGAGCACGGAGACAAAGTCCTCTCAGAGCTTATGCCTGCAATCAAGAAGAACCAAGCATCAAAGGCTGCTTTCCGGACAGTTCACGTGCTCCGTCAAGATACGCCTTCGCCAGCTGCTTTCGATGAAAAAGAACGCCACGCCATGGCAAACCAAAAGGAGCGCCGTAAACAGCAGGCATTGGCCCGTAATAGCTTGCTTTTCACCACTATGGCTAGTGATACTGCTTGGGTGTTCTGGCTCGATAGTGACATTGTAGAGACTCCCCACTCGATCCTTCAGGATATGATTGCGAAAGATAAAGACGTACTCGTTGCAAACTGTTACCAGCGCTATCAAGAGAACGGCGAGGACAAAGTCCGCCCTTATGACTTTAATTCTTGGATTGATTCCCAGACTGCTCTCGATCTGGCTAAGACCATGGACAAGGACGACATCCTGCTTGAAGGCTACGCAGAGATGGCCACATACCGTTCTCTTATGGCTTACCAGTACTCTCCTAATGGCAACAAAGACTTGACCGTCGAGCTCGATGGTGTAGGAGGAACCGCATTGATGGTGCGTGCTGACGTGCACCGCGATGGTGCCATGTTCCCTCCATTTTCCTTTTACCACTTGATTGAAACCGAAGGCTTCGCAAAGATGGCTAAACGCCTCAACTATAAAGTCTGGGGTCTTCCTAACTACTTGGTTTATCACTACAACGAGTAAACAGTTATCTAGTAAAAAAATGCATTAGACGAGATAATCACAGAGACCTTTTCAGTAACTGGAAGGCTAAAACTAGAGGTTAATCATGGAATTGGAGACGTTTAGGCTGTTTGATATGCAAAATGTATATAGTACCGATAAATATGTAAATATAGCGCAGTTCAGACGTAGATACGTTAGAATCAATTGAGGGTTGCCCCCCATAACATAAGAGGTGTCAGAATAATAATTGTAGTTTTGGTCATCATTACTGCTATTGAAGACTTTAACAGCGTCGCAGGCTTAAATATTCTTTTTTTCGCTTATGTCATCACAAACACACAGCCCTAAGCACTATATAATGAGAGCTTTTGACTCCCCAACCCACTGTGCTATTGCCCAAACGGTACGTATAATGATGAACAAAAATTTTATACAGTTATCCCTATCTGAAAGATAACATGTTGAGATATTTTGAGCTGAGCACTAACAAAGAGGTTATTGTATAAAATTTCACGGTGTGACAAGGCGTATAAATTTCATAATAAAGATTTAAGTGTGTATAGATAAATATTTTGCAGATGTCAGTACAGGTATCTTTGGTGCAATAACACTGGTGCGAGTATTTATGACCGAGTATAGCGTTTTCCTTGACCAATTTTTTTTATCCCTCACGAGCAAGATGAGGTGGAGAGCTATTCCCTCGCGGGTCCAATAGGCTCTACTTTTCTCACTTCCTTTACTTCTAAACGAACATCTGGACGTTCAGTAAGGCCAAAAGATGCCCGCTGGAAACGAGGTTGCGACCAGAGTTCGGTGGAAGAGGCTCCTTCTTTGGGTTGTGAGGAGCTCCAATGGCGAGAGTTGCGCCTTTCGCGTTCTTGAGGTGTGAGTAGATCGCTCAGGGCACTAGGCACCAAATCTTCTTCAAAGCTATCATCATCATCATCAGTAACCGCACTGCCTTCAAAGGCCATCGGGTTCTTGGGACGGTCTGCCCAGATCGCAGCTGCCCTCGAAGTACTAGTGGATCCACTACGAGAGGGGAACAGTGAAGACTCAAAGTGGAAACTGCCTGCTCTTGACGACCCGGTAGTACTGGGGCGATTCATCATTGGCAGTCCCAAGGGTGACCCCACATGTGGTAACCCTGCAGACGCATGCGGGGGCGACAATGGCGAAAACGCGCTCGAATTGTGAATGGGGCTTGCAATTGATGCAGTTGGGGCACTTGACGAAACTGCATTGGCGCCTGCACTAGCGGTATTTGTTGACCGGTCTGAGGGCGCGGGGGTGGCTGAGGGGGTGGCGCCTGCATCCTTCTTCTTCTTCTCCCTGGAGACTCTACGGCCGTCTGGAGTGATGTGTGCTAGCGCGCATTTGGTGCCAAATTTGCAATTGCCTTTTTGAAAGTATTTGCAAACTGTCTGGGCGGTCGAATCTTCGGCGTGGCTGAAAGGGCAGCTCTCGCCCGCCTGGCAGACCCCTTGACGGTAAAACTTACAGGGTACATGAGAAACATTCTTGGGATCTTTTCCTGCTGAATTTGATCCGGACGAGCGCCGGGGCTTTCGCGGCTGCTTGTCCATCTTAAAACAGCAATCGCTTCAAATACGGGAGAAGGGGGGGGCAGTTGGGTGGATGACGGACGTCTAAATATAATGATTAGCTAATATACCCTATCGGGGGTGTGTTTATTTATCGTACATTTGCAGAGAGTCAAAAAAGCCACCGAAAATTTCATTTTTACTGCACTTTGTCCACCATTTCATCAAGGAAGGGTGCTGGGCACGCCATTCCTTGCCAAGGAAAAAGCCCAATCCCCGGTAGAAAAAGCAGGCACCATACAGATCCGCCACAGTGAGCTTATCACGCACCAGGTACTCATGTGTGGCGAAATAGTCCTCGAGCCATTCAGAGTTTGTCTTAATTTTGCTCCATGCATCGTCGTGAATATACTGATTAAACTCTTGACGGCCAGTTTTCATGTAGAGCACAGTAGCCATAGGTCCCATAACGTCGTAGTTGAACTTGCACATCCACTGTAGAATAAGGGACCTCTCCTCAAGGCTACCATCACCGAGCAGATTAGCTTGTGGCGCTGCGAGCTCCGAGAGTGCCAAGACAATTGGAATACTTTCCTCTTGGATAGTACCATCTGCCCATTGCATGCTTGGAACCTTGTTGGCAGTGAACTTGCTCGGGAACACATTGTCGGGGGAAGAAACTTTAATCGGCAAATTAAAGTACTTGACGAGGCAATTAGCAAGAACTGCACGGGTGCGAAGTGGTTCGCCAGCTACAGTTTCGAGATACAAAGTTGCTCGGCTCATGATCAGGTTGTCAGTTACCTAATTGGCTTAGGCTTATCGAGAGATGTAATGCAAGCGCTCGTGTGCATGCATCAAAATTTGGCATTCAGAGTAAAAGAATTAAGATTTTCAAAGTGTGCAAATGCCCAAGGGCTCGTAGGTTAGTGACCATCTTAAAGTAGTCAATTTTGACGTTGAAACAGACACCGAGACTTGTAGTTTCAGAGGCTCGGTTTGATGAGTGTCAAGAGCGCAACTACTGATTGTTCTAACATTGAGAGTAGAATTAGTCTCACCCGTGAATGATAAAATTATGCATTTTTACCTGTTCTTGAGAGTAATGCTCCGTCAAATGAGGTAAATGAGCCCGTGGCGGCTCTAAGATATATTGCAATATCAACCGTGTGCATTATTCTATACAAGACCCTTTATCTGGCTCGACCAGCTTGTGCTCCTTATTGAAACTCATATCCCCATACGAATCAGTTCGTAGCCAAAATTAACGTATAAATAGCGCTAGCAGCGCTGCGATAAGAAGCGGTTGCTCCATCTACATAGTTGCTCAGCACTTTGCGGATAGCTGCGATGAATTTGGATATATTGCAGATTATTTTATGAGCATGAGGGCCTGTAATATGGGTTGACAAGGTTTTGGCGTAAGAAATGGTTAAAAGTAGCAGAGAACAATCGGCTTCATGGAATTAAACATGACAGAAATCTGACACTCAAGTCCAAATAAAAAAGTAGCTGCTTGAAAAACTACTTTGCGGCCCATAAATATCGCTAAGCTTACCGTATAATGGCTGAAAGGCAGAGTTCGCAATTAAATAGGCAGTAGCCACACATGAAATACTAGATTATACCTGAGGAGATACTGGCCATTAGCATCGACACGATGGTAGTGTCTACAGCTGCGAGAAATGTGCCAGTGTTCAGAGATATCCATGGGAGATCCAGATTTGGAGCAGCTCTTTGTTCAAGGCGTTTATCGAGACCATGAATCTCATCATGCAATATTGATGTCTACTCACTCGCCATCAGGGTATCAAGGAGCACAACTTCACGCAAGATAGGCTTAAATGCGTGATGCACAGTCACTGCATACATGCACCTGAATGACGACTACGATAAGCAAACTGGCCAGATCTCTGCTTAGAGGAGGTCGAATCATACAACAACCGGCTACTTTAGATAAATATACTCATAAAGCTGAACGATACTCGTCGTTATGGGAGTTTGGCCCACAGCAGAGTCATACTTTCTTTCATGTATAAAAATCATCTGATCATCTGACAAGACGTAGTCCAGAAGCGCGAATTGAGAGGCCCAACTAAGCGTTCAGCATGGCCAGCTATACAAGAGTTCAGGATATACTCAAATTGAGCAGTATACATGCTATTATGTTGTGTCTTTCCTCCGATGGCGTATTAACTCCTAATTCCAAACCCATTCAGATGATTGACTCATGCCGAGGGCAGGAGTTGCGGGAATACTTGATTTGCCATGAACGCAGCTACATTTCAGTAAACAGAAGCTAGCTATGCAGTCAAAAGAAATTACTGTGATGTTTGCCAATGTATAGGCAAAATGTGTATGGTGCTAGGCGTTGAGAACTCTGAATGCAGGCCAAGTGCATGCACATGCAATGTTTCTCATTATTATCGTGAAATAGATCAACAGTGAATAAGAAAAATTAACATATCTACTCAAATAACTAGGTTGTAGAATGTTTCAAACTGGACCTTGTGCCAGACGCCTTCAACAACACTGGTATTTTCAAACACCCTCCTGTACCGCTTTTTGTCAGGCTCACTTATCAATGCATGTCAAAGAACTTTTTGTTCATCCTGTCAAGTCTTTAGGAGGAATCAGTGTAGCCCAGGTTGAAATTGATCAACACGGAATTCGAAATGACCGGGTATACATGGTAGTGATCCCCACCAATGAGACGGGTCGATATAAAATGCTAACCCAGCGTGAGTTTACTCCAATGGCTCTAATTGACGCAGAGTTGAATGATGTTTCGAACGTAAAGTTACGCCATAGACATGGCGGAGTTGCCATTGTTCTCCCTCTAGAGCATCGCATCGATGAGATAGCCCCAAAGTGTCCTACCGGGGTCGTTAATATCTGGGGTAGGGACGCTGAGGTGTATGATGTTGGCGAAATTACTGGGTTCAAAACATGGTGGTCCGAGGTTTTTGGCGACTCAAAGTATGATAATGCTACCTTGGTGGTACCCGTACCCAGTGGCCGCCGGTCTTTAGACGGACTTATCTCAGAAGAGCATGCTGAGGGTATTGGTCGTACGGTAGAGAACAGTTTCCAAGATCTGTATCCTGGTCACTTGCTAGGCACTGCATCCCTCGATGATCTGAACAATCGTCTGGCGAACGAGTCCAACGGTCAGGCTCACCGGGTAAATCCTCGCAATTTTAGACCAAACATTGTTGCTGAGACTTCAGAACCATATGATGAAGACTTTTGGGAAGTCTTTCAAACTGGACCGATTACTTGGTACACATCACAACTATGCCCTCGCTGTCCAATCCCTACAATTGATACCTCAACTGGACAAACCTCGAAACTTAGACAGCCGACAAAGACACTTGCTCGGTACCGTAAGCTTGAGCCCCGTGACCTAGCCCATCCAGCACTGGGAATATCTATAGTTAACAAGGAGACCAGCGGAACCATCAAGGTTGGTGACCCCATCACGGTTGTACAGAATGGTTCAAGATACTAGGCTTCAAAGATGTCCATGAGATACAAAGGTAAATTCTAACCCAATAAGATCCCCATGCACTAGCGTGCTAATTTGTGGCAATCTGGTATATCATGATGGTGGAGTCCACACAATGCCATATATAGTCACTCCGAGTGAGATCTTCGAATACAGCAAATACCATATACAACTAGCACTGACTGATTTGAATCAGATGCCCAATGCAGTATTATTTAAAATAAATTTCAACTTCTTCAGCTCCCTTGGCGACAGTCTCTAAGGCAATAGTGCAAAGATTAATTGATTGGGCAAGGTCAAGCATTTGTAGAGGAAGAAAATGGGCATTCAAACACCTTCTTTAACATACTTCTTAGACTCAACAAAGGTCTTGAGCGGCCACTTGCAATTCTGACACTCGTCTATCTAGGGAGATAAGAGGAAACCTGATGCGTATGGTCATTTTGGCAAAGAAAGGCTTTGAATCAGATAAGTCATTTTCAAGTCTATGTTGCAACCGGTGACGATGCGATAACTGGAAATATTGTTACTAGACGCCCAGATATTTTTTAGCAGTTGAATTGTGTACACTTCATTTTATCAATAGGGTAGAGATGCTACTGATACATTGATACTTGAATTATGTTCACATTTTCTGATCTGTGGAGATCCTGCAGGCATTGGTAGAGCTGAGACTACTTGGAAATATCAATACGGACGTAGTGCTGTAGGTCGCGGGTAACTGGGAAGAACGGCGAGAAATTCACGAAATGAACATCACTGAACCTATTATATATTGTTTCCTAGTTATTTATCCCCGAGCCCCATGTAATGTGGCTAGTCTGAAGGGTATAAACGTGCCCATACAACATTGACCTGTACCCACCTACCTCATATACTATGAAAGCCATTATAGTTGACAATAAAAAGCTTAGGTTTTCTGATATACCAGAGCCGAGTGCTGGCCCTAATCAAGTCAAGGTTCGCGTAGTGGCTTTTGGAGTCAATCGTACTGATATCCAACAGCAACAATTCGCGACTTTTAATAACAGCACACCAGGTGTGGAGTTTAGTGGTCATGTCACTGAAGTTGGACTAATTAATGCAAAGAATCTGCCGGTATTTGAAGTAGGTGATCGTGTATGTGGATTTGTGTATATGGGTGCTTGGGCTGAGTACGTAGTGTGCGATGCACGACACCTGATGCAAGTACCTGATCATTTCAGCATTATTCAGGCAGCCGGAATAGTATACAGCTGGTTTTCTGCAATTGACGCACTCTCTAATGTTGCGGGCTTTCAGCAGCGGGACAAAGTGCTTGTCCATCTAGGGCAACAGACTTTGCTGGGTGTATCTCTAGCACAATATGCTCAGGCAATTGGATGCCGTCGAGTAATTGTAGTGGCAAATTCTGACAGGGATGTGGAGTTTGTACAGGGCAATCTCAAGCTGGTAGGTGCTTTACCAGACGAGCTTATCGCCATCAACGGAGCCAGAAAGGACTGGGTATCCCTAGTTCAAACCATGGACCCTAGAGGAATCCAAGTAGTTATCAACGAGGGACCTCAGCAACTAGACAATGACTGCAAAATACTAGCTCCTGGCGGATCGCTCGTGTACATTGGCCCTCGTTCGGATGTTGCTGCTAATTCTGACACCTCAATTAGAGGTATCAGAGTACAGTCTACTAATTTGAGATACAAGGATCCAAAGTATCTGGCAAATACCTGCGAAATATTCAAGTCGCGGTTTCTTGACCGGTTTGGTAACGGCAAGCTCAAGCCACACGTGCACAAAGTTGTTCCATGGACAGAAATAGATTTGGCTACGTCAATTCTCAATAATGAGCTAGGGAAGGTACTCTGTATCGTCAAGAGTCCTGAAAATTATCGTTTCTGAGTAACTTCAGCTTGAGTCACTCAGAGACAAAAAGGGCGGGTACCCCATGGGAAAGTACTTCCCTTTCGCTACTCTGATCATTAGATGCTTATTTAGTTTAATTTCAAAAAAGTGTTACAATAGTTTAGCTTAGCGTTAGTTCGTAAAAGGGATACATTCCAATGCAATAGAGGGAGACAGATTGCGTGTAGTGGGTCAAAAACGCGTACTCAAAGGAGAAATAACAGGCAAATAGGTTTTAAGAGTAGCGTTCCAAATCCCCAAGAGAGGACTGTATATCGGAAAACCTAAAATGGGAAAGCTGTGACTCTTCAGATTCTGGTATCAATATGCATGTAATACTGGATTAATTGGTTGTATCCAGTAGTTTCTCCCGACCGGACAAGGTTCGCCGCGTCAATATTGAGCGGAGAATCTGGTTCAGGGTCGGAAAGCATCGACTGGACAGCCAATACGGCACTAGCGATACCCCATGCAGGGGTCCATTGTGACTTGAGGACATCAATGCAGACTTCTCCAGTTTTGAAATCGATATTCGGATGGCAAATGCGGTCGACGAAATGCATTTTGGGAGGTTGCAGCGGGTACGACTCGGGGATAGCGATGCGAACCTTCCATGTGCCACCACTATAAGGAGTATCTTGGGGCCCTTTGAGCTTTGCTTCCCAATCAAATAAATTATCGTCTCGGATTGGACCCAATTCGTCACAAGCAGGGCTTGGGTTCTTGGCCAAGTTTTGCAGCTCCTTGACCAGCCGTTTACTCATTACTGTGTATAATGCCAGGTCGGATAGTTGTTTCGGAGGATTTATCCAAGTTTAAAGAGTCGGAAACGTACGCTCAACTGACGAATTTTGTGGAGGAATTAGCGGAAGCAGCCAAAGATCAAGATCTCCGTCCTGCAAAAAGCGCCAATGCCCTCAAAGTCGAGGCCCTTTTAGCGGAGGTCTCCGATGCTGTCAAGAAGTTCCCCTCAAATGAACAAAACTCAAGATTTGGCAAGCCAGAATTTAAAGAATTCTTTGATTACATTGTGGAAAAGACTCCCGAATGGCTCGACTCCAAGTTGGGTATCAAGAACGCCGAAGTGGCAAAATACTTTACCGAGTCCTGGGGTAATCGCAAGCGCATTGATTATGGATCTGGCCATGAGCTCAATTTTCTGTGCTTTTTATTTTCTTTGGTGAAATTGGGAGTGTTTACTCGCGATGATTATGGCGATATCGTGCTCTCCGTCTTTAATCAATACATGCGGACCATGCGACTCGTGCAGGGAGCTTACTGGCTCGAACCAGCCGGTTCTCATGGCGTGTGGGGCCTTGACGACTATCATTTCTTGCCATTTTTATTTGGCAGTGCTCAGCTCGTCAACCATAAATACCTTCGGCCAATGAGCATCCACGATGAAGACCTGGTGGAGATGTACGCATCCAAGAATTACTACTTTATGTGTATCCAGTTTATCAACCGCGTGAAAACTGCATCGCTGCGTTGGCATTCTCCTATGCTAGACGACATATCGTCTGCCAAGAGCTGGCAAAAAGTCGCCGATGGCATGCAAAAGATGTATCGTGCAGAAGTACTAGGCAAGCTACCCATTATGCAGCACTTTATCTTCTCTGAGTTCTTGCCAGCACCAGAAGGTATTACCACTGATGAAAATGCAGAGCTGGAGCATGTACATGGATGGGGCGACTGCTGTGGAATCAAGGTGCCGAGTGCAATTGCGGCTACTGAACAGCAAAAGGGACGAATTCTTCCCTTTGACTAGCAAGAAAAAGTATGAACATCATCTATTTATCTTTCATTAGGAGTGTATTTATAAATATTTTCGCATTCTTCGGTTACCTTACCATCCAAACTTAAGCTGTGCTTGGGTAAACACCGGTGGTTTCCATTTCAGTTTGGTTGGATCGATACGGTGCTTTTTCTGTGCTTTCCGTTTTTCATAGCGTTCTACTGCCTCATCAGTAAGGCAGATAATGTGTTGGCCACGGTGATATTTGAACATGTTCAGAGCCTGCAGTGTATGAATGATATCCTGGGATGTAAACGAAGTCATTTGACACAGTTCATCAATAGTAATCTCAGGGTTGTTTCCTTCGATTAGTGTCTCAATCAGCACATCACTCCAAAAAGATCGATATGAAATCAGACCCAAATCAGATAATGGCTTTTCAGGCGAGCCCTGTTTCTTCTCCTTCTTACTGAGATTATAACTGAAATCAATCAGTACCTTACCATATCCGAATCTCTGGTACTGTGGGAGGGACAAAATACACGCAACATTGTACCCCTCGCTCGACTCTTTTTCTTTGGAGAAGTATCCCACTAAATGGTCACCATACTCGTCCCGTTTGGTCATGCAATAGAACATGAATGGATCAACATCATAGTAGAGCGTCTTGTGGTCTAAAAAGAGCTTGGAGAATAGACACAAGTTACGACACCATGTACGCTGAAGTCTGCCGTCGATTTCGTAGAAGCTAAACTTTTCGTCACGATAAATCTCATTACCAGGTGGATGACGTAGAGTATACTTTTTGCGAAACCGTTCAAATTGCTTCAAGGATGAAAAGTACTGGAGACTAAACTCACAAATGTAAATCTGGTCCTCCTCAGTCATCTCTTGTGGGTAAGGACTGAAATACCATGGCTCAATCTCATATTCACCAAAAATTACTTTGGAGATATTACGAACTCGGGCAACTTCGTGATGCTGCTGCACCATGGAGCCTCCTGTCCGCAGCTTCTCGATCTCGGTTTCCTCTTTTTCGCCGTCATTTCCAC
The DNA here is from genome assembly GCA_030564425.1 of Wickerhamiella cacticola. Taxonomy (NCBI): domain Eukaryota; kingdom Fungi; phylum Ascomycota; class Dipodascomycetes; order Dipodascales; family Trichomonascaceae; genus Wickerhamiella; species Wickerhamiella cacticola. The sequence continues at coordinate 459,956 of JAJLUX010000003.1, read as the reverse complement.
TTTTCTTATCTTTCTGGCCATTTTTAGGGGTAGAACTTCCCTCCGGTTTGGGGTAAGTGATCTCTTTGTCGAGTAAAAGACGACTTTCGGGAATCCATTCGTCAAGACGCTTGTTGAATCCTTCATAGTGCACATAGAATTCGACCTGGCCTTTCCGAACTCTGCGATGCAACAATTCGGCTTTGCGTTCGTCACCATCCGGACGAGTAACCCATACTGTTGCCGTTAGGAGCTTTTCCGACATGGATGACACACCACGCTTCCTCCACCCTTTCCCATCTGGGCGTCATAAAGTAGTAGCGATAGCATATAATAAAAGGAATACTTGTCTGAGTATATCCAAGAATGAAGTCTCAGGATAGCTCGAATCCAGATAATCATGGCCTTTGTGTTCGGTAGCTGTGACCTGAGTCAGTTGCGTGTGTCGACAAAGGTTTTTGGGTTCTGCGTGCGCATGTATTCATTCATTAGCATCTAAACTCACACTTGGTAGGGATTATCCTCCCCATCTTACACTTGAAGTACTTTTCAAGGTCGTTTGCCTGCGCACAATCTTCTGCCTAACCGATCAGTAAGCTGCAGGGTCAAGCTCGCTAAACTCTAATTTAGTTGACAATCGGTGGGGTGTCTACTAATGGGGTGTGTTAGGATTTCCCGTACCCCTATGGAAGGATCCAAATTACAAATTATTGACATGATAATTTTAATCAATATCCCTTGCACCAACAAAATCCCGCAGTTACATGCACCGCACTGATTAAGCAAATTTCCTTGCAAGGGCAGGCAATAAAGATAATATATTTCAATTCGTGTATATAGCCGCTTCCAATGTGGCTAATTATGCTAGTATGAGTTTTGCGCATACTTTTGTAGCGCCGATCATCGGCATATGGTATCCGCACTTTTAAAGTAGATTACCAGAAATATAGCAGCAGTATTACATGTATGTCGCACTAGAGCTGCACCCACACAGACTGTGTGTAATCTGCGTGTCTCCGAGTCTTAGCTGAGACCATACGGTGTTTCGCCGAAGGTGCCCCTCAGCGTCGGTCTAAACAACTTATAGAAGCTTAGTGACGCTGCGACAATAAAACACGTGAATTCACGACAAAACTTGAATTAAATTGACCAATACTATTTGATAATATTTTCCGCCGCGCTAATAACATATAGACTATTTTTTTCTCCACTTCAAACTGCTCACTTGTGCAGTGGGGGATGATAACACCCCATGGGGTTGATCCTACGAAGTATTCCAGTGTTTCAAGGCATGTTTGGCACATCGTATTTTGATATAAATGTAGTGCTTGGTTAAAATCTAGTTAACATCGCTATTATGTTGCCAGGCCTCTGGGTTCATAGCTGGAAACTTGCCCGAGTGTGCTCCCGTAAGAACTGTCAAAAATCCCATCTGCAAGGAATATTATTCAGCCGTAACCTGTCAAACGGAGCGGATGCATAAACGAGTGTATCGAAGGAATTGAAAGCTGTGTATTCTGATGAGCTGTTGCTCAAACTCAGGTTAAATCGCCGCCTTTGTCACGTGAATTGGGCTCCATCTCCGTATTCAAGATATTAAAGCTGTCGAGTATACCCAATTGGAGCTCAGTTCCGGAGGGCTATTGGTTGCGCTGTTTCTGGTCACCCCCCTTTTCCGTGGCTTCTTCTTTAAATAGATTTTTTTAGGTGGAGAATTAATGGAACAAAAAGTTTTAATTTTTGGATTTTAAAAAGCGTCGGCAATGGTATAACTAAAATGTGATCCAATACTGACAGCTTAAATATTAGGGTATAGTACGAACCCATCATGGGTGCCCAAGCATACGGTTATACATCAGCTGTAGCAGGGATGCAGCTTTAGAGTAGTACGCCATGGTTTTTTATTCTTAATATATTCTTAATTTATTCAAGAACCTCAGAAAGCCAAGAGTTCGTTCTGGGTACATATTATGCACGGAAACTCATAACAAAGTCAGCAGATGCACATATGCTCAGGGTAAAGGTGCATATCCTAATGTACATATACTGGTCGCAGGTACTCGAAATCAAGAAAAAAAATAAAATAGATGGTCGTGCGGAAAGGATTAGCTATTCCGGTAGAAATATGGATATTGTTTCTTGAGCACCTCGCACCGTGGGAAGTGAATGTTTTGCTGTTTATAAAACTGGCGCATATTAATAGGACTGCTAGACAGGTATTCTTGAGCGATTCTGCGTGGAAGCATCTGAATCCATACAATATTAAGGAGGGAATATTTCATAACTTTTGGGAGCACATTCAGTCCTTGGGTACTGGGGATCAGCAGTCTATCAGGATAGTATGGGAGGCTGCTCGTAAGGCGCTGGTGCCTAGGGGTACAAACGAGATCTACTATATGGCACTTATGGGCGAGCTTCCAACTCTCAAATCCTCCAAGAGTTGTTATTATGACCTTGGATTCTTGCTTGGTACTGCATATTCCTCTTCACGGAAAGATACCCGTATCTGCAACCTTGTGAGTGATCGCCAAGTTATTTGGTGTGCAGTGAATATATGCCCATTTTGTATGGACCATATCGACCATACTAAGTTAGGCATATCATCTGCAAACCAAGCAGCAAATATATTCATCAAGATGGCTACAGTGTTGAATACTAAGATTCAGTCTGTCCAAGCGAATACTAGCGAAAACACCATGCTGCTGAATGTGCGGTTGAGTTCAATAATGGCAGCTCCACAGAAGCATCGACGGTCAAAAAAGCGTGATATTAGATTGATATTTCCCAGCAAGCCAAATGTTATACCCTATTTTGATGAGCTCACAGGTATCACTGGAGACCTACAACACATCCTTGCGAGTTTTGGTAATAATATCAAGTTGAGCTCTCATGATATGAACGTATCGATACAGTTATCAACAGACGAGCTCAAGTCTCGCGAGTTCCTGCTTTTGTTTTTCGCTAATGGTGACAATAATTCTCACCAAGACTCCTACATGAGACAGTCAAAGATGAAAGAACCTTTCATAAAAGTATTTGACACCATCTGGGCTCCTGAAATGCGTAATGACACACACCTCATGACCAAACTTGTACAATGGTGTGGAGTGGGACTCCAGTTAGTATCACCCCGGCTTAAAACAAATAAAGAACTCATCACTGAAAGTTGCTATAGTGACGGGATGGCATTGGAGTTTGTTGATTCAGGTGTTGTCATTGATAAGTATCTTGCATTGGCTGCTGTCAAATCAAATGGGCTTGCGCTGCAGTTTCTTCCACATTTCCAAGAAGATTATGATGTGGTCTATACTGCAGTCATAAATAGCGGCTTGGCATACAAATTCGCAGGGAAAATAATGCGCTCTAATGTCACATTGTGTCGAGTCGCCGTGGCCTCTTTTGGTCTATCTCTGGAGTATGCCCCTACGGCACTGCTAAATGACTATACCATCATCCGTAACGCGGTTCAGTCAGATGGGCTAAGTTTGCAATTCATGACCCAAGACGTTCGCAACACGGAGGAAATCGTTAAAATGGCGGTTTCCAGTAATGGTCTTGCACTAGAGCATGCAAGTTTGCGATTGAGAGATGACCCCGATATTGTCTTTATTTCTGTATCGTCGTGCGGTATGGCTTTACAATACGCCTCCGAGAACACACGTGCCAGTTGGAATATCGTTCGTAGGGCCATTCTCAACGACCACCGCGCTATTATGTACGCCAGCAGAGACCTCTCTCAAGACAGCAGTCTCCGTGGAATGGCTAAACTGACCAATGCACCAGACAGACGCGGACGCCCTCTAAACGTTATCAAGATCTAGGATTGCATTCGTTCAAACTGCGATCAGTCATTGAGCTGTCACAATATATTAACATTATTTATTTGAGCGCCTTTATGCTTCAACACCGTATTATACTTAGCACTCTCAAAACATCATGTGGATATAGTTTTCAAGATCTCTTCATCGGGGCGCTATAATGATATATCAATATTCACGTGCCTAGGGGCATTTCATTCCAAACCCTTACCGTTTTGTCAGAGTTACCAGTTATAAGTCGCATGCCCGACTTGTCAAATACGCAGCAACGAACCGGAGTCTCAGAATCTAGTGTGCCTGGAAGTAACGGTGATCTCGTAGCTTGATATGAGTTCAGAGATGAAGGGTAGTTAATAAACTCCACCATTCCGTTAGATTTCGTCAAAGCCAGTACCTGAGTAGGGCTTAGTGACATTGAATGCACATAATTGTCATTGTCACGAGTCTCCAACAAGTCTCCGTGCGGTAGTAAACATTTGGATATTAAATCCTTGCTTGCTGTTACTACGGTATCATTTGGTGCCACCTCCATAGCGCCAATTGCGCCCTGATGTGAAGTTAGCGCGTGCACAGCGTGGCCAGACCTTAGGTCCCAGAACCGTGCAGTAGAGTCGCCACTTGCACTTATAATTTGGGGATCTAGTGCTCTGCACTTGATAGATGTGATGAGACCTTGATGGCCCTTTAGTTTGAAAACTCGCTGTCGACTACGAATGTCCCATACATGAACAGAACCATCACGGCACCCTGTAGTCAAGATATTGAGAGTGGGATGTAAATCCAGAGAAGTAACACCAGTGGAATGTCCATGAAAATCACGAATTACTGCGTTCTGCTCAAGATCCCAGCATTTAGTCGAACGATCCATGCCAGCACTGAACATGTAGGGCATACGATCGGATATCGCTAATGACTGAATGGGCATTGTATGTCCTGTGAGCGTAAGCTTCCCTCTACCGCTTGCCAAATCCCAAATCTTGATTGTATTATCGCTTGATCCAGTCGCAAACCATTGGTTATCCGGCTCTACTGCAATTGTGTTGACCCATCCTTTGTGGCCCGATAAAACTTTTTTCAGCTTATAGGGAGGTTTCGGTGGTGCTTCTTGCACCGCCAGTTGTTTACTGAACTCATCTTTTTTACCGGGCACACCTATAATATCGTCGAGCGTCTTCTTAGGTTCATTCGGGATAGATTTGATCATATCAAGGAACCCTGCCAGTCCCATGGTCTCCGATATTCTATTCTCGGGTTCTACATGTTCCAGAGCTGGCTTTTTAGCTGTACTCTCTAGCGCATCTATAGACCTTTTACTCATGTTTACTCATGTCAGCCTAGTGTCCCTTAAAGCTCGTCTGATAATATTTTTAGTAAAAGACTTAAAGACTCTGAGGACTAACTGCAAAGTTGGTACTTTAACCAGAAAAGTAGCTTGTTATCTTTAAAATTTTCTACGTAAGATTCTATTTAAGCTAAGATATGCTCATCTATAGTTTGTCTAAGAGTTGCGTTCTTAGCTGAGGTATCCATGGTTCTCGTGTAATTCCATGTGGTCTTCGCTACGTTCAGGACGCTCATCGTGCACAAACTGGTCTGTGCGGTCGTGAATGTGTGACGGTGCAAAGTGACTCAATGCTTTCTTACCACGGCCCGCGATTCTTCCGAGAAAGTTACGGGTGTGATCCTTGGTATCCAGCAGAAAGTCCATGGTATCGTCTCCAAACTGGTGCTCGACATCACCGCAGCATTTGGCTTTTACTTCAGGGCAGCCGTCATCGTCGCGGACCAGTGGGGTACGAGTTCTTGCGCGTGAAACAGAGGCCCCACATCCGCAAGCGGGAGTAGTGTCACGAATAGGAGCCTTTCTAGCGCGAGCAACAGAAGCTCCACAGCCACAAGCAGGAGCAGTATCTTTTCTAGTACGTGCAACAGATGAGCCGCAGCCGCATGCTGGTGCGGTGTCGTGTCTCGGAGCTCTTCTAGCACGGGCCACTGAAGAGCCACATCCGCACGCGGGAGTAGTGTCACGAATAGGGGCTTTTCTGGCACGTGCAACCGCTGAGCTGTCGCATCCACATGATGGGGTATCAGTATCACGCATAGTATGGCCATGGCGGGTTGTGCGACGGTTGTATTCACGCTCGTGGTGGGGCGCTCTTCGAGTACCCCGATCGTGACTAGGGTGCTGGTATCCATCGCGGTGGACAGTGGAAGGACGGCGCACAGGAACATATCCACTGCGTTCGTAGCTGACGCGGCGATTGTTCTTGTTGCGTGAGTATTCGGCATTACGGATGCGGCGGTCACGGCGAGCCTTAGCGCGACGTTCTTGTACGGTACCGCGACCATGGTTCTGATGCAGTTGAACGTGGTCGACACTAGCAACAGGGCGGCGATCGTGAAGAACTTGGCTCACACGTTCGTGAATGTGCTTTGGAGTAAAATGGCTAAGTTCTCGAGCAGTTCTGTCTTTGGCGTGTTCGACGCGGTTGCGAACATGATCTTTAGTATCGATAATATAGTCGACAGCATCGTCACCATATTGATGCTCGAATTCGGTCGAAGGGCACGAAGGAGGGGCTGGAGCTGGAGCTGGGGGAGAAGCGCAGGTATCATCCTCTTCATCATCACTGCTATCCTCGCAGTCTGGAGCTGGAGCTGGGGCTGGACTGGGCGAGGGGCAACTGCCGTCGGGTTGGGCTACTACGGTAACGTATGATACAGCCTGAGGTGTGTTGCAAGGAGGAGGTGCAGGGGCAGAGCAAGCAGGAGGAGGAGGGGGAGGGGGAGGAGAAGGGCAAGCGGGAGGTGATGGAGGGCAAGCAGGTGGTGAGACGGGTGGTGAAGGAGGAGGAGAGTCTGGGCAGCCTGTGTCAATGGGTGGAGATGCAGGGACGGTTGTGATTGCCGGTAATGGGCAAGAGTCGTCGTCGTTTATGGTATCCGTTTGAGTGGCTACGACAGTCTGCCAGACAGTAGTGTCAATGTACTCGTCTTCATCGTCTGTGTCCTCGTCATCGAGTTCAAAGAGTGTGGGGGTAGCTTGCGCACATGCCGGAGTGGCAGTTATTTGATTATCCGCTGTGGGAACGAGCATCATGCTGGTAGATCCAGCGTTGAGACCGCATGGGGTGGGTTGAAGCAGTTGTGCTTGGGCGTTAGGATTAGGCACATCATCCATGACATGGCGGTTATACTCAATGTGTTCGTGGACCCGTAAAAGATTGATAGCGGGATCAAGTGCAAGAGCAGCGGCAAAAAGAAGGTGGGGAGCTCCGTAAAGAATGACAGACCGCATACTATTGTTGATGATAAGTTAGTTGGGAAAACACCGCTGTTTATAATACCCTGTCCTGCACTCTCAATAAGGAAAGGGTCTCCTCGTGGCCATCCTGTGAGTGCCACCATCGGTGCACAAGTTTAGCAGCCGATTGCCTGCACTATCGATTTCCCAAGATCGGAAATGTTTCTAACAGCATTGTAGCTTACTTTATCACCAAAGTACATTCCCATACCAACACATATTATTTAAATTGTCATCGTTTATCTAGAGACCGCTATATCCGTTGCGCCTAGAATGTGGGAAACTTGCATACTAATGCCCCAAGATATCCAAATCCCTTACCCTCAAGAGTAAAATGCTTACCTCACCCACTTTAGTTCTACATCCATGTATCCAGCCCGCTCCCACGCTAAACGCTCATTAGAGTCTTTTAAGAAGCTCTTTCCCAATGAGGGCACTCCCGCAATTGTTCTCGCAGCTGCAAAAACTATCTACTTCCCTGACTGTGACCAAACCGTACCTTTGCGTCAGGATCGCTACTTCTCGTATTTCACCGGTGCATATGATCTCCCTGATGCTTTTGTCACTTTTGCAAATGATACATTAACATTGTATCTTCCTCCCGTTGATGAGGACGACGTCATGTGGAGCGGTCTCCCTTTGTCGCCAGAGGATGCAAAGGCTAAATATGACGTTGATGAGGTTAAATACTCGACTGATATCGAAAATGATCTGAAAAGCTATAGTGACGTTCGCACAATTCCTTCGCACGCAGAGTACTGCCCTTATGCAAAGTCATGCACCCAGCTGCAGGAGGCTATCGACGAGACTCGTGCCATTAAAGATCAATTCGAGATCGAGCTCATGCGCAAAGCTAACCAAATTAGCGACAAAAGTCACCTTGCTGTCATGAGCGCTCTTCCAATTGAGCAGAATGAGGGACACATCCATGCTGAGTTTGTGTACCACTGCATGCGTCAGGGAGCCAAGGGCCAAGCGTATGACCCTATCTGTGGCTCCGGTAGCAACTGTGGTACCCTTCACTATGTTCGCAATGATGATGAGCTCGAAGGAAAGCTTCTGGTTCTCATTGATGCCGGTGCTGAATGGCAAAACTATGCTTCTGATGTTACCCGTGTCTTCCCTATTAACGGTAAGTGGACTCCTGAATGCCGTCAAATTTATGACCTGGTTCTGAAGATGCAGAGAGAGTGCATGGCCATGGTCAAGCCCGGTGCTAACTGGGAAGATCTGCACATTCACTCACACAAGGTGTTGGTTCGTGGACTTATCGATCTCGGAATTTTGCACAATGGTTCTGAGACTGAGATTTTTGAATCGGGTATTTCAACTGCCTTTTACCCCCATGGTCTGGGCCACATGATTGGTCTCAATACTCACGACACTGCTGGCCACCCCAATTACGAAGACCCCAACCCAATGCTGCGCTATTTGCGTATTCGCCGCACTCTTCAAGAAGGTAACGTTGTTACTGTCGAGCCTGGTTGCTACTTTAACAAATTCCTCCTTGAGCCTCATCTTAGTGTGGCCGAGGTATCTAAGTACATCAACCACAAGGTGTTGGAGCGCTACTGGAGTGTAGGTGGCGTCCGCATCGAAGACGACGTTGTCGTGCTTTCTGATGGCTACGAGAATCTAACGAAGATTACTAGTGACCCTGATGAGGTTGCCAAAATTGTATCTGACGGTTTGGCCAAGGGTCGCAAGGGTTTCCACTGCGTAGTTTAAGCATCACATTATAGTATTTTAAACTCATTTGTCTATATTATATTTGGTCACCTGGAGTTTAAATATATTGCCAGCTATTAGAGGTAGTTTGAGAAGTAACCGAGGTCATGCAAATAGACACAGTGGGTATGAGCATTGTGGACGACAAAATCGCATCATGACTCGCCCTCGATAGATCTGATTGCGTACTCTAATTTAGCGAAAACAGGTTGTCGGCAGGGTTGGGAATTGAGAAGAGAGAATATGCGAGCGTTGGTCAAGAGTTTTTGTACCTCAGTATTGCTTGTTAGGTCCGAGAAGTACACTATCACTCCTCTGTCAATGTAATTCTCGCAAATTTCATACAAGATTCGAGCTCCCTGGGCATCACAGTCCGTCATGCCATCCATGCTAAATATGATATGGTGAAGCTCATTTGTGATTCTCCGAGGTTTTCCTGGGTGTACCCTATTAGTACCATGCATCTCAAGTCTGCGAAGTCGGCTTTTCAGTTCACCACTATTCGCAAATGTCAGTGGCTCTGGGATCTTCACAACCAGAATTCCGGATTCGTGATTGGATGCAGTCTCCTCTGGACGCTCATCCGCGTTAACATACTCGTGTGTCCCACTCAATCGGGTGAGAATCTGGATCCTGGGTCGGGTGGAATGACGAATAACACGAAGTACAGCGACAAAGGCACCCACAGCGACACCAGCTTCAATAGACCAGAGCAGTGTGGCAATACATGACACGGCGATGGTAAACAAATCGCTACGCCCCTTAACGCGAATGTAGTATAGGATATCTTTAGGGACTTCCTCCATTAAAGCTACACCGATAGTCGTCACAACTGAACTCAAAATTCCCTTTGGTAAGTAGTAGACAAATTGCATCAGATAAATAGAGGCAAACAGAGACACAAGTGCTGCCACAATTTGCGCTAGCTGACTTTTGGCACCACTGAGAACGTTAATCTTTGACCTGCCGTATCCACCAAATGCGGGGAGGGCACTGACAGACATTCCCACTAGATTTGCTACGCCAAATGCTACCAGTTCACGGTTGGAGCTGATTGTAGTATACTCGGGTGCGGAAAAAGATCTTGCTGCAACTGTACTCTCCAAGAAACCCAGGAATCCCAAGAAAAATGCGGTAGAGAAGTTGATTTTGAAGTCTTTCCAGTATTTGGGTCGCAGCATCCAAGTGAACTCCACCTTGTCGAGACCAACGGTGCCAACGACAGGAATCCCCATACGCTCTACATCCAACGCTTTTGATATCAGCGTGGAAACAATAACCACCAGCAAGATTTCTGGGAGCAAGATCCATCTCTTATGGCCTCGCTTGATTTGGTACCGCTTGAAGTATTTGAACACCAGCATAACCGCTAATCCGCTAAATGCAAAGATTGCAGTTGGTATGTGAGTTTTTTTGGCGTTTTTAATAACCCATAAAAAGCGGTCAATGGGTGAAGCATCCGGATGCATGGTTTTCCTCATCAAGTCATGGATTCCAAGTTGTTGAGGAAGCTGGTCAACGATAATCACAAAGGCGAGACCAGTAACAAAGCCTCTTAACATTGAGGCACTCATTACTTGCTCGAGGAACCCTAGCCTCAGCAGTCCCAAACTCAGGACGATAGCACCCACCATTCCGGTCAGTAATGAAGCAACTTGAGTAGGTAAAAGATGCGAGCTACCATCTGTGTGGTGCTTGTGTGAGTAGTGGTCGGCAATCTGTCCCAGTACAAGTGATATGGCTGCTTCTGGTGCGACTACCATGCAGGGGACTGTTCCCAAAAATGCATATATTAGGGGCTGTACAATCAAGCCCAAGAGCCCGCACGATGCAGGCATATGTGCCAATGATGTGGCGTAACTCAGAGTTACCGGGATCTGGAAGGAAGCCAGCGTTAACCCAGCAAACATATCTCCCGGTAAATTACTTATATCATAGTGCTCAATCCATGCTAGAGAAGGAATATAATATGCCAGTACCCATTTCCGCACAGTGGGTGGTCGAAAATATTCACTTGTTCGCCGTGAACTTGCAGGGCGGATCAAAGGCTCAGTTTCCATATGTCCTATAGTAAACAAAAAGGCAAGGGAAAGGGGGTGGGGGGTGTTGTTCCAGATGGCATGGGTACAAATTCAGCATCTAAATTTGGCATCTCAATTAATGATCTTTTAGTATTGAATTCTAATTATTTGATACTGAGTTCCTTAGCTATCGCAACCAGTATTTCCAGGATTATATATATGCCCGCTTTCAAGCTGCATAGATCCTGCAAGTCTGCGTAATGCCCAAGCGACAATAGGCTACTAAGGCGTGCAGTTTGGCCTCTACATCAAGCAAAAAATCAACCTTATACATGACGAATACTTTCGGTCCTAACATATAATAATAATCTGAATAGCTATAACCTAGCATATATATAGGTGCGTGCTGCGATAAGCTCTTGGGTGCTATCACAACGCATATCTAAATTCTGGGTTCTCCATATCAGTAAGATCGGCAAACTCATGGTTGTATACCGTGCTGGGGAGCTTAACGTTTTTACGGTCCCTTCTCTTGTTCTCCCAGATATTTAGCGCTGTAAGAACCAAATACAAAACTAGTACAGCGGCAGAGCATGCAGCCATTGTAGTTTTAGCTGTGTTATAAATAGGAGCTTCCGCTTCTCTGAATGTCTGGGGTCCAATCAAGTTTCCTGCACAATAGCCCATCATCAATAACGCACCGCTAAGGAACTTTTTAGTGGAGCCAGCAGAGTTACTACTGATACAAGAAATAAGCGCGATGGATCCAATAGGCTGTACCCAAGCAAATAGCATTAGCGAAGCCATCTTTCCGGAATTGCTGGGTACCCATGCGATTATGCAGAGGATCACAACAAGAATTACCGCACAGGCATTGGCGTATATCATGCGGTACTTTGAGAAATAATTGAGAGCCACATATGCGGTGAGACAACAGCCGACAAGACCAACGCAGCCGCCAGCAATAGTGTACTCCATGGTTTTGGTGACAGTGAAGCCCATTCCACGGTACAATAGTGTCTGGAAGTTGGTCACACCTCCATTAGGGATATTAACAAGGATAACTGCAAGCACGTTGATGTATGTTCTAGGGTCAATGAACGTCTCAACGACCTGACTCTTCTTGAATTTGCGAGTACCGAACCCTTGCTGGTTACCTCTGATACGCTCAACTTGTGCGGCGCGTTCTTCTTCTGTCAAAAACCAAGCTGATGCGGGACTATCTGGTACCCAAAACCAAAATAAAATGCCCACTAACAATGTGAGAAGGCCTAGAATAATAAATAGGATACGCCAATTGGCAAGCGAATAAGATGCTCCATGGACATAAAGACCATAGGCGAATGCAGCACCCAGAATTGTACCCACATTGAAAAATCCAAACCAGATACAGGTGCGGCCAAACTGCTCCTCACGTTTATACCATTGAGAATTTAGGGCGATAAAAGATGGTGTGATTGATCCCTCGAATGCACCGAGCAAAACTCTACAGGCGATCAGAGCGGGAAACGTTTGTACAGCAGCAGTGCATGTCATAACGATTCCCCAAAAGCAAATAAATACGGCAGTAGTCTTTGCCAATGGTAGTTTTTGCAGCAATATACTGACTGGGATCTCGAAAACAAGGTAGCCAAGAAAAAATGAACTTCCCACCCACGAGTATTCCTCGCCGCTTAGCCCAAGTTCCTGTATCATACCCATGATAGCTGCAATACCAGTCGCTGCCTTATCTGCGAATTGGATGGCATACACAGTGCACATGATAAAGCAGATATGAATGTCGACTTTACGACGAAGTTTGGCTTCTTGCTTGTCACTCAAGACCACAGTATTGCCCAAGTACTTTGCTGCTAGATCATCAGTAGCGATATCAGCAGCTTGATCTGTAGTATTTGTAGCCGTTTGTACATGATATGCTGTAGCCTTCTCGGAGAGACTATCTGAGTGAAGTGAGTCGGACATTTGCTTTTTGAGCTGGTCCCATTGTGGTGATTTTATAGCCAAGCTTGTAGTGCATATCTCCCACCTTGTAATGCACATCCCGCCATGCCGCTGTCTTGGCAATTTCGCTAACCGAGTACACTTTGTTGACCCAGGTACCTTTTTAAGCCTTCAATTCAGGCAAGCACGAGGTCATACGACTTTTCTCGATCCAAGGAAAATATTTCGAGCATAAAATTTGCTGATTTGCCTGACTATGTTCGTTTCAATTACCTCGAAAGGCGTCTATTTACTCATACCGCTAATGCGCCTCCTGATTCATGATCCATTAAGGTGCATTATGCGCACTGATCATCAAGCGAGGCCAGCTCCCATGGTGCGAGTCAAGGCTCCTTCAAAAAGAAACTTGAATCAAAATTAAGGACAGATTTTATAAATTGGGTCCAATAATGTCTCAATGTAATTTCTCGGCAAAAATTGAGGGGACCCTTCCCCAATGCATTTCAGTTGGGAGTAGTTCGTGTGGGGTACAGATGTACAATTGTGGGGAAACTTCTAACAAGTGTCAAACAACTCAATAAAATATGGTTACTTGGTAACTCAAACTATATTTAGGGTCAGACTCGACTAATTAACCCGGTTGTTGAAGCCTTTCCTTCGACTCCCATGTGGTGCTCTCGAGCAAGTCGTTCAACGCCTCATGAGCCGCCTAATGTGGGTATACTCAATGCAGAAAGTCAAATTTACGGTATCAGGAATCGCTATAGATAGTAAGGCGTGCGAAATACGATATATTTGAGTGTCTAGTTAAGATGTATAGGTATCGGTCTTGCTGAATAGATATATGCAATCAATAAGTGGCATGTTACTTTTATGCCGTTTTATTAGAAAGCCCAAGTTGTGCTATGTTCCAGCTACCCAAACAGTGCAGATAACAGTTGTAATGCGAGTATAAGTAGCAGTTAGGTTGAGAGTAGGCTCAGAGCAATATCCAACTAGCAGATGATGACAATTATGTCCTGCAAACAAGTGCAGATTCCGAGTGGCAATAGGCGGCTAAGTCAAGCCCCTTTCTCCGCACCTCCCACCAATTTCGACCCCTCGGTGGAGGTTGAAGTTGTGGGTCGAGTGTTATCGTTGCTGTGTCAAGAGTGGAAAAGTTTACACTAAGGACGAGTTCAGGTTGTGAGTAATTTCTAGATACCATACTATTGGATACTTGGCAGTGCGTATGGATGTCTCAAAGGTCAGCTGATCCAGTGATCAAGGTCAGTAAAGCACAACTTGACTTTCAACTAGCAGGCTAGCAAGTTCGACACAAAATGAAAATACATTACCTACTGTACAGATTGATGTATACAAAAATGCGGGGTAGAGATCGGTAGCCGCAGCAACTCTGCATATCAGTATGCATGGGTTGCCAACTGGGTGAAAGCTGCCCTGGAGCTAGCCATCTCAGTAGATTCTTAGCTCAAGTCATTGCACCCAGGTCGCAGCTTAAAGAAGCTCGGTGTATCATGGCAATAAATAAGTGACGATGCCGTGAGGGGACATCACTAGCAAAGGGGTGTAAAAGGCACATTAGCACTGTGAAAATGAGTAGCACTTCTGTTAAAGTCGATGTCGCAAGGAAAAAATCTCTCTATAAGGTGTAGTATACTTTTTGAGAACTTCAAAACTTGACGGTGTCGGCTTCCCAGTTGAGACCAAGTCTCCGGTATATTGCCAACTGCACTCTTTGAAAAACCTCTTGCATCTCCTCTTCGGTTACAGTGACCTTGGCCAGCATGCTGTCGATAGTGGCGCCCCGCTGTGCCATCATGTATTGTCTAAATCCCGCAGACATTCTAGATGTGGTGTCAGTGCCCATTAGTTTTGCACGCTTGACGTGCCGAATCTCCCGTTTATAGTCGACACGAGTTTGTGCCTCGCATCCAAGATTCAATAAATATCCTTCAATGAGTTGTCGCCACTCAATAAGAGTCAACTTTCGCTGACCCGTTTGCTCTCTGAGGGCTGCGACGGTGCCCTGTGCCATTTGTGTTCTAATGTTCCTGTCTATGCGGTGCTCGGCATATAAATTAGAGTCAACAAGCCCGTTGACGATCTCATAGTCTGAAGCCTCAGGGCTCAGAATATGAATTTTATAGCCGGGTTCGATGATTTGAGGGATAATGCCGCCCCAACTTGACGGAGGGCTAGGATAGAAAAGCAAAGAGCGGACACTATTCAGAGTCCAGTCCACTAGTTGACGATGGATACAGTGTGTAAACTCTTCCGAGACATACTCATTGGCATTAGGTGGGACGGCGTCGTGGAGTGATATCACTACGTGCTCAAGATGCTGTGTGACTGGCTTTAGATTGCCTTCATAATTCAAATATGAGGGTATTACGGCTGGCATGTTTCCTGAGGTTTTGCCTATAATACTTTAAGATGTTATTGCTACTTCGAGGGTTATGTCCGTGTTTTTATATTTTCCCCCCACAGGCATGTGACCCGATGCATTAGCCTTGCACCCTCCCCCCCACCTTCGATTGGCTGCATCCGCGTGCCGCACCGTTCATCGGGCTCCTCAGTGTCAGATCTAGAGGCTACAAGGAGTATCAGGTCAACGGTTTGAATTGTAGCGTAATTAAATAGACTATTATCGAATAAATCCACGAGTTTGAGCTACCCTGCTGCTCAACCTTAGCCCTATCAAGCCCAATCCGATTATTATCGTACCCCAGATTTTGAAAATTCACATGCATATTCATGCATATCAGTGAGAAAGTCTGGCAAAACGGTATCGGCGAGCATTTTCCTCGGTGTATTCTTGTACATTTGCAATTAATCTGCTAGTGATCTGTGAATTCTAGTAGCCTAAGGGTCTGTTCACCGTTGGGGTATGCAGTCAGCCCAGATCTGAGCTCACCATCAACAGGTTTATAACAGACGTTTTACAGGGTAATACTCTTATCTCTCTACCATGACAGATTATTTAACGACCGCTTCGATGGTTTTATATGCAATCTCTGCCCCAATATGATAGCGTCACAGTCTCCCCACATATACGAACCTTATTACGCTTTTTGATGTCAGCGCGATTTAATTTATCTGCAATAGCTAACTTACTTGAAACAAGCTACTTTAGTGGGATTTCGACCCCAGTTATCGGTGATAGATCGAGGTAAATTAGTTGGGGTGCGTGAGCACGTGGGCACGTGATATCTCAAAACAGAATCGACTCTGGGCGATGGATAAGACAGTCCGATAGAGCAGCCCCCTCGATCGCAGGCGTAAAATTTCTCTATAGAGTCCTGTAGAGATAAAAGGGATACTGCTTTACACTATAGCGGCGTGTGAGTCATTAATGCTAATTTGCTCGCATTTAAACTGCGCTCATCAATTCTGTTGCATTATTCATTTGCATTATTGTGCATAGACCCTTGGGCGAAACATCCCACGCTGCACTTCCAATAGTCACGTGAGTGAGTACCATCTATCGATAAGTGGGCCTCAGCGGTAAAATGGAGATAAGAGACGATCGTGCGATATAGCATGGCTATCCTCCGGTGGTCATATATATATATAAGAATAGTACAAAAGTACACATTATAACCGTCTAAATCTCTACTACACGAGTGCAAGATATGTGCAAGTTATGTGCCATCACAACCCATCGGTCAAAGAATGGTCCGTAAAGGTAATATGAATGGACGGTAACCAATAAACCTCATGCACAGGATCAAATCTGTATAATATTATATTCTATACCTCGATGTATGTTATTTTATCCCACCATCACGTTTCTGAGTAATGATTAATGGCATGCCGAGTTTTTTTTCTATAGCTGCTTGCTTGTAATGAATGTCATTTTTCCAAAAGAGCACCAGCTTGCTTTCTCGTTCAATATCTAGCCTGATAATACCATGGCAGATACTGGTATAGGCGAGTAATTTCACCTTTTTCACCCCGGCAAGTGCTAGTGATTCACTTTTGGCGGAATTGCCTTGCTAATAATTCTTTATTTGTTTGATTCTAGAGCATTGACATACGTCTCTATAGAATTGAACCTGTAATAATCCTTTAATGGATATTAGCTCCACTGGTCGTCACGGTAATCTAATCTATCCATGGTTTAAGTCTCAGCTGATATGCCACCGGTAGTTGCCTGCGGGGATAGCGCGGGGACAGCACCAATCTTAATACTTGGCGTACACCGTTTCCGCCAGGTTCAAACCGTATTGCCTCCATATTTATAAACTCCTTGCATATCTGATGGCTTTTTTAAATAACACACCGGTGAGCTATTTCCCCACTGAGCTTATTTCTTGTGAGACCCGCTGTACTGGGAAGGTTGCGGAGAGTGCATGTATTTTCGCTTGGCGGCGTAGCTTGGTAGTATCTGGCCGGCACTGCAAATGCAGAATTACTTACACACATATAAACAATATCTCTATGCCATACGCTATGACAACAGTCTAATCAACCGAAAAGAATCGAGACACCATTGGACTCGGGAAGGAGAACTAAAGTATAGTCTTGAATCTAGACGCAGTCTGTTGTAGGGCCCACAGGTTGCAAACAAAGATTATAAAACCAGTGGTTCCAGTACCTATGCACAGCTTTATACTTGCTACATTATATAGTGCCAAATTCCGGTTAGTTCTGAGACTGTCCTCAGCTTTTCCAATTGTTTCTACTTGGTGTTCAGTCACGAGAATAGTTGTTATCTAAGTTGGACTTTTGCCACTTTTGCCACATGTCCAGGTGATTTCCTTACAATTCCACAAAGACTTATCTAACAATGTCATTGGAAATCGTGATCAAGGCCGGAGCAAAGACGTACAATGTTAGTTCAGAGAAAAGCGCCCAAGTGGGAGCGCTCAAGGCTCAGCTTGAAAGCATTGTCGATGTTCCCGCTAACCTACAGCGCTTGATCTACAGTGGACGTGTTCTCAAAGATGAGCAGACTTTGGAGTCTTTGAAGATTGAAAATGGGCACACCATCCATTTGGTCAAGAGCCAGAAGGCTGCCAATGAACCTGCTGCTTCCGCCCCTGCCGCTGCACCCCCGCTCGCAGCTGGCCAGGGTACTGGCAATGTATTGAGCGATTTGACTGGCGCGCGTTATGCAGGTCTCGCTAATCTTCCTAGTGCGTCCATTTTTGGACCTGACGGTGGAATGGGTCCCGCCCCTGACGCTGATCAGCTCATGTCTATGCTTGAGAGTCCCGAGTATGCTGAAGCCATGCAACAAATTATGCAGGACCCGGAGACTATGCTCAATGCTATTGGCTCCTCTATGCCACCCGAACAGACTGAGCAGCTGCGTCAAATGTTGCAAAATCCTGAATTTCGTCAGCTGCTTGCCGACCCTCAAGCGCAACGCCAGGCACTTCGTTTGTCTCAACAGTTGAGAGGCCTTGAAGGTGCCGACGGTGCAAATGGTCTTGCTGGCCTTGGTGCTCTTGGTGGAAATGGTGGCTTGGGTGGTCTCGGTGCCCTTGGCCTTGGTGGCCTTGGAGCTTTTGGTGGTGCAGGTGCAGGTGCAGCCGCACAAGCTCCAGTTGACAATCGCCCGCCTGAGGAGCGCTACGAAGCACAGCTCCAGCAATTGAACGAGCTTGGGTTTTATGATTTCGACCGTAACGTTACCGCACTGCGTCGTTCCGGCGGTAATGTTCAAGGAGCTATCGAGTCATTACTCGATGGTCAGGTGTGATGCTCAAGTCTGATGTTCAGGTCTGTGTCCCCCTAGCGACACCGCTCGGCAAGACAACTTGTGTCCATGATTCCAAACTGCACGAGTGTTGATGTTTTCTCTTCCTTTGCATTATATTTTTTGCGCTATATAAACTAATTTGATAACCACTAGTCAAGGCAAAACTAACAGAAAACAAACTACTTTACAACTTTGGAATGAACATACGTATTGCCCCATCAACACACACGCACATAACTTTGCGTCCCCTGGACGTTTGGCTATCAGCAATTCGTTCGTTAATTTCAAGCTTACCCAAACTATATCACTTATCACCTTGACAATAGAACCTGCATAGCTTATCGGTTTCAATAAATTATTTAAATAGCCTTTCATCAGTCTGATTTGAGATTTGAATTGCATCTTTTTGATCTATGATCTATACTTGGGGTCTCTCTTCCAATCACCTTCACTCCATTATGACTCACTGTAGGCGTTGGTTCAGTCGTAGTCGAACTGCTCTAGGTCAGAACCTAACAGAGAAAATTGTCCAAAAATATGCTGTTGGAGTTCCTTCTTCTAAAAAAGTTCAAAGTGGAGACTACTGCTCCATCAAACCAAGCCACTGCATGTCCCATGATAATTCATGGCCAGTAGCCCTCAAGTTCAAGGGTCTGGGTGCTAAGAATGTGGCCGATAATCGTCAGGTTGTGTGTACTTTAGACCACGACGTGCAGAATAAGAGTGAGAAAAACCTTGAAAAGTATCGTAATATCGAGAATTTTGCCAAAGAACAAGGCATTGATTTTTATCCTGCTGGTCGGGGTATTGGCCATCAAATCATGGTTGAGGAAGGCTATGCTTTCCCTTACAATTTGACTGTCGCTAGTGATTCGCATTCTAATACCTACGGAGGAATTGGATGTCTTGGTACTCCCGTTGTGCGTACTGATGCTGCCTCCATCTGGGCTACCGGAATGACTTGGTGGCAGATTCCTCCCGTAGCACGTGTTCATCTTAAGGGTAACCTCCAACCTGGTGTTACAGGTAAGGATGTTATTGTTGCTCTTTGTGGTGTCTTTAACAACGACGAAGTCCTGAACCACGCTATTGAATTTGTTGGCGAGGGTGTCGCGAACCTTAGCATTGACGAACGCTTGACCATTGCTAATATGACGACCGAATGGGGTGCATTGACTGGTCTTTTCCCCGTCGATGAAGCACTTTTGAAATGGTACGATGAGCGTGTCACCAAGCTTCCCCAGCCTCACGCCCGTGTGAATGCCCAACGGATTGCTGATTTGCGTTCTAATATTTTGACTGCTGATGAAGATGCTACTTATGCCAAGGAGTTGGTCCTTGACCTCGCCTCGCTCTCCCCTTGCGTATCTGGTCCCAACTCTGTCAAGGTAGCTACCCCGCTCGCCGATTTGGCAGCGCAAAACATCCCTATCAATAAAGCTTACCTTGTCTCCTGTACAAACTCCCGACTCTCTGATATCGAGGCTGCTGCTAAAGTTATCAAGGGCCACAAAGTTGCCCCCGGTGTAGAGTTCTACGTTGCAGCCGCTTCTTCCAACGTCCAGGCAGATGCCGAGAAATCGGGTGCTTGGCAAACTATGATTGATGCTGGTGCTAAACCTTTGCCTGCCGGTTGTGGTCCTTGCATTGGTCTCGGTACTGGTTTGCTTGAGAAGGGTGAGGTTGGTATCTCGGCCACTAACCGTAACTTCAAGGGCCGTATGGGCTCTCCTGAGGCATTGGCTTATCTTGCTTCCCCTGAAGTCGTGGCAGCTTCCGCTGTCTTGGGCCGCATTGGATTCCCTGCTGAAGTCGAGGGCCAGCCAGCTCCCCACCCTAAAGATATTGTCAAGAGTATCAAGGTGAATGAGAGCACTGCCGCTGCAGATGAGAATGAAGGTGCAAAGACTTCTATTCTCGAAGGATTCCCTAGCTTTATTGAAGGTGAACTTGTGCTTTGTGACGCGGATAACATCAATACCGATGCCATCTATCCCGGCAAATACACGTACCAGGATGATATCCCCAAGGAGAAAATGGCCGAAGTTTGCATGGAGAACTATGATCCTGATTTTGGTAAAAAAGTTACTGGTAGCGATATTATCGTTTCTGGATTCAACTTTGGTACTGGTAGTAGTCGTGAGCAGGCAGCCACCTGCATTCTTGCCAAGGGTATGCGTCTAGTTATTGCCGGTTCATTTGGCAACATTTTTAGCCGTAACTCCATTAACAACGCATTGCTTACACTTGAGATTCCTGCTTTGATCAATCTGCTGCGTGAGCGTTATGCTGGCAATAAAGAGCCCACTGTGCGTACTGGTCTTAAGGCTCGCTGGGATGTACCCACTGCTACTGTGACTGTGCGTGACGGCGACAAAATCATTCTCAAGCAAAAGGTCGGTGATTTGGGCGAATCCATGCAGGAGATTATCGTTGCTGGCGGCCTTGAAAGCTGGGTCAAGCGCAGACTAGAGTAGACCTGTAAATGGCCAGCTCCATGCTGTAGTATACTTAATTAAAAATAAACATTATTGTTAATAGTTTAGGCAAAACTCTTAGGTGATTAAATACCAAGAACTCAGGATGATGTTTTCTTTCTTTGATTTTTTTGATTTTCTTTAAAGAAGAAAAAAGGTATGCGATGTTCAAGCAATGGACTTGACCTCCTTGACGACCTCATCGTAGCTTTCCTGGAACTCCTTGGCCTTTTCTTTGTCCTTGATGGAACCAGCAGGAGAGATCATAACGCAAGAAGTAGGACGCTTGGTGCTACCAGCAGCACCGAGCTCCTCTTTGGATGGAATAAAGACGTACTGAACCTTGTTGTCCTCACAGAGAACAGGGATGTGAGAAATGACGTCCATGGGCCAGATATCGCTGGCAAGGACGACGAGACCCTTCTCACCCTTGCGAAGAGCCTTGACGACTTCCTTGACACCACGCTTGGCTTGCTTGTGCTTAGAGGCGCGCTTTACAGTCTTGAGGACCTTCTTGTTAAGCTTCTTTGAGGCGAGAGGAGAAGCAAATGGCACCTTTGCGGGCAATCTTTCGTCGTAGAGATCTTCAGACATTGGAAAATTTCAAAATGAGGCGCTATCCTTTTTAAGACCCTGGGGAAATCTCCTCCACAAATTCTTCAGGGGTGTTCAGGGGGTGTTATATTTTAGTGAGCAGAGATTGTGCCTCGACCGGTAGGAAATATATACTTGTTGGTTAAATGCTCAGGACTTTGAGCTGGGCTACGAGAATAGGGTGTACAGTCCATTTAATTCACCATAATCTCTATGAAGTTACAGAAAGCTATGGCGAGTCCATGCTTCCAACGCTAAACTACGCCGGCGATTTTGTACACGTGAACAAACTATGTCGAGGGGGAAAATGGTGCGATAGAGGAGATGTTATAATTGCTACAAAGCCCACAGATGCTGCTCAGAGAGTTTGCAAACGAATCATAGGTATGCCAGGGGACTACGTACGAATAGACCCGCTTGGTCCTGAAGAGTATATACGAGTACCAAAGGGTCATGTGTGGGTAACTGGAGATAACTTGGGGCAAAGTCTCGATAGCAGATCATACGGGCCACTGCCAATGGCTCTTATAAAGGGTAAAGTTTTCGCGGTAAACTCAATGAACGATTTTGCTTGGATAAAAAATGGGTTACGCGACACCGATACAGAGTAAGCGTAAAATAAACAATACACGGCTACACTTTAGGGCTATAGCTATTTAGTGTGTAAAATATGACGCGCCCAAAGAGGTTTATGCGTGGATAGTACTAATCTCGTTGATGCAAATGGCAATAATGCCATGATACCATAGAATCACGTCACTCCCTGCAAGCTGAACGACGGTTTTCCATTAGGGAGAGATCGACTGCCTATATCGCTAGTCCTCACACACATCGCTCTGACTATTCTAAACTCACTACTAATCAATGCGTCCAGTCTCGCGCAAGCCGGTAGGGTCTGGCTTCAACCCGCCGCCCCCAGGAGATTTTGTTATACAGCCTACTCCACCTGTGCCAGATCACATGGATTATCATTCCAATCCATATCACGCAGTGAGCGACCCTCCCCCAGAGCGACAAAACACCACTGCAAGTGCTCCGCAGAGAGACTGGCGTGGGCCTTATGACCAACAAAACTACAGTGCTACGTGGAACGATAGTATAGACCAATTTGAATACGATGATAGCGCCCTGGAGGTAGGACGTTCGCCACAAGACTATGGTTACGCGCCCAGTATTGTTTCACATCAAAGCGAGGCCACTGATTGGGAGTCCTCCGCCTCTGTTGTATATGAACAACCTGTTTATGAGCCACCATTACCAGCTGAACCTGTTTCTCCCCTGAGGATAAACAAACAACAAGAACCCCAGAGCCCCGAAACCCCTAGGGCAACAGCTGACCCCGAGGATCAAGCTGCTCTCGGGATTGGTACTGGTAGCGATTACATTAAGCGACGACGCAAAGCTGCGGGTATTACGTCTACCTCCAAAATGCCCAGAAGCTTGCCAGTTGGTATCAGCTCAATGCCAGTGTCCAAGCAATACACTGCACCGCCGGCGTTTGTTCGCAAAGCAATGGATATCCGATACGCACATTTGCCACAACGAATGCTGGCGAGTGAGATTGATGATGAAGACAATATACCAGATAGCCCCATTGGCAGGTTGTCTCATGACTCTAACCCGAGCATTTCCCGCCATGCGCATACACATTCGCTAACTACTGTCAATACTCACTCATCGATACGCAGGAGTACAAGCAGTGAAAGTGTTATTGAGGATACCGGTAAAATCAAACTGTTCGTTGCCAATCCGGATGATTAGGACCTGGACCCATGTCAAACTACACTGCTCACCAGCACTAATTTAAAAAAGCCTGTGTACTGGCTCTCTGTGAGACTGACCTGATTTTTTGCACACAACTTATATCCTTGGTGTATAAAGACCAATACATATCTATATAAATGTTTTTTTTTCCCTCATCTATCAAGTGCCAACACAAAACCCATTATAAAGTTAGTATAATCCATAATCATCAGTTGCTATCTAGTCATTTATTTAGTTCATTTTTTTGGAAGCCTTGGTTGGTGTCTCCTTGACTACCTTGACCTGCTGTTTCTCGACTGGCGCGGTACTCTTGACATCAGGAAGCGTGGCCAATGCCTTGTTGCCCAAGAAAACAGCAACACAACCAATCAAAGCAGAGTAGAAAATGGCCGAGAAAATAGAGAGTTTGTAGTAGTATCCCAAAAACACTGCCTCAATAGCAGCCAATGAGCCCACAAATGGCACAGCACCAAACTGCAGTCCGACTTGCGAGTTCCAAGTGGCCACAAGGCCGAGGAACAATACCCAAACAGCACCGGCAAATAGAATGGCAACCGGGGCGCTAACCATTCTAGGAGGGGCCTTGAACTCGTGCAAAATCTCGGGCTTGGGTTCATAGTTGATCTTGTTCTGCTCAGCGAACTTTTGTTTGGAGTCGTGCTTGGGCGTTTTGTCAGTTTTGCGGGCAGAAGCGGTAATTTCCAGCGGAATTGAAATGTCTGTGCCGTCGTCGGCGGCAATATACGCGCGAGCTTCCGAGACACCAGCCTCGAATTTGTCAAATGGCAAAACAGCTCTCGCCGAGTTTTTACGGATCTTGGCAGGTGCGGATTCGTATTTGCCGCTGGGTCCCTTGACAGCGACAAACGCTTGACGGGGAAGCTTCTCACCCTTGAAAGTGAATCTCACATCCAAGCTCTGATCGGGGCCAATCTGAAGGGGACGGTCAAACCCAGTGTATTCCAGCTCAACCTTATCGCCATTGTTTCGGATAGCAGCTTGTTGGTTGGTGATTGAGATGGCAAGTGCTCCAGATACTAGTGAGAGCCAATACATGATAAATGGGTGGTGTCGTGGCAAGCGCCACCACCTCAGGGGCTTTGGAAATTTACAGGTCCTGAACCCGAGTCGTAAAAAAAATCCCCACAAATGGCTGCTGAACAAAGGCAACGGCTGCAACAATTGCTCAAGGCTCCTGAAGCTAGTCTCAGAGACACCAACATTTGCAAAGCTTATTGTGTCAACTTTTGTATCAATGATCTCTTCGACAAGACTAAACAAGTGTACGGTCCCTGTTTGTATGAGCACAATAAACTACTCCAGCAGCAGTACCAACAAGGCAAGCCAATAGCCTCATTCGAGCAAGTGTTCAAGACTCAATTGAATCGCTGCTTGGACGATTGTAATGCACGAATCACTGCTGCCAAAGAAAAGATCGAGCCCAAGCAGGGCGATTACGAGCCTGAGCTGATCAAAAAGGCCGAGCAAGTAAAGGAGTTGGAGCAGACTTTAACGGTGCTCAAAACCGAGGCTGAGGCCCTTGTAGAAGTCAGCCTCCAAAAGGCGTTTGAGCATGCTAAGCAGATTGAACAGTACACTGAAAAATACAACAAGGCATTACAGGAGTTTGATGAACTTTACTATGCTTCGGCTCCCTCTGGGCATCAGCGACTCCTCATTTGTGAGGTATGTGGTTCAACTTTAAGTGTGCATGAAAATGACCAGCATTTAGGCAACCATTTTCAGGGAAAACTTCATCGTGGATTTGTCCAGGTTAGAGAAGCACACGCTCAACTGAGACGTTAATCTGTAATTGCTCAGCCGGGTACATCTACTTTCTTCATTTCAGCATTTTAGAGCTCCAAGCGGAAGGGCGATCCCTTTGGCGTATCAGTGCCACTATTAATTTATTTATGTTCGAGTAACGTTATTCTTGTCGACGTTAACCCTCGTATCTATCAAAACATTTGGACTAAATATACATTGCCACAGCTAGAAGTAGTTACCAGCCATTGGCGTTCAAATATTCGTTAAACTTCGCTAAAGCCTTGCCACGATGGCTGATTTTGTTCTTTTGTGCCTTTTCCATCTCTGCGTAGGTCTGATCAAACCCGTCTGGTTGGAACGCACAGTCCCAGCCAAAGGTTTGGGGGCCACGGGGACTCACAATCTTACCGTGAGTTTTTCCTTGAAAGATTTCAACCTTCTGGCCAGGTCCAGCACAAAATCCAACATGCGTAACGGCGTTTCCATCATTTGGGAAGCCAGAAATCATCTTGACGAGTCCTTCGGGACCTAGCTGCTTGAGAAACCACTTGATGTAGGGTCCAGGAAGCTCGCCCCACGCATCAAACTCAAGCCCGGTGTCTTCAACCATTACGGGGCCTCCAACCTGCTGAGCTGCAGCCTGAGCTTTGTGAGTGATGATATCCTCGTAGGATCCCTGAATTTCATCTAAATCGACGCTCTGGTTAATTAACCGGTCTCCTAGGATCTGCGTAATTTCAAGTAACTTATTTTTGTTTCCAGTAACAAATGTGATTTTCTCTGGCATTCTTGATACAATTGAAAATTGAAGGTGATTAAGGGGGCTATCTGATGATAATGGGGCTCATGTGTGAGAGGAGAGCGTAGGGGAATGTGTAAGGTATAATATAATATGAATTAGCTATATAAATTTATGTATACTACGAGAAACTTTGAGCCCCTCCAGGAGGTGCAACACTGCTGCCAGAGAAACGCTCTTATATTTCAACCAGAGGTGGTGGTGCGGCTTGGGCATTGAGCCCAGAATCAGGACTTGTTGCATTGCTATGTGCATGCTTTATTCTCCCCTGTATCTCTTGCACAAACGCTTTACTGAATCCGGGGAACGATCTATCCAGCTCTCTTAAACTCATTCTCACTAGTTGGAGCTGTTTCTTCACATCAGCTTTTACTGAGCGTTTCTCGACGTTATAGAATACGTGATCGATCCATAATTCGGGAGATTTGATGTTTTGTGCGAGTGTGGCCTCCTCAAGTAGTGTCATGCCCAGCCCTGTGAGTGAAGCGTCAAGCTTTCGAAGACTTAATCGCATTCGCTCAATCTTTATTCTGCATTCCGCCCGAAGAGAACGGTTTTCAACAGCTTTAAAAGCACAGTCAAAGTATTGAATGTACTCTTGGCTGCATGCATCTCGCACCTCTCGCATACTGGTAGGGACAGGGGCGGGTGGCGATGGTGCTTCCACAACTGTTGGATCAAAGTTCCAATGGTCATTACGGTCATCTACTGCAGGTGCAGCCTCAATCCGACGACATGCCCCCCCTAACGGAGGTTGACGGGCTACCTGCTCTCGAACAAGCTGCCTAAACTCCCGAGGAGGGTTTTCGTAGCGAGTTAGCCATTTTTGCTTGACCAGTTCACCAGCAGTTGAACGCTTCTCTGGGTCCTTGACAATGCACTGTGCTACAAGCGAGACGTAGTACACACTCAGTAAACCAGGGCGTGGACATCCGGACCTAGCGAGAACTGGCGCATCGTCTCGCACAATGCGCATCATCGCTTGTGTGGGCTTGTACTTGGACCAGGGTGTCTCACCGGTAACCATCTCGATAGCAATCACTCCGATCGCCCACACATCAGCTGGTGCTCCATAATAGCTCTGAGATATAACTTCAGGTGCCATCCAGAAAGGTGTACCGATGAGAGAGTTACGCAATGGGTTGGTCTCCGTTAACTGTGCACTTACTCCAAAGTCTCCCAGCTTCACAACTGCTTGACCATCAAGAAATATGTTGGCTGGTTTAATATCGCGGTGCACTATTTTCTGACTGTGGAGATAATCAACAGCCTTCAGTAGTGAATAGAGAACGTATGTGGCAGATGCTTCCGATGGTGGGCTATTGTTCTTGAGAATGCGGTGTAGCGAGTTTCCACTACAATATTCAGTACAAAGCCACACTGTAGTATCTACAAGCCCCACCTCAAGCAGTTGGAGAACATTGGGATGCTTGAGCTTGCGAAGGAAATCAATTTCGAGCAGGATATCTTCTGTGTCGCAGCTCTCGACGTCTAACATTTTGACGGCAACTACTTTGCCGGTGGAATCCATTGCTCGGTAGACCTGACCAAAAGATCCCTTCCCAATAACATCAAACAACCGATAATTTCGAGATTCAAACGGCATTGTAGTGTGCCGCACGAGTAGAAGATGTGGTGAAGAAGGGTATGCAAGCCCGAGCGATGTGGTAGACTCAATGCAACGTTTCAAAATGATATTGCACCACTCCAATACAGGAATTATATTACCTTGCGGTAATTACTTATATAATTTGGTATTCCAGACGTATTAATGTATATTTAATTCCTACTCAAAGATATCAATTTTATCATCCCCGATACTCATCATCCCTTGCTGGTGTGTGATGAGTATAACAGTAATCCCCCTTTCTGTGCAGCTCTTTACAATCTGCTTCACCATATTGCAGCTTTTCTCATCAAGTGCAGAGGTCGGCTCATCCAAAATTAGCACGCTAGGGTTTCCCATTAGTGCACGCACGATTCCAAGGCGCTGCATCTGCCCACCAGAGAGCGTACTGGTGCCAATCATTGTGTCATATCCATCCTCCATGTTCTCAATGCTATCATGAAGTCCACACTCTTTGCAGTATTTGATAGCGAGTGACTCGTAGTGCGCGGCATTCCTGGGATCGAGGCCATAGCACAGGTTCTCGAGTATAGTGCCCTCAAACAAATCAATAGGCATTTGTCCCGCAAGCAAGATCTTTTCTCTGACCAAGTCATTAGGTATCGTCAATATATCGTGGTCGTCAATGTAAATACTGCCGCTGGTGACCTGTTGGAGTTTGAGTAAGAGACGGGATAATGTAGTCTTACCACTGCCACTAGGACCTACAACTACCGTGCACTGGCCTGGAAGCAGCTTTTTGGTAAAGTTCTGAACTAGTGTATTGTCCACTGTAACATGAGAGAATGATATGCGGCCCCAATCAATTTGGCTTGCGTCCATGAAGTCTTGCTGAACCGCATCAGTTTCCAAGCAGGAATTATCTCTGTAGGCACTCATTATTCTTGGAAGTGCTTCAAAAGCATTTCCACACTGTTGAATCGCCTTGGCTACTCCATCGATGGTAACGAGACAGAAAATCAGCATGGAGAAAACAAGCATTGTTTTTTGGGCCGTATATTCTCCTGTAGATATGAGTTTGAAACCGAACCATAAAAGAAGACCTTGTGCTATGGGTGTGAATATCTCGAGGAGACCGCCGCAGATAGATGTGAAGACTGATAGCCGGACGGCAGTACTCCACAGCTCACCCTCGCGCTGGATATAGTGCTTCTCAAAAAACTTTTCGAGGTTTTGAGTTTTGACAGTACGGTATCCAGTAACAATATCCTCGAGCATGCGCTTAACCTGCAGTGCCTGACTCTCAAAGCGGGCAGTCCAGTACTGATTCACGCGCTTGTAGTAGTACGTGATTCCTACAACAATAGGGATCAGAGCTAATCCAACAAGTGCGAGCTTCCATCCAGCAGCCATTGCCCAGATCACACCTGTGAGGCCAAGAGTGATTAGATTCACCCATCCGCGCCAATAACGAACAATGATATTGCGAGTAGCTTCCATATCACCAAGCAGGAGCTTTTTATAATATGCCACATCATCCTTGCTAATAGTCTCATATTTTACCAACTTGCTGAGGATGTAGTTACGAGTGTTTCGGCTCCAGCGAGAAGAAACCACCATAAGAATGACCGCTGAATAGCTTGTCAGTGCATCTAGCGCAGATACAAGCAGTAGCAGTAGTGCCCACTTAGTAGTTTGCTGATTTTTACCTGGTAAGATACCCATAAGAAGATGAGAAAACACAAGCGAGAAAACAGGAGTTAGAACTGACTGAGCGACCACGCCCAAGAATCCTAGAAAGAGAAAGCGCTTTGAGGGTATTGTTTTGAAATATTCCAAAACTGTGAAACGACTTAGTTCATCAGTGGGGGCATCCTTAGTGGTAGTGGAAACCACCGATTCAGCCTTAGAGGTAACGTCAACCTTGACATCTTCATAGATGGTCGAAACGCGTCCCGAGCTCTCCTTTTCTGCTGCTGCGTCTTGTTGAAACATCATTGATTTGCGATTCTTCAATATCTCAAGGGATTGTGAGGCACGCTTTTTCTTCTGTCGCATAGCGGCGACGCTTTCAAACCAATGCGCCTCACCATCTTCGATTAGATGCAAGGGATAATTCTCCGGTATGTTGTCCAGATTATGTGTGATTATAACGGTGGTCAAACCTTTGCGGAAAGTACGAATGTTATCCATTAGTTCACGCTCCAGAGTAGGGTCAAGTGCTGATGTGCTTTCATCGAAAATCATTACCGGTGAGTTTGAAATCCATGCTTTAGCAAGCTGTATCCGCTGTCGCTGACCACCACTGAGCGGGAAGCTACCAGGTGTTAAAACGCCATGAGGCAAGGTATAAATAAAGTCGGCTTGGAATTCATGCAATGCAGCCTCGCAAAGTTCTTTTGTTACAGATTCAGAATGTTTGCGCGACATTTTCAAATTATCAATGATAGGGAGATCGAATAGTTTGGCATTTTGCTCGACAAGAGTTACATTCTCGTGAATCCAATGAGGCGCCATATTCTCAATCAGGTTGTTGCCGATGTACACTTTTCCTGCCTGTGTTGAGTACTGCTTTAGCAGAATAGATGCAATTGAAGATTTGCCGCATCCTGAGGGCCCAATAATATAATGAATCTCGCCAGCATTGAGATGCATGTTGAGACCACGAAGAACGAGCTCGTTTCGTGAAGGATACGAAAAAACAACATTTTCAAAGCGTATGTCCATTGGTACAGCACTTAGTGGTCTGGCCAATCCAATCGTCTTTTTAAGAGTTGTAGTCTTGTCCTGGTCCATGATTCTGTCCAATCTATCAGCAGATGCTTTACCTTCAGCAAGCAAAATAAAGGCAGTGGCAATACCTTGAAAAGCCTGAGAGCCCTCGATGCAGGCCCAAAATGTGCTCATGACCGCACCGGCTTTTAGCCCATGATTGCGGACCATATAGCTTCCAAAGAAAAATCCCTGGACAAACATCGAAAGGGTCAAGAAGCGTATAATAGCTGCCTGAATAGATGATAGCTGCCACATTCTGTTCTCGTGTTTGTACACCTGCTGCAGGAGGTCACCACATAACTGTTGTTCATACGGCTGCTTGCGAAACACCTTGACAGTAGCTAGGGCATCAAAAACAAAATGCAGTCTTGTGTTGACTGTATCTTCCACAGTCTTGCGTCTTGCAGCAGCTTTTTCCATTCCAGGTTTGAGAAACAAGATTGTGAGACAGATCAGTGGGAACCCGGCCATGCAGATCAAAGTAACTGCCCATGAATAATAGAATGCAACACCGTAACAGCTCAGAACCGTAGCCATTGTCTGAATTGCAATTGATACTGCTATACCAGTAGCTGTTTCCACTTTTTTCACGTCCTCAAATGCCTGTGATGCAACACCCACTGCTTCAGTATTCGAGTCCATCCAAGTGAGATCTCCATCGCAGTAAGTCTTGAATAGAGACAATCGGGTACGGTGCCCTACTCTAAATCCAACAAGACGCCATATGATACCATTGATAGAGCTAATTACCAGATCAACAGCAGCGATAATAAATAGCCCAGTGCATAAATTGAGAGTACTGGTCATGAATCCATGAGGAGACTTCTGGCCACTGGTAAAAAGTGTGATTTCGTTAAATAGTTTACCGATGATGATAGTAGATGCAGCAGGAATTAATGCTTCCAGAACACTGAAAACTGCACCCAAACACCATAGCAATCGGTCCTTTGTAGTGGTGTACTTTAAGAGCATAATGTGGGTCTCCTTACATGAGAGGATAGCCTCTCTCTTTTATTCTCTCATATGAAGCAGAGACCACCAAGCAGGTGTCTGGCATTGAGGTGCTCCCAAAAGAGTAATTTGCCCTAACCCATTTGTATGCCCCCTAATTAGATTGGTAGCAGCGCGAAAATAGAACGCTAAGGGATTGAGCGTAGTGAAAAATAATCCTTTTTGACGGCTACCTTACTTTTCAAAGTAAATCAAAGTCCCACCTAGCTTTGCTCGACCGAAAACAATCTAAATGTAGATAGCCGCACTACAAGGCCCTTACCCGCATATGTACCTTATATGCAAGATAATTTACAAGCTAGTGCACTTTGCCTAGGATACCCCACACTCATCTGACTTAAAGCATGAGATCTATTCTCGCCAATTGTGTATTGATGCTAGGTTCTGGCTACATGATTCACCCCAGCATGGACATCCTGATAAGTGACTCTTAGACTTTGCGCCTCAAACTTTGCCACATGCTTCTGCTCGCGTGGAAACTGGAAAACAAGCCCATTCTACTCGTAGGTGCGGGAGAAGTAGCCTCTACGCGAGTTGTTAAGCTTTTGGATGCAAAATGTGATTTACATCTGGTGGCACCCTGGGCGAATGATGAGATCAAGCAGTTAGCATCCGAGAGCAAACTAACTCTCACAAATCGTAAATTTGAGTGGTCTGATTTAGAATCCAAGGAGTGGGCAATGGTTTTAACAGCGATTGATGATCGCCAATTGAGCATCGATATCGCAAACAAGTGTCGGGAAATGCGGATACCAGTGAATGCTGCCGACATCCCCGACAGCTGTGATTTCTATTTTGGTGCCAATGTCAACAAGGGCCCACTTAAGATGCTCATCTCAACACAGGGAGCTGCTCCAGCAATTGCAAAGAAAATTCGTCAGACTATCGAGCAAACTCTTGATACCGATACCTTGATTAAAGCCATCGAGAACGTCTCATCAATGAAGAAACAGATCAGAGAGAAGTTTCCCGAAATGAATCCAGAATCTGTCAAACTTAGGATGGGTTTTGTTATGGAGTATTGCGAGACGCATTCATGGGAAGAGCTAGCTGGCCTGACCGAGGGCGAGATCAAGGGACTGGTAACTGCGATGGAGATTACAGCCAAACTAGCGAAATCCAGTTTGAATGAAAACAGTCAATGATCTGGCTCATGAGACTCGCGGAAGCTGAGAGAGAAGCTAACCATCTTCATAAACTATTCAACTGGAAAGAAACATAGATGAGATACTAAAGGCGATTATGCTAAAAATAAATAAAGAAGCAAGTATACTTGGTTTTACAAATGCATGTTGAAGCTCGCATTTTCAGCTAGAGCCGGATGGGTTTGACTCCTGATCTAACTGCCGTTCTTTGATATTCATTCTAGGGGCTTCTTTTTGTACAGCTTCTTTAATTTCTTCTTCGACACCCGGGGTATCTATTTGTAGCTGTTCGAATGCAGTGTCAAGGTCCCCAGACATCATTTCCCTGATGGCATCGACTGTGCTCATGTGGCGCGTACGAGCATATCTTTCGACTTCGTCTAGTACAAGGATATTAGATTCATATGAGAGCTGCCCGTAAGGTGCATATGCGACGTCTCTTCTAGTGACTAGTACTTCATCGCTCAATTGTCGGCGATAAAAGTGAGAGGCCAGGTAACAATGACGCGAACAATAATTGGCGGACCAAGGGAACGCGGTCAAGAGTTTAGGGCCCTTGGTTTTGTTATCGCATAAAGGATACCCGCATGTGTGTGTTATAGTCCGTTCTTGTACGAGCTCGTCGTAGTCTACGGTGGTAAAAAATCTCGAAAGAAACTTGAGGGTGTCAACGTCAATTTTGTCGAGGGCTAGAAGAATTAGCGACAAAACTAAATTACTGGCTTGCTTTTGATTCAGGAGTCCTTGTACGCCTGGGTACAGGATTCTCAGTACATCCTCGACAGACATGCGGCTAAAGTGGCGTCTCTAATTTGGGGAGGTTGTAGGTGACCTTGTCTTGATACCCGGATAAGTAGATATGAGCCGGTAAACTGAAAATAACATGTAATTAGCCAAGGAATAAGCCAATGGACTATTTCTCAAACAATATATGGCTGCCTTAAATTGAACCGAGCACCGTGCATGATGCTTGAGCTCATCTGTAAGGTTCCGGGGATAAAGTGCCAAGCAGGATTCCATAGTTTCTATAGAGTGTTGCATTGGATTCTCTCTAGGATCTATTAAGGCTGGTCATGTTCGAGCGGATACTTCCGACAGTAACCATTTCATACAACTACGCAGTTTTCAGCAACACCTCACCGTTAGCGAAATGTGTATGCTAGATAAATGTACCGACATAGGTTTTGGAGTTCAATTGAGTTGGATCATACATCCGTGCCGACATATGGCTGCCAGAAATACGGAGCTAGGGTTAGGATTATGCAGCAAGATATATATGTACACTCAATTAGTATTGGCCCTCTTACCAAATAATAAATGGTATTATTTGGTGGTAGAGAATATGGCCCCGAGCTGCTGGACGGTTATTGGGGTAAACCAACCTCCACAATTGACTGGTGTGAGGAGAACTACGTTGTGAGCCCATATGTCGCTGAGGCTATCAATACTTCGACCAATGCAGTCTTCATTTTATTGGCCGTGTATTCGCTCAGAAATATCATCGTCAATAAGCTTGAATTTAGATTTGTGATGTCTGCTCTTGGATTTATGCTGGTTGGCATCGGATCGTGGCTGTTTCACATGACTTTACGGTACGATTTCCAATTATTGGATGAGCTGCCAATGATCTATGCTACCTGTATCCCTTGTTGGAGTGTATTCCAAACTAGAAAGAATAAAGCCCAAAGTGTTGCTATCGCTTTCACAATTCTTAGTGGTGCACTCGCATTGACGATCATCTACCTTTACTTTAAGAACCCCACGATCCATCAGGCTGCGTATGGTGCCTTGAACATCACAATTGTAGTAAAATCAGTGATGCAAACCAACGCATTTGTTAAAGATGAGCACGCCAAAAGACAGCTCCGACTGACTCTGTACATGGGTTTGTTTGAGTTTCTGTTTGCTTGGTTCTTGTGGAACCTCGACATCCATGCCTGTGCATTTTGGAGATACTTTCGTCGATACATTGGCATGCCCTATGGTTTTATTTTCGAGCTTCACGGATGGTGGCACCTACTCACGGGTTCTGCTGTATACAAGTACCTTGTATACCTTGAGTACTTGAGAGTATACTCATTGGGCCGTGATAAAGATTATCAATACACTTGGAGATTCGGGTTCATTCCTGTTTGCGAGTTGACGCCAGCAGCCAAGGCACGTTTGGCAGCAACTGGAGAAATTGATGCCAAGACGAGGTAAGTAATAAAGTCGCCTCATAGATAGTTTGTACAAAAATCTGATAAAGACACGCTTTGATCTACCAGTTGAGTTTACTCTAATTTCCCAATTTATCCAATTGTTTTATTAGTTTTTTGCTTGCTAAAGTTGTGGTGCGAGTTATTTGCCTAAGCGGAAAAATGCATGAATGGGGGGCCGATTGAGTTGCAACGATACAGTTTTGAATCTCAAACTAATAAACAATTGCAGATAATTGCGTGTAGGCCAAGGCGCAGAGCCAAGTGTCGGGAAAACGACGCCTTGTAGAGATTATATAGTAAAATACTGCTGAGGATTCTAGCCCTTGATATCAATTGATTCAACTGCACGCGCTGACGGATCGCTGGGCCCTGAGAGTCTAGATGTAGTGACATAAGCAGCTTCTCTGCACAGTCGTGCACAAACTTACATGAAACAAACTTTGGTGATTTTGCAAAGCAATAGAGCGATTGAATTTAACTTTAAGTGATAAGTGGTACTATGTGTCACCTTATAGCAATTGATCTTTGTTTTGGAAGACTTTTGATACATTTCACATGTTTTGTCCAATTGCATTATTGTTATTCTCAAGAGGCTTAGCCAATCAAAGTCAACCTAAATACAACACTTGCATATGCATGATGCATAGTTATATTTCCTCATATATTCCACACACTACACCCTAGACTTCATCAACTAATATGGTTCTCGTATCGTTGAAGAACTACCTGTTTGGAAACTCGAATGCAACAAAGCCTCTCTTGCCTGCGCACAACAATCACCAGGGCTATTCGGCAGTAGACGCTGAGAGCACATCTAGCACCATTCAGTTTGATGGTATGTCCAACCCCCGCGTCATTTCTGACATCATTATTGGTTTGAGTGATGGTCTCACAGTTCCCTTTGCCTTGACTGCTGGCTTATCTAGTCTCGGTAGCACAAACCTTGTCATTACCGGTGGTCTCGCCGAGCTTGTTTCCGGAGCTATCTCCATGGGATTGGGTGGCTTTTTGGCAGCGAAGAGTGAGTCTGAGCACTATTACTCTCTTCTTCAGCGCACAAAGGCTCAACAGAGTGAAGATACCGGTGCGTTCGCCGACAATGTCCAGGAGGCACTTGGCGAGTTTAATCTTTCCCCAGAGACCATCAAAATGATGGTTGCCGACCTGGAGCAGAATGAAGACGTTGCTGCCAATTTCACTGTCAAGATGGTTCACGGCGTTGAGGAGCCTGACGCCAATCGCGAGGTCACCTCCGCTCTTACCATTGGTATCTCTTACTTTTTGGGAGGTTTCGTTCCCCTTGTCCCTTACTTTTTCTCCTCTACTGTCCACGCAGGTCTTTTGTGGAGCGTCATCTTGATGGCCGTTACCTTGTTTTTGTTTGGTTACATCAAGACTGTTGTTTCCATTGGTAGTGATTGCAGCCATATGCAGCGCTTCACTAATGGTTTATCCATGTTCATGACTGGTGGCTTGGCAGCCAGTGCTGCCTGGGGTCTTGTCAGGATTATCGACAACTGATGATTTTTTTATTTATTGATGCTACGAGATCTCATACCCATGTCATTCCACATTGAAGAATCTTTTTAATCGTGCTAATCAGCCACCATTCTTTTCCAAAGTCGTTATACTTTTGGAGGTGCCTAATTCTTTTAGTACGAGTCGAATTATTTCACGTGTGAGGATGAATTAGACAACGAGATCCTTAGACGAATTTCGCACACTATATATGCTTTTCCCTTACTTCACTATTAAGTACTAATCTATTTACCATTGTCTTCAGAACTTCTGTGAGCATGATGATGAAGAATAGAATTGGAGCAAAGGGGAATCATTTGCATTTAATAGTAAACATCTATAGGGGTAATCACGAAGAATCATTATGGGACGCCTATCTTGGAGGTCTGACCACTTCTACTAATGAACCTCCTCAAAAGATTCACCTCGGATAGATTCAGTGACGTATAGTTCGCATGGCATTAGACGCAATTCATGATATATAGACAATCCTCAGAATTATAGACAGCCTAGTTTACGTGGTATAATTATTTGAAGTTAGCTGTACATTACAGCATCTGTGAAGATCTGTGAGGTGGTATTTTGATAAGAGAAATTAAATTATTTAGGAGCTTGTGTAGAGCATTATATAGATGTATTCTCTCAATGTCAGCATAGTAGAGCACCTGTTCAACTGGCGCACATGAACATACACTAGTATATGGACACACTGGGTGGCAGGCTATATTTGTTTACATACATTGGGTTGCAGTAATTATATACAGTTTGGTTCTCATTGTTCATCAAGTTGCCATGCTAACCATTTTACTAGGGTCTTCACCTGGTATTTATGACCATTTTTTGCTATTGCTTGCTGGAATTAAGCCTCGTCGGTTAGCGTTTACTTCTATTTTAGGAACCACACCAATGACTAACGAGGCCGAGAACAGTAGCACACCCTTACCCTTGAGATAGATCAGGTGAACGGGTCCTGAAGAATGTGCACGCTCTGAGTGTTCCCACATAGTTCAGCGCCAAGATAATCGAAACAAATAGCTATAACTCCAGAGCCAAGTCATGCAGTTAGCTCTTTTTTCTACATTCCAACTTACATTCTTTAGGAACAGACGAGGGGGGGCTTAGCCCTAACCCAATTGTTATGTAGTATATATACTTTAAACCCCCGTAAACCGACTCCTTTAAGAAAATGCTTGGACAAATCTTTACTGCCGCTTTGATGCTGGCCAGCGCTAGCGCCACTGCTGACTTTGGTTTTAACATTGGTGTCAAGGATAACAACGGAAACTGCAAAACCACCGAGCAGTACGAGGAGGACTTTGACAAGTTGAGCAAGTACACTGACACTGTTAAGGTTTACGCTGCTTCTGACTGCAATACCTTGCAGAACATCGCACCTGCTCTTGCTAGCAAGAACTTCAAGATTTTCCTTGGTGTTTGGCCCACCGACGACGCTCACTTCTCTGCTGAGCAGGAGGCTCTCAAGTCTTACCTCTCTGAGGTCTCCACTGATAACGTCAAGGGTATTTTGGTCGGTTCCGAGGCCATGTACCGTGGCGATTTGACTCCTCAGGACTTGGCCGACCGCATTGGTACCATTAAGACCCTTGTTGGTGACATCAAGGACAACAACGGAAACTCCTTCTCCTCTGTTCCTGTCGGCTCTGTTGACTCTTGGAACATGTGGGTTGATGGTGCTGCCCAACCTGTCATTGAGGCCAGTGACATCATTATGGCCAACGCTTTCTCTTACTGGCAGGGTCAGACCATGGACAACGCCAGCTACTCCTTCTTTGACGATATCATGCAGGCATTGCAGACTGTCCAGACTGCCAAGGGCCAGACCGACGTCAACTTCTGGGTTGGTGAGACCGGTTGGCCCACCGAGGGTGAGACTTACAAGTCCTCTGTTCCCAACACTCAGAACGCTGCCCAGTTCTGGCAGGAGGGTATCTGCGCCATGCGCGGTTGGGGTGTCAACACTATGATCTTCGAGGCCTTTGACGAGGCTTGGAAGCCCGACACCAAGGCTGACGATGGCACCAACGTTGGTGGCAGTGAGCGCAGCTGGGGTGTTTTGTCTGAGTCTGACGGCTCTCCCAAGTACGACTTGACCTGCAAGTTCAATTAAT
This sequence comes from Wickerhamiella cacticola, assembly GCA_030564425.1. Taxonomy (NCBI): domain Eukaryota; kingdom Fungi; phylum Ascomycota; class Dipodascomycetes; order Dipodascales; family Trichomonascaceae; genus Wickerhamiella; species Wickerhamiella cacticola. Next base: position 421,708 of record JAJLUX010000003.1, on the reverse strand, counting down.
TTATACCCCCTACTGAAAAACTACTTGTATCTACTTTTTACTCATAGCCTATAACGCATTATAATCATGGAATTCCACTTGAAATCTAGGTACTAGCAAATCTAAGTTGCGGGTGTATTTCCATTAGGTGTTGGCTTTGATCCGATTGGCATGGAGATCGGATCGCACAACGCTCGGCACGTTCATCCGCCACTCCGCGCCACTGTGTGGGTCTCAGGGCCAGCACCTTATAAGCAGAATCAGTCTACCACCCACAAATGCTGTGGCTAACTCATTTCGCCATAGCACTATGCGCGCTGTCGGACTATTTTGTCTCTTCAGTACCGGAAGCAGAGTCAATAGAGCTTCCACAAATGTACAGTGGTACAATCCAGGTGCCGATAAAAGATCATGAAGAAGCAATGTATTTTTGGTACTACGAAGCAAAGTACCGAACTACCAAACCAAAGACTCTTATATGGCTAAATGGTGGTCCTGGATGCTCGTCTCTGGACGGTGCGTTGCTGGAACTTGGGCCTTTACGATTCTTGGGCGATAACAAGTTTGAGTACAATGAGGGAAATTGGGGCGAATACCTAAATGTTCTTTATCTGGATCAACCATTGGGTACTGGTTATAGCTTTCTGAATGACCCTACAGATGTAGTAAGTGATGTCGAAGCAGCAGCAGCGCTCGTCGATAAATTTCTGGAAAACTGGCTCAAAGAGTTCCCTCACCATGCTCACGATGACTTTTATTTCGGGGGTGAAAGCTATGCCGGCCAGTATATTCCTTATATCCAAAAAAGTATCACTGCAGTCGAGCCCAAGGGACTAATTCTGGCCAACCCTTGGATCGACTCGGCTCACCAGTATCTAAGCTATATGCCATTCGTCAAAGAAGTGGGGCTTATTTCTGAAGAGCACTACCCAAAACTGGAAGAACTTCATAGAGACTGTGCCACAAGTCTCAGCTCAAAGAGTGTAATCACTAGTGATGATGGCGTTTGCAATAAAATCACCAGTTTTGTGCTGGAGAAGACTGGCGGCGATGGTCGGTGCATCAATGTATATAACTACGCGTTGGACGATACATACCCATCATGCGGCCTCAACTGGCCTCAAGGTACACACGATATGCCCGTATACTTGAACCGTGAGGACGTGCTCACGGCCCTTCATGTCAATCGGTCTAGTACCACTGCTTCAAGGTGGGTTGAATGCTCTAACCTAGTACAGAACAAGTTTCGTAATTTTGGAAAGGCTACTTCCTCGAGCTTTCTTCCAGAATTACTCGATAAGGTTCCAATTATGATCATGGTGGGAGATCTCGACTTTATTTGCAATTACAAGGGCCTCGATGATATGGTGAATAGCATGTCATGGGGTGGTCAGGACATCACCACACGAGGCTGGCTCCCCGACGAAAAGACCCAAAATATCACAGTCGATGGCAAAACAGTTGGCACATATATAAGTGGTCGTAACCTCACCATGGCTCGCATCTACAATGGATCACATATGATTCCTGTTGATAAACAATTCGAAACACGAGCAATGGTTCACTGGTTCACGGGAATTACAGAAAACGTCGGCGATAAAGCACCTTTAGACGTGGCCGCTGCTGCTGCTCAATCGTCACCTGAAAAAGAGCAAGAGGAGAAGGAAAAAGAAAAACAGGCTGAAGAAGAGAGTAAGGAGGCTGCCAAAGCTCGTAAGGATGCTTACAAGAGGGCTGGAATCACCGCACTTGTTGTGATTATCCTCATGATTCTAGGATTGATGCTCTGGCTCGTTCTCAAAGGTGATGTTCATTTGAGCTGGTCTCATCTCACCAGTGGGTTCACTAGAGCCCTTTTGCATGCAGGAACTCCAGGTATTAGAAAGCCATTTGAGTATGTGAATTTGCGTACTTTCACACCGACCGGAAGACCTAGCACGATCATTGAAGAGGAAGAGGAAGAAGAGGACAACTTTACCGTTTGAGTGTATAAGCCGATAAATATAGACATTCTCAATAGACAGAAACCGAAAAAAGTTATGAGCATTTCACACCTCTAATATGCAATAATCCCCCAAAGGAGGTCACCTATACTATGTACAATGTCACTAAAACGTATACTGGCAATTAAACAGGTGATCAAATCACATCAAAAGTGTGAAACCATTGTTGAATATTGTGCCGAAGTAGACCGCCTCATTATAAGAGCGGCCAAACAGTTGCTGCTACTGTCACTAAAGCTACGATCAAAGTGGGCTGGCTTTCGTTTCTCGAGGGTAAAGCAAGGTTCTCTCAATTTGAGCTATATATTTTACGCACAAATTCACTCATGCAATTTCCAAGCTCATTAGTATTTTATTTCGGTTCAGGTTAGTGTGCTCACTAATGTACAGCGATGAGTCTGATGCTACCGTAGAATCCGATTCCGATACAGGATTGGCTCCTCTTCCTAAAATCAGTATCAAGGTGAATGGAGACTCTACGCAACAGCAGTCGTTTGGAAAGGGTGACTTTAGCTACTTAACTCTGAAGCCTGACCATGAGAACCGGCCACTGTGGATCAATCCTGAGGATGCGCGCATTATTCTTGAAAGCTTTGGTCCATTGGCTGAACAAGCCCAGGACTTCCTCGTCACAATTGCGGAACCTGTTAGTAGACCTGCGCACATCCACGAGTACCGGATCACTACTTACTCGCTTTACGCAGCAGTTTCGGTCGGTTTGGAGACGGAAGATATCATTTCAGTGCTGAATCGTCTCTCGAAAGTACCAATTCCCAACTCCATCGTTGCATTTATCCAAAACTGTACTGCCTCGTATGGTAAAATCAAGCTTGTTCTCAAACACAATAGATATTTCGTTGAGAGCGGATATCCTGATATTCTGCAGATGCTACTAAGAGACCCAGAGCTTGGCAATCTGCGCATCAATACTGTACAAGAAGATAAGGCACCCAAGCAAATTGATTTCCCCGAATCTACTGGGGAGAACCCACTGGTAAACATCGATCGAGATGAAGAGGATACTGTACACTCATTTGAAATTGCCGCAGAAAGTGTCGAAGCAGTCAAGAAAAGATGTCAGGAAATCGATTATCCGGTACTTGAGGAGTATGATTTCAGAAACGATACTCGAAACCCCAATCTCGATATTGACCTCAAACCCTCCACACAGATTCGACCATACCAGGAAAAGTCGCTTTCAAAAATGTTTGGTAATGGTCGTGCAAGGTCTGGTATCATTGTGTTGCCTTGTGGAGCAGGTAAAACACTGGTAGGAATCACTGCCGCCTGTACCATTCGCAAATCTGTGATTGTGCTTTGCACATCAAGTGTCTCTGTTATGCAATGGCGCCAGCAGTTTTTGCAATGGTGTACCATCAAACCTGAAGATATTTCGGTTTTTACAAGTGAGTCCAAGGAGAAATTCAGTGGTGATGCTGGTCTCGTTGTGAGCACGTATTCAATGGTAGCAAATACCCGTAACCGGTCGCATGATTCACAAAAGATGATGGATTTCCTCACGTCTCGGGAGTGGGGTTTTATCATTCTTGACGAGGTACACGTAGTACCTGCTGCTATGTTCAGACGAGTTGTCACAACAATTGCTGCTCACGCAAAACTCGGTCTTACCGCTACTCTTGTACGTGAAGATGACAAGATTGAGGATTTGAATTTCCTTATTGGCCCTAAACTCTACGAAGCTAACTGGATGGACTTGGCACAAAAAGGCCACATCGCCAATGTTCAGTGTGCAGAAGTTTGGTGTCCAATGACTGCTGAGTTTTACCAAGAATATATTCTAGCAGATCCCAGACGTCGCATGTTGCTTTATATTATGAATCCTACGAAATTCCAAGCGGCTCAATTCCTCATTGAGTACCACGAAAGAAGAGGTGATAAGATCATTGTTTTCAGTGACAATGTGTACGCCCTCCAAGCCTACGCGCTTAAGCTTGGAAAACCATTCATTTATGGTGCAACTCCTCAGCAAGAACGCATGATGATTCTCAAGAATTTCCAGTACAATGATAACGTTAACACCATTTTTTTGTCAAAGGTTGGTGATACCAGTATTGATTTGCCGGAAGCGACCTGCCTGATTCAGATTTCTTCACACTATGGTAGTCGTCGTCAGGAGGCTCAACGCTTGGGTCGTATTTTGCGTGCGAAAAGACGTAACGATGAGGGTTTTAATGCATTTTTCTATTCGCTTGTTTCAAAAGACACCCAGGAAATGTACTACTCTACCAAGAGACAAGCCTTTTTGGTTGATCAGGGTTATGCTTTCAAGGTGATTACCCATTTGCATGGAATAGAGGAATTGCCCAACCTAGCGTACGCCACTTTGGCTGAACGTAAGGAACTTTTGCAGATGGTTCTTTTGCAGAACGAAGATGCCGCTGGATTAGAAATTGGTGACGACGCTGATAACGTTGTTGGTCGCAACAGCAGCACTAAGAAGCCCACAAAGGTACGCAAGGTACAGGGCTCTCTAGCTGGTTTGGCCGGCGGTGAAGACATGGCCTATATTGAATACAACAAGAACAAGAACAAGGAAATGAAGAAGGGTGGTAACGGTCTGATCAACAAGCTCTACAAGAGGAAGAAGTAAAGGCATACATAAAGTAGTGATTATTTATATACAATTCAATATGAGGTCTTTGGTGGGGGTACTGCCAAAAAAGAGGTAACTTTTAGTGATTTATGCGCAAGCGACATTTCATTCTAGAGCCCAAGGGAGCTGTTTATTTCTCAAGATGCTCACGGTTCTCACCAACAACGGATTTGATCTCTTCCAGACCTGGCAAACCGAGATCTCCCTTATCCATAGGCGTATCTTTGCGAGGGACTGTACCAGTAAGTGATGCGTGAAGCATTTTAGTGGAGGCACCAATAAACTGGTTCTGGAAAGCACTACTTTGAGACAACTTACCAGCGCCAGTGAGCTTCATGACAATCTCAGAAACTTGTGTGTTGGCCATAGATGAGCTCTTAGTAGTACTAAATGCAAGATCTACAGCATCGTTAAGCTCTTGCTCAGTGATGATGTAGTCGTGGGCGTTTTGATAAAGGCTCAAAACAGCCTTGTCTCTAAGAGTTGCTTGCTCCAGCTTCGTGGTGGTTCTGTTGGCCTGTCTCTTGAGCTTCAGCTCACGTGCTTCTTCCTCAGTACGGCCGCGAACCATGGGACCATCGAGCAAAAGGCTTTGATCAATAGAAGGAAGAGTGAGCTTGGTAGCCTCGGAATCCTCAACTTTATCTAGCTCCTGGCGAACTGCCTTTGCTTCCTCATGTAGAGTTTGTCTGAAAGCAGCCCTCTTTGCCTCCATTTTCTCCTGAGCCTTGAGAGAATCTTTGAGGTATACTCTGCGGACTTTGGCACTAAGCGCCTTCCATTCTTGTTGAGGGGTTTTGCCTACAGCTCTTGTTGGTTCTTTAGCACTGTGTGCAATTTTGTACTCGACGGACTTCTCGATTTTACCGGGTGGGTTAGCGACTGATCCCTTGGGGACCATCTCGGGGTCGCTGAAGCCAGTGGGAATGCTGTCAAGAGCCTCCTGCTCAAAAGGAGCGTTCACTTTAGGAACATGGCGACGGGGTCTCGGCAACATACCCGATTTAAAGGCATGTTTGGCAATATTTTTGGTCATGACAGAACGAAGAGCGCCACTGCCGCCACTGAAATTTTTCATTAGCTGTGGTGCTGCCTTGACAATTGATAGTTTTGTAGCTTTAATTTTCGATAGAAAGACAATTTAAAATAGCTTTACAAGTTGAATTGCATCGTAGTAACTATATCATGGCCATGAGGCTGGTGTTCAAAATTCAACTATCATTAAACTAGATATTACTGGTTTAGAGGTGAAGGATGGTAAACAGCAACTAACTGCTCAACCGGATCTTGAAGTTGACGCTACCATTTCCTGGACTGACACTTTCCTGAGTCTGGCCCTGAGCAGTTTCACTGGCACTCCACTCGGAGTTGCCGCCATAGGTGAGGTATCCGTCTTGAAGCTCGAAGTCGCTAGCTTTAACAGAGCTGCCACAAGTAAAAGCCCCATCAACAATACCACAGTTACCTTTGCGAGAAGATACAGACACCCCGCCAACAGTGGATGTAATGGTAAAAGTAGCGCAACTACCACTGGTGAACCACTTTCCATTACCGATGAGACATCCAGACTGACCCTCAATACTGAGTGTGCCTCTAGAGGATCCAGAAGTTCCGGTGCTAGTTGCTTGCGAGCTTTCAGAAGATGTTTCAGTGCCGCTACTGTTGTCTCCACCGTCATCACTTCCACTGCCACTCTTGGGAACCCATTTCAGGCCATCTTTGCAAGTCGACTGGGTGATAGTGTCTGCAGGGCTGAATTTTCCGGATGCAACTGAACCCTGGAGACTGAAAAAGTACCAGACTTCCTGTAGGTTGTTTTGCTTATCGCAGCCAAGATACACTTGTTTGTTATCAAAATTCTGGGAAAGCACACTGTGAATCTCGTCCACGCTGTAAGTTTTGCTGCTATCCGGCTTGTAGCCTGCTGCCGTGAGCCATTGGTAGGTGGGGAGAGACTCGTAGAGGCTGAAGGTAGTCTCATAGAAATCACCAACGTGCTCATTAGCATTACCACCATTATAGCAATTTGGACCAAGAGTGTACATACAGGTACCATGCTTGTTGTACTCGTGTTCCCATAGCTCATCATCAGAACCGTCGTAATTCTTCCAGTAGGTACCCATCTTTGATAGCAATTCAGTTTTACCAAGACCCTGGAGAATGGAGCGAACGCCGCTGATCTCCCAGTCAGGGTTGCAAAACTGATTGTAGCCGCCAGAGCACTTATCGCTCCAAAGACCGTGTAAAGTAAATGCGTCCGAGGGACCGGTTGCGGGATTATAGTCCCAGAATTGCGTAGACAAAAAGACACCATTGGTCCCTTCATAACAACAGCTATCTGATCCGGAAGTGCCGCAACTGGGTGAACTGTCAACCGGGCAGCTGTCATGGTTAGAGGAGGTCAGGGAAGGTGCTGTATACGCATTAGCTAGCGAGAATAGAAGAGAGTACATGGTAAAACTGGTTACCATAGAGCTACTTTATACCTGAGTCGATATTCACGTGCATGCATGCAGTGCGTGGTGCATTGCAGCTCACGGTGTGCATCGATCGTTTTGAAGGTTGGTGATCAGCGCCCCCTGGCGGTTTGAAATTCGCGATAATGGCATTCAGAGCAGGCCTTGCCGTGAAATAGCCGACATTTGACCACAACTCTTTAATTGTTGCAAATAGCAGCCCGAATGTACCGAAAAAGCATCGCGTGTGCCTAGACCCTGAAACTGTACAGATGTTGTGGCTTGCATATAATCAGGCACGACGCCTTGTGTGGCAATACCTACCTGAAGATAATTAGCACAGGTTTATAAAATTAGAAGCTTTCACAATCATACCTCTCTGAGGTTTTCATCTAAACACTTCAGGAGTGTGCTTCACCACCGCCCACTACCAGCTTTTTTATGCGCACGCCAAACACCCAGGTATTCGTCACAACCCCTTTATAGTTTAAGCCCGTTAAGAATTGTTTTACTTCTTGAATCCGGATATAGGTAACTCTGGCCTTTGAATATTATCACGATAACGCTGTTTACGCATTATTATTATTGAGGACTGGTTAATGCACTGTCGATCCATCCACTATCTCTATGAAAATCAAATCTTACTGATTAGTGGGGGAGTTAATGTCGATCCTTAGAAAATCAATATTTATTATTCTAAATCATTTGAGAGCACTAGGCCAAAAATAGCAGGAGTTCCCCTCGTATTGTAGTGAGCAACAAAGTTTATCACCAATGCCACGAGCAGACCTCCGGCGATAACGAGCGGACCAATGGGATTATCGAAATGGATATTATCACGAGCTTTGATAGCTTCTACACGTCCCAGATACTGAACATAGCCCCAAATACCTGTAAATAGTGTTAATGCAAAAAGGACGTAGGCGACGGTGGTTGCAATTTCAGGGCTGCTCGAGCTGCCAACAGAGTTGTACAGAGTGAAAGTCAAAGCACTCATCAAACAAGTAATGTGTAGCCACTTGTTGAATGTACGTTCATTGGCGAGCCATACCTTGGCTTCAACTTTGACAGCGCTTTCGTTTTTGATCCACTTGCTAGGTTTGGTAACTCCGGGGGGCAAAACTACTTCTTCATCCTCAGAATCAGCGTTTTCTAAGCGCTCGCCACGATGCACCCATGTAGGATATCCAACCTCATTGCGGATAGGGCCATCATCGCTAGGCTCCTCAGGGCCAATCTCGAGGTCACTATCCTCAGAGTCACTGAAACTACTGGGATCCATCTCATCAAGCCTGAGGTTTTTAGGAGGATGCTCTTGTGCTTTTGCCGATTCTTGAGGGGCGTTAGCACTGACGTTGTAAAGATCATTGAGCCAGAACGGCAAAGTTTCGAGGCGATCTTCTTCTCCATATAAGGTAGAAATACCCTGCAAAAACTTGGTAAAGCGGTGAACTTCTTTGATCAGACCAGAGTTCTTAAGCTCCTCGACCCAGCTCAGCTTTTCGATTGCCTTCGAGTCCTCATTTTGGCGAAGACGAACCTCGAGGACGCTGTATGGGAACGTCGCAGATTCACCCTTACGGAGAACATTGGTCAACTTAACATTGGGTTGGTCAAGATCTGTGCGGTGCCAGCTATCAGGGTCGCGAATAGGATGGTCTTTGTTGAAGGAGTCCTCACGAATAAACAAAATATCAGAGTCCAGAATCACGCGAACACGGTCATCACCAGGAATCTCAAAGGCACTACGTTTGTAGACTGTACGCAATACAGGGGCAATGTTATTCTCCTGGATAAAGTTAGACAGCTCAATTGCAGCACTCTCATAATCGTCAATTAAAGTCGCCGGGGTGTTTTTCTGTTTGAGTTTCTGTACTTGCTTGGTGATGACATTGTTATTACCCTTGAGGAAGTCATCGATTTGTTTTTCCTTGAGGTTAATACGGGTAATACGTCCGTCCTCCTCATTGTGTTCCTCAAGAGTGATCAACGGGTGCTGGTAAAGGTGACCATACCAGCGGAATCTCAAAGAGGTTGGAGTGTCTTCTTCATGTCTTTTACGCTCCAGCTGAGAGTGATAGAGCATAAGATCCGGAGAGTCGCAGTAAAGAGAAGTGACAATAGGGTCGTGGCTCATCTCATCGTCGTCCTGGTCACCATTATAAACAAGGATAGGCAGACGACGTAAAATACGCGTCTTAACCTCCATCAAATTCTCGGGATGAACCCAGAACTGCAATGTAACATAGCCAGCAGAGTGATTGAGACCAACGCTCCCGATTTGAGACTTCGCGCTTTGAGTGACAGAAGCCGCAAAGTTCTCTTGCAAAAACTTGTAAAGAGCAGAAATTCTGTACAACAAAGGACTGTAATCCTCAGAGTGAAATGGCAAAGCCTGGAGTCTTACATGCAAAAGGGGTTTGACTTGATACTTTGGGTGGATGCGATCATGCTTTTTGACAATTTTGGAGAATCCGGTAAAGTTCAAACGACGGAATGCATCCAATTGCTTGGCCTGTTCAAGTATATTCTCGAGCTGGCTTTCGGTCTGTTTAGGATCGACGGTTCCTGGGCTCTCCTCGACCTTACTCTCAATTGAGGCCAGCTTTTCAGAGATTTCATCATATATTTTGGTTTCAAAAGAGTAAACTTTCTCCAGTTCCTTATCGAGCTCCTCCACAAAGTGGCTCTCATCTTCTTCGGTCCAAGCGGCGTCGCCTACGACACCTTCCTTTAACAATTTTTTCAAATGATCATACGCAAGGTAATGTTTCTTCCAAGGTGCGTAGCTTTCACTGCTAAGCTTAGCTCCGTATAACATTCAAGGCAGAAGCACGTGGGTAAGCTGGTTCAGAGAAGTGGAGGGTTGTATCGGGGGGTGGGTGGGATGCATGCGCACGTGGTGGTGATAAGCTGATGTTGGGGGCCAGTGGAGGCAAGACATAACTGTGAGATAAAATAGTATAGAAACTTGATCTCCGAGGTGTGGTTATACTTTACTTTGAGTCATATGTTGTAAATATCTTGAAGGGGAGCCTTCAGCATAAACTACTGGGATTGCTATATAGTGAGCCTGTGTCACATAATTGAAATAACTTATTTTAGAGCTGCTGTGTTCAATCGCTTCTATCATTAACGCCTAGTGGCTCGACCGCCGGTGGCACTACCACACTGACTTTGTTCAAGTTCTTGAAGACCTTCCCCATAGTCGCGAAAAACTCACCATAGTCCCCGGTTCTGTTGTCCTTTGTAAACCCATATTGCTTCAATCCAGCACTAGGGGTGCCATTAGTTGCGGCAGTTTCATTATCACTTGAATATACTGGATCAGCATCCTTCATACCTTCCCATTGCCGTGCCAAACTGTTTTGGTGGCGACGTCTCCGCTCAATTATACGCTTTTCGCGTAGCAATTTTTCGAATTCGTACATGATACGCTTGTCTCTTGCGTTCGCTGGAACTGGCAACGACAACTTGTTCTCTTTGACGGGCATCAAAAGTGGTCTCGTCTTAGTTTGGCTCGTACCACTTTCAATGTACTTGAGACGTTGGCTAAGCATCTGGTTACCATACGCAACCTCATTGCTCGGATCCACGTTCTCTATTGTCACCTCAAAGTCACTTAGGTGACGGAGCGGTGGAATTCGTGTTGAGCCATCGCCGAATGGGTTCTTCGCAATGCTCTCTGGCGTCAAATCACTTTCAAGATATGTCCAGCAAAGCCATAAGAATGCCTGTGCCCGCGACTGTGAGCCATAGTTGGGGCTCATGATGAAATCGCTAAACTTGTACGGCTCGACAAAGAACTTCTCCTCTACTTCAGCAAAGTGATTTGCAAGAATAAAAATCAGGTTGATAGGATTGGTACGCGGAGAAGAGATATCCTCCAATTCCCGGAGAGTTTGCGGCGCATCTGGGTCTTCACACGCACCCTTGAGAATGGACTTCAGGCGAGGTGCGTCCTGTAGTTGTTTGTCTTGAAGTTGATCACTAGACTGTAAAGAAGGAATCGGATGGTATGTGCGCAGCTGGGACTTCATTTCGGGGAAGAAATTGAGTGTGGTGTTCATGCGGCCAATGTTCACCAAAATGCAGACCATGGCTATATTCAGGGGCGCTGAGCCACCTCCGAGCAGCCTCTCACCCAGTATTTTGCTACATTTCGAGCTCCTAGCCATTGCATCAACGTATATCTCGGCAAAAGTCTTGTTTGGTTCTTTAGTATAGAAGTTGGTGAAGACGGCACTGGGGTTGTGGAAAACAGAATGCAAGAAATCATACTGAATGTCTGAACGCCAAAGAGGTTCACCATCTGGCTTTTTCAAATGCTTGATGCGGCTTCCTGGTGCCACACTGAACACACGTCGTTTCTTTTCCATGTCAGCCACAACAGATGTGTCTCTGCTGATGACCATGGGGGTTGAGGCGAGCACTGTTAGAGGATGCAAGGGGGATGGGGTAGTCTCTAATAAAAGTCAAAGGCACATTTTCAATCAATATTTAGTGTTTTATTTAAGAAGTGCAAGTTTAAATATTATTTATTCATTTTGTTTTACATAGCAGTATCTTGCTCATCGATAAGTCAGAGTGGCATATCCGTCTCCGTCATATCCACTCAATTGTGCTCAGGGTTTAAATGTTCGTGCTCATCAGGTCTCATGGGTAATGGCCTGATAGGCTCCTCCTCGTCGCTTATTTCAAAACTGTCATGATCGTCGGCAAATGCCCTATCATCTAGTTCCATGTCATCCTCGAGCAAACCGAGACCTGCATAATCGTATGGGACCTGTTGTTGGCGTCTTTTCATTGCCCAATAAGTTATGGGCACAACAGCTAGAAGTATAATCACCACTCCGATAAGACTGCAGCCAAGGTAGAAGAATAACCCGTGCTGTTTTTCAGTAAAGTAGCCGATCTCGGGTGCTAAAGATGAAGTTTCTGGCTCTGCATCAGCACCGGTAGGCTCATTTACTGTTTTGTCGGCGGTCCCAGTTGGGTCTTCGACAACACTGGTGGCCTCACCAGCTCCTTTCTCGATCGAGTTTGTGGCGGTTACGGTAGCGCCAGCAGGCTGAATAGAGGCACCAGCTGGTGTAGTGGCATGTCGCGTAGTCTCTGGGGCAGGCTCCAACGCCTCTTTAGCAGCATCATCGATCTGCTTGTTTTCATCTTCCCACATGTCACTGTACTTTTTCACTAGTTCAGGGTCCTCAGCCTCACCCCATAGTCTCAAGCCCCAGTTTCCAAACTCTCCGCCAAGAGGAACCTCATCATTTTCAACGGTTAGAGTCCAAGTTCCGGCAGCCTTTTCACCCCAGTGAGCAACAGATGAAAAAGTCCAGTCAATGACCGGCACTCCGGAGATATCACGAGGGCGAGGCTCAGCAAGTGTCACAGTGTTATTGGAAGGTGACGTCAGTTTGAATCTTAGAGCACCTCTTTTCTGGAACTTGTAGGAAACACGTACGTTTACGTGCTCAAGGCGCTTGAAGTTGTGTTTCTTAAGTTCCTCTTCAGTTACCTCAATACTTGTGGAATGAGACTCGCTGAAATTGAGGTTTTCATCAGTGTGAGGAGTGAAATACCAAGTTTGGGGGTTTACAGGTACCCACGCCTCGGCAACTTTAACTGCATTCTCCGCATCCAGGATACCATATCCATAGTCGTTGTGGTAGAGTTTGTTATCGTGAGTGGTAGTCCAATTGCCTCGCGACAAATCCTTAATTTCAAAGGGGATGGCTGCTTCACGACAGACATACTGGACATCACGCCAAGTAAGGTCAGGCCTTTTTTCAAGCAGCAGAGCGACGATACCAGCTACCATCGGGGCACTAGCAGATGTGCCTGTGTGGGCGCTAGTGCACGGATCGTCACCATTTTGATGCTGAGACATGGGATCACTAGAGGTAATTTTAATGTCGCGGTTACTGGAATAAGTAGAGACCAGGTTTGCACTGCATGACTCGGCATAAAAGGGGTGGTTATTGTTAATATCCACCGAAGAAACCGTGATTGAATAAATAGAGTTTGTGTAGCCGTCATAATTGCAATTATCACCGTATGCGTGGCCATTACCGCTAGCCTGCACGTAAATGCTGCCGAGTCCCTGACGACCATTCTCGATACCATTAACTATAGCCCGCTTCACGATAGCTGGAGGTCCCTCCATATGCTTTCCATCATCCTGAGGACCCCATGAACACGAGAAGATGTCATTGTGCTGTATGTAATGGTTGAGGGCTCTAGCTTCATCGTTCTGTGTCAAGGCTCCGCTCAAGATACGGATACCGGCAACCTTTGCATCGGGAGCGATGCCCACACCACAAACATCATTTAAATCAGCAGCTATTTCACCGGCACAGCGAGTGCCGTGCCAATCGTCACTGAGCTCTGGGGTTGGGAGCTGTCGATGAGCGTTATAGTCATAAGATCCATCTTGGTAAAAAGACTTTTCAAAGTCAGGGTGCGTATAGTCTAGACCATCGTCTACAATGGCTACAGTAACGTTCTTACCGGTAGCTCCTAACCGCCACGCACCCATAATATTCATATCGCGACCTGGGGTTTCAGCATTGAAGATGTGCCATTGATTGCCAAATAAAGGGTCAGAAATATTGAATTCGTCACGTATAGACTGCAAAGATTCGTCGCCACGCTTTGATAGCTTATGCGGAGTGCATGTATCAGAGTTAGCACTATGTGGGACTGCCAACAAGTCATTCTCAGAGTGCTCGCTGTAACTTACAGGGGCTCGTTTTTTGATTTTAGAGAGTTCTTGCGGAAACACCTTAATATTCTGTGACTCAAGTTCTTCTACTGCGCGTTTATGATGTCCCTTTGGTACTGAAAATAGCCAGTGGTCAGGAATCGGCATTGGCTCCACAAGATTGTGGCCGACCGTATCAGGATTTTTCACATGAGCAGCGAAATATTCAAAATTTGAATAGTCTCGAGGAGCTGGTTGCCAACTTGTACGGAAAGCTGCTTCCCATGTACTCTCTGCTGCCACGAGCGCTATCAGAGTGAGGTACATGACTAAGTTTGAGCCTCAGCCATGCCGGATCCTGACCTTTCACAGTATCTCAACAAGCAGGTGCTGCTAGTATTACAAGGTTCAAAGAGGGTTGAAGGCATCCTCAAGGGCTATGATATGTTTATGAATGTGGTTATTGAGCACGCAGCCGAGGTCAAAGCGTCAGGTCCCATTAGTATTGGTACTGCTGTGGTGAGAGGAGAAAGCATCGAGAGCGTAACCTTGAAAGAATGATATGTTAACGAGATGAAAACTCCGTCAAGAAAGCTTGCATGGTTCTCTCCTCGATCGCCCCTAATTCCAGAGAACGGCTTTAGGCTTTCTTTCAGCTGCCCCCACAAAGGCATGGATATAAAATAAATTATAGACTTTTAGCAATTTAGTTCAAGCGATCATGATATCAAAGACCTGTGCAAACATATTGACATAGAACTGTGCAGAGATGCGTTTATTGCTTTTGAGGCGCGACTTGACGCCGTGGGCAAGAAGTAAGGAATGTAACTTAGATCCCCGAGTGTATTTATGAGTTCCAAGAAGACAGTGTTGACAGCTGTTGTATTAATGTGTTCTAGCCACATTGGATGGCCCGGGTGATGGCGAGCTTTAGATGAGCATAGCGCTCACTATCTAGAAGGGCCATATCAATGCCAGGTTTACGGGCATTCGATAGCATAAAAATGTGGAGCATTAGTGTTTAGTTTACAGAGAGTTGATACAGACTTTTATTTACAGTCAACATCATCATCATAAACATCATAGCCGCCCAAGTGCTTGGAAGGATCAGAGATACGGAACCATTTGTCCTTGCCAATAGCACTCAATTGCTCCATTTCATCATCGCTCAACTTGAATATCTTGAGGTTGGAAGCAATACGGCTAGGTGTAACGGATTTGGGCAAAACCACGACGCCGCGCTGAACGTTCCAGCTCAAAACAACCTGGCCAGCGTCAATGCCATGTTTTTTGGCAATTTCGACAATGATGGGGTTATCGAGCTGGCCACGAGCAAGAGGGCAGTAAGCTTCACAGACAATGCCCTTGGACTTGCAGTAGTCAACGAGCTTCTGCTGGGGCAAGTTGGGGTGAAACTCACATTGGTTGGCAGCAGGTACAACTGTGGTGGTAGGAGCACTCAGCAACTTCTCAAGCTTGACAGAGCTAAAGTTGGACACACCAATGGCCTTGACTTTATCCTTTGGCAGCTTTTGGAATTCCTCCCAAATCTGGACAAAGTCCAAAGACTTGTCGAGGCCTAGACCCCATGAGAACTCCTCATTTGGGTTGGGAACAACTGCCACAGGCCAGTGCATCAAATAAAGGTCAACATAGTCAAGGCCCAATGCCTCGAGGGAACCCTCCAAAGCCTTTTGCGGGTTAGCAGCTTGAGTAGGCCACATCTTGGTGCAGACGAAGATTTCCTCACGGGGGATGCCGGATTCGCGAATGGCACGGCCAACAGGTTTCTCGTTCTGATAAAAGTAGGCAGCATCAATATGACGGTAGCCACTTTTCAGGGCAGTAGAGACAGCATTGAAGATTTCCTCGTCTTCGGCACCATAAGTTCCAAATGCGACAGTAGGAATAGAGGCACCGGTGTTGAGTTTGAAGGTTGTAGGGAGAGACATGTAAGAGAGGTGACGAAATTGAGGGGTATATATATACTTGCTGGCATGTTGCGGTAGCTTTACTTTTGATGTTTGGTTCAACTGCCTTAAAAAAAGTCTTTTTACACTCATAAAAATATGAAGCGGACAAGTTAGTGTGGAGAGCGCGGCTGTCGTGGTTTTTATGCGTATGCAGAGTCCATGCATCAAGGGGTATATGTCTTTTGGGGAGTGATATTTCACCCATTCTTGGGTTTTTGGATTACAGGGTGCTTAATTCACGTTGTATTGGTGCTACTAGCGAGCACTGCAGTGCGGCTTTTAAGGCTTCCAGGCAGTTGACATGCATGAATTATGCAGGATTGTGTGCAGAGGGGCAAAGCATTGATCCGAGGCGTCAACAGTGCATCCAATGTTAGCGTGGACAATAGCAGCTAGTACGATTCTGATAATCACAGACTAAATGCGACAACCTATAGTCGTCATTAATGTTGGATGAGCGTTCGCCGAGTCAAAGTCCTTGTTGAGTGGCTTGATATATGTTTGAGTTGCTATTGCATAGAAGCAGCCTTAAAGAATTAATGTTGTTTGAGTATTCTGATGTTCATAGTATACATTTAGTCTGGGCTGGACTGGCAGTGTTTAGTTGTGAGCTGTAAATCAGCGTCTAAGAATTAAATTCGATAAACCCCATGACGGAAAACTGGCAGTGACACCTGGTCAATGAAACAATTCAAAAGGGTATGACCTTCTGATTAACCGTTGGCAATACTTCTTCAACCCCTCGTCATGGATTCAAGCCGACCTTGGCCTCTCTACAACCGCAGTCGTTGAAAGGCAGTACTCGATTAGTCCAAAGTGCCAGTTGTGCCTTTAATTTCACCGTAGTTCACATCTATATTGAAATTGTGGTTACCTCACTCAAAACGAGTGTTTAAATACTATAAGCACCCTTGGGCACTAGTAATCACAACAATGTCAGTCAAACGTATCTCAGCTCTCCAAACCCCTTCTGCTTCTTTGATCTTTTTACACGGTTTAGGTGACACCTGTGATGGATGGTCCTCGATTCTTAGCCAAGAACTTCACCGTTCGCAAGATCTGCAGCACATTAACCTAGTTTTGCCTACTGCACCTATCCAGTACGTTTCCGGGTTTGGCGATCGCAGCACCAGCTGGTTTGACATCAAAGCAATGGGTTCTCGTATCGGTGAAGGCAGTGACGGATACCTTGACTCAATTGCAACTATCAAGAAGCTTGTTCAAGACGAGATTGAAAAGGGGATCCCTGCCAACCGTATTGTAGTTGGCGGGTTTTCACAAGGTGGTGCACTGGCCCTTGGTAGTGCTATTCTCCTTGACACAAAACTAGCCGGTTTTATCTCACACTCGGGGTTCTTGGTCGACCAATTGAACGTAGAGCCAAAGCAACAGCCCGTCAACCTAAACACTCCATTGATCATGATTCAGGGTAAAGCGGATCAAGTTGTCGAGTACCCCGTTGCTGAGGCCTCTTATAAGGTCATTAAAGATATATACAAGTTCACTGATGTGGCTTGGAAAACCTACAATGGTCTTCCTCACTCTGCAGATGCAAACACCCTTTCTGATATGAAGGCATTTCTCAAAAAGACTCTATCAGCAAACTGAACCAAAAATTCAAATATAAAAATAGATTTTAGAACAAAAAAATTAAATTAAATATTCAAGAAGTTGAAGAGTCACTGTTAAAGCGTTCGAATTGAGCCATAACCATTCCAGCAGTGGCAGCACTGCTAAAAGTCACAAAGCACCCAACTACGAGTGACAAAAGGGCGAGCCTTGCAACGGTAGCCTTACGCTCAGGGCACAAGGAACCTAAAACACCAATCTGGATACCAACAGATCCCAAGTTTGAGAATCCGCAGAGGGCATATGTGGCCAACATACGACTGCGATCGCTCAAGTCAGCGTACTCGGGGTCGGTCATCATAGTTGTGTAGGCAACAAATTCGTTTTGAATGAATTTAGTACCCATAAGCTTGGCGACCTTGTAAAGGTCTTGATCACGAGAGACACCAATCAAAAAGGACACCGGGTAGAAGATATATCCAGTGATCTGTTCCAAAGTAAGATGGGGAATTCCCCAAAATTGTCCAAACCAGGTGAGAAGCGCATTGAACAGTGAGACGAGCGCAATAATACACAGAATATTAGTACCAATACTCAAAGCGACTTGAAGACCAAGCATAGCTCCGTTTGAAAATGCATGCACAACGTTGTGAGCTTCCTCAGTGGCATCTTCAGGCACAACAATTTGGTTAGCAGTCAATGGCTCATCAATTTCAGGCAAAACCATCTTGGCTGCGGCGATACTGGCTGGGATACTCATGACACAAGAGGTAATAAGGGCACCAGCATTGAGACCAAGAGAGATATAAGAAGCCAGCATTGATCCGGATACAGTGGCATAACCAGAGACCAAAATCTGGAAAATTTCGGCATCAGTCATGTGTTTAATAAATGGCTTGACAAGGACAGCGCTTTCACCCTGACCAACGAAGGGGGTGGCAGCGGCAACAACGGCTTCAGCACCGGAGACTTGCATGAGCCAGAAGAACATGTAGGCAAATTTACCGATAAGCCACTGGAGTACACCAATGTAGTACCAAATATGAATGAATGCAATAAAGAACACGATACTTGGCAAACCAGTCAAGGCGAAAAAGGGATGGGCAGAGACCCAAGGGTCGGAAAGCAAAAAGGAGATACCATCATGGGCAAAGCCAAGCAACTCACGAGCCAAAAACGAGATCCAGTTGAAAAAATCGTAACCGGCCTTGGTACGCAATACAAAAAGAGCAATAACATATTGTAAGAAGATTCCCATAAAGACAGTGTGCCATCTGATTCTTCTCTTGTGTTCACTAGCTAGGAAGAACCCAACGTAAAACACGACAAAGCCAAAGAAGGATACTGCACGATCTCTGCGTAAACTCTGAGACTCATACTCTGGGGTGGCAAAAGTGGGGACCAAAACCATAAATAAAACAACAAGAAGCTCGCAAAATGGCCAGAACCTTTGTGGGATGGAGTTTCTAACCGGGATAAATGTACGCTGGTAAATCCAGTTTGCACCATCCAAAAGAGGACGTGTACGAACGTAGAGAGTAATAAAACGAATCATCAACAGAATCCACAGTACAGTGGGGATCAACCATCTATGGCGAGTCTTTTCTTGGGCAATAATGGAAATCCACCAAGAGGTGAAAAACATGGCAAAGAAAAGGACAATAATCCACTTGTTGCGCTTGAAAAAAACTCTGAACTTACGGTATGGAGTATTTTCGTCGTTGCTTTGGTGGGAACTGCTGTACTCCCCATCTGTACCGACAGTCTCTTCCTGCACTATAGCCTTCTCTCCCCTGGAATCTTGATCTTTGGCAGTGTGCAAATGATGTAAATTAGGTGGGTCCACACGGCCAGGGACTTCAGGGCTCAAATACGTCCTGTCACCGACTTTTGTCTGGTTTTCAGGCAAGAGCCCAGGGTCAGTGGTCGTGGGATGGTCTGGCCGTTTAGCCAAGTCTATTTTGCTAAATTCGTGTTCAATAGACTTGGCTGCACTAGCCACAGGGCTGAGAGGGTTTGGCATGCAGTTTACCACTAATCGGGTCACTCTTCCATTTATATCAACCCTAGGGCTCGAAGGTGCCTCGCATCCTGCATACAGTCAAATGCAACCCTAGTGCATGTCAATTTTTTTTTCTCTAAAGATGGATAGGCTGTATCGTGCGAATACCTTGCAGATACCCATTTGTGAAACGTAGTTTCTATATTTCCAAGTTTATTTTCTAGTTTATAACCCGTCAGGATCTCCATGAACCTTATCGAGTGCCTGAACATCTAACTGCATATGCGCGAGATATCACAAACTAATCTTCAGATTCATCACTGTTCCGACGTTCTCTTTTACTTTTATGTTTTGGTTCTATATTCATAGGTCGCATGCTTGTGCCGATCGCCGTAGATGTGTCTGAGTTGTCGGTACGCGCTTGAGAGGCCCCGTGAAGAAATGAGTTAATTTCTGGGAAAGCACTTGAAGAACAATTGGTTCTAGTGAAATCCGGAGGTCGGTGGCTCGTTTTTTCCGAGCATCAGCCTTGTCAGTTGGAGATTTGCCCGCCACATTTCCCCCCGCATTTGATATGCACATTGTGTAGGCAAGCACTTTTGAGTCAGCATAGCCGTGTTTTTATGCTTCCCATTAGCATTTTTGTATTTCATTGCTATTGAGGAATACTGTTTCTCCTGAATATTCAAGACATGGCACTCGCCCCCATTATGCAGGATGTGTTTTGACCCCAATTTCTTCATGCACGCCACGCATGAACTCCATACGGAATAAGATAGTCCCCAAGTTCTTATGTTTGAGCAAGTTAGCAGCGTATGTTATTTTTTCTTTTTTGTGACTACGAATCCACCCTATTATTCTCTACCCTTGGGGAAAATTGAGCGCATAAATCAGTATCTTTTAATAATCGCTTATCACCCCATACCCTGTTGTAAGCCGCAAACGTCATGACTTGATAAAGCTCATATACATTTTTAAGTAGCTAATTCAAAACAATAAATATAAAAAATAAACCCCCATCTGCGACTAAAGTCGCGTGTTATGAAGCTCCCACTCACTGTTTTACCCTCGCATACGCAACACCGCTGGTGGGGTAATGCAAGCCCCAGTTTTTCGGCTCAAACCGGTTACATATTCCCACTACAGAATTTGTGGTTGGGATCGAATTCAATAGCTCACGCCTGCCTATATATAGCATAATAACGTGCATACATGAGCGAGCGAGATGGTCGATCGGTTTTACCCAAATTGAAAAATGTCTAGTATGCACTCTATAGAGTCAAAACCCTCTGAAAAGTATTCTACAAAGTATTTGCTGCAACTATCGTCCCACAAGAAGATCATCAGTCCATCGCGCACTCTTAAGTCGCCAAGCAAATAAAGGGGTAATGTAATGACCTAATTGAGAAGAAAAAGAAAAATGGGCAAAAGCTACCGGTCTCCTAAACTAAAGAGCCAAATGAAAGCTAGCATATTTGTGTATTCCTGAAACTAAACATTTAATTCGTTTGCCCGAAACAGCGGTCTGATATGCCCCCTGATTGGCCGATGAAGTACCAGTTCGGTTCACGGCTGCATAACCGAACCGTAACACGCATTGGTCGGGTAAGACATTGAGAAAACATTCGCGACCATATATTGAGTAGAACACTACAGTATACTAGGCCGGTTGTAATTGCAGAAATTTCATGCCTAATTTCAACAGTGTAGCTACTTTTTTAGCTAGAAATGAGCAATGGCACATGCCAAAATGCTTACAAATGTAATGGGCCAAGCCGCCGGGGTAATTACTCCCACAGACAGAGACATTTCATACAATGGTTACAGAAGAATTCGGAAGAGTGAAATTTTTGGGTCAATCCCTTGTTGAAGCCTGTAAGGAGTTCAGCCATAAGCCAAAGAAGCCAGAATTCGATTCCCAAGATGCACCATCACAGCAGGGTAAAGTATGGATCGTTACCGGCAGTACCTCAGGCATTGGCTTTGAAGTAGCATGCCAGCTTGCTGAATTGGGCGCACACGTGTGGCTCACCGGCCGTGATGAATCGAAAGCAAAGGATCATGTAGAGATGTTGAAAAAACGTGTTGGGCCGAACGCTAAAGTCGACTATCTTTTGCTTGATTTTGCTGATCTTCGCAGTATCAAGCCTGGCCTTGTGCCATTTTTCCAATCCAAGAGTCAATTGCATGGCATAGTCCACAATGCGGGCGTCATGCTCACGCCTAGCACTGCCAAGACCGTTCAAGGATATGAAATGCAACTGGGCACCAATTGCCTTGCTCCTTGGCTTTTACAGAAACTTCTTGACCCCATCCTTCTTGAGTCAACTGCCACTAATGAGGGTCGCATCGTATGGGTTTCAAGTCTGGCCCATTACGGTGCTCCATACAATGGGACCATCATTGCTCAAAAGCCGGCAAAGATTGGAGTTCATGTGGAGGCATATAGTCAGTCCAAGGCAATTGATGCTATGATGTCTATCCAATGGAGCAAACTGCACCCTGAAGCTAACGTCAAGAGTATTTCCGTTCACCCAGGTGTTATCAAGAGTAATCTGAGTCGTGAACTGCCAGGCGTGGTTGCCAATGCCCTTACAAAATGCTCATGGCCTGTCGAATTTGGTGCTGCAAGTGAGCTGGCTGCTGCGTTGAGTGATGTGCCCAATAACTCTTATATTGTGCCATTTGGTCGGATTGGCAAGATGCGTCCCGATATTCGTGCTGCAGCTGAGAAGGATTTAGTCCTTTCAGAATGGCTAGACAAGCAAGTCAGTACTTATGCCTAAGGCCACATGTGTGGATATCTATTAAGTTATACATATACACGTAAAGAATAATATATTAAGGTGCTAGTAAGCGTTTCGGTTTATTCATAGCTCACAGGATCGTACTTGCTACGCTTTTGGTCTCTCTTGATACTCTCTTCAGCACTAACATCTGTACGAGTAGCGTGTAGCTCGTCCACGTCGATTTCTTGGACGTCCTGCTGCTGGTGAGTTCCGATACGTCTTCTTTTGAGGTTTGTCCGTGCCTGTACTGGCAAGTAGTAAGCCACCTCTTTATCCAGAGAGATAACGATCTCGTCGTATTTGTTTTTGGACTTGATGTGGACCGCCTCATAGTCCTGGACCTTGTTGAGATCGAACTGTTCATCATCGCGTGCATCTGAGGTGTCGCGTTTTCCTTCGAGTGACTGCTCGGCTTGCTGCTCTGAAGGGGTGAAAAAGGATACAAAATCTTGCTGCTCGACCTTGGATGTAGTAAACACCGACGTTGCCAGCTGTGCCCGGTTGAGTTCAACCTGTTTGTTTTGACTGAGGGCAGCTGAACCAACCATACGCAATGACTCGACAAAAAGGTCTAGTTGCTTTGTATCTGGAATAAACTTCCAAGACTTGACTGCCTTGACAGGCTTCTTGGGGTGCTTGAGTTCCGAGAGAGGAACGCATGCCAAATCGAATGATTCTTCGACCTTTTTGAGCTGCTCATTAGGTGATTCAGAGTCTGAGCCCATTGATCTACGTGAGCCTGATCCTCTCAGCATGGCATTGCTGCTATATTCTGTGCGACGCAAAAATGCTACTGAAGTAGATGCTGGAGCACCAGCACTTGGGTCTTCCAAAAGAGCGGCATCTTCGGGGTCAAGCTCTGTTGCAGGGGGGATATCGAACATTGAGCTTTCAAAAGAGTGTGGAGCCTCGATCAAATCAATCGGCATACCCAAGTTGACATCCACTGTAGGGTCCAACGGTTGCGAGTAAACCAGGGTGGAAAGAGACCCTGCACTGAGCAAGTTATCAAAGTTTACTTCGTTTTTGAGCAGTTTTGGGCCGCAGGGAGGCGGAGGCAACGCGTTTTGGTACCGCACCCTAACAATGTAGTCTTGCCTGCTCATTGTGGTGCGTGCTGACTGAAGGGCGGACAATACATAAAGGACCCTGTCAGAAGGGGTGGTGTGCGTAGAGATGAGTTTGGGTAAATCTATGCAGATATTCCAAACTCAAAAGTTAATAAATTAAATTATGATAGCTGGATATGTACAAGCACGTCTGCAAGTAGAAAACCCAGCACCCCTCGGTACCTTGCACGTTCCGTCCTGACATGCATCCCGTACAAGTGTCGAACGACGCCTGTTTCACGGTGCGGTACTCGACGAAACCGGACAAAATAGGGGAACGGGAACTGAATTTATCACATCAGGGGAAAGAGTACCTTCTAAAGTCAGGTGATACTGAATACAAGGGAGGTGCCACGCCTGGTAAGGAGGTTGAAGCGATACTGATTTGGGACAATGACAAGAATGAGTACGTATTGCACTTTGTAGAGCACAATTTACGAGTTTCTAAAGTTCTCAAACGACCAAAGCAGCCCCCCAAGTCCACCCAAGTCTCAAGAGCCGCCACCCCCGTAGTGGTATCCACACCACCACTGACCAGACCAGAAATAGAACTTCCAAAAGTTGCTGTACCTACTACTTCCGAGTCTCAATCCTCAGATGAATCAAGTGCAAGTGATGCAGATGATTACGGCGATTTAGCAAATGAACTGGAAGGTGAGCTCGGCACCCTCGACTCGGCTGCTACAGTTATCGGTACTGCAGGTGCCGGTGTGGACGATGAGGAAATCTCCAGTGAAGAAGAGTGATTGAAACTAGCTAGCATGTACATTATTTATCGCATTGTAATTATTTTTTTCTTAATACAGAGCGGCCATAGAGCGCATTCAAAGACAAAGCGATAAGCATGGCCTATTTACGGGGTGTGCGCAAAGTCAATGTTGAGCTCTGAACAAAATCCAGAATTTCTTTCGCCTTGACAGTACATTCACTACTACTCCAATCAGTCTCCAATAAAACTGGATGTTTGATACCTCTCTCATATAGTACTTCGGATGCACGCACGCGAACGCTGCTAAAAGGGCTGGCACACAATTTTGCCAAGCGCTCTAGTGCCCGCTTATCATCAATAAATCCTAAAACTTCGACACCTGCAGTTATACGAGCAATCTCGCGAGTATTAATGGTGGCATTGTATCCAAGCCTGAGTAGTTGTTGGTGATCATAAGCATCTGTGTACCCCAGCTCTAGTGTTTTGATAACTGTTCGCAGAGTGCTTAGCCCTAGCTCGCCTTGCCACCCCAGTTTAAGAATATCTGGTGTTAACCGCTCAATGTTGTTGATCAGCGCGTAAAGAGCTCCAGTAGCTGCCTCTATGTTGCCAGATCTACCGCCAATACAGATAACTAAACCTGCAGCTACTACTGATGGAGGGGCTTGTCTTAAAACGGAGTTGAAATACTTGGCGGGAGTATCGGTATTTAATTCGGCACCACTCATTTGAAGACACTCGCAGCTCATGGCTCGAACTCGATCGAGACTTTCGCTTGCCATTCGCCATAGTGATGCTAAAGACCTGTCATTAAACAACTTCCATTCTTTGATTTTCGTTATCGCCGCCATACGAACCCATGACCCGACATCTCCTCTAGCATCTCTCTGGTAATCATCTAGTGCATTCAAAACAATCGATTCGGCTTTATCACACCTATCGAGGTTCTGAATCACAATTGTACGACTTTGAGGGTCTTTAACGGTGGCCACCTCGAGCAGCAGCTTCTTGTTATAGGCAGCTAAAGCCACGGCATAAGAGGGGCTTTCGTCTATATGCTGAATCCACTCTGCGGAATAGTCCTCTTTAAGCAGGGGAACTAGCTCTTTGATTTGCTCAAGTGCTGTCTCGCTTGAGGTCCACATGCATTTTTGCATGTAAGGTCCTGGTGATTCTACGCATTTCAAAAAGGCTAGAAAACCTTCACAAACTAGTTCAGAAGTAAAGTCAAAACTGTAGCTGAGTATTTTCTCCAGAGGGCCCTGCTCTCCCCGGTAGACGGCTCCTAGTGCGCATAAGACACCATGCTTTATGTCTTGATCAGGCACCTCGAACAGGGCTAATAAGTCATCTATAGGTGGGGACTCGAATAGAGCCAAACTTTTTGCTGCTAGTCTCCTCATTTTCACATCCCAGCTGCATACTCCATGCTGTATGAGGTACCGAAGCTGCGGTTGAGGATCGATGCATGGGGCTATTTCAAGGTAGCACTGCGTAACTTGACCAACAGACTGGAAATTAAGCAATTCAATTATATGAAGCATTTTGCTTGTTTCTATCCCATGATGTCGCCCCAATCCCTCTTGAAGAGCCGCTGCTGCCGCCCGACGGATGTTGACTTCACGATCGAAACAAGCCAAACCCAGCAGTGATGTATAACAAAAGCTCAAAAATTTTTGATCTAGCGTGCTAAAAGATTTGAATACAGCCCAGCACACATAGCACCCGGCATCTCTCACGTTGGCGCCCACAGAACAGCTCACACGCTTTTGCTCGAAATGTAGCGCATCATCCAGCACGGCTTCAAGAGCATGATAGTCGAGAGGTACTTTGTGTCTAAGCAGCTCAGCAATGAATAGTAGCGAGCCATGCCATCTGTCGTCTGAAACAAGACTTAGTCGGTCACGACCTTCAATCTGATCAGCCTGAAGCCCAGCGAGAATCTCTTGTTGAATCTCATCGGCGGCTTCAAGTTCTCCGCTTTCCCTCATACTTGAGCATAGGCGTGCAAGAGCTTTGGCACTAGAGTATCGCAGGCTAGTACTCTTGCTACTAAGAGTTTCAAAAAGAAAGTTGATCGTATCTTCTGTGGACTCCAAGTATAAGCATTGTAATGCAATTCTGGTTCTTATCTTGATTGCAAGCTTGAGCTCAATGTCACCCTCAGCTTTGGAGCAGATGTTGATAAACTCGTTTGGATACCACACTTTTGAGCGGCTCAAATGAGCCAAAACTTGAAGAGTACCGGTAATCCCTGGCTGATTGTTGAGGAATTTCTGAGTATTTTGTGCTGGGTTGGCTCTTGATATCAAACGAGCCATAACAATCGCCGCTGCATCACGTTCTTTCGATGGCCGGCTCAGATATCGCGTACAAAGGTCATGGATGGCATCAAAAAGGTTATCGCCCAAAGTTTCAAGGTCAAACGGTAGTAGTAAAAGTGTAGCGAGCCATAACAACAGAATGTATCTGCTCCTCCAGTCAAGAGTAGCCCCGCTTATATGTTTGACGATCTCATCCAAGAGTGCGGGATCAGTATCGAGAAACTTGGATACCTGCTTGTATCCACGAACATTACACAATATATAAAGCGTATTGAGAGGCCAAACAAGCTCTCGATCAGCGAGATATATTGAAGTTAGGGATCTCACTAATTTCTCCAGAATTGGATCCAAAAGATGCGGGTTCTCGAAAAATTTATGCAGTTCTGTATCCAGGGGTGTATTTAAAGCATCTTTGGGGCCATCAATCTCTTTTACAAGCTCTAAAATAGACGCCATACGCCACAGCCTTTAGCCACTTACTAGTCGGACGGGGCACTAGTTGGTCAAATAGTAGCAGTGATAGGAGCCCACTAAACACGCCAATTCTACCATGCGACAATATAAATTAAAATATGGTATAAGATCGTATAAGTACATCCCTATAAAGTGCAATAATTTTGACAGCAGAGTCAACTTGTAGGGACCTAATTGCGCAAGTAGTCACGCATCATATCACCAACCCTGCTGGCTCCAGTTTCCAATACATTTTTGAAATCGTTGATATCCATCTTGGCTGCTCTTTCAGCAATGTCACGAGCAGCGGCAACATAGTCTGCTCCTTGGGCGGTGTGTGTAGACTCCTCAGGGCGACCATGATAAGCTGATGAAGAGATTGATGATGCGCCCTTGAAACTTTGGAGGCGAGCCTTGGCTTCTGCATTAGCTTGCTCATCATAAGAACCTCTGTTGAAGTACTGGTCGCTTGAAATGGCCTTTGAGCTGCCAAACTTCTGAGCCACCTGAGAAGTAGCTGGGTTGTAATTGTCTACTACCTTGGGTTTAGTGACCTGGGTCTGGGGCTCAGCGTTTGCAGCAGTTTGGCCGAAACCGTAACGTTTGAATGTGGGTGCAGGAGTAGCAGCCGGCACTGCGGGGCTAGCGCTAGCCGAAGAAGGAGTATTGGACGAAGTAGTGGGGTTCCCATAGGCTTGAGAGACTGGGAGGGGCTTATCTGCACTGGGAACAACGGTCTCGACCTCAGCTGCGCTCAAAACAGGGGCCGCGGACTTTGACTCCTCAGCTTCCTTTTCGAGCTGGTCAAAGTCAATGTCTACAGTCTTCTTAGGCTTAGCCTTGGGCTTGGCTTTCCCAAGAATGCTCTTTTTTGTGGTCTTTGAGGCTTGGACTTTGGAGGCAGCAGGAGTAGCGCTAGTAGTCACACTGGCGGCAGGAGCAGCAGCAGCAGCGTTGGCCGAAGGGGTAGCAGGTCTGGAGGTGTTAGCACTAGGAATACGAGCAGGGCGCTCCCAAGAGCTAAAGAAGTCCTCTTTAGAAGTGGTAGAGCTCAGAGAAGCGGAGCTGCCGGTAGATCCCAAGTTGACCTGTTCGACACCCTCAAGGACGCGCTCACCAGGATAAGTAGCAGCATCATTAGCTGTTCTACGCTCCAACTCTTTGAGCCATGCCTTTGCAGTTGGACTCTGGTACTTTTGGGGAGTTGCTTGCTGGCCAAGCAGCGAAGAGCCACCATTCTTCATCCAGAAGTCACGAGCAGACTTGTTTCCACCAAGCTTCATGTTACGCAAATGGCCAATATTCCAATTATCCATAGTGACGCTCCGTACAAATGTCAAGTGAACACCCATATTCCGGTGCAGCGCGGAACAATCGTAGCAGATGAAGGTACCATGCGTGGCACTAGCCCATGCAGGATTGTGAGTGCCGCAGTCAAAACATTTGCGGTTGTCTGGCTGCGATTGCAGTGTGTTAAAGAACTCTGTGAGGTGCTCCTTTCGAATCTGGTCGGTCTCCATACTGATGAGGTCAGCCGGCCAGCGAGGCAGCTAAATAATGGAATGAGCTGCACCTTGCAACAAAAGAGAAAAAAAATCGCAGCCCCTTTGTTTAAAGAATTTATTAGACCAAAGTTATGGCAAGAATTTGTTTTGAACAAATTGATTAAAGCTACTAATATACGAACGTCTACTAATTGTTACACTCAAAGTGAAGATCGAGCTTCACTCATGCGGCAAGGTGCATTAGTATACGCACCTTTTATGCATAAACTCCTATGGCGTATTTGCATCTTGTTTGTTACTCAGAGTTAAGGGAATCGTGAGACAAAGAGTGTCTTTGGTAAAGGTGGGTGGAGGCATAGGTGTTACTTGTTCACTCGAATATAGGTCGGGCTCAATTAGTTGCACTGCCCTGGATACTTGCGGTCAGTCAATGGCTGAGGGAATAATCCGAGGGTTATTAGTTGACGCATGTCCCATTCAAGAGTATCTTCAGTACGATAGGTCCAGAAAATCCAGCCTCCACCCATCTCGAATGCGTCGAGCTGAGCTTCGATAAAGCGACGAGTACGTTCCTTGCGCTCATCTGTCCATGTATTATAGTTATTGATACCCTCGCAACTAGCAATGTAGCTGGTAGAGTTCCATGTATTGTCCAAGCGAGCACCAGTATATACACCATGCAGCCAAGGTGTACAATCGGTCAAAGCAGCACTCCACTCTCCGCAAACCTTCCACAAGTTTTCCTTACCGTAGCTGCGTCCTGTGTCGCAAGCAACTTGAATCTGTTCTTCAAAGGTACGCTCAAGCTCGTCACTAGAGAAAACCTGGTAATGGTGGTGATCAAGAACAACGTTCCAATAATCGGGACTCTGTAACCACTCATTAAAGTAGCCAGGCTGCTGAAAGGCATCGTGAATAATGACACCGTTGACACCATACTCACGCACTTTTTGGTAGCCACCATAATAATAATCCTTGAGTTTATCCATGTCAAGTTGAGGGCCGCCGTCAAATGTAGCAGAGTTGGGCTCGTTTACTAGCTCAATACCTGAAACAACATCCAGCCATTCATCGCCACCATACCGGGAAGCAATCTGATCAAGAACATAATAAGTGTCGTGAATATTCTCTGGGTACTCGTCGTTTTGCCAGTTAATAACCCACGCCAATCCGCTGTTATCGAATCCGTTCTGACTTCCGGGCACACCGTGTAAGTCAATCCATACTTTAATGTTGTAAGTACGAGCCCAATCAAGTGCACGATCAAGGTACTTAAGCTGACCCTGAACATAGGGATCTTGAGGGCGATCGATAAACGCCCAGTAGCCAATACCTATTCTCACTGTATTGAAACCCCAGTCTGCAAGCTGCTTGAAGTCGTCCTCCTGGATCCAGGTATTCCAGTGATCCTCTAGAATCCGGGATGCATCTTCTTTCCCAAGCTTCTCGCAATAGTGATACTCATCAATTGGAATATTATCATCGCCAAATATCTTGAACATTGATGGGTTGATAAACGGTTCCAACACAAACCATCCGCCAAGATTGACACCACGTACTTTATCGTTTTCATAGTCAAACGAAGGTACAGCTGTACGCTTCTGCAATTGCAAAGCTGCAGTCAGCCCCAAGAGTGTGAGAATGAGCATTATTAGGAAGGGGCTGGGATCACCTTGTGGGCTACTTATATCAAGCTGATATATGCACCATGCGAGGATCTACCATGTCTTAGACTCTGCCGTAACAGTTGCGCAAAGCCTTGATTAGCACAACCTAAAATTTATGTACTGGTACTGCTGGGCCTAGGGATTACACGTGCGATGCGTTGATCTATTCACCATTGCTCTTGGCTATAAGAGCTAATATTTAACGAGGCGAAAAACTCCCTAAGTTATATGCACTAAACTTCCATATTAATATGATTAATTAGTATAGTATGATGCATTAATGTTCAGATCGGGACATACCTTTCTGAGCTATATGTTTTTCAAATGTTTTCTGTACTCAATCTCTAAACATGCGTGAGCATGAGACTTGCGTCTTTATAGATTGGATGTGTGGCGACCTGATTTTATTACATGTGGCGTCAAGCAGGTAGGATCCGGCCCCTGGCTCACCCTTTGGTTCGCCCCTTTGCAAGACAACAAAGTACTACAAGTAAAGGTATTAGTGCCGCAGCACGAGCATATGTCAAGTTCAAAAATGCAATGAGCTTTTCGGGGTACTCGATTTTTGTTTTTGCTGGTTTGGCATTCACTGGCTACGCAAGCTGGTGCATTGTCGAAGAGTTGATTCTGCCTTCAAGTGATGTGAGAATTTTCCACAACGCATTCAAACAAATTGAAAAAGACCCCAAGGTGCGGGAGATTCTTGGAGATAACCTGAAAGGCCATGGCGAAGCCACTAATAACAGAGCTAACCACATTAGACCGCTCGCTTCACGTCGTACTACTGATAGAAACGGTGTAGAAACTGTTAAAATGCAATTTTATGTCGAGGGTAAAGACAAGATTGCTCTAGCTCGTCTTGAACAGGTCAACTCTAAATATCAGTACCTGGTTGTGGAGCTTCCTGGCTATGGTAACCACTATATCATTGGAGGAGTTAGACCCAAAACCCGCAACGCTCTCGGCTGGCTCATTGGCAGAGCTTAGCTGTTTAAACTTTTGACACACTCGACTGCAAGGCAGACAACTAGTAAAAGAAAAAAACAGAGGGTTTGAGATCGTTCCCTTTTTTTGAGCTTTCAGTAAACTTTCCAGACTCGAAATCTTGATTCGCTTGGGTCCCTTGCATAACTAGTCGCACACCATATATATAACATTTGCGCCCAGGTACTTAAATACGCCCTATACCTCTAGTGATTGTACACTATGGGTCTCGACAACAAGGCAATTGTATTCAATAATAAATGCTATATTGTTCGTTGCCGTACATCTCATGGGTACTACGAGCTCATGCCTCTGACGCGAGTCAAATGGACGTTTGAGCTAGTTGCGAGTAGTACAGTCGAAGTCGTCAAGCACCTCCATCATTACAAGCCCCTGAAGCTCTCTAATCATGTGGGTGACGGTTGGTTCTGCGTTCGAGGAGTTCATGATGGTGAAACCATTTTGCTAGAGCACATGAGTCTCAAACAGATTGTTGAGCGTATGACCATCAAACCGAAATTAATGCAGGAGACTTTGAAGAAGTGTCGTTTCAATCTCAAGAAAATCAGCCTTTCAGATAAGTCCCGCTTGGTGCGGTCTCGAGGAAGTCATAGAGTTGGCGTTCGTGCTTGATCGTCCCTTGGGGTTTAGATTGGGCCTTTGTTTCCCACCCCTAGTATAACTAATTCTTAAAGTTCGTAATAAAAAAAAATTCACGCCACCACGGTGTGCTATCTTCAAAACAATCTCAGGTAGCCCCTGTAAAGACACAGCCCCAAACAACACTTAAAACACAAGGGGTGGCGAGGTGAATAATAAATAAATGTGCAATGGTCATTCCCTGAATGATATGAAACTATAGCCACATGACTCTAGCTCATTTGGCGATACCTCACTAGACGATAGCACCTAAACTAGCCAACTAGAGTATAGACATCATAAACTCAGTACCTTTCAACACCATATACGTGAAATCGCTGAGACTTTTACCTATCTAACAATTTAGCTAAGACGGGGCAAGGAAGCAGTGTCAAAATTGGGGCCTGCCTGCTTTTTGGGACCCTTGCGGCCACCACGGCGGTCAGAGTCGCGACCAGAGCGCTCTCTGCCCTGAGGGCGCAAAGAGGGAAGGTGCTCAACGCTGGGCTCAAGGGTAACAACCTCCTTACGAGCCTTGTTGCGGCCCTGCTTCTTGGGGCCGTTGGTGGGGAGCTCAGGCTTCTTGATAACCTCGGCGTTGGCCCACTTGCTGGCGTCAGAACCCTCGTTAGGCTTACGAGCAGAGCGAGAAACGTTCAAATCAGAACCGGCCTTCTCGGCAAGGTACTCATCAAGAGTCTTGGAGTTGTCAACGGCAGGGGCAGCATCCTCGGCGGCCTCATCGGCCTCCTCCTGCTTGGCAATAGCCTCACCGGCTTCCTCCTCCTGGAGCTCCTTATTGTCGTCACCCCATCCACTCTTCTCACGCTTCTGAGTGTCCTTCTTACCGGACTTGCTCTTACGGTCGTCACGGTGGCCACCAGTGCGACGAGCAGAAGCCTCGGGGTTAACGGGGACCTTCTGGTTAGCCTCACGGCCAGCGTTCTTGTCCTTGAAGGCAGCGTTGTTGGCGTTAGGGTCACGCTTCTTGGGCTTGGCCTTGGAAGGATCAGACTTGGGGTGCTTGTCCTCCTTCTTCAGGTTCTTGGTGTTGGTCTTAGTGACAGGCTGGCTGAAAGTCTCCTTGGGCTCCTCGCTAAGAGCAGCGAAAAAATTCACACTAGCGAACATGAATGCAAACTTTTCACATTGAGCTGAACCCCTCCCATACCCAAAGGTCACGTGAGTACACATGGCTCTACCTGTTTGGTAGTTGCCAATCACCGCAAAAATAACTATTCAGCGAGTGATGGTGTGGGAATATAAATATTTCTAGCAATTTCTTAATTAACAAGTGTCCACAATACTTTGGGATTTCACATTAATAGATTATTTGCGGATAAAGTGCTTGCCCACTCGTCTCAAGGGTTAGGGCATACCCCAAAAAGCTGGCAATAGTTTGATCGCGTGTGTCATGACGGAGCACTTGAAGACACGCCTTGCTGTCGAGAAGCTACTAATAATGTAAAACAGCATATGTAGTTTATAAATAGCACTAGATTAGCATAAGTTTATCCCCCCACAATTTTATCCCGCTATTCAAAGTGGGGGATTTGAGTTGATCGTATGGTTAGTGGTTACCCATGGTAACAACTTTGTTCAGCATGAAGTGATTCTGGGTATTAAATAGCAATTCACCTGGGGGGTATGACGATGTTGTTGACACAGAAACTGTCTATTGGTTGAGTCCATAGTTCAAAGGAAGTTGCATAATCTATCGTATTTGTTTAAATTTCATAGCAATCTCTTTAATAACCAATCGTTCCTCAATGAGACTAATTCTTTGGGGCTATTCTATTTCATTTATTTTAATTAGGTTTATTACAGGTCTTCTATGCAGATTAGCCAGAGTGAATTTGGCTTTGCATGCATTGCCCACAAAAGTAATGTATAGTATATATATAGTGCATATATCCGCTTGGGAGGGCGCACATATGCGCGTTTAGTAATAGCTGGGGAAGTGCGGATTTGATTTCGATGGCACTAGAACAAAGAGCCGAGGCCATAAAACTCGTAATATTACCACACAACACGTAACTTACTTATTCGATCCTAATACTATAGATGTTGAAGGTGGGAAAACATTGTGATTTCTGCAAACAAAACGATTTTCTTCCGTTTCAGTGTAGGAAATGTGGGAAGCTGTGCTGTCTGGAGCACCGAGATGCACACCCGTGCAAAGACGAGCCTCAAAATGAGCCCATCCCCGACCGGCCTAAAGTTCCGAAAGTAAAAAAAGTATACAAGCAGCCATTACCGAGTGCGCAAGTAAAGCAAAATCAGCAAACAAAGTCGCCAGAGAAGCAAAATGCCCTGGAGAAGTTAAAGGCGTATATGGCCGGCAAGCCATCACGATCTTACAAGGGCCCATCTAAGCCTGAGAAACCAAGTGGTGCAGGTCTACAAGCTGTGGGAGACGAGTCAATTCCAGTTGAAACCCGCTACTATGTCTATATTCGACGCTCTCAGCAGCAAACCAAGGATGTATTAACGGGAGAAGCAGTAGTGCGACCCGAGAAACAAGTGTATGCTTTTTACGATAAGACAAAGCCAATAGGGCATGCATTTGATAGGGCAAAGAAAACGCTTGGAATGCAATCTGCTGTGGCTTTTGAACTCAATGGCTCAAAGCTGCCCTCAAATAGCCCAATCGCGGCTGTTCCTCCAAATAGTGTGCTTGATTTGGTATGACCAATAATGCGATCTCATGGAAGATGCTATCTGTGCATTATCGCATTATCATCTGATGCAGGTTAGCTGTGAGAGATAAGTTTTGTTCACGTGATTCTCAAAACGCCCAACTTGAAGTTTTTAGATAGAGCATAAAATATGAAAGTAAATAGAGATAGACTGCTGAGACTGTTATTATTTTCTGGGATTCTACTAACTTTATTGGGGCAGCTTGCTTGGCGTTTACCTGGTGTTTTGTTTGCTCTGGATTGATTGAGTCGACGAACCAATTACGCAAGTTTATGCACAGGAGCTGACTCTACATTGGGGAGGGTGCAGGGTATCGTATATAATATAAATCTCCCAAGTACTCACGCTTTTGCCCCGCGAAGTGACGGTTCTGATAAAAGCAAACAATAAGGCCATATGCATATAACTCTGGCACTCCTTGCAGGCGTTTCTGCTGAAACAATCCTCGGTTCATACATCCTTCAACGACATGGTGACCGTCTCGAGAAGCCCACGAAATACTTGACCCCCATTGGTACCCGTCAATGTCAAGAGTCGGGTCAATTCTATCAAAACCGCTATTTCAGTGAGTACACTATCAACGGCCTCGATGCTGTATATAATGCCTCCCAATTCACTATTGAAACTCCCTCTTCAGATGTCCTCTGGAAGTCTATGTTGGCCTGGACCCAAGGGTTCTACCCCACGCTTGACAGCAACAACATTGCTCAAGTGCAAGGCGCCCAATTGTCAAATGATACTGTCGAGACTACTGCTGGTCAGCTTCAGTATGTCTTTGTTGATGCGATTGATGAGTTGAGCGATAACTACTGGACAGTGAAGGGTAGTGATGGCTGCTCAATTGTATCCAATGCATCCAAGAGCTACCTTGATAGCGACTCGTTCAAAGCCCTCAATGAAAGTACGTTTGATTTCTATCAAAGCTTGGAGCCGTATCTCGAAGGTGTCATAAAAAAGTCCAACCTCAACTTTGGAAACGCCTTCAAAGTTTTTGATCATTTTATTGCACAGGATGTTCATAATGAGACCTTCCATGATATTGTTGGAGGTCAGGACTCTGATATGTTTATTCAAGTCCGCTCCTTGCAAGACCAATACTCTCGAGGACTCAACGCTAACCCCTCACAAAGCGCTGTCCAGCTCGCTGGTGAAATTGTTTTATCTCAGGCTGCTGAATTCATGGATCAGCTCCAATCCAATCCACACCCTACTCGAGTTCAAGTGTTGGGTGGCTCGTATGACCAGTTTTACCAGATCTTCCAGCTTCTGGGCTGGTTTGATCTTGAGGATGCCCTCTTTACAGGTATTGTCAACTACGCTTCGTCTCTTGCAATTGAAGTCTACCAATCTGATGATAACGATAGCGCCATGGTCCGAGTCGGGATCCGTAATGGCACTAGTATCAGTGAGCCTGGCGTGAGTCTCGACTTTTACCCAGTTTATGGCACGGATGAGAATGGAGTCTCCATTGACCAGTTCTTGTCCAAAGTAACCAGATATAACACTACCAGTTGGTGTCAAGCATGTGGTTCAGATGCATCGGTTTGCAACCTTTATAGCCTCAAGGCTAACGTAGACTCCCATCATTTGAGCAAACTGAGTCCAAGTGAGTATGGTGGTATTGGTGCTGGCGTGACTTTAGGGGTCTGCTTGCTAGTAGGCGGTGCCATAGTGGGTCTTTTGTTGGTTCGTCGGCGTAGAGGCTCTGGGGGTAATGACATGGATGGAGAAGCTAGCTTGGCCAAAAGTGAAATCACAGTGATGAGTAGTATTAAAAAGTAGCCAGTTTTATTTTGTTTCAAGTATTGTACAACTGTATGTGTCTAGTTGGGATTCACGATATAGTGCTATACATTCTAATTAGCTGTCCTATGGTCACCACTTGAACTAACCAAAAAATCTCTGAGGTTGTCGATTAGCACAGTATAGGATCATACTCATAACTTATATTTGACAAATTTGAGCGTGTTTGTCTTCTCCTTATGGCATCTCAGTCGAAGTGCCCCCTCGTAGCTTCCCTTGGATGGTATCCCCCCCGTAAACTAGCTATTTTAATAATTCTATAGGTTAAGATTGCAACAATATAAAATAACTTGCCATTATCAAGGACTAAACTCAACACCCTCTCGGACCCTTTGGCGAATCGACTCCAGACCAATAATCAAGCAGGGAATAATCTTGTCATCATGTTGGCACAGCTTTGCAAATCTCGTGGTCTGGGTCTCGGTAGACTGTACAGCTCCCTTCCTATCCACCGTAATTCAAAGGAAAACAACCCAGGAATTCCTTTTGAATTCGATGAGGCCAACAAAAAGCGCGCAGAAGAAGTTTTGGCAAAGTACCCACCTCAGTACAAAAAGAGTGCTGTGATGCCTCTTCTCGACTTGGGGCAGCGCCAGGCTGGTTTCTGCAGCATTAGTGTCATGAACTACGTCGCTAAGATGCTTGAAATGCCCCCTATGCGTGTCTACGAGGTCGCCACTTTTTACACAATGTTCAACCGTAACCCCATGGGCAAGTACCACTTACAGGTTTGTACTACCACACCTTGCCAGTTGTGTGGCAGTGACGGAGTTATGAAAGCTGTTCAGGACTTTTTGAAGGTCACTCCCGGTCACACTACCGAGGATGGTCTTTTCACTCTTTCTGAAGTCGAGTGCTTGGGCGCCTGTGTTAACGCTCCTATGCTTGCTGTTAATGATGACTACTACGAGGATTTGACTCCCGAGACCACCGTCGCTTTGCTTCAGGCGCTCAAGGACGGCAAGACCCCTAAGGCTGGCCCTCAAGATGGTCGTCGCGATTGCGAGCCCAAGGGTGGCCAAACTGTTTTGCTCAGCAAAGAGCCCCATAACGTCAAGGATTTCATGCAGCCTGGTTTCTAAAGCTCCTTGACACTTTTTTTTTCTCCTCTA
Source organism: Wickerhamiella cacticola (assembly GCA_030564425.1). Classification (NCBI taxonomy): domain Eukaryota; kingdom Fungi; phylum Ascomycota; class Dipodascomycetes; order Dipodascales; family Trichomonascaceae; genus Wickerhamiella; species Wickerhamiella cacticola. Next base: position 384,612 of record JAJLUX010000003.1, on the reverse strand, counting down.
GACACCTTGACACAAGGATTCGTCAACATAAATGGATTTATTTCACAGAATCTTGTGATAGGTGTCATCTCTTATATCATTATAATTAGCTATAATCTATCTAGCTACAAGTATAAACACTACTTCTCATATTGGCTGCATCAGGTTGACTGATGTGGGTGTACCCCCTTGATAGAGTTTGCGTCAGTTGGTTGCAAACCGCTGAGACAAGTTTGAGGACTGATTTTTTTGGTCAATTGAAACATAATATCCGAAATGAAATAATTGCTCTGGAAATTTCAGCCTGAAAAGTGTTCAGTCTCATGAGATCACCCGCAGGGGTTGCACGTGCAAAGTCGTGGTGGTAATTTTCATCAACGGTTTGTTATGTATATGGGTCAGTAAATTAACTAAAAGCATAAAGCCATGCGAAGTATTTTTTTTCTCTTTAGTTAGTTCAAATAAACAAGTTTTTTTCAATCATCTCAATGGGGTCGTCAAGCTGGAAAATACCGCGTTATTGTGCCTGTTCTAGGAGAGTGCCCATTGTGGGGGGTGAGCGACGTTCTACGCTCGTACCCAACTTTACTAGTGCTTGAATAGCATCCTGCTCCCTACTTTCCATCATTCCTGCCCAATCCTCCTCATCAGTACCGGCCTCTTCGCTGTCGCTGAAGACTGCATTGTCGGGGACTGCACCAAGGCTTGGCGACATGGGCACCTTGTGGGTGGGCAAAGCAGAAGAAACGGAGCCTCTGGGCTCACGCTTGGGTCTAGTTGTAGTTGGGATCCCCTCCAACTCCAATTCATCCTCTTCTTCAGGCGTATCACGCGCTCTTTCATCGCCCTGGATAGCCCATCTACCCCAACCAACTTTTTCAAACACAATTGATGATTTGGGGTCACCGCTTTCAAGTACAGCAACAATTAAGCGGCGTTGTTTGCTCAGAGACAGGTCTCCAAAGCCCGGAATGTTTGTAGCAAGGTGTGAGGTGATATGCCGGATGGGCAGGGGACCCTGCGATTCAAGAAGTTGCATGAGCCTCTCGGGGGTAACAGCGGCGGCCGCAGCTAAAGCAACTGGTGAATGAGTTGACAATGGTGTTTTTCCTGGCGTTAAACGTGGGCGAGCCGAGGAATTGGAGCTACGACGACGTGGTCGCATGGGAGGCGTACCATAAGGGCTTCGGGGGCTGTTCTTGGGGGAGTCTGCTAATATGGCAGACAAAGACGGACGTCTAGGTTGTATAGAAATAGGCGGAGCGCTCACTGTAACGGTGGCAGCGGCAGCGCCGCCGCCGGAATTACGACTATGCTCTGACATGATGAGTTAACTTGGAGAACTTACATAAGTTATATTAGTAGCCGAGGGCAGCAAGCTTATCGGAAACAGGGATGGAGGCACCGGCGGCAGCAACCTTCTTTTGGAGGGCAACCTTCTTTTGGTGGTAGGCAGCAGACTTAGCCTTACGGCGCTCCTCAAGACGCTCAACAACGTCCTTGTACTTCCAGCCAACCTCGTGACTAAGACGGCTGACGGTAGTGTACTTACGGCCTGGTTGGAGGCGAAGGACACGCAAAGCGCTAGGAACAACAACGCGCTTCTTGCGGTCGTAAGGGGCGGGGATACCCTCGTAGACCTCGAGGCGGCCAAGGGCGGCCTTACCACGGGCGGTCTTGTGGGAAATCATACCGCGGACAGCCTTGTAGAAGATGCGGGAAGGAGCACGGAAGTGGAAAGGACCACGAGTCTTGTTGAAACGGGTAGCCTTGCGCAAGTAGGCGTGGTATTTGAGCTTGTTGCGGAAGAACTCACCAGAGATGTTGAGGTCCTCGCAACGGACAACGGCAACGCTCTGACCGTTAAGAAGCTCCTTAGCAACAATGCTGGCGAGACGACCGAGGAGGTGGCCCTTGCCGTCAATCACAACCTGCTTTTCAAATGTGCTCATGATGAATATTTCACTTTGCGTGGGGTGGCATATGATGAGTGTGTTTGGTTAAGACAGCCCTAATAGGCTTAGTAACACCGATAAGGATTCTCAGTTCAAGGGGAAAATTGCACGTGGATCTGTTTGGAATTTATAAAACAAATACCGGATTATCTCCATTTTACGACGGGAGCCATTTTTGTGCATTTGATTGCTGAACAGATGCTTTAACATGGTGTGGGCCGATGCTAGTAGTACAGATGGACAATAAAAGAGGTGTCATTATTTATTTTAATACCATAAATATTCTTAACATTGGTTCTCTATGAATTCTTAGTCGGCTAGTCTCTATATTGTTTAGTTTCAAACTCTGCGCACCTGTCCCTGCGTGGTAAAGCTATCAAACGTTGCAAGGTAAAGTGAATTTGAGGTCATATTTAGACTGAATAGATACAACAATACTCAAAAACTACTATATTAGAGACTCGCCATCACAGCATAGTCTCCAAGGTTTCGACTCCGCCATGACAAGGGTAGCCACACTAGAAATAGCACCATAGATACCCCTAAAAGATTGAATTAATTCATGTAAAATCAAACAGCTGTGGAATGTGAATCTATGGAATATAGGCAAACTGATTTCCATTCAAGTGCTTGCGTGACCATACGAAAGCTAATTGTCACATGCAAGTTGGATGGTCTCGAGTGAAAACCACGTTGTTATATTCTGCATTCTAGTCAGGCACTAACACGAACCAGAAATTCGTGTGAAATATCCTGATTTAACCGAGAAATACCATATCAGATGGACCACTATCCGTCGCCTTATATTTACTCCACCCCAGCTTCTATGCTGACTCCATGGCTAAACAAAATCAGATACGTTTCCTGATGGATGTTGCCCTCCTATTTGGAGCTGGCGTATCAGTTTATTATACTTTGGGACTTCTTCTTAACCAAGGATCTGGTCCTGCCCGTTCTTCAGCTAGCAAGAAGAAAACCGAGGAGTGTCTCCGAAGGCTAAAGTTGTCCAACCCAGACATCGAGTTTGACCTTGACGAATATGAGAAAGCTGTACTTGCCAATGCTGTGGGTCCTGGTGATATCAAAATTGGATTTAAAGATATCGGTGGTCTTGACCCCATCATTGAGGAGCTCCGGGAAGCTGTGCTGTACCCCCTGACTGCTCCTGAACTCTATGCCGGCCATGGTGATTTGCTACAAGCTCCAAAAGGTGTTTTGCTTTATGGTCCACCAGGTTGCGGTAAAACAATGCTGGCAAAGGCACTCGCGGGCGAATCCGGAGCCAATTTCATCAACATCAAAATGTCTAATATTATGGACAAATGGTTTGGCGAAAGTAATAAAATCGTGGCAGCTATATTTTCTCTTGCGTCTAAAATCAAGCCATGCATCATTTTTATCGATGAAATCGACTCTTTTCTGCGCGAACGTAGCTCAAACGATCACGAAATTACCTCGATGCTCAAGGCAGAATTCATGACGCTTTGGGATGGTCTCACAAGTGATGGTGGTGTTATGGTATTGGGTGCTACAAACAGACCCAACGATATCGACAAGGCAATTCTCAGACGTATGCCGAAACGGTTTGCAGTATCGCTGCCCAGCATGGGAGAACGCCGCAAGATCTTGAAGCTTTTACTCAAGGATACTCAAACTGCGCCTGATTTTAACTGGGATTTACTGGTTAGTCGTACACAAGGATTGTCTGGCTCGGACCTGAAAGAGCTTTGCCGTGATGCTGCTATGAAGGTCACCAGAGAGTTTATTAGAGCTAATTTCAAAGAAGGTAAACCAACAGTCGGTACTAAGATTGAAATAAGGCCGTTGAGAACCGAGGATTTCTTTAGTGACAAGGTTAGTGCCATTCCACTTCCGGGAAATTTAGTTCCAGAGGTGGAGTAATTCTGAAGATACGCTCAAGCTAAACAGATAGAATAAATAATACTCTAGTTGGGGTTACAAAGCCCCCTATGAAAAATTAGTATGCGGATGCTTGTATATGCGTTTAAGATTATGCGTGGGTATTCATACACAGTAGGAGGTGGGGGCATTGACTAGTTGGCATCACTTACGCCAACTGCAGCAATATCCTTCTTACCTCGAACTGGTGACATCTCCTCTTCTCCCTTGAGGGGCGTACCATTCAAATGCATGTATTTCCAAAATGCTGGAGACCCTGCTTTCAAGGGGGTACGGCGGGCACTGGTACCTCTGTCGGGGGTATAAGCCTCAAGTTGACTTATATTCAGGTGCTGGGGGCTATTTGCAAAGTCTCCTTCCATAAACTCGAGATACGGTCTATCTTGTTCCTCACCAAGTTTAGGCGCAGTAAATCTTGACAGCCATGGGGTATTGCGGGTTGGCGAGTGATTCAATGGTTGAGGTAGGAGTGGTTCCTCATCCTTGATGGGCGTCTGTGAAGCCATCTGTGCTGGTATAGGCTGCAGCATCTGTAGGGGCTGAAGCATTTGCTGCTGTGAACGAGGCGGCAGCTGACCCTGAGAGGAAGGTGGTGGTACATGCGATGGTTGAGCTAGTTGCGTGGCAACTTGGGGAGGCATTTGAGGAGGGGCTTGAGCTGAGGCTTTAACTGGTGCCTGCGCTTGTGCTTGATCTTTAGCGCCCTTTGACCTTACCTGAAACTGAATTTGTGAACGACCCTTGATAAGTTTTCCAGCGTTTGCTTTCTTAATGAATTCCTCTCTGTACTTTGGAGTAATTTGCCACTTCGAACCTTTCCCTGGCTCATTTTCCTTACGCGGGACCTTCTCAAATGCTTTATTCAAACTAAGATTGTGGCGGATGGAATTTTGCCAGCCGGGTTTGGAGTGTCTGTAAAATGAGTAATGTGATGATATCCACTGGTAAATGTCTGCTAGAGACATTGCATTGTCAGGGGTAGATAGAATGGCCTGTGAAATCATGGTTGCATATGAAAATGGTGGCTTGATGTCTTTACACTGATCAGAGCTCAAATCCTGAGTCATTTCACGCGTTACTGCTTCTCTCACTTGTGGCCTTGTGACAATGGCCACACCGTTAGGGTAGAGGCTTGATGGTTGCTGAGGAACAACAGGCTGTACAGCAGCTGACACTGGAGAGGGGCTAAGTTGAGGGTTCGCCGCTTCAGCTGGCTGCTTACGATTAATCAAGTTCTGTAGTAATGTCTGATTGATTTCTGGGTGAACGTCTGGCAGCACAAACATCATCTGCACTCCTCCGATATCGAGAATACTACCAGAGTTCAGAGGCACTACGCCTTGCTTGTGAGATGTACAGTCTACTCTCACACCATTGCGACCATTGATCTCCAAAATCCATTTACGTTGTTCCAAATCGTACTTGAGAATTGCATGGCGACGAGAGACTACCTTGGAGGGGCCAAGGTCGATATCTACATGGTCAAGCGAGTCTACCGCCCTACGGCCTAAAACAACTTGTAAGCTTTGGACATAGAATGTCCACGATGCACCAGCGAGTTTAGCATAAGCCTGTACTTGAGTCTGAGTGGTATTACTATTGGCGAATTCGCGAGCCACTTGCACACCCTCAGGGAGCCTTAAAAGGCTAATGACAGACTCGGCATCAAATTTAGTGTCAATTTGAGACCGCTTGGCGGGCGGTTCGGCCATATCAGAAGCGCGACGTTTAGTCGGTGCCATTTGTTTAGCTTTCTGAAAATGTAAACAAAGTGAGTAAGCGTGCTACAGCTTCCTCTACTTTTTTTCTCTTGGGTGACACACGATTTAGGTTGGAGACAAGGTAGAAGCTGCCAGCTACAGTTGGAAGTCCCCTCGGAACACGGCAAGGGCAAATTTTTGACAAATACGTCACTGAAATTCAATTATAGAACTAGTGATTCTTATTGCTTCTAGCATACTACGTACCATATCAACAAGTATCCTAAGATAAAATCAATGCGTAGATATTTCGGTTTGTTATTGAGGTCATCACCCCTCACCGCATGCTGCTTGTCGCCTGCCAAAGAATATCACCGATTAACATGAGCACGGGCATTTCATTGCACTGGGCTACCGTGGATACCGTAATGCGGAATACCTGTATTAAACTATGGAGCTACATCGCTTCTGCCCACCCGTTCACAGTTTCCATAGGTATCAGTTGGTAGGACAACCTTGGCCAACTAACCAACCCAAACCGATTAATGCAGGGCAGATGCATCAATGAAATTTTGACTAGAAGCGGCAGCATGCCTAAGCCACCGGATTGGTAAAATAAATGAAAAAATGGAGGGGTAACAATCAACTTGAACCCATTAGAAGGACGTAAAATGCAGTTTTGCTACGCAGATATATCACATAAAAGACGCGAATCTAACTATAGCACATCTTAATCCAATTAACCAAAGTACGATCTGCATTTAGGCAGCCCTAAAGCCCTAAGAGCGGTACCCTTTAAGATTTACCACAAGGTTGAAGCTATGCGCGGAGAATTGAGTCCAGTGGAAGCCCTGTCAAACCCACCTGTCTTCCAACCGCTAATGTTAACGTGCAATCTAACTGCAGCAAAATGCACCTGTCCCACACAGGTGAAAAGTTTTTTTCATCATGCATGTGCATATAGGGTGAGGGTATGAAGAGATGAAAAATTCAACATGGGGATTTAACACGTCTGCGCTGGTTATACTACCACAAAATTTAATATACAAATAGCGCCATAAAGATGGCGCTCCACTGTGAGTTTTAAAGTCGAGAATATCCCTTCAGAAGAGCAAAGAATCTATTTGAAATATATGCACCATGCAGTTAGTCATCTAGATCACCTCCTGTTGCACTTAGTCAGGGCGTGAGCTACAAAGCTATTTAAGTAGGGTATCTCCCCCCCATTGTTTTCCTTCTAACTATGGCCCCCAAGGAAAAGGAACATATTAACATCGTTGTTATCGGTCACGTCGATGCCGGTAAGTCTACTACCACTGGTCACTTGATCTACAAGTGTGGTGGTATTGACAAGCGTACCATCGAGAAGTTCGAGAAGGAGGCCGAGGAGCTCGGAAAGTCTTCCTTCAAGTACGCTTGGGTTCTTGACAAGCTTAAGGCTGAGCGTGAGCGTGGTATCACCATCGACATTGCTCTCTGGAAGTTCGAGACTCCCAAGTACGACGTCACCGTCATTGACGCCCCTGGTCACCGTGATTTCATCAAGAACATGATCACTGGTACCTCCCAGGCTGACTGCGCCATTCTTATCATTGCCTCCGGTACTGGTGAGTTCGAGGCTGGTATCTCTAAGGATGGTCAGACTCGTGAGCACGCTCTTCTTGCCTTCACCCTTGGTGTCCGCCAGCTCATTGTTGCCTGCAACAAGATGGACTCCGTCAAGTGGGATGAGGCTCGTTTCAACGAGATCGTCAAGGAGGTTTCCAACTTCATCAAGAAGGTCGGTTACAACCCCAAGGAGGTTCCTTTCGTCCCCATCTCCGGTTGGAACGGTGACAACATGCTCGAGCCCTCCACCAACTGCCCCTGGTACAAGGGTTGGACCAAGGAGACCAAAAAGGGCTCTTACAAGGGTAAGACTCTTCTTGAGGCTATTGACGCCATTGAGCCCCCTGTCCGTCCTACCGACAAGCCCCTCCGTCTTCCCCTCCAGGATGTCTACAAGATCGGTGGTATCGGTACTGTGCCCGTCGGTCGTGTCGAGACTGGTATCATCAAGGGTGGTATGGTCGTTACCTTCGCCCCCGCTGGTGTGACCACTGAAGTCAAGTCCGTTGAGATGCACCACGAAGTTATCCCCGAGGGTCTTCCCGGTGACAACGTTGGTTTCAACGTCAAGAACGTTACCGTTAAGGACATTCGTCGTGGTAACGTCTGCGGTGACTCCAAGAACGACCCCCCCAAGGGCTGCGCTTCTTTCACTGCCCAGGTCATTGTCTTCAACCACCCCGGTCAGATCTCTGCTGGTTACTCTCCCGTCCTCGACTGCCACACTGCCCACATTGCCTGCCGCTTTGCTGAGCTCCAGCAGAAGATTGACCGTCGTACCGGTAAGCCCACCGAGGAGAACCCCAAGTTCATCAAGGCTGGTGACGCTGCTATCGTCAAGATGGTTCCCTCCAAGCCCATGTGCGTTGAGGCCTACACTGACTACCCCCCTCTTGGTCGTTTCGCCGTCCGTGACATGCGTGTCACCGTCGCCGTCGGTGTTATCAAGACCGTCGAGAAGGTTGACGGTAACGCCAAGGTCACCAAGTCTGCCGCCAAGGCCGGTAAGAAATAAACTGCTTAAAATTAGTACTATATAGTTTCTTGCACTGACTTAAAATTTCGTGGAAGCTGATGCCTCTGAGAGGTTAGCGGACTACCATTGATCAGCTCTGCATAGCTACCCTGTATTTGAGTTCGGGGTCGTGCTGTTTACTTTTATACTCGCGTTTAGAAGGTGTAGATATTAGTATAAACCATAACATCTAACTGACCGGAGTGAGTATGGCGCGCTCCGCTGAACCCACATTTTTTACTAGCCAGCAAGATACTTTTGTATGTTGCGTAGACCTGCAGGTAGAGCACGTGCGCTGCGCGGAACACCGGACTTTATTGGACTGTAAACTCGAGTACTGGCGCATCATACCGAGTGTTAAGCTAATCTTTACCTAGTTCATCCCTCGGTATGTATGGATTTTAGGTACGATCGATACATGCTCCCCCTCTCCGGATGCACGAGGCATGCATGCGCACGCTGCAGCACATCGGAAGCACTCGGATAAGGACAGTCGATAACGGATAGATGCAGATGGCCCGAGCAGTTTTTAATTCCTATATACCAAGTGTAACTGATTAACGCGGGCCACCCCCATAGAGGGCCCACACAACAACCCCGCCGCCGCTACAGCCTTATCTTATCAGATGCAAGTCTCTCGTATATGCGCAGCCCCTTTGAATACTAGACGGCCCGTGAGACTCTTGCTGTAGATTAATTCTATAAGAAAATTCGAATCAGAGTTCTTTTATTTAATTAGCGGGTGCCGCAGTCATGCACATGTTTACTTATATATAGTCGATGCTGACCAGTGCGATCTCGACCATGCTTCCTGACATCTACGCGTTATTATTTGGACTTGATCCTATCTTGGATGAGCCCGGTTACACACCACCTGTACTGCTCGATACTGACCACCTAGCGTGTCCTATCAACTCACCTCCAAGCTGTTCAGTGCCCAATGCTGTGGACTCGTGCTGCTACGAAGCTACCAACGGACTGTTTTTACAAACACAGTTCTGGGATTATGCACCAGCTACTGGTGGAAATGAAACTTGGACCATCCATGGTCTCTGGAGCGACAAATGCCTTGGCGGTTTCAACCAGTTTTGTGACCGAGCCATGGAGATCGACGACGCGGCGCAGATTCTCGAGGATTCAGGAGAAACTGAGTTACTGAATAAAATGAAAGAAAACTGGCGTAACTTGAATGGCGATGATCACTCTTTGTGGCAGCACGAATTCAACAAGCATGGAACATGCATGTCAACTGTAAACCCTAAGTGCTATCATGCTGAAACATCAAAGTACCAATACGTTGTCGATTTCTATAAAGCTGTGGTAGCGTTATGGGAGACTCTTCCATCGTATGATTTTCTGACAAGTGCGGGGATATACCCCGACGAGGACAGGACCCACACGCTCGAGGAATGGAAAGAGATTCTCGGGAGCCATGTAAACGGAAAGAAGGTTTACCTCGGATGCGATCGCAATAATGCAATCACCGAGATATGGTACTTTTTCACTCTACAGGGTGCGGTATCAAGCGGGTTATTTACCCCCACAGATACGATTTCCACCTCTACTTGTCGTGATGGCTTCAAGTGGTTGCCCAAGAAGCAAGGGTCATCACCTGGGCATCCGCGGATGCCTCAACCTAAACCTGGATCCAAGCACATTATGGTAGAGGGTCACCAGGGTTGCCTAATTAGCGATGGTACATGGTACCGTAGTGGTACTTGCGCATCCTACCGGGTAAAGGAAACTGTTGGAGGTGTTCAATTGAGTACACACAAGGGACCTTGTGGAGTTGTACAGGGTCGTCTTATTTGTGGAAACAGAATTAGAGCCAGCGATTTTACCCTTGACGGCGAATATCTGCTGTACGGCGGAGATGAAACATGGAGCTCGGCAAGAGCACCTACAAAGTGGGGACGGGTCAATGTATCCCCTGGTTCAGAAGGTTCCGTTCAATTCAAATTAAAGCTCAAATAATGGTATTAGCTACTACTCTATCAATTTCTCGAAGAAAAAGCCTTTGCCCCGTATATCTTTTTATTATGTGGGGCTCACCCAGGCTCTAGGGTTTACATAAATAGCCTTTGTTGCTTGGCGCTTATTCATGAATCGCGCTCCGCTAGAAAGGCGAAACAGCGTGCCATTAGGAATCCAAGCACTGGATCCGAAGCAGGTTTCCAAGCTTGTGCGTGGGGAGAAATGCGTGGTGATTGATGTGCGCACGTACACCCAGTTCTCCGAGTCGAGAATCAACGGTGCTGTCAACGTATGCATCCCCAGCACGCTTTTGAAACGTAGTAGCTTTAATTTTGCGAGAATGAGAGAATTCATTCCCGCTCAAAGTGCCAAAAAATTAAAAATGGTCGACAAGTACCATAGTGTCGTGCTTTACGACCAAAAGACCTCAAGCCTCGAGAGCTGCGGCCAGAACTCACTTTTATGGACCATTGCAAAAGTGAGGCAGCATCTTGACAATGTTAACAAGAATGCTACACTCGGGTTTGTTGTTGGCGGATTTGCTGCCCTCGAGAAGGAACTCATAGACAGTGACCCATTACCGGAGGACGCCCAGCCGGTAAATCCATTGCCACCGGTAGTGACTCAGAACTTTGGGCCTATTCCATCCGGGACCGGTGCTCTGACTCTGAATGAATCTCTCTTGAGGCATATAGACAGATTCCCGGCATGGATACAGGCTCTGTTCACAGCACAAACAAAAGGTAGTAACCCAGTGGCAAGGCTCTGGACACAGCTACAAACAGCTGAATCTGCAAGAGTGCATAAGGCTCTGAGCGAGCAGAAGCTTGTCACTGGTGACATCACTAAAAATAGGTACTCGAATATTGCACCGTACCAACACACAAGAGTACAATTGAAAAGGAATCCAGATTACATCAATGCGAGCTATATCCAAGCTTCATATTCAAAATTACGCTATATTGCTACACAGGCCCCTTTATCTGCCACTTTCGCTGATTTCTGGCAGCTAATCTGGGATGAACATGTGCCCATGATTATCATGCTGACAACTTTGAGGAGTGAAACAGGCCAAGTGAAAGCTGACAATTACTGGATAAAGGATAAATATAGAGATATCGAAGTCGCTTCGGTTCAGGAAACACGAGCTACCAGGGGAATTATTATCCGAACTATTACCCTGCGCCGTGGCGGCGAGGAGCGCGCAGTTACACAGATACATTATGAGGATTGGCCAGATGTGGCATGCCCTGGTAGTAGTGATGATTTTTTCACTCTTATTAGCCTCAAACGTGAGCTACTACCTTCCCTTGACGATCCGGTTGTTGTGCACTGTAGTGCTGGTTGTGGTCGCACTGGTACCTTTTGTACTGTAGATACCGTCACACAACACCTGGCAACTTGCCCGAACCCGGAGGAGAAAAACGACATTGTGAATACCACTGTTGCAGAGTTCAGGTCACAGCGCATTGCAATGGTTCAGGTGCAGCGCCAGTTTCTATTCTGCTACGATACGGTGATTACATGGTATTACCGGCACTTTATAACCCCAAAAGTGCCGTTAACTCCTAACGTTTAGATATTTATTGCATAGAGAACTCGAGCTAGTATATATGAGTGCCTGCTTCTGAGCGCTACAATTGGTGCAGGAGGGAACTGCACAGAATTTTCTAATTATTGTTTTCCTCAAATGTTCTTTTTTTGTTTCACTATTAGGTACCTATCTCAAAGAGCTCAGGGGGTCCAACCCAGGGGCTGTGCTGCTGCGGTGATCTCATTTCTCAAATCAATTCGGTGAATGGGATCATTTCTAGTAACTGATCTGATACGAATCTGCTCCGGGGTTAAATCGTCCTCAGTCTCACCTGGATACAGATTAGTGTGGTATATTTCCGCGTCACCATTTTGCTCACGCACTTCGTCGAGAACCATAGTCCACACGTCAATAAAAAGTGGAGAATTTGCAATAAGCACTGGTTGACAAACTTTGCTCGTGAGCGTGAGGCCCAATGTTAACAACTTTTTATCGTGAGGGTCGCCAATCACTTTGATAGCCCGGACCCAGCCGTCTGCCAGCACTGAGAAGTCAAACGTCTGCGCTACAACGTTTGCATCCTGAATAGCCATCCAGCTAAGAATAATGAAAACGCGAGTCATTCTAATTTCGATTACCAGATCACCTCCAGGAGATTTACCATATTCTGTAAGGATGGGTATTAACCCAGACTGAACCAGTGAACCATGCCATTTTTGTAGAGGAATGTATTTTGACATGAGCTCGATAGCATTGAGCATGAGAATAACTGCCTCAACTCCTGCAGAAGGGAAATACTCTGCAAATAAGCTAAGCAGACGGAGCGAGTCTTGGGGATCTGTTAAAAGGCTTGGCTCAAGATGAATATACGATGCCAAAATAGTTAATTGCTCGCCAATATTTTCGGTACTATAGGTTAGCAGATTGATAAGCGGCCCAAAAAATCGCAAGAGCTCGTCATAGGGCCTATCAGCATTTGTGATCAACGACTGCCAGAGGCCCAGCGCATCTTCAATGAGATAGCTGAACAATGGACTCTTGGGATCAACCGATACTGTCAGTACCTCCAGCGCAAAGGGGTGCACGGTGTACGATTTCTCTTTAGTTGAATCGACCAGATGCATCAAGGTTTGGATAATGACGCTCTTAATGAGCTGATTGTCTGAGCGCTCGGACCAGAGAACTGGCAGAATCTCCAAAATTGTTTGAATATGCGACGTATGCATTTGGCGACCCAACTGCTCAACCAGTTTCGAGAGCACCTCCAGTATGGAGCGCTTAATCTCGAGAGACTTCACCTCCTTGTTGAGCAGTGAGTAAATTTTCATGAAAACAATGTCTGCATAGGGCATGAAGCTTTCTGTTTCAAAATCGGGGTCATCGACGGCACCCTTGAGGACCTCAAGTGCTGCTAGCTGCACTGGCAAATCGTTTTGTGGGTGCGCCGTGAACAGCAATTCGGTAACCACTCGATATATAAGAACTTTGACATCCTCATCTGAGTTGATAGGGAGCCACTCTGCCACTAACAAGCACATGCGTCTTCTGATAACATTGTAGTTTTCTGTTTGTTGATTTTGATTCACAAGGATAAGCACTTGTTCAAAAATCTGGGAAATAGTCATTGTGTTTGAAAACACAAAGCTACCATATTGAAGGGCTTGCAAAGCAGCGTCGAGTCTCAAAATATCTGAAGGATTAGCGAAAACTTTAGTGATGAACTCCATGATTTGGTCACCGAGGGAAGGGAATGTTTTGAGAAGGCGAAAAAAGAGAAACTGAAAGCAGACGGAGACATTGAACTCACGGGTTGCCAGTAAGTCTTCTTGAACATACTCTTCTGGGTCTTCTTTCCACAACTCAAGCTCATCCTCTGTGAGCACAAAGTAGCGACTTAGGATAACCTCAACAATTGACAACAATACATTATCACTTTCAAAATAGGCTTTTGTGTTATCATACGATGTTGCAAGATCCATCAAATCCTGTTGATCACGGAATCTCAGTTTTATCGGGAGCAAATAAGGGCTGATTTTACGAACATCCCTCGCCACCAGGTCCAACATATGAACAATAATAGATGCACCCTGTATAACGACTTTACTGTCTTGGGGGAAGCCCTTTATAATAAGACTCTTGTACAAATCAAGAATCTCATATGCAGGGAAGAGCATGCAAAATGTTACTGGCTTATTTTCGGCAGTGCGCTCGAATATTTTACCAATGCGACGAACATGTTTCTGAGTCTGCTCAAACTGGGGTATCATCTCCTTTAGAAGTTCACACAAATTGATCATCTCAGTAGTCCGGTGGAGGCCATTCGGTCCACTGTATATAAGCGTTCCGAGTGCCTTGAGGCAGCTGTACGACACATCCAAATCACCTGCCTGGAGTAGTTTAGTGTACAAAGGACCCAACTGCTGGATTAGAGGGCCAGCAAGCTCATTAAGACTTGACCTTGCAGGACCAATCTTTGCTGTTTGAACAACTTTGAGAACTTGATGCAATAATAACAGAGGAACTCTCAGAGCAGCAGGTGAATTTGCAGCATTGATTCTGCTGCTTAGCTCCTCAAAAACTGTGGGCCAAGCACGAGGAAAATCCTGTTTGGCAATTTTAGCAACCACAATGGAAAAATGCTGCTCGAGTCGCGGATCTTGAACATCGGCAGCATCCAAGATTTGACTACGGATATGATCCTTCTCTTCCGGAAGCATTGCCCCACGCCATAGAGAATCAATGCTGTTTTTCATTTGAATGGCCGCAAGCAACCTTACCTGAGTGTCAGCACCGCTCTTAAACACCTCCAGAAGTCCTGTCAGGAATCCTGGTTCTTGACGTCTTTCCTTCAATTTTTGTTCTCCAGCTGTGCGTGATTCTGCATCGACCTGGCTCCCAGCTTGCACCAAAGCTTCATACAGTGTCGTCATGTAAGCGGGGATGTTTGATGACTAGCCTAAACTTTGGATATAAAAGGTCTGCCACAGCGGGGAGTTGTCTTGAACTCTAAATGACTCTTGAATAAACGCTGGTACACCTCGTCTATTCCTTTTCTTTATTAAAAATTGGCACCAAGTGTATTACTTGCAGGAATGCTGCAGGAACCTGCGGGTTGTCGATGCGAGTCGCAGTTCTAGGGTTAATAGTTTGCATAAATGCCAATTCCAAGCAAAATGACTGTGATTACTTTTGCCTAGTGTACATATATGGTATAGTTGTTTTTGCTTCATTGCGCAGAGACTCTGGCCATAATAGACGCTACACCATATATTTTCGTAGTATGATAAACCATAGGAGCCTTGAAATGCTAAAGAGATATTCTTGACTTTATGCAAAGCACTTATCTGTTGAGTTGACTTTTTACACCTCACACCATCTCTGCAGCTTAGACAAAATCACAGGGATGAGTGGTGCGTTCAAGTGCGTAGCCGTATGTAGTACTCCTGGCGAGCTAATGCGGCTGAAACGTACTCCTGTCTTCGCCAAATCTAGACTACTGCACTCCTTACGCACCACCCCAGTTCATGTAATGCATGATAAAAGTTGCATATGCACTGAATATCAGTGCTAATAATTAGCCGATCTGAGACATAACGACAACAATTGCTCGCCGCACGAAGTAACTCAAGAGCCCTGAATCACAACTTGCAACGGTTTGCGACAGTCTTAATCGAGTCTAAGATGCTCAGTTCAAGTCCCTGCTTCCTTGAATTACAATAGCATAGCGCTCAGAGATTCTATCAGCAGAATATGTGGGTCTGACATGGAGAGACAGCTAGGAATTCGAGAATTGAGCCCGTGAAAAACATATCTCCAGAGAAAACTATGATTAAAGTCATAGAAATTATGTACACACTCATCCCAAACTATTAAATTAGCGAAAATATATTCTTTTGTTACCCGAAGTGACCTTAAAAATTGTTTGCTACTTTCCCATCTAGAAACCAAGATTTACCCCCCAATACTTGAAGCTGAATCCCTGCGAATACCAGCAATTATACTTTTGGACTAGAGAATGCGGCGCTTTTGCCTCAACAAGTGCATGCACCTTCGCTCGATTCTTTATAGTGAATATTATGAGTGTACAGGTAGATTCCAGAGGATGCCTGAGTTGAATGTCTTGGTTGTATTTTCCTGATAGAATAATCGCTTCTTCCGTATACAGAGCTCCTATAGAGGCACTTTATCCGAAACCCCATGCGTAAATTTTAGCTTTATAGAGACTGTTTTATCCTTGATACTAGTTGGCCTAAAACTGGCCAAGCAATCATGATGCTCAAATACCCGGCTCTTTTACCATGAGATGCTACACTGGAACGCGGCAATCGACACAACATGATGTTTGGAGTACGGTGTGCAAGTAGAGTTCTTGCAGTGTGGAATTAACTAACTTAGCGCAACAGCAGTAATAGCCTAGTGAGGGACCTAGTGAATAGGAGTAGCTGGGCATACAGCTTCGGCAGCCGTTTGGTGAATGCTATTGCCGGCTCATCGCTTGCTATAAACAGTCAATATAGGCTCATATATAGCATATGTACACTATGGATAGAGCAAGTATACCATATACTAGAAATGACAGTTCTATATAGTTTGCGACCGTCTAACACATTGCCTAGAATTATTTATATATTGTAAAGCAGTAAATAAAGTCACACCATGACTCAAACCAAGGCGATAGCTACCGTAAAGACAGAAATTATACCGTATATCGTGTTTTTCTCATCAATTTACACTCATGCTGATGATTCATTCCGGCTCTTTAATTGATATAGCTAATTTGGGTAAAATTATATGGTTCTATTTGTCTTCGACTGTTTTTGTTTTACCATATTTCATAGCTCTAGCTATAAATAGATAAATGTTTTGCTTTTCCAATGCTAATACTACTAGATTCCGATGTTCCTTTTTTTTGGTATCCTATATTTATATACAGGTCTTCGGATCTGGGCGCACCTACGTTATATTTTTGATATTTTCTGACTATTTACAGGTCGTATTGACCTGGGCGCACCTAATTCCGCTTCTATATTGCTTTCGTTTCGACAAAATCTTTCTTCAAAATCGCGTACCCCAAAAATCGCATGTTTGAAGAAACGTACAGATTCGTATAACATTTCTTCGACCTTTCAAAATAAGAAATCGGCAATAGTTTAGTGGCTAGAATTTCCGCCTGTCAAATAGCACGCGGGGGACCGGGGTTCAATTCCCCGTTGCCGAGTACTTTTTTATTCTGTAAGAATGCAACTCTCAGTTATTTTTGTCTTCAAGGCGTCGGCTTGGCGTTGAAGAATACTGCCCAGACGCGTTTTTTTGGGCTTTTCAATCGGACTGGACCCAATAGTTCGGATACATTCAAGCCTAATCATGACATGCATAGTGCTCGAAGCCTCTGAATTTTGAGCTCAATGTTGCAATGCAGGGATCTTCGCCCTCTTTAGCCGGAAATCAGCTGAGACAGATATATATTTATAGTTTGTCTAAGCTAGTCGATTTTTCTGAATATTATTCGGAGGTCTCAGACATGTGTAAAGCGATGCTGGGAAGCTCCGCACCGCTGCTGATCTCCCGGATGTGCTACATAGGATGTCTCTTTTTCGATGTTTACAGGAACGTGGCTAGAAAGTATCCCCCATTCTCAATAATTTGTTAGATGAAACATGTAACTACCTATTTAAGAAATGCACTGATTTAAAAGAATTACATGCATAATATGTGCATCTAGCCGTTCATGACCACACCGGTGAGGTAATGCAAGCGCAGGGACAGGGGTGGTATGCAGGCACATTATGGGGCCACTTGAGACAGAAAATTCCGCGGAAGCAGGAGAATGCCTCGCACCGAGGGAAACAAAATTCTAGTTTATCGGCAAATCCAGGGACTCATCTCGTGTGGATTCATCGGCAAGCCAAGATATTCGGCTATACTCAATATATTCATTAAGCACGCGTTTAGACTCAGGCGGTAGCTACTGAAAGCGTAACCGCGTAACGACATATAGTCCCAAAAGCCGTTATGCTCTACATACAACCTCATCGGGAGACTAGTGACGCCATCCCTAACTATGGAATTATTTCAAGAAATGAAAGTTTGCATTGGAATACAATCAATATCTTGTTGCTATGGTGGGTGTGGTCTAGTTTGGTTGATCTGTAGGAAACGATATGCAAGTCGCGGACGCCCTGCAGATTAAAAAGCGTTGGAATGAGTTACTGAGGGGAAAGATGTGGCCTGATCTTTTAATCTTTGCAATAGAGAGCTTTTAGTGAGAAAGAATTTAGCATCGAACTCCGTAAGGCATCTTTAATATCTCCCAAAACTAAGGCGACCATAGTGAAGGCGGTTCATGTTCTACTGTGGGGTATGGTTATGCACTGCTGACGAGATAGTGAAGATTTGGATGATAATGGTGGAAAAAAGAGTCCAAGAGTAAAGATAAATTCAGATATACGTTCCTACAGGTGACAGCATTATCCCCTGCATAATGTCTTTAGTTCCTGTTTCGAGTATCATAGAGTTTTAGATGATCTATCGTGAGCATGTATGCCATGCGGATCACCGGAGCAACACATTGATCGCTTTCGTAACGTCAGTATAAATATATAATTGCTGAGCACAGATCGGGTGTTCAATGATGCACCTTGCTCTGCCACCCCAAGCTGTTGATTTTGCAACGGTAAGGAACGACATTGATCAATTTGTGGATGAGCTTGAGCTTCATATGCTGAAAATTTGCAGTGCTGATTCCACGGGAAAAGTAGCCCGCCAGAGCTTAAAAAGTTCTCCGAGCTACTGTACTAACTCTAACCCGAGTTTGATTGTTCGCGATGTTGCGGAAATATACTCATTAAGGTCTAGTCAAGGTCGTTTTAGCCAGAGCTCTCATGAGAGTACGGTTACTTGTTCTACTGTTTACAGTGACTTTGAAGAGGTTGATTTATTTAACTTTAAAAATGACCAAAGGACTGCCACAAAAGCTCTGCTAAGTTCTGCACTCAAGGAACAACAGCCTACTCAAAAAGATGTATTAATTCCCAGTGAGATAGCATCATTTTGCTCCAACATCAACAATATGCGTCATGTGAACCTCGAAATAAGAAGTACCTTGGCAGGTAAAGTTGCCCCGGAAATGTGCCCCGATCACAGCCACCCGGCCCTCATTCTCAGCTGCCAATTGGGGTCTTGGAAATGGTACACATGCAAAAGTTCACAACAAATTAAAGCTTTTGATAAGGTTATCCGCTCATGGCTTGATCTTGAGCACATCAAGTTGCCCCGCTTGCCCGATTTAACTCACGCATCGTTCCCTAAGCAATGCCACACAAATAATCGTATGATGGAGGAGTACATGGCAAGTGTTTCGGCGCATCTTCCTAAAGTGAACGATCATGTTTTGAGTGCAGTTGCACGCTTTATTCAGTCTACTCCGATTGTGCCATCGCCTATTTTTGAGACAAGCTGCTATGGGTACGTGAAAAGCACTGTTGGCTATAAAGTACGTTTTTTCGTATTTACAAACGGCGTTTTACAAATCTACGATAGCCCTGACGGTAAAGCTCTCAAACAAATATCTCTATATTTGAGCTCGGTGCAAAAAGCCGAACAAAGGAATACCCTCAGCATCGACGAGTTTGACAGCAAGGAGACGAAATTAAAAGACCAAATAATGATTTCATTTGAAAATGATTTGGTTTGCGACAAGTGGTTGCAAATGCTTCAGGGTGCCACACATACCAAATGCTCATTTTCTCATACAAGAGCCACACTGCCATATACCCTCACTAGCTGGGAAACTGCGCGTGCCTAAAAGCACGATTCCCAATTACTGCTAATATTTATTCTCTTTTTAAACTTAATAACTTATAAACAGCATGCTATTTCTTATTACTCGGTGTGAGTTAAGTCCTAGTTATCATCGTTACCGTTAAGAACTCTCAGCAAGTTCAAAAACAGGTTAATGATATCCAAGTACAAGGTAATAGCAGCAGCAACCTCACTTTCTGGGTCGTAGCGAGCCATAATGTTTTGAGTGTCTACCAGCACAAATCCAGAGAAGATCAAGACAGCGATGATGGAGTAGGCCATTTCAAGGCCCGAGCTCTGTGTGAACATGGCAATAAGCCCAAACCCAATCAACGCGAATAGACCAGCACAGAGATAAGGCGCCAGCCCAGTTAGATCGTACTTTGTTTGGAGCGCAAAGATGGTGAGACCGGCAAACACAAATGCAGTAACGAGAGCAGCCTGAATTACAATGTGAGTACTATAGGTAGCACTAACAAATCCAACCAGATACCCTTCAAACAATGTAAACAATCCCAAAAGGGCAAGGTTCCATGGGTAGCTCTTTTGTTTCCACATAGCCGCAACCATTGTGCCAATGGAGCCAAACATCGAAACATACAATGCCCACGGATGAGTTAAAGCCCATTTATTTACATTTTCGTTGAGAATAAACAGGCCACTAATGGCGGCAGTCAAGAGAACCTGCGCCGTCAGAATGGAATACACTTTGCGGATAAAGGCATGGCGGATATCAATTGCGCACTCGGCAACAACATCAGACCACTTAAAGTCGTCAGGAACGTGATCTCCTTCTCTACGGGGACCTTCCTCGCTGTTTAAGAGTTGCTCACTGTATGGAGGTGGTTGTGACATAATGGTAGAACGATCTCGGTTGTGCCGGGGTACTTATCAAGCAGGCAGGGCTTGGGTCTCTATGAGTTTTTACTAGTATACAGTTATTAATAAATAGGTTAATAAATAAGAAAAATTGGGGAAACTCCAGATAATATTAGGGTCATTCATCGTCATCATCCCCGGTAAGGTCCACAAACTCGACGACTTTTCTGACTTGTTGAGGAGGAGCGGCACTTTGCCATAACGGAGGCTGACCATGACCTGGATGCATCCCTGTACGCGCCACTGGAGGTCTCGAATACTGAGCATACTGCTGGGAAGAATGCTGTTGTGGCCGATTCTGACCCATATGGTGGTTGTACAGTTGCTGAGCCGCGTTCTGACCCAACGACGATTGTCCGTTAACTGGAGCTTGTGGTGGATACACATTTGGGCGGGGCCACTTGTGCTGTACGGGCTGTGGCTGCGACATAGATTCAGGATAAGGGTTATTATGCTGATCCTGTATGGACCGCTGTTCATGTACCGCTCGGCCGTCGAGACTTTGACCACGCCTTGCAGCCTCGAATTGCCTCCCATAAAACCTAGCCATATCATCAATAGTAGTGACTCGGCGCTGCTCAACCGGCTGTTGAGATTGAGGCTGGCTGTTGGGCTGTGATGGACGCTCATTAATACTGTATTGTGATCTCGACGGAAAGGTTCCCTTCGATGGTGGTCGTTGATTACCAGATACTGCCGTGCCCTCACGGGAGAGCTCGGAATCCTGCGCACAACTCCGTTGAGACTGTTGCCCGGTGTTGTTAATACCAGCGCCTTGTGACGGTTTTGATCTCAGCAACGAAGGAGCCCCCAAAAGGTTCTGAAGCAAATCTTGTGACGGCAAGGACGGATCCCGTCTTTGATGAGAAGTGTTTACCTCAGGTTGTCTAGGAGCACTCCCCGCAGTACTGGAAGCTTTCTCATAGTTTTCGGAATGACCCTGTCCGTTTACTGGTGCTTCAGAGGCCATCATGGAGATATCCTCCTCGCCCCCGGCATCATTATTAGGTTTGGATGAGAATAAAGACTTGCCAAAAGCCTTTTGAATCATGTCAATCGATGGTAAAATGATATCAGGCGAGTCTTCCTCGTCTTGTTCTTGTTCGTGGTTTTCTACCGGCGGCTGATCAGAGGCACGGGAGTTCGGTGGCTCATTAGGTGGCTCATTGTTTTCCGCCGTCCGACTGCTTTGACTCACATCCAAGTGAGGTGGGATCTCTATGTCTTCGTCAAACTCATCCGAGTCTGTATCTGAATTGGATTCCGAACTTGAAGAGATAGGACCTCTCAGTTTTCTCGGTTGGTTCCCCTGTTCTGTGCGCGTAGGCTCGTTAGGTGTATTTGCCGGGGTAGGTTCAGACTGCAGCTGGGGAGGCTGTGCCACCTCGCCTCTTGACTCTACATTTGGAGCTTGCGCAGTGGGTGTAATTGGAGTAGTTGACTGGGGCGCTGGGGCTGAATTACCCAAAGCGGCACTCTGCTGCGCACTTGAGTTAACTGGAGTAGTTTCTGAGGGATGCGAGCCCCTAGCAGCCTCTACACGGGTTCCAGCTGCTTGTCTTTGTGCGTCTCCTGTAGCTTGCTGGCATTGAGGGCCGCCAGAGAGTTCTTCTGGCCGCCTTTGCTGAGATTGTGGTTGAACCTGTCCATTGACATTTGTTGTATGAGTCGCTGCTGCTGTATGAGCCGCTGCTGCTGAATGTGCCACTGCTGCTGCACGAGCTGCTGCTGCTGCACGATCTGAGCCAGGCGTAGGTCCAGGCGCAGGCGCAGGCACAGGTAACTCAGCTTCATCTTCAGTGTCACTAAGCAAGTCGATGATTTCTGGTTCAGGACGATGAATTTTAGCCGGCCGTTCGCAGTCGCTGTCTGAATCGCCCTCATCATCAGAATCTGAGGAGAGTAAATTCCATGTAGCATTATCATTAATAGACACTTTATCAGCGGATTGTTTGGTTGTTTTGAGGATTTCCGACATTAGATCATCTATTGCCATGGATTCCCACGTGATGGGGTTATTGCAATGCGCACACACCCACCGGGGACTCTGAGCCAAGAACATCAAAAAGGACTCAGCATCCACGCAATCTATATGATCACAGTTTCGTGACCTAATTGGAATGTTCATTCTTACGCGAGTAATGGGGTCCTTTAGAGAGTGCACAGCCTGGGTTGCGACAATATCATCATCTTCGTCGCCCTTGATTATTTTCATATCATCTTCCACCGAGATATGTGGTCTATTCTTGAGCTCTTCAATAAGCTTTTCGTTAGGGATAGCTTCCACCAAGTATACACCTCCGCCAAACGATTTTGTGGCTGTTGCTTCGTCTTTTGTAACATCAGGATGTACTGAAAAGGTGAATCTCAAAATTGGTGCGAGCATAGGGACTGAAGATAATCCGAACCACGTTTGCGTAAGATCGAGCGGTCGTGCTGTACCCTCACACCCCTTGATACCACGAGTAGCTACGGTAGACCCCACAGGGATAGCATTGAGGTAAACGCTGCAGACGTACGGATAGTAAACTGGATGCAGTTTGACTCGCTTAGAAACGTTTGCACACAAAAACATTAACTTGAGTCGCCCCTCTTTCAATTTGGGTACTGCATCCTTGGGGATTGCTACCCTTATTTGCTCCTCCATGGTCCTGCGAGGATGTGGGGCTGCAAAAAGCAGTGGAGGAGATATTCTTGTGACAACTTTGTGAAATGGGAGTAGATTAAACTCTGGACCGTCCGTTTGCGCCACAGGTTGTGGGGGTAATGGATTTTGAGGATAGCTCGGAGTCACGGCACCGCTAAGTGGGTACCCTCTGGCTACCTGACTGTCTTCATGAAGTATGTTATTGACTCTTTGTGTATAGCTTTGAGTGGGTATATGTGGAGGAACAGTTGTAAACCGGTCGGCATGCTGAAGCGCGTTTTTAATGCCGAGTAACACTGGAAAATCTTTATCCGTTGCAAGAAGTATAAGGCGCTCTTGAAGCTCGGCTTTTCGCCCCGACGCTGCACAGTTATACGCTCGAAGAACAGCTTTTAGTTTAGGAACTGTCAAACTCAGGACCAATGCTCGAATGTCGCGAAGCAGGTCCCCTGCGTCAGTCGCCATCAGGATTTGTAACTTGGGTCAAGCGCTTGTGGAAAGTAATGGTTTTCCTATTTGGATGGAGTACATTTCTAACAATATATAGTTTGGCATTAATATGTGATATTTCAATGCCTAATGTGATATAAAATTATAACATCACAGATAATGTCATGTTGTAGCCGGTATCTTGTTTAAGAGCGCGAATTCGGAAAAATAAAAAACTGTTTGAGGTGCTAATCGTGTAAATCATATTTATGTTTAGCGTTTCTCGTTAAAATTTACAGAAACAATTCATAAATGCCACGCCATTAGGAACTGCTCTCCAAACTGTTCGAGCGATCAGACGAAACATGAAGCGAAAGGTGGGGCCCGCAGTATCCTCAGCTCACACAAGCTTTTGGAAATCGAGCTTTTCCTCACTACCTCTCACCCATTTCCATGAATAAATAGACGAGTCTCTAGAGTGTATATCAAATACCCGGATGCGGCGCTGGGTATCTACTCCAGATTCATCAGGGTACCCACCATAGGCGCCCTCCCCAGCACTACCACCATAGCACATCCATAGAGAGTCCGATTTCAAACAGTAATCATTACAGTGGTCATGACCAACACTCACTACACTGACACCCAACTCCTTGAGGGTAGAAATAGTACCATCATCCCTAACGGGACCCATAACTCCCTCACGGTGCTGGCCGATTTTCTCACCTTCAGAATTGCGATAGTCAGGGGTTGGGATATGGAAGAATGCCATAGAAAGAGGGATATGGGAGTACTTTGCCTCTTCCTCCTTAATGCTCTGCTTGATGTCCTTCATAAGTTCAAGCTGGTCTGAATGAATCCAGTCATACTCGGGCTTGCGTTGACCTTTAATGTGAGCATGGCTATCCATAAAGTACATGGTAAGAGCACGATTCCCATTGACCGTGGCTTTTAGCGCATAATTGCCGACTCCAGTGACGTTACCAGGGGAGGCCAGACATCCAGGCAACGTTTGAGCGAGCTCCATAAGAGCGGCGTTATCCATGGGGCTTTGTTCGTCATGATTTCCAAAAACAAGTGCCCAAGGAATCTCGCGAGAGATAACGGGACCGATAGCCTTGAGCATGGCGGTTTCAGGATCTGGTGCCTGGTCTCCCATAATCTGGTCACCGGTAAAGACAACAAGATCTGGGTGCTCTCGGTCAAGGATTTCACCCACAAATTCCATTGTACGTTTGTCGGCAATACACTCTTCGTTCTCTGCCAGCCCGACTGGATGGTCACATTTACCGTCATCGGTGCTCATATGCAAATCTGCGAGCTGAACAATTTTGAAGTTGCCAGTTTCCTTATTAAATTTGAGATCTGGACGATTGTTGTGTAAATCAATTCCTCTTCTGATTGCTAAACGGGGTGCTGGATACTTGAACCCTTGAAGCGACCCCATCAGTAGCCTCCAGCCAGGGACTGGGTACACTGCGTTATCTCCAAACAATACTTTGACCTGTGAGATAGCTGTTCCGGGTTTGAAACGACCAAGCTTAATCCAGATTCCGTGTTCTGAGTCTTTTAAAGACCATCCAAGTGCAGATGCTAGTTCCAGATTACGGTCAAAATCCAAAGGGTCAAGCTTTGCTTCGGGGTTGTTGGATTTGATATCATTGAGAATACGTTGGGGTATGATTTTACGATTCTCAAATGGTAATGCCAGGTCCAGGAGCACACGCTCTTGACCAGTGAGCTCAGACTCCTCCACCCTTTTAGTATAAAGATATGCTTTCTGGAACCAATTCTGACCCAAGAATAGGTTTTTGCTGTGCTTATACCAACCGTCGGTGCCGGCCCCACATGAACTTGCCCGGTAGCATGTCCGAATTTCGATATCCAAAACCACCGGTGAAGGTATGTGATGAGGGAGCCTGGTTTGTACTTTTACAGGCAAGAAGTTAAGGTAAAAATCAGCTAAAACGAGAAACGCCAATAACGCGGTAACTCCTGCGGCCAAACGAGCCAGCTGCCGTAGCCAACGTCTGGAGAGCATCCTGGGGAAGTGATGACGCAAGTGCCGTTGTATATAGGGGGACAGGAAGTCCCCGGCTGGCAATATGTTTCAGAGCTAGCAATATTGATCTCTTTTAAACTGACATTCATATATATCTAGACGGTCTAGACTGAGCGCGAAGGGGCTCGCGCAAAGTGCTGATTTTTCTGAATCTAAGACATGCAATCCCTTACACTCTAGACTTTATCAGGGGCATTTACGCATTCCGCACCACTAAACCCATACAATCCATCAATATTTGGTTTGAGTGACTATCTTCAAGCTGTTTATTTGGCCTTAAAACTTGTATGCTACAGCCTAGTACACACTTAGAGCTCAACAAACACTCGGGGAGGTCCGTTCATAATATCAAAGGCTATGGTGAAATCCTCGCCTACAATATTGGGGTTATAATGATCAGATTACAGTAGGTATTTTTATAACTATAGCAGTACATTAGTCCTATTTCCATGAGACAGCGACGCTCAGGCTAACCGAAATATACCTGCTTTCGGGCACATCAATTCGTCAAAGGCATGAGACCCACTCATCAAACAGTTTCGTACAACCCCCTCTGTTTAACCTGAGCCCTAGTTGTTGCCAAGGTACTGAGAAATTCGTAAACTCATCACTCGAGACATCAGTTGAGAGGATCCAACCACTTATTTCTCAAACACACAAGCGGCAACCACAACAGTGTATGCTACTCGTACTGGTTGACTTTAACGATGGAACAATTAAATTGAAGCTAAATTTAAATATATTTGAGCCTAAAGTAATGCACATGTCTCATAGTAATGTGGGTCGTGGGTGCTTGAATTAGTATTTTAATAGTGTTGAGGGCCCAGAACGCAGATCACTACAGGGGAGGCGCATGAAGTTGACATGCGAAACTCACAATGTCTCAGATTTATGAAATTTAACAACTAGGAACTGTGGTGTTGAGAGTAAATTCACGCAATCTCCTTAACACACTCTTTTTCTCATCTTTGAGAAAGCCATGAGCAAACTCAAAAATTTCGTATAATAAAAAATTACAAACTCATATTTTTTCTTCTATTTCTTAGCGTGATTAAATTCTAGCATAGTTTGGGGGTGGAGTACTACCATCGACCCCCACTCCACCCCACTTTCGTTATATTTTTTTTTTGAGCGCTTGGCACCTCACACACAGATGCGATGATACGTCATCAAAGTGGGGTTCACGTTACCTGTGAGATGGAAAGCCGATACAATGTAGTGGAATAGGGTTCAGAGAGGGAGTAGTTAACAAGTATTTAGTTAAACTTTAAAACGGGTATTTATAGCATGGGTATGCAACATGATATAGGGCTAGGACGCTAGATCTCACATTACCAACATGTACGAACATGTACGCGCATGCATGCACTTATAAGCTAGCTCTCTTGTACCTAAACTATTATTCTTTGGCTGAAATTTTGCCACTTACCCAAAATCTCTCTTGATCTCGGGCCGATACTATATTGCATGTTTAACCTTGAATTTCTCCGATGCAGCTAGTGCATACTAAGCTATGTTTGGGACTAAAATTTTATTTTCAATATCTTGATCAAAATCTAACTTACAATGTATTTCTCCGGTATCGTGAATACCCTCTAGAAGACAGAAATCAAACAAACTACACACCCTAACCTTCTACTCGGTTATGCAAAGCCGTTTTGATCGGCACCAAGGCGACTGCATGGGCAAATAAAATCAGGTACGCCATAAAGCCTGTCCCTAATAGCTCATTGAGCTAGTCTAGGAGTTAAAATATTGTATCCATAGTATTAATCTCTTGTGTGATTTCAGCCAACTTTTAGACTCTAAAACCAACGCCTTTTAGCTCCCTGATTGATTTCTCAGCCTTTCGGTTAGGAGCGGCTATTGGAGCTCGAAAGTAGAGCACATGCATTGATCAGAGCTTTTCTCTTCCTGCATTCTGTGTGGCCAGTTGGTGCTAATTTGAGAGTCATGCATGCTGACTAGTACCTCAACTTCAGTGCATGTTGACTAGCCGCCAATAACCGAGCATCTATCACCACTTCAGAAACGTAAAAGAGAGTACTAAAAAACTCCGGAGGCCGTTCATTCATAGTGAATCAGATGATTGGAGATATAAAATCTCTGCCTAAACCCACACAGCTCAATTTAGTGGTCCGACCTGTCAAAATGAGGATCTCCTGCACATGTCTTTCAAGTCTCATGCAAGCTTAATGCCACCCTGCCCAAGATAGCAGATCACTACTTTGACAGCGTCCAAGCGCTGTCAAACTATTTTACGGGAGAAGCTGTGAGTGTATTTGAATGGTATGGAGCCTAGCTTAAGCTGACGTCTATCACGCAGCCGACATATTGAAGGCGATTTTTTAAACGGTCGCTGGGACCTCGGCCGGACTTGGCAAGCATACGCAGGGGCATACACCCAGTTAAGCATCACCAGCTGTATGTTGAATACTGTATAAATGTAGTCTAATTTTTTAAAAAAACTTTTGGCATAAAACAGATATGCTATGGGGATGATATATCTCTTGCATGCATGGGTGAGGTTGTACTTGGCTGGTAGGTGTTGAGCTTGCCCCTTAGATTGACAGCAAGGTATCATCTTGAGGGGCATAGTATTCTCGAAACCAAATCAAAGATATCAACTTCTTTCCCTAGCCTAGAGGTGGTTTTTTGATTTAATAGGCTCCTTTAATGATTTTCCGTAATTCGCTCCATCTGTGCGCAATGATGTGCATTTGCGTGCTGCATGCTGGTTCTGCTGATTAGTCACATTCATGCACGCTATGCTGATCAAAGCAGGTGCATTACCCAAGACCACCAGAGGCCTTTTAAAACCTCAGCATGCCCTCATTCTTCAAGGAAGAGATGAACGCACACTGCTCACAAACAGAGGTCATGGATAATATACATGCATCGAAATACTCCTCTGAACTAGCCTCAAACCAAGAGCTCAGAAATCTTAGCATGGTTGTCGAACCTCTCTTGAACTATCCCGATCAATACATCATCATTTGCACATCCAACAGAAGTCTTCTACTGTTTTCAGAGACTTTAAGGACTGTGTTATGTCCCAGACTTGAGTCGAAAGCCGACCTCTGGCAGGCATTGGGCACCCTGACCGCTGATGCTGATACACTCACGACTCATATCCTTGATATGTTGGCCCAATCGCATGCTTCGCCACTTGCATCTCCCATATCAATCTACAATCGTTGCTACACTGTTGAAACCCGCTTCATAACTGGATTAGACACTGACCGCAACTTGATACTATCTCTGCTGCCTGATCCAACACAGCCTGCTGTCCCTGAGACTGCTATACATCCCCCACATCAAACAGTAAACCCAGCATCGATTGAAAACGCATACTCCAATCAGTACGCACCAGAGAACGCTTTGAAATACACCATGAAACTAAATGACTATGTGAACAACTGTCGCAACGACGATATTTACTATCATTCTGAGAAACAAGCAGACGATGATGTTAATTGGGGTTGGAGAAATTGCCGCCGTGGCTCACAAATGGGTGAATTCATTCCTACAATGTGCCAACCTGAACTTATGCTTTTCATGGACATGGTCAAAGAACAGCCTCAAGACATTGTATCTTTGAAAGTTAGTATGGACTCGTACTACTATGACCCAGTAGACCCCGATACCATCCCTCCTAGCTTTAGTGTCAACAACACGAACAACACTGGAGACACAGGTGCGCAGATCGCCCGCAAATCAAACCATGGCAGCAGCAATAACAACAGCAATGGTGACAAGCGGTGTTATGCTTGCGGAACTGAGAAATCCCCCGAATGGAGAAGAGGTCCTGAGGGACCCAAGACACTGTGTAACGCATGCGGCCTAAGGTACGCCAAACAGCTTCGCGCTGGCACTGCATGAATTTTGTAGCATAAACTTCGTATATAATTTGTAAATTGCATATTTTACATCCCTTAAACTTGTGTTGTTTCAAGCTTTTTGTCTGATGTGAGACAATAGGCACGGAATATGTTCTAGACCCATATCCCCTGCACACTCCCCCCACCAGCAAAAAGGGGGGGGCCGTTCAAGAGGCAAACAGATTACCGCCTATCATTTTGCAGATCACGTTATTTAATTATTTTTCTCTTCGATTGGTTTATTCAATTCCATAGGATACTAGCAACTGTGTAGGCAATAGAAATCCAGGCTAAGCGATAAAATATAAGCGGCGGGATATTGCAGCCTCGGTAGCGGCTACCTGCACTAGAACAGGTTTGAGTTTTTTTTATTTTGAGGTCTTCTTTTGCCGAAGTATTATTCCGTTAGTGCCAAGTCCTGCATGCCAAGAAACCGCTTTAGCCGCCCCAAGGCGTAAACGTTTTTCAATGACATCATAGGCCATATTTAGACTCCAATCACAGCTCTTATTTGCAAGAACCTACAAGAATAGGTGGAAACTATCATTATTAATTAACTGAAAGAACCACAAAGTCTAGGCCTTCAGCTTTTTTTCTGCTTATTTGGAGCAGAGATTTTACTTATCATACCTTATAGTGGGGGTTCCTAAATAATGACATGTGTGCATATACGCTATCTAAGTTTTTTAATTAATTGTTGAGAATGTAGCATCGTAAATATTTAGCTTTCATTGTGGAGTTTTAATGCTCTTTTCATTTAAACTCTTTTCAATTTTGTCGAGTCTCTCGTTCCAGCGGTCAATATCGCTTTTCATTTGTCGTATCGTTCCATCCGCATTCCGGAGGAACTCTTGAGAACTAGCAGCATCAATGTGTAAGAGCTCCAATGATTTTAATCGCTGCGATATTTGAGGGAGGCTGGCGAGCAGAGGACCCACACTCTCGAGACGATTGTATACGGCCTCAACCTTATCTAGCGGTACCTGAGACTGAGCCTTTTGCAAAGCAGCGACTGTTTCCTCAATGTGTTGAGGTGATGATGCGAGTAGGTCCAGCTTTTGTCTGATTTGACAAAGTAAAGTAGTGAGCGCTACCGGCCGATCCTGTGGTCCAACCTTGGATTCCAACAACGTGATACGCGCCTCTGCATCTTGTAGAGCTTTGAGGCTATCACGTTTGATTGGTTTGTATTCAGGCATTGGTTTGGTTTTGTATAAGTTTAGCTGCTTTTGAGACTTGATCGAGTCCAGCTTTTTCTCGAGACTATTGATTGGCTCCTGGCCGACTTGTTCTTTGAGTTGCTCAATTTCAGCAGCGATACGAGCAATTCTACCGTCGAGATTCTCTCCAGATGCTAGTTCTCTGGACGTCACAATGGCCTCTAGAACTTCATGTCTGGGTGGGAGTTCCTCATCAATTTCTGAGTGTTCGCTAGGCTCATAATCGTGGCTTGGTTGTGCTGTTTGTGTATCAACACTTTCAAATGTATAGACCCCAGACTCGTCTAGATCAGGTAGATTCATCCCTACACCAGCTGGACCCTGACATAATAATTTTTCGCTTAAATCGTTTTATCTCTTCACATTATCAATTGAAGGAGGGTTTCAAGGCAACGTATAGATTTTCTCGCGATGAAAAGCCAGCGAATTCAGACGTACTTCAATAATATTCGCAAAAATAACTCGCTTTACAATGCTCTAATTTCCTACCCAACTATTGAATCAATCTCAGCACATACTGATGATAATCTTGCAGTCGTGATCAAGGACAATTTCGTTACTACTGA
Source organism: Wickerhamiella cacticola (assembly GCA_030564425.1). Classification (NCBI taxonomy): domain Eukaryota; kingdom Fungi; phylum Ascomycota; class Dipodascomycetes; order Dipodascales; family Trichomonascaceae; genus Wickerhamiella; species Wickerhamiella cacticola. The sequence goes on along the minus strand of JAJLUX010000003.1, from coordinate 353,443 downwards.
TATGCCAACTACTTGTGCATCGAAAGCACTCGAAGGTTATATTTCACCATTTGAGTCTACTGTGTCAAAGCTCCTGCGCAATGCAGATGCAGCTATCATGGGCAAGGCCAATATGGACGAGTTTGCCATGGGCTCAAACAATCAATACACATACTATGGAGCAGTGATCAACCCTGCATTCGACGAGCATCGTTCTCCTGGAGGCTCCTCTGGTGGATCTGCAGTAGCCGTGGCAGCTAAATTTTGTGATGTCGCTACTGGCACTGACACTGGTGGGTCTGTCCGTTTACCTGCTGCATACTGTTCAGTTATCGGTTTCAAGCCCACTTATGGCCTTGTCAGTCGCTATGGTGTCGTCTCCTACGCCCAATCATTCGATACAGTCGGACTCTGCGCCCGCGATTTTAAGCCTCTTCGCGAAGCCTTCAACATCATCAATAAACATGACCACAATGACCCTACCAGTTTGACGGAGGAACAACGTGAAAAGCTTCCTAAAAGGCGATTGGACGGGAAACCACTAAACATTGGTGTTATCAATGAATCCATTATTGATATCGATGAAGCCGTTAGAGATGAATGGAATGCATCTCTCGAGTACCTTGAGAAACAGGGTCATAAAATTCACTTTGTCGATGTACCCACATTCAAGTACGCGCTGCATGCCTACTTTATGTTGGCGCCCTCTGAAGCTAGCTCCAACTTGGCCCGTTATGACGGAATCCGATATGGAAGCAGAGCTGAGCACGACCAAGATGCTGATGGGCTTCTTTATGCTGCCACCAGAACCGAAGGGCTTGGTGAAGAGGTTCGTCGTCGTATCCTTTTGGGTACCTACAACCTAAACAGCTCAGCATTCAGTGCAAACTACCTCAAGGCTCAGCAAGTACGCAGAAAGCTTGTAAACGAGTTCAATGCTATTTTCAGAACACCTCACGCTATTCATCCTAGTGAACAGTCTGGGGAGATTGACTTGGTTGTCCACCCCACTGGTCGTACCATTCCACCCCTCTTGAATGAAATTCAGGACACAGACCCAGTTGATGACTATGTTAATGATATCTTTACTGTTCCGGCAAACATTACTGGTATGCCCGCAATTAGCGTGCCTACTACCTTGACCGGAGTAGGCATGCAAGTCTGGGGTCAGTTTGGCGAGGACCAGCTTGTTTTGGACGTTGCCGAAGTTTTGCATAAAAGAGCCCTCTGATAAACCTACCCTGATTTAATATTAAATGCTGAAACTCATGTGTTAGCCTAGTTCCCACAATTCCTGGATACCTTGTATACATACATATATCTCTATAAATGCAAAATATGAACGGGGCTGGTAAGACTTAGACTTGAATGCCGAAACCGTGGCAGATGTTTTCTGCAAAAGTCAGGCCGTTGCGCAAGGGGAAACCCAAGGCACCAAAAGGGCCAGCATTGGAGAGAGGCACCAAGGCGTGAAGAATGATGAAAACAAGCTGGAAGATAGCAGTAACCACATCTTCAACAATACTGAATCCAGTTAGAAGAACCCAGAGGTAAACCTGAATTACCAAGTCTACAATGGCTCCAACAAGATTAAGAACACCAGAAACTAGGCCACCAACAGGATTGGCGTTGATGTCATAGGAGCTACAAGAGCTGGAGAAACTCTCAGCAGTTGATTTGACATCGGAAACTGCAGATTTGAACTCGTCAGAAGCGCCACCGCGAGACCACTTGGACTGCTTGGTGAAGCTAGTGAGGCCATTGACGCCAGTTACAAGCTGTTCAACGAAACCAAGAAGATCACTTCCAGTAATGTCACGCTTGATAATTTCATACTCAGTGGTAGGAACAGCAGATACAACCGTTAAGAAAGAAATGGTAAAGAAGGAGACGTATTGAAAGAGCTTCATGAGAAAGAGAGGAGAATTGTGCTTAATTAGAGCTCTTCACAGTAAATTTATACTTAGGAATCCGAAACAAATAAATACAATACATTGCATGCGCCCAAGAGGTGAAACAAGTGTCGCTTTAGCGAGATACTAGAAGCCAGCACAGATTAGTTTCTCTGCAACTTCTTCCCGCTAAATAGCTTCATAAGCCACAGAAGGGAGAAACATATTGGGATTTAGCTTTGATGCTGATATATATATTACGGTGTTGGGCTCGGTTCCACTTAAAAACCGCATCGGACCGTGGCGGTCGAAACGCATACCGCTGCACCCAAGGCGCATGCAAGTGTCACTATTCGCGAACTGCAGAAGCACATGATTGCAATAGCCGGACCGATTTAATTCCCAGGATTGTAAAATGCAGACTCGAGAACAGCTTGTATCGATATGATTTATCTCTATGCGCGCTTTATAGGGTGAACATCTTGTGTAGCCACTCTAATTGACCACGAGAGTACGTGTTAAAAACACAAATATAGATGATATAACCAATGCAGTTATTCTGCATTGAAGCTATAGCATAAGTTGTGCTACATATTTCTTATGGTAGTCTGTTAACTGGTATATCCTGATACGCGATAATATAGGTTATAGACTACAAAGAGAACATTTACATGTATTTCTAAAAACAGCGCAATGTGATTTTACCTCGTTATGCAAAGCTGCATCAGTCACGTTTCGAAGTAGGATTTTGAGCTCTGTTAGAAATAGCCTGATAGTGAAATAAGGGAAGCTAGGTCATTTCATAGGGAATTAAATATCCATCTAGTGGTATAAGAGATACATATTGTTTATCAAAATTATTCTAATGAAGTCAGTAGGCTTTTCAGCCTGTTTCTAGCGGGTTTCAGGAAGTATCACATATATCCCGCAATAACTAACTAATTAAACCCCTTCCTTGATATAATTAATAAACAAAAGGGTCTATTTGAACTGAGTGTAGCTAATATCGTATCTGCATAGCTAAAACACGCTATAAATTACGCACTTATGCTTGGTAGTATTCGTGATCACGTGATCCGCGTGGAATTTTCACTTTTTCCCGTGATGAATCTTATTTCTCGATTTTGAAACTCGTAGCAGAAGGCGTGGCTCAATGGCAGAGCTTTCGACTCCAGATCGAATGGTTGCAGGTTCGATTCCTGTCGTCTTCATTTTTGCTCTTTTATTTTTGGTAACCCCACAAATTGGTCTAATCAGCTTTCTTATGGGTATTTTCCTGAGACCCTACTAGTGAGCAGTTGATTAAAAACGCAAGAAATTCTCACGTGCAGCTCGCATGCATACGGAATACGCTCACCTGCATATGAAATACAAGAATATCGAGTGCTGAATGGGCACCGAGATTGTCAATTTATTTAGTTAAGATTTATCAAACGTTTTTGTGTGTATTGAAGCCTTTATTCATGTATAAGAGAGTGTTTGCGCCCATATTGTGATGGAGAACACGGCCACCAGCGCGCGCGCCCGAGTGCAGACAGCTATATATTCCAGCCTAGCCCATTCGCCAGCGACTAGCCCAATATGTCGATCCACTACAAAAAATTGATACAGATTGCATTCAACAGAATGCCCGATCCCGAAATGATAGAGAAACGCTGGCTCAACGACCATCAAAAGGCCATTCGGCGGGTATTCGCACCTCGACGAGAGTTCAGGGTATTTTATGACCTCCATTAATGTTTTGTTGTGAATAAAGCACGTAAAAAGACGTATCATGAATTTTTGAAGGGTTTCCTCTAGTACTCTAAAGAGTCCCACCAGACACATCATTTTACTCCTGTGCCCGAGAATTTGCCGATGAGATTTATTTTTTTTTGGATTATTCAATTATTTTCACCTATGAATACGTGCTTGAATGGCCGCCAACATTTTTTTTCTCCAACCTCTTGTGGTACCCGCACATTTCTTCCTCAAACCTGGGTTCTGGGTTTCCGGAAGAAATTTGGCCCAAATGCTTATGTAAAATATATTGAAGTAGCAATATAATTATGCACGATTATGCAGAGAACTTTTCGCGTGCATGAGGCCGCATGAAACTGCATATTTTTTAGATTATTAATATTAATCAACTGCTCACTAGTAGGGTCTGAGCTAGTGACAGGGCCAAATACACAGCTTAGGAGTAAAACAGTAGCATGCGGTGACTTAATGAAGTGTTTTAACCTCAGATGAAATTTGTTTTCCCGATTTTATTCACTGTAGATAATTGGACTGGGTTAAGGCCACTTTTTGAACAAGCCATGGGCAGGAAGTACACAGTTCAGATCATTTCAATTCCCTAGGCACAAGGTACTAATCTTATTTTGAAGGTCAATGTATATACCATTAGGATACTCTTCATCGATATAGCATTCATTCCTTTGCATTGTGCTCACTTTCTGTCTGAAGCGTTATCAGTAGTATGTATTGTGCCTGTACCTGATGGACTAATCTACTACAGCTGACCGTTTGAGTAGGTATGTAATTATAACTATCAAGGAATGCTAAATAAATAATGCAATTAGCTCAGGGACAGTTTCCTGAGCGAGGTTTGTGTAGTTGTCACTGGCCGCTTTGGTAACGATATCTCGCTCACTAAAGTAGATCCAGCGTCAGAGGAAGAAGATGTATCACTGAGACGCTCATCGACTCCCATTGAGAAAGTCCGTGTACCGCCTGAACGCTTTTTTGGCGTCAATAAATTTGACCAGTACTGCTGCTCATCAGGAGCAAACCGAGGGGAATCCACAAGTGCTGTGGCCTTTTTGCGTCTTTCTGTGAAGGCGGAGATCTTTCGACTGCCAACTGTTTGTTCCATGACTTTTTCAAACTCTTTGTTTTCGAGAAGCCGTTGCACAAGTGATTCCAGTGAAAGTTTGAGGGCCTGAATGTAGTTCTGTGCACTCTTGAGCTCAAACTTGAGATCGGGTGGCGAGCTAGGTGCGCTATGTAACTGTTCGTCAAGTTCATTATCGAGCGTGGTACCTTCAATCTCAAATGAGGGGAAATGTCCGGTGATAGTGTTCTCACTGAGGAGTAATTGGAATGCATCGTTCTCTTCCGAAAGTCTTTGGTTAACTTCCTCGACTTCCTTGATCTTTGCCTTTAACTGCTCGTGCCGGCCCAGAACCTCTTGAGTGAGGACTATTGAAGGTTCTGATACTGGTTTGGGTAGTGATGCAGCCTTTAGATCCTCTATTTGGTGCTCTAAAGCTTCATTCTCTTGCTCCAGGCTACGATTCTTAGCCCGGAGTCTAGACACTTCATCTGAGAGAGAGCTTATTTGCTCCATATACGCACTCTGACCATTGATTAGTTGTTTGGTCAACTGTGCCATTTCGATATCATGATTTTGCCGTTCCATCTTCAAATTACTGGATTCCATCATCAATTCTTGCTTCTCGGCATTAAGCTGCTCCATTTCGGCCTCCATAGCATTCTGCACATCAATAGCCTTCAAGTATTTGGATTTCCAATCAAGCATCGTACGGTATAAATCATGATCTTTGGCGTTGCCAAGTGTTGTTGGCGGCTCAGTCAACTCCTGATCCAAGATGTTCATCTCTAGTAGGATGCTTTCTTCGTGGCGAGAATCTGTGGCGACAAGGAGGTGGTGTGGTTAGGCTGAGTAAACTAGCCAGGAGATGGCATTTTTAAGTTTTAAACATTTTTGCGCACTTAGATTCCAACACATTTACTTTTTTGTTTTTCTCTAGCTCTATTGCGTTGGTGCTAATTCCTTGGTTTCAAGTGTTTCTTAGCCTTGTCCTGGTGAGGTTTGCATGACACCTTGTTTCATAATCCCTGAATGATTTCGCATGCTAAATATTCCTACTACTATAATATATAGGGGGTATAGTTAATTTTACTGTGAACTTCATATTACCTCTCTCAAGTCCATTACGAGTGGCCCTTTTATCCATTTTGTTCGCCGTGCACCCCTTACTTTGAGATTATATGCATAGTATCTGCATGCTTCTGCGAGGTTAAATGCACAATCTAAACTTTACTTTTGAGAGGATCAGCAGCAAACTTGTGCCGATTTTCTGTTGGAGGTTCATTCTTGATAGTATTGTGCTCAAAACGAGGTTGAGTTTAAGATGTTGACAGGGTTCACCTGGGACTAGTTTCATCTAGGGCATGATCGATTCTCGGCACCTGTCTTAATGTTTTTCACATGCACACAGTTTATCATTATTGAAAGAGCGAGAACCGATGATATATAGTTTTGTATAGTAATATCCCTGAGATTGTAGGGACGCACACCCTGGAGAAACAGTCGGGTGTCTATAGCTATGAAACGTTGGAAGACGGCAAGTAGGTGGTATGATTGTAGACGTCAAAAACTGTTTTTGATACTAGGACGCATTGTCATACTCTAAGAAGATGAATCTATGAAATTTTACTCGCAAATCTAACCTCGGTTGACGGAAGATGACAATTTCAAACCTTAAGCAGATCGGCATAACTAACTACTAGTTTGCATACTTTCAGCTTTATCAAGCGTTACTGGGTGTGTATAAAGTAGCCGTAGCGTGCGATAAGCCTTTACTTATGCTATCGATATAAAGCACAAGTCAAATTGATCTGTCTGTATACAGTACAAATAAATCGCATACAAGCTCTCTGGTATACTGAGTACCTCACAATTGGATATTAATAGCAATCAAGTAGCACGTTTTGATGCCTCCCGAGATGAATCGCCTATCTCGGATGGCTCAGGTGAGCTTCAGCACGATCTAGTTCTCGAATACGGCGAAATAATACGCGCTATTAAAGTACACTGGTTGCAACTCGCAACCACTAAAAGGCTGTTGCAATTGAGTGTCAAACAATGTTTAACAGGCTGGGGACTAAAATATTGTGCTAAGATGTAGAGACTGGAATTATGCAGTTGGATTCAAATCTTGGTTAGTATATAGCAAATATACAATTCAATTCACAATTCGATTTTCTAATCATAGTTGAACATAGTAGTCCTCCAAACCCTCAACCCTAGGTTTAGATAACACCCCATCATTGCCCCACCATTCACGCTAGGGCTCACAAGCCCCGAATATGCTTACTCATCTACTAGGGCTTCAAATCTCACCCACTCTGAAATTTCAATAAACCCACGCAAATCGACTCAATCACTAATGAAGGTCTCCAGTCAGGTCTCTAGCTCCCGCAGCAAGTCTCGCAAGGCCCACTTCCAGGCTCCCTCTTCCGTTCGCCACAAGATCATGAGCGCTCCCCTCTCCAAGGAGCTCCGCGAGAAATACGGCGTTCGTAGCCTTCCTATTCGCAGAGACGACACCGTCAAGGTCGTCCGTGGTTCCAACAAGGACCGTGAGGGTAAGGTCACCGCCGTCTACCGTCTCAAGTACGCCGTTCACGTTGAGAAGGTTGGCCGTGAGAACGCTTCACACCGCAGCGTTCCTTTCAACTTGGCTGCCTCTAACTTGGTCATCACTAGTCTTGCCAAGCTTGACAAGGAGCGTCTCGCCGTTATCGCTCGCAAGGGTGGTAAGACTGAGTAGTGCATAAAATATATAATATTAACGGTTTGACTGTAGTGACTTTGGTGGGTTGGTTTTGAAAAGCTCATTTTGGACTCTCCAATGGATGACCCTTGAACCGCCCTGGTAATTTGAATATACATCAAAATTCAGTAAATATCACCACATGAAACGATGAGATGTTTAAAACTCAAGCGCTTATCTAAATAGAAGCTCCTCCTTTTGTCTGTTGAAGATGGGACTGCTCACCATCATCAAAAAACAAAAACTCAAGGACAAAACCCTTAGAGTCCTTTTGCTAGGACTTGACAATGCTGGAAAAACTACTATTGCCAAAAACCTTATCGGCAAAGACCCTCAATTAGTTTCACCGACCATGGGGTTCACAATCTACTCGTATCCAATCGGGGACTACACTTTGGATATCTGGGATATTGGTGGTCAAAAATCTCTAAGACCATTCTGGCAAAACTACTTTGATAAGACTGATTCACTCGTTTGGGTTTTAGACGCTTCATCGTTTGACGACCGGCTGGACCAGGTCAAACAAGAATTGCACTCTGTGTTGCAACAAGATACGCTACAGGGTACGTCACTGGTTATAATTGTTAATAAGATCGATCTGGCACCAATGGATGGAGTCGTAGAGGCACTGGAGCTAGACTCACTGGGATTGCATGATGTGTTTGTTCGAGGAGTTTGTGGTTTGAAAGACAAACAAGCAATTCAAGAATGTTTTCAGTGGATTGTTCATGAAGCTAAAAGTAGAGGTCTGTAAGTTCGATATGTTGTCCAAAGATTCAGGCCAATTATGATTTCTATTTAGTGTGCATGAGTGCTTCGCAACCCAACATAATTCACCAATGACAAGTATGATATGAATTGAAATTATGTGTAATATTTTAACTAAATGCTATCATTTACAGCTACTAGATTCTGAAGTACGTTGCCAAAGACTTTAACTTATAAAGAAGAGGAATTATGAGTTCAAGCTAATTTATCAATAATGATCTTTTGAATGTCCTCAAGCTTTGTGCTGGGAGCCTCGATTTTCTTTGTCTCTGCCTTCATCATCTTCTTAAACTCCTCAGGAAGGACGTCGTTTTCAAAAGAGTAACCTTGCTCGCCCTCAAGAGCCTCGTTGACTGCATCAGCAAACTTGGCAGGGTGCGCGGTGGACAGAGCAATGTAGTGAGCATCTGGGTCCTGCTTTTGTTGTTCAAGAGCAGCGTGAACAGCCACGGCACTGTGAGGATCGAGAATGTACTTGGGGCAGACGGTAGTGTAAACATCCTTGATAGTTTGGATTGTCTCCTTATCAGAGGTATGACTGGCACTAAACTCCTTCTTAGCAGCGTTGTGAACAGGTTCAGGAACAGTGAATGTACCGTTAGACTTGAGAGTGTTCATCCATTCCTTTACTTGTGCACCGGCATCGGCATCAGAGGAGGCATCGCCAGACTCGCGAGCGGCATACCATAAGAAACGCTCAAAGTTGGAGCTAACTGCGATATCCATAGCAGGACTCAAAGAGGCGTGAACGTGACCTTCCTTGGTGTATGAACCAGACTGGATAAAGCGGTAAAGGATATCGTTGGAGTTGGTAGCAATAACCAATTCAATGGGCAGACCCATGCGCTTGGCATAGAATCCGGCAAGGATGTCACCAAAGTTACCGGTGGGTACTACGTAGCGAACACGCTTGTTGTCGGCGCCACTGGCAAAGTACGAGGCAAAGTAGTAGGTGATCTGAGCCAAGATACGCGCCCAGTTAATACTGTTCACAGCGCCAACATGGTATTTATCGTTGAAGCTCTTGTCGGCGAAGCAGGCCTTGACGAGATCCTGACAGTCGTCAAAAGTACCCGGGACAGTAATGGTGTGAACATTATCATCGAGGATGGTGGTCATTTGCTGCTCCTGAATAGGAGAAACACGGCCATTAGGGTACATGATAAAGACACTGACGTCTTTTTTCCCGCGGAGACCGTAAATAGCGGCGGAACCGGTATCTCCAGAAGTAGCACCAACAACGGTCAAAATGTCACGATCGCTGCCGGTTTTGCCCTCATTTTTACGGACCAAAAAGTATTCAAACAAATTACCGACAAACTGGAGCGCAACGTCCTTGAACGCATATGTAGGGCCGTGGAAAAGTTCCAAAAGAGAAAGGTCCTTGGAAAGGTCGCGAACAGGTGTAACGTCCTTGGATCTAAATGTGGAGTAAGAACGCTCTGCAAGATCTTTCAAATCTTTGCGAGGAATCTCGCTTGGGTCAACAAATAGCGAGAAAATCTCTACAGCGATATCGGCGAAGCTAAGCTTGGACCACTTTTCACGGGTCGCAGCGTCAACAGAAGGGATCTCGGTAGGGATATAGAGTCCTCCATCAGGCGCAAGACCCTCAAGAACCGCATGTTCAAAGGTTACCGGAGAGGTGGATGATCTGGTAGAGTAGTACTTCATGAGTCACAAGGTAAGTAACGCTCAAGTGCTTATCAAGGTTCCTCACGCTGGGTCTGCACATTAAAGAGGTTTAAAGCTAACGGATGCGATAAAATTTCATGGATATGCAAGTTTATTTTATTTTATGAGTAGTTAATCAGTTCACAGCTTACTCTAGGCGAGTTGTTTACAAGCACTTGATGATGTCTTTTGTATTCATTCACTTGATGATTTCACGAGCAGTAATCTAGGCAATAGCACTGTAATAAGCCAGCAATAGCGTAAAATACTGCCCTCCACGTAGAGAGTCGCTCAAAGCCCCTCATCACTTAAAATGACAGGCCATATTTAGCACGAGATATATTAATCAACCCACGTGTAAACTGATCAGCTAAAACTAATGAAACCAGTCCTCTTGAACATCCTAGAGTCCAATGGTCTAGGTGATCAGACTCTAAACCCCACTGGTACTTATGCAGAGAATGTGTATCGAGTTCTCCGCGACACCCTTATGCCTCAGCTGATAGAGCCACCACCACCAATCAATACAGTGATGCTCAGCGATGAGATTATGGCCTTTGCTAGATTGCGCAAAATCTTCTTGCCCCTCGGCGTCGACCTAATCGTTTCCGACCTACGTGACCCCGACCCAGCGCGGTTACGCGAGCATCTAGAGAAAATAGCAGTTTACGCGCAATTTCGTCAGGAAATTCTCAATGATCCAGAATCTCTACCCGAGAAATGCAGCCGCAGCTGGGCTCAGCTCAAGGACAGCACTGCGGAACTAAACCGTCTGGAAAATGAATACTTTGAGCTCGAGAGAGAGCTCGAACATGATCGTGAAGAGCTTTCTGGCCTTCAAATATCTAAAAACGAATGCATCAAGTACGTGCAGGAGAAATATGCAGAATGTGAAGCAATTTGTGCCCGAGTGAAGGAGCAGACAAGCCTCCTGGAAGCGAAAAGGGAAGAGCTAGGCAGGGTCAGAGCTGCAATTGCTGCTAACCGGGAGGCTATCGAGACCTTCAAACCGTATGTAGACGAACACACAGGTGTAGTCAAGAATGCGCGCGCAAATGTGCAGAGGCTTCAGGTTGAGGTGAAACAAGCAAAATCTCGTCAAAAATCGTTACTAGAATCCAATTCACAGCTAGAGAAAACGTGCGCTGCCCTCTCGAGTATCGAGACTCAGCTACCTGGGCTGGAGGACACTTTGAGGAGTTTCAGGCAGCAGAGAGAAGCTCTTGTGGCAGCTAAACGCGAACAAGATCAGCTACACACCGAATCTGAGCGTAAGAAACGTGTGCTCAGTTCTCTCCAACAGACATGCGCTAATCTTGAATCTCAGGTTCAACAGTTGAGAGAGCAAGAAACCAAGCTTCGACAAGATGTTGAGAATACATCCAGTGAGTGGAACCAAGCTGTTGATACAATGGAAGCTGAAGAGAATAAGCTAATGGATGAAATTGGCGCTTTGCGGGTTTCTACTGATGAAGTTAAACAAAAGCTCAATAGTCAACGCGAGTACAACAAACAAGTAGAGCAGCTACTACAAACTGCTCCTCCTAAGCTTGCGTCAGTAGAAAAAGAGCTGGATCGGGTTCTAAGCGATATCGCTATGATCAAACTCAAACCACCATCCACATGATAGCTAACTAATCGATTCATTCTGAATGGTTCTCCACAATAATAAATGGGATAAACGCGCTAAAACCAGATACCTTAAAAAACACAATTTAGTTCCAGTCAAAGTCGACCAAGGGCCACAGCCCAAGTGGACAGGTAGAGATTCTGATAGCGAGCACGGTAGCGAGAGCGATCAGGGCCTCAGTGAACATGAGAACGACTCCAAATCAACTGCTTCAACCCTGACACAAGAACCAGACGTTGAACAAGCCAAAGTGTTGGAAGGAGCAGATGGTATCAAATTAGATGAGGGGGAGCTGATAGAGTTGGAATTCGAGCCGCAACAAAATCAAGAAGATGCAGATATTATTGCCAAGCATATTGCCAGTTTCAAATTTGAGGCTCCAAAACCCAAAAATGTTCAATACACTGGCAAGAAAGAGGAATTTGACGAGATCAGAGAGGCAGTGGCACATGGAAAGCTGACGCGCGATATCAAGCGACGGTTCGGCCAAGCTTCTTATAAACTTCCAGATGAAGAGGACGATGAGGATTTTTGGGCCTCCACAGTTCCATCAGCAACACCAAAGCCGCAGAAAGCAACCCCCAAAGCCGCGGTGGAAGTTGATAAAAACCACGAGGCCTTTTTGGATAGCCTCTTGGGCTAAATTAGTCCCTACTATATACAGTTAGTTTAGTTGTGGGTGAAAAAATGTGCAATTAAATCTATATAATGGAGAGAGTTTAAATTTTGACGTTGGCAGCCAACTTCTTCTTGTAGTCCATAATGCTGTGCTCCCAACGAGTAGCAGTCTGGTTCTCGCAGACGAAAATCTGCTTGGCAACCTGGCTAAGCAAACGGAAATCGTGCGAGACGACAACGATACCACCGCTAAAGGCATTGATAGCCTCTGCCAAACTGTCGATAGTAGGAATATCCAAACCGTTTGTAGGCTCATCGAGAAGAACCATATTGGGGGCCTCAATAGCAAGAAGAGCAAAAACGACACGGGAACGCTGACCTTCAGAAAGAGTGCCCATCAAGGCAGTCTGACTCTCACCAGTAAGACCATAACGACCGAGCTGACCACGCCAGTACTGGAAGTCATGAGAGATATGACTGTACTTGTCACGAACAAACTCAAGCGCGCTCTTGGTCAAATCAAGCTGGTCGCTAGAGTGCTGAGAGTAAACACCGATCTTAAGATGAGGGTGGCGGGAAATAGTACCTCCAGTGGGGGAGAGAGCACCAGTCATGAGCTTAAGCAAGGTACTCTTACCAACACCATTAGGACCGACGAGGGCAATACGAGAGTCCATATCGACACCAAAGTTAAGGTCCTGGTACAAGTTGTCCTCAGCTTTACCGCTGTAGCTGAAAGAAACATCGTCAAAAGACAAAACGGGAGGAGGGAGCTTGTCAACATCGGGGAAGCGGAAAGTGAAGACCTTGTCGGGGATGACAGGCTGGATAAGACCATCAGCCTCCATCTTGTCGAGAATCTTCTGACGAGACTTGGCCTGACGAACCAAGTTGGCATAAGTACCTGCAGAGGCGATGAACTTCTTAATGTGGGCAATTTCGTCTTGCTGCTTCTCGTACTGTTTCATCTGGTTGGTCTCCAACTCAGTTCTGGTCTTGACGTATGAATCGTAGTTACCACCGTACTGGGTCATCTTTTTGAGACGCATGTCGATCATGTTTGTACAAACACCGTTGAGGAAATCTTGTGAGTGAGAGATGAGAACAAGGGTACGGTCCCAGTTCTTGAGGTACTCCTCAAGCCAGACGCAGGCCTCGAGATCCAAATGGGCAGTAGGCTCGTCAAGCAAAAGAAGAGTGGGCTTGACGAAAAGAGCACGACCAAGGGCGACACGCATTTTCCAACCACCAGACATGTCCTTAGTTTTCTTGTGAATAGTCTTTTTGTTGAAACCAAGACCGGTAAGAATGGTGGAGGCACGAGTCTCAAAAGTGGAAGGATCCATCTCATCAATACGCTCGTGGAGGTCCTCAAGAAGAGGGGACTCAGCACCCTCAGACTCGAGAATTTCCTCGACCTTCTTCTCCAAAGCCTCGAGCTCCTTCTCAGCCTCTTTAACGACCCATTCAAGAGCAGAAAGCTCGGAGGGCTCAGCAGGCTCATTCAACAAGTAGATATCGATATTCTCGGGGATAGGGTACTCACGAGCGGCAAGAGCACGCATAAAAGTAGATTTACCGCAACCGTTTTCTCCCAAGAGACCGTAACGACGGCCGTAATTGAGCTCCAAAGTAGAGTCCTGGCAAAGAACTTTACCGTGGAATACAAGACTGACGTTCAACAGCTTGATATCTCTAGAAGTCTCGAGGGAAGCAAGCACACCAGTGGTAACACGATCACTGATACCATGCTTGTCCTTCTGGAGCTTGAGGTTTTCAAGCTGCTCAGCAGCCTGCTCAGCTTCTTTGGCGGGGTCCTTTTTGGATTTTCCCTTTTCAGCACGCTTTGCTTCACGTTTGGCCTTTGATGCAGAAACCATTGATTACTTTGACGAGAAATTGGAGTGAAAAGTGAAAAAGCTTAGTCAGTGATGACTGTGCTAGGAGAACTTTAATGAACTTTTAAGTATATATATCCGCTAAAAGTCTTGACTATTGTTGTTTAATTTGAGTTTAAGTGCCTGTACAGTTTTAATTGATCGGTCAAATCAGCCGTTTAGTAATTGTTTGGTGGTGGTTGGCCAAAACTTCTAGATCAACGAGCCCTTATCAGGGTAAGGGTCGCGAGTGAAAAAAAGAAATTATCTTTAACTCAAACAAAAAAGAGCGGATCAAGCCAGGGGGTGATATTTCCTCGAAATTCTGGTTAGCCTAGCTGAGATTAGCTTATCTAGTGTAATTGGTGATTTGATTCTACAGACACGCCTTATCTCCTCGGGATTCGTTATCTATACGATGGTTTATCAACCAAGCACTCTTTGACCTGATTCATGCATTTAATACAAAACTAATTTGTACGGTGCACACTCACCGAGTACACTTGATTGAGTACAAATTAGCACAAACCTATGCTGGCGGCTTGTGCTTTTACACCCCCGGTCTCCGCGTTGAATTTACCTCATGCTGAAAAAAGCGGGCCGTTTCACTCTTTATGGAACCGCTGCCATTTCAGGAGGGTATGGTGCCTATATATTTTACCATATTTTTGAAACCAAAAGAGCTATAAACGAGCGCCAGCTACTTCCCACGGCGCAGTTTCAGGATCCCACACAGCGATTCGCACCGCTTAAACTCCACGGCCGCTACGTGAATCCATTCCCAGAGTACCGCCACCAGACGGTGTTTGAATTTGTTTACTGTAGAGTCCGTGAGCTTTTTGCTGTGAGCCCTAGGGGCGGAATCCCGAGCGATCCAGCTCTTTTGAGTCAACTCCTTCCTACCGGCACGCCTTCCAAGGAAGTTTTGGCGGGCAAGAAAATTAAGGGCCTTCCATCCCCAGATAAGCGTCTGGCCCTGACATGGATTGGACAGAGCTGCGCGTTTGTTCAGGTTCCGCACCTCAACATCTTGACTGATCCTATGTTCAGCATGAGTGTGGTGAGCTCCAACGTGGGGCCGCAAAGGCTCTTGGCACCTCCTTGTGAACTTAAGGACTTACCAGTACCGGACGTCGTACTTGTTTCACATGATCATCAGGATCATCTTGACTTTGAGGCTGCCCAGCAGTTGGGCAACAAACCAGCCTGGATTGTGCCTACAGGTGTCGGCCGCCACCTCGAAACTCTAGGAATTTCCAATGTAGTTGAGATGACATGGTGGCAGAAGATACCCATGCCGGGCGTTGATCCATCACTGGGGTATGAAATCGCGTGTACACCAGCCATGCACTGGTCTGGGCGCACATTAGTTGACGCAAACCAGACGCTTTGGTGCTCTTTCCTAGTCCTCAGAAATAACAAACCTCTGTTCTTCCACGCTGGAGATACTGGCTATGCTTCAGGGCTCTATGAAGGAATTGCCAGTGTCTATGGCAAGGGGTGCACCGTAGCTATGGTTCCTTGTGGTGCATACTCACCGCGTTGGCACCTCAAATCACAACATATGAATCCTGAAGAAGCTATTGCGGTGGCTAAAAACCTCGGTGCGAGCCACGCGGTTGGCGTTCACTGGGGTACCTTTGTGATGTCAGAAGAGCCATTCACGGAGCCGCCCCAACGGTTAGCGATTGCAGGTAAAGAAAACAGCATAGACGCTGTCGCGCCAAAGTTTGGAGAGACGCTTGTGTACAGTATAGAATAATCGCGCGAGGATTTAGAGATTTCATGAGAAACTTATTATGTACATAGGATCAGCACACTAGATCTTGCTAGCGAGCAACAAAAACTTGTCATACTCCTCATCCTTGATATTATAGCAGTGCTCTTTTGCGGGGAATGAGCCGGTACGAACCTCTTCGTTGTATGCTTTCATAGCACTGACATTAATATGAAGGTAGTCGCTGTAACGTTTCAGGAATTTGGGGACAAATGTGTCAAACCCACCCAACATATCTAGTTGAACAAGTACCTGACCACTAGTATAGGGACCCGCACCGATACCAATGGTAGGAATCTCAAGTCTTGATGTGATATACTGGGCTACACGGTCGGGAATTCCTTCTAGGAGAAGCATTGTAGCACCTGCATCTTGTAGTGCTAGAGCATCCTGAAGAATGGAGACAGCCGACAGTGCATTACGGCCCTGGACCTTGAAGCCACCCGTTGCGACTTGACGCTGTGGGGTAAGCCCAATATGGGGCATTGTGGGGATACCGAAAGAGCTGAGATGCTTTACAGTTGGTACGAGCTCGCGACCTCCTTCAAATTTGATCATCTCAGCGCCTCCAGTTTTGATCATCTTGAGGCAGGACTCGGTAGCCTTGGCGACACTCGTTTCGTAACTGCCAAACGGCAAGTCGGCTATAATAAAAGCGGATTTATTACCACGACAAACTGCTCTCGTATGATAGATCATATCCTCCAATTCAATTTCCTGGGTATTGTCAAACCCCATGGCGACCATGGCCAGCGAATCGCCAACAAGAATCATGTCTGTACCAGCTGCATCAGCCAAACGGGCTGAGATACTATCATGAGCAGTAAGACAAGTAATTGGAATGCCACTTTTGGCCTTTTTATATAGCTGGGGAATTGTCATTTTGGGGCTCGCATTACTAGCATCGTAATGTGAGTACCGGTAACTTTGAAATAAAAATTTAGAGCGAGAGCGATAATTTAAACATTTAATACCTGGCCTTCCAGCTGCATGGGACAATATATTGGTGTATGCACAAGACATTGTCAGGATTTCAGATTTTAGACCAAAAAAAATTACACCCCTCAATTTCGGTTGGTCCAATGAATTATAAATAGCCGAGAGGGGATGGGCCTCGGGATATCCTGTAGGCTGAAACCTCGTGATGTTCAATACCCTTGCGATTTGGCAAGCCCACAGATTAAGCGGCATATACACATCACGCGTCCCAACCAAAGCGTGGTGCTACCTTTGAATCACGCACATTGCTGCATGTACCTGCATATGTACATGTCACCAGAGGCACGGGACCTTGTTCAAGATAGGGGGCCTAAATTAACAAAAGGTTGCTAGGTCAATCGCACTTGATCCGCTGTTTTGAAAAAAAAATTATAGTTTTAAGGCTTCGAAATATTAACGATTTGCTAGCTACCATGCCGGAAGGTCAATAAGAGACACTCTTCCGATAAACTCATGTGCTGCTGCGGTTATTGCCACGTGACTTCTCCCAACAGCCCCTCCGATATAATCCTTAGATAAAGTGAACAGATACAAAGCCCCTATACTCCCCCTCTTTATTTGTTGTCCTCGTGCCTTGTATAAAGCGAAATGACGACAATAGGAGTGCCCAACCAGACGGCTTTCTTGTCGTCTTTAGGCTTTAATGCAGAAGAGAAAGTAGAACGGCCCCATCCAGAGCCTAGTGAGGCGAACATGAGGAGCCTCGCCTTGATCATCTCAAACTTCAAAGCTTCTAGGCCCTCCCATGAGCCGAAAGCGACCTCTCAGCTGGCAAATATTGAAAGAATGGCAAGAAAAACAAGAGCTGCTATGTCGCTACGCTATCAACTGTTGGCATCGGAGGTTGACAGAGGTGAGACCTATAACCCATTAGCAACCATTCGCAACCGTGCATACAATAATTACCAAGCAAAAAATGGTTTGTGGACGGTTTCAAATGATGAGCTCTTGCATGATATAGCATATCGACGAGGCTGTGATCGCGCACCTGCCCAGTGCCGACCCTCCTCGCCTGGTCCTTACCCATGCCGTCGTGAAAGCCGCCACGGCTCACAGTTTCTTATATCTCGCTTACAAGAAAAACATACTTCAGCAGGTGCGAATACCACACCGCCGCAAATCGTTGTATCAGGCCCTGATTCACAAAGTACTTACAGTAGTTCGAGAAGCGGCTCTCGTAGTGAAGCGCCCAGCAGCGAGCCAAGCGAGGAAGAACCAGAGTATCTCACTGCGGAGTCTTTCCCAAAATCACATGGCTCAGCGCGCACTTCTAGATCCAACTTATCCGACGAGGATTTTTTGAATGACTTCCCCAGCTGCCCCTATGACAAGTACCTCGAATGTGCTTCCTCAGAGCTTGAATATATTAGCTGTGTACTTGAAGCAGCTTTAAGACAACACAAATCTCGTGAAGCTCCGCTTTGCCAGCGGTTTTGCCATATCTACACAAAAACGTTACAGGAAGATGTCATTCCAAAGCACCTCGATTATCTGGCCCAATGTGAGCGCTCAGCCAGCGAAATGTACCAAGATATTGAGAAAAACATCGTCAACCCTACGGAAAACCTCAAACTAGAGTCTGACCGCATGATTGCCGACATCAATACCACTCTCAACTTGCAACTTCGCGATTGCGCCAATATGATGACTGAACTTGAGCGCTGTGGTCATGCAGACTGCCTAAAACAGCTGGGATATTGTGCTCTGGAGTGGTTGGTGCGTATCGTGCTACGACTCATTTGGGTGATTGTTAGTATTTGGCATGTCCTCAGATGGGCCCTCACAGCAGTTGGCATCATGCGTCCTCAAAAGCGCAAAGTCACACCATGCGTTCGCCCTACCCCTTTGCCCACACCAGCACTAACCCCACAATTGACACCTTGTGTCTCCCGCCATGCTGGAAGAAGCTAACTCTACCTTTCGAGCAAAACAGAGCTAATTAGCTTTCTGTATTATTTATATTTATTTATTGATCAATTCATTTCATCTTGTCTAACTATTATTATGAGTTTTACTCGCTAGCTAGCTGGATCAACATCTCTGCTTTTGCACGGATAGTGACATGAAACTTTTTACTCTTTTCCAATGCTGTCCTGAATATACCAATATCAGCATGTTCCCCCGTGTGGTATAGGTTGGTTAGAAACCATATTCCCGCAGTTATTACATCCTCATCTTGAGCATCATCAAGCACAGAAGCAACCTTACGCAGTAGAGAGGGGCGCTCTAGCAGCGCGTTCTGGTGTGCTTGATTGCTTGCCGCAACATGTACCAAAATATAGAGGGCATTCACAACTGAGTGACGGGATCGTAATTTCCGCTCAATCAGTGCCCAAAAGTCAACAGGACACATACTTAGCCAGAGATCAACACCCTGAGAGTTATTAGCAATATAGTTTCGCATAAATCCAAGCGCAGTCGTCTCCATTTTCTCATCTCCACAATCACATAAATCCAAGAGCCGTGAGACCCCTAAACCCTCCATCAATGTAGCTTTGAATGCCGGTGTAGCCTTTGTGAATGAACTATTTTGCAAAAACCAAATTGAAATAAGTTTTAGCTCCGAATCAGTGGAATCGAGACTTTTGAATGCACATTCAAGGGCCTTATACAAAATGCTTTCACTTATAGGACTTGTATCGTGGATAGCGTTGCATGCCACTGCCATTGCAGCTGAACGTTTATCCGCATCAGTATCGTCGTCCAGGCATTCCAAAAGCACCTGCCCCACTTCAGTCGTAGCCGCACCGCTTCTCAAGCATCTTACTGAGCGAGTTAGCGCTCTCAAGAGTTGCAGTGCTTCAGTAGATTTCTTTTTAAGTATAGTTTGAATGGCGCCCTGCTCCATCAATGCCAGTCGAAGCTGATCGGTCTTGGCAATCGCAGCACATAATGTCAAAATTTGTGGTGAAACAGAGTCGGGATCAGCGAGAAGCTGCTTGAAGCTAGCATGCTGTGAGAGTTGGATTGCACTTGCTTCATTGTGTTGTACTATTTTCGCACAAATCTCGCATGCTTCAGGGTCAGGAATGTA
The DNA here is from genome assembly GCA_030564425.1 of Wickerhamiella cacticola. Lineage (NCBI taxonomy): Eukaryota > Fungi > Ascomycota > Dipodascomycetes > Dipodascales > Trichomonascaceae > Wickerhamiella > Wickerhamiella cacticola. The sequence goes on along the minus strand of JAJLUX010000003.1, from coordinate 333,631 downwards.
CTCCACAATAAATGGTAGCAATTCGCTGCCCCTTGTATCAACCAACTTTCGAGCAGCAGCAAGTCTCAAGCTTTTATGAGGCGATTTCACGCAGCTCCACAAGGCGTCTCTATCGATGGTACTCTCATCGACAGCAGCAATTTGGGCAGCGAGAAACATATGCGGAGCCCTTAGGTTCAAGGGAAAGCGTATCAAGATTTTGTTGTGTTCGACAAGCTGAGCACCATATTGGGCTGCTGCGATGTCGCCCATTGACGGCGCTTTCATGCTCAAGACACTTTGGATAACTTTCGTTGTTTCAGGGGTAGGTACAAGGCGCAGAGCAGCCATAAGTCGAAGCACAGATGTTCGGTAGCTTTCCAGTAGCGTTTCCAAGAGTGTCGGTTCGATCTGTGACCTCAGTTGGCTGGCGGCCTCGGGATCACGAGCTGCCAATGCTAATAGTGCTAGCGGTTTGGTTTTATCTCCTGGCTCTGATAATGCTTCTATACATGCTTTGCACTCTGGAGTATTTACAAACGCTAGTTTTGCTGCTTTGTTACCCACCAAATCGGTCTGGAAGCTGGTGAGCGATGGCATTGCTTACAGAGAGGTGGAGGGGTCTAGGTGATCGACCAAAGTATGGGGTTGATCCCAGGTGGTTGCATTTTCGCTTGGATAAATACTACAGAAGTGTAAATTGATGCTGATATATGTAAAGGATCAACTAGCTGCTCTGAGTTATCTAGCTCTACTCTGAATTGGGCTTATCGATAGGTATGCTGATAAGTACAAGATGAGATATGCACCAAGCTACAGAGCCAAGTTAGTAGCCATAACACTCATTCTATAAGACAACAAGTTATACCCAACTTTTTCATTTTCAAAACTAGCCCGAATAAAAATTCTTTCCCCATATCCAATTGGATCCGCAAATCTTTATCGTTGAACAAGACCGCAGACTTGCCGCACCAGAGCGTGAGCTCCCTCAAATTGATACTATGCAACACATCATCTTCCAGAGAGACAGTTAGTATCAACGTTTTATTTTGTTGTTTGACATTACAAACAAGACGTGAAGAACGAAAAACAAACTGCCAGTGCTTGCTGCCTCGAGCACACCGACCATATCGCCCTACTGGTCCATTCAAGTCAGTGGAGGCCACAATGTTTTCATCAGCCCAAGGTAGACGCTCAACGAATAGAGCGGGTGAGCTAATGATATTTGGAGCGTCTGAAAACCCCATGAGCAATTTACTGCTCGGTATCCTCGGGAAGCCGCTGCTGCTACTCCTGTGGTCGCCGTTACCACCAATGCAGCTGCTGGGTTCCGATAGCAAGATATCCGCGTGTTGGCTGGCAATAGAACTAGGGCGAGACATTGCCAGATAATCAAGTGAAATAGAAATTTTGTTCTTATCGAAAAATCTCATGGCCTGCGCATATGATTGTGGGTCAAGGCGCAACTGAAAGCGAAGTTTAGTATCTTCCACTGCTAATATATAGCCCCGGCCACACCTAAGACGGGGCATAGAGACTTTACAGTCCACATTAGCCAGAACGAGATCATCACTTTGAACCACAATGCGCTCGAGCACTGCTTGCTTCACCACGATGGTGGTGCGCACGGATGCGACAAGGTGCTGCCAGTGTGCAGGACCGCTGCCTTGTGGTTTACAAAAAGAGTAGCGCTCTGCAACGAAGGTGGTGGTAGGCATGCTTTACAGGAAGTTGGTAAGCTTTGGGTGCGCCCACTTGGCGGCATGCAGCCGCATGAACATGCATTGATCTTGCATAAGCGCTAAATAGGAAAATCCTCTTGTTGCAAGTTAAATCTCTGGATCTGATTTGCGTGCTATAAAATATGGACAACTGGTCCCAGTAATTCATCCTCACAGCTCCCTATACAAATGCAATACTCTGCTATCTTCATTCAGCTCTTCCTTGCCACTGTCATGGCTATGCCTATTGCCAACACTTTTTCCACTGGCGCTGTTGGCCAAACTTCTCTTAGCCCTCGCTCAATTTTTGTCAAGCGTGAAGAGGGAACTGACGTTAAAGAGACTGCGGAGAAACTTGAGATCGGTGTAACTGATCCCGCTGAAACTGAAGCTGCTGAGGTTCAGGTTGACACTAATGCCTTGGACATCAAAAAGAATTTGGCTTGCGATGGCTGCTGCGATGAGTGCGGTGGTTGCCCCGAGGCATCTACCTGCGCTTGCCCCAAGATCCCTTGTCCTTGTGGCTGGTGTGGTCACCTCAAGTGTCTCTGCCCATGCTCCCTTTGTGGTAAAAAGGGCTGTGACAATAGCTGCGAGCCTGCTTGTAAGGAGTGTGGTAAAGCTGAATGTGCTTGCCCTGAGGTTCCTTGCCCTTGCGAAGCTTGCGGTCTACTCGACTGCTTGTGCCCTTGCAAGCTTTGTGGTAACAAAAACTGCACTTGCGAAGGCAGTAAATGTGGTGAATGCACATCGACCCCTTGTGTGTGCCCTAAGATCCCTTGCCCCTGTGGCCTACTCGACTGTCTCTGTTCCAAGAAGCCTTGTGATAAGTGTGGCGAGCCTGAGTGCTCCTGTTAAACACATTCAAGGCTAAAAGTTGTTCTTAGTACATATATACCACACCTATAGAAATTTATTGTTGATAGTTCCACTCCATCAAACGCCTCTTACTATACCTGCTAACATTTCTTCAAGGCCTAATGGTAATGTTGGGCCATCAAGTGAGTAAACACTTTCGCAGAAATGGGGCAGATAAGCAAAATAGACCTTTAAAGCAAAGAGAAATAGCGCACACCTGAAGCGGTAGCTTTTATTGGCTAATATGATACGACACATACGCTACGCAAGCGAGATTTCAATATTCTACTTTTCGCGCGCTCATACAGCATGATCCTGAAGAATTATCTATCATAAGTAATCAAAGGTTTTCTAAATAGCCCGATGTAGTCTGAGCCACTGAGACCGATACATATTGGCCGCATGCGAACGTCCTTATCGAGACCTCGCGCAACCGCTGGCATCTTGGCCGCCTACGATCCATAAATATATAATAAAGGTTGATCTTCTAGTCTTGCATCTCATGATTGCTCTCAAAATTTCTCCACTCTTTATCCAGCTTCTCCTCTCTTTTGTGTCTGCCGTTCCTATCACCTCTCAGCTTGCGAGTGGAGACCTGACACCTCGTAACGTCGACGCTTTGTTCGAGGTTAAAAACACCGACAAAGACACGGAGGCCATTACAATGCAGAATGATACGGTTCTTGATGCTAATGCTGGGTCTGATTTTACCGTTAAAGATGAGTTGATGCAAAAGCGCTCTTGCGGGTCTAGCTGTGGTGGAAATTGCTGTGATGAATGTGGTGGATGCGCTAAGCAGGACACCTGCGAGTGTACTACTCTCCCTCGTCCGTGCGATGTAGTTGCCGATCTAAAAAAGACGGCCCATGCTGCACTTTTGTGCCCTCCATGCCCCTGCGAGATTCTCAAAAAGCCATGCTTCTGCGAGAAAGATAAGTGTAGCGAATGCGGTGAGTTCAAATGTGTATGCCATGAAAAGCCTACACACGAGAAGCACTGCCAGAAATGCCAAGAAAAACCTTGTCACCACGAAAAGCACCATGAAAAACCTCAATGTAATAAGTGCCAACAAGAGAGTTGCAAATGCGAGAAAAACATTCAGCTTCCTTGCCCTTGCGACTTGGGAAAATGCACTTGCGACAAAAAGCCTGAACCGTGCCATTGTGGCAAGGAAGCATGCAGCTGCTAAGTGCTTGGGAAAGCCCTGCTCCTAATAGATAATCTATAACTGTTTAATCATTAATACCTGATATAAGTAGAGGATAGTCGAGATATCAGCAATTGAGATAGCTTGTATAGAAGCTGACAGTAACTTACTTGCACGTAGTTAAAGATTTTTTTGGCCAGACTATAGCCACTCAGCCTATATACAATTGTGCTTTCATTCCTGAAGTAGCCCAGTAGATTGGAACTTACGACGGAAAATCCTCATGACGTTTTGTGGGAGATTCATACCACTTTAGAGGCTGTCACCTAGCTTAATTACCACTTGAGAAAGTGCAGGCGATGTATTGAGGACAGACTGAGGGGCTAGAGATATACTATGAATTTATCAAAGTCACTGACACGTTAGCGGCGTTCTCACTAGCTCAACAGCCAGAGCCCTTGTGACTTATTCAGAACTGGTAAAATAGATTCAGGCTATTGAATAAACCTCAAAGTAGCTTAATGATGCTTTAAATTTCGCTTTACAATAGGTGTATGGAGTGGTACCCGTTTTGGAATTTTTGAAAACTTTAGTATTTTGCAGCCATACGAAATCTGCGGGTCTCTAGTGTGTATGGGGCAATAGCTCAGTGGTAGAGCACACGCTTTGCATGCGTGGGGTCTTGGGTTCGATCCCCAATTGCTCCAATGTTTTTAGTTCGATGATCAAATTTTTTTTTAACTCCAAGTCCGTGGCCGTGACATGCGGGTCTCCGAAGTTTTGTCACCCAACAATATGTACCATGCATCAACATGTATCGGCACCTATGCATGGCCTTTGACAGTTGTGTCATTTGAATGGAAAACATTATATTCTTGATTCCATTTACTTTTGCACACGCTTTGAAATTGTATAGAATTTGATTTTTATATGAACAACCTCTCGTATCGCCGTTTAACGCGAATGAAAAAAACTGCCGTGAGATAATATAAAGTCCGACACGTGACGTGGATTTTAGTGAACAACTCTTTCAATCACCGATCACAAAATGCACATGTCTGAAGAGTATCGGAGTGTTGCGTCGGGATCTATAAATGAGAAGGCTCTAAGGGTAAGAAAGGAATTAAAACCAGAGATACCACCTGCTCCAGTGGTAGATATACAACACGCACCTAAGACGGAGGAAGCAGTAGACCTGCTCACGAAGCAAATGCTCGTTTCAGCCGCGTATTTCTGCACTATTTTTATTATTGGCATTTGTCCCGAGACTGCACAATTTGCATCGCGGTTTTACTACGTTCAACACGCGCACTACCTCAATGGAAAACTTGTCTCTGAAGCGGGTCACAATGACTGGGGAGTAGTGATTTCCAGTGGAATGGCCGTTATTGGGCTAAGAGCTCTAGCTGTTCGCGTTTTTCTGCGCTTGGCACCCTACTATAACATCACAAAGCCCAAGAGTGCTGTGCGATTCGCCGAGCAGAGCTGGTGCGTGGTGTACTATCTGATCATGACATCCATTGGCGTGTATTTGCTTTATAAATCGGATTATAGTTGGGATCCAAAACAGTTATGGCATGATTATCCTCATATCAACATGGACGCTGGGGTTAAGGCGTACTATCTGTTCCAGCTGGGGTTCTGGATCACGCAAATCTATATTATCCATGCTGAAGAGCGTCGTAAGGATCATTACCAAATGCTTACCCACCATTTCATTACATGCCTGCTCGTAGTTGGCTCCTATGTGAACTTTTATACTCGCATTGGCCATCTAATTATGATCATTATGGATGGCGTTGACTTCCAACTGTGTTTTGCCAAATGCCTCAAGTACGCAGGATTTTCTAGAGCATGTGACGTTGCATTTATGATGTTTCTAATTGGCTGGGTCTCACTTCGTCACGTCTTTTTTGTTTGGCAATTGTTTTATGCATATTTTGAGGCTCCCAAGGAAATCGCAAATAATTGCAAGTGGAATGCAGCGCAGAGTACATATGTGTGCTACACACACACTGCACACAATGTCTTTGGGTTTTTGCTGCTCTGTTTACAGATCATTACCTTAATTTGGCTCTGGATGATCATCAAAGTTGTTATCAAGGTAGTTCGCGGTCAGGGTGCTGAGGATACTCGTAGCGACGACGAGGACGACTGAGATCTTAGAATGTGCTTTTATTGAAAAAAAGAAATACAAAGTGCTAATGAAAATATTCGATGGCAAGGTGCGGGAACTGCGACGCATATTATTCTTTACGCAGTTACCTCGGGTTCATCATAGTGTAGGATTTTTTTTTTCGCAGTTTGTTTTTATGTATGTATTTGTTAAAGTTATCCAAAGATATTGTGGAGAACAGGATGGTATCAGCGAGCCCTTTAGGGTATATGTAAACTGCGAATTATCTTTATCGTCAGCTCTATGTGCCTAATGACATCGGGCTTCCAGATGGGGGCTTTATAATAAAACTAGAGGAAGAAAGTGAGCTACGCCAAAGACTAAATATCGCCAAGCGAGGCAGTAAACTATCGGGCTGTGCTCGCTCTTGTTTTGAAGAATACTGTTCCGTTTGCTAAAGGGGGTTCGCAATAATTATAAAAGTTACTACAAGATCCTACTCGTAAATAAATATTAAAGCAACACAACGTAGTTGCTTGGGCAAATACCAACCTCACCGTTGTCACGGCGGGCCTGCCACCAACGACCGGTGATGTCTGAGATCTCGAGAATTTCGTCCTTCTCGAAGCTAATCTCATTACCATCCTCAGGGTTTGCACTGTATGAATAAAGTGCACGAGCTTTGTAAGGGTAGTCGGTGGGTACTGATAATGAATCGCTCTGGTCGGTGCTTCCGCTGATTAGGGATTGATGAGCTAGCTGCGGGTTCTCAAAGCCTCTGAGATCGCTCATGTATTGTGGTTGATACTGAGCCTGCTGAGCAGTGCTGGACTGAACTCCATGCGAGCTGCGAGGTTGTCCATGAGATGACTGAGGACCCCGCTGCCAGCTGTGGTTACTTTTGGCGAATGCAGAACCGCCATTCTGAGAGGTGGGGTATTGTGGGCGGCGGTTTGCACGGCCGTAACGTGTGCTGACTTTTGGTACTGCAAATGAGCTAATTGCGTGGTGCATTGGTTCTTCGTGGGATGTGCCGAGATAGAAAATCCACAAAATGTTAATGATCGAGAGCAAAATCTCACCCGCAGCGATTGCGCCCACAGTTGAACCATCTCGCCAAACAAAGTTGTTAGTACTGTTCGTACTGTACATTGTCGCGATTGCCAGTAGCGCCAACAAGGCAAACCGGTACAACCATAGTGCATTAGTAACGACGCCGTAGGCAACCATCGCAGTGCACATGAACTGAAACGCAAGCCCCCACCAGGTTAAAATGGGGAAAATTTTGCGGTTTGCACCATCGTTAATGTTGATAATGCATCCGACCAAAGCAATAACCCAGCCGCTTATACCAATAGCGAGCGTGGTTAGCCAGAAAGGGTCACCAAGTAAATTTGTAACCACCGTCATAAATTAATTAAAAAAGTGGAGAAGAGGGTTTCGGGGGGAGGGTATTTCTCTTTTAAAGTATCGTTTCTTCTCTAAATGGATATTATTCGCGCTGGTAAAAGGAGGGATAACCAAACACGCTCAATAGTTCAAGGAGTGGGGGTTTGGTGCTACGCGGATTCCTCGCTAATGAGGGGTGCGAAGGTTATATACCCTGCGACCCTGTCAGTCAGGGCAAGGAACCTGGGTTGGGGCACTGCATCACTTACCAAATAGTGCACGCACCTGCATGACGTGGATCCATACTGTTGTCAAAATGCCCGCCACCCTCAATTTACCCAAGACATGCACATTCGATTTCATTGGATACTCAGAAGCAGTTATCTAGTCGGATTTTCTTTTTGCTGATGTATGCTACGCTATTTTGGACTCTTGTAGATGCCTCCATTCGCTTAAGTCAGCCCATTATAGCATGGGTACCTGCATAGTCCGCCTGTAGGCGTACAACAAGAGCATGAGCACAGGAGCGAAAAGTATAATGCCAGCATTGGCACAAGCTAGTAATCTCAAGTAACAAACGCATATGAAGGTATGAGGCGTTCGCTATAGAGGGAATGCAGGACCATCCGGTAAGATCGGACCCATTTACCCCAAACGGGCATGCTGCTAATCACATATTTTATCATAGAAAACAAGAACTATATGCAGAGGGCTGCCCCCTATCTATCGATATTTGATGATAAAACTTGGATATCCGTGGCAAGGTTTAAGAATAATAAACAATATAAATCAGTGCTAGATTTGTGCAAGAGTTCTGAAACAGGCTTACATACCACCTCAGAGCCTTTTACATAGACAACTCCATTCAACCACTCTTTTTTCAGGGCTAGGGCTGACTGCGAAAATCAGGGGCCCCCAACTACCAGCCTAGTTATGGCTACTCCTTAGAATGGCTGGGAACGGGTCCTGTGAACAGGAAAAAAAATGCGCGGTGTCTCGATCGTTGCATACATTTACGCGCAACGACGTAATTGATGTCTCAGGGATATACACCAGCTAGTTATTGTGATAGACACGCGTCGCATAGTCAGCACCTGTGCGTCCCTTGATCTGCCCACTGTTTCTAGGTTAAAGTACTGTAATTGAAAAAGGTAATTATAGAGCTGACAACGTATCAGTTAAGACTTGATTGATGACCGATGGCATTTCCTCGGGCCTTGATCGTGTTTCCCCTGATAATCCTGTCTGTTCTTCATTGCATGCCACTGTGCACAGTAAGCCCTCGGGGACCGAGGCCGTATCACCCGTCCTATAGAGTAACGCGCTAGATAGTATACTTGAAAGGGCATTATTACTGAGATGACAAAATAGTTATATTAAACCCATGATTCTCTAGATAATTCGTCTTTGGCAGTGCCAACCCTCCTGAAACGCATATTGCCTTGCCGACACAGCTATACACCAATCTAGGTGTTTCAAAGTAAAACAGCATGTGTGCTTGAGGGTGGAATGCAGGAACTGCTTAATAGGTTTTCTATTCCTGCACCTTTTTTTCTATTCAATTATCGAACCAACCGATAAATATTAGATCCAAGGCCCAGAATAAAAGTGAAAAATCCCCAAGTGGTCAATACAATGGAAACTGTCTTGAGATACTGATTAGCTCTGGGGGTCAGGTTGAAAATGCGGTTGGTGCCCTCATGACTGCTGAGCTTGAAACCGAAAATTCCCGGCAGAATAAACGAGATTGATGTGGCACCAATTGATCCAACAAAACTCAAGACAACCTCGAGCGAAGATACCGACATTGCAATGGCAAAACTAGCGAGGAGGAGTACAGTGGTAACTTTATAGATCAAAGAGTCAGAAGATTCAGTACGCAGAGGCTGTTCGTCCCGATTGTAATCCTCGTTTGCCAATAGAGGCGCAGTATCAACATACTCTTGTTTGAGAGCTTCAACGATATTCAAGACCGAAGCACGAGCGGGGTGAATCTGCAAAGGGTACGAAAACAAAACCAGAATGACCATTGCAATGCGGCCAAGTGTAGAGAGCACCGATTGCGGGTACATGGCAATAATGTTATCGGTGACATTATCACCAAAACTCAGGTATCCACAGATACCGGTGATAACATACACTGTGCATGATCCGCCAAGACAGGTGATAATCAGCAACACAATTTGACCAGGACTGTCATTGCCAAGCTCATTCAGACCCTGGAACATGTTTTGAGCACAAGTGTAGGCGAACAAAGTGATGGGCATGCTGGTGAGAATATCCCCAATGTTAGTCGGACCAAGTTGAACATGGCCTCTCTGTTCAAGCGTATCTTTAGCAAAATAATGACCAACTACCAAGATGACGAGGTATGCAGCACTAATAAGCCCAACTACACTGGTGAACTTGAGGCTCTCAAGTGTTTTCTTGTAGCATAGGGGGCCAACCAGTAACAAAGCCACGATAACCCAGGTTTGATTGTGCAAAAAGATACCACCTAGATGGAAGTAGTCTGCAATAATTGGACACAAATTACCGGCAATGATGAGGTATGATACTGCAACGCCAAAACATTTGATGGCAATAGCGAGATCGAAAATGACGGCCAGACGAGGGTAAGTGATTTTGCACACTGATGAGAAGCTAGCCTTACCCTTTGGAAGATACCCAGCACATATTGCCTGAAAGAAAAGACCTGTGCCGGTAGTAATTGCCGCAATAATGATCATTGCAGTGGCAACAATAGCTCCCTGTTGACGATAAGAGAACGGTAAAGCGAGCATACCAGCACCGACAATGGTTTTGGTCATGCTCAGAATTATTGCTTGCGTTGACGCCATACGTGTGATGCTTGAGGAATATCAAAGGGTAAGGATATCAAGAGGCTCTGGATTAGTAACCAAATTCCCTACACTCACAGATACTTTACTATATAGCTTAAAGTGGGAAAAAATAGCACCCCAGACATGCAAGAAGAATCCTCGCAGGCACCTAAACGGATTCGCCTAGAAGCAAAGGGTATCCAAGAAAAGGATGTAGGAATCACACATTATATATGCCCAGATACTCCAGGATTCACTGGTATTCTCAAAGCTCGGTACTCTGATTTCCAGGTCAATGAGATTTCAGGGGGTGAGGCCGTTCACCTCAAGCTTGAAGAGCTACCAAAGCCTGAACCTAAGGAGGAAAAGCCAGCTGAACCCACTCCTGAATCCACAGATAACGCGTCTAGCGATAAGCCAGCTAAGCCCTCTCCTCCTGATATCACTCCGCATCTCGAGGAGCTCAATACAGTCTTGGGCCCTGAGCTCGTCAAGGAAATCAATGACCTGTTTCATACTGGTTCTAAAGTAGAATCGTCTCAAGCGTGGGCTGACAAGGATGAGCGTACCAAGATTCACCGGCTTTGTGCCACTGCCTGGAACAACCGACTTGAGACTGAGACTCTAGGCGATGGCAAGATTCTGTTCAAGCTTGCCACAAAGCGGCAGAGAAAACCTAAAATAAGAGCTAAAGGTGATGGTGACTACCTGAAGTTTGCTGTGTTCAAGGAAAACAAAGAGACGATGGAAGTAGCATCAATTATTGCAAAGCTTTTGCGATTCCCTACTAAGGCTATTGGGTTTGCCGGCACAAAGGACAAGCGTGGAGCCACTACGCAGTATATGACTGTGAGAAATGTTAGTGCTGAGCGTATTCAGAGCCTCAACTACGCGCTCAAAAATGCCAAAGTAGGGAACTTCCACCATACCAAGGAGCCCTTGCGTTTAGGCGACCTGGACGGAAACCAATTTCATATTGCACTACGCAATGTTAATAGCTACGACAATGTTGATGCAGCTCTCGAAAATCTAAAAAATATTGGGTTTATCAATTACTATGGTCTGCAGCGGTTTGGCACGTTCAGCGTCTCTACCCATACAGTAGGCCGTTTAATTCTAGCAGGTGATTATGACGGAGCAGTGGATGCTATTTTGCAGCCCCAGGAAGTTAGTAGTCCTGACTCGGCTGAAGCCAGAGCCGCATGGAAGGCCAAGGACATCAAGAAGGCCCTCGAGCTAATGCCTCGCAAGTGTGTGGCGGAACATTCCATCCTAACAAGTTTGCAGGAAAGCCCGTCTTCCTTGAATGCCATTCTGAGAGTACCGCGCAACCTCAAACTCATGTATGTACACGCCTACCAGAGTTATATCTGGAACTTGGCCGCAACAGAGAGAATCCGCGCCCATGGCTTGAAAGTCAAAGAAGGAGATCTAGTAATGGCCGGTAAAAAAGACGGATATGAGCGCGCTCGTCCTGTAACTCCAGATGAGATTGCACAGGGCACAATGACTATATACGATGTTGTGCTTCCCACTCCTGGGTTCGATATTGAATACCCTAGTAATTTGGTTGAATTTTATGAAAAAGAAATGAGCAAGGACTCAGTTGATTGCCACAAAATGCGCCGTAATGTTCGCGAGTTTAGCTTGTCTGGATCCTATCGCCATATTGTTGCCAAACCAGGTAATGTAGAATGGTGGAGGGCCTCATACGCTGAAGATGACGACACCATCATTCGCACGGATTTGGAGCAAGCTGAAAGCAATCTGGAAAAGATCGTTGGCGCACAGGGTCCCAAAAAGGCACTGGTGCTGAAGTTGGATTTGGGTGCGTCACAGTACGCTACGATGGCCCTTCGTGAAGTTATGAAAACAGATACCAGTAGACACGGTGAGCTCTTTTTCGGTTAAATCTAGTTCATTTCTTTGATACCATCTCCTTTTAGGGTGGTGGCCGTATGCCACACCGTCCATCCAATCCTTGTACCTCCCTTTTAAAGTAAACAAGAAGCTGTATAATTAAGGCTATAAAGCCTAATTCTAGACCCTTAAATCTTCATGTCACTTCCACGAAATCCCCTCTTACCCACAAATAGTCTTGAGAGAAGCAGTGAAAAACGCCAAAAAGTTGATACTAGAAACTCTCGCAAAAGCATTCGTTCTACATATAGTCTCACTTCGAGCTGGTCTTTAAGAAGTCAGTATCCTGTGGGAGGCCTTATTTCGATCCGCGGGATCGACCCTGATATACCATTGAAGAATATCCTCTCTCAGGTTCGAGGTGGTGCTATCGAGCGGGTCACGCGCGCCAATGATTTACTGATTATATATTTTTTGGAAAAATCTGCGGCTGAGGTATTCTATAAGTTTGCTAAATCAGGGCAGTTTATTGTCGAGGGACAAGTTTATCGCCCAGAGTCCCCAGATACCAGTATGCGGAAGCGTGGACCTGAATACGAAAAGGAACTACAAAATGGTGCACGCCGCGTGCTAAAAATCCATCGACCTGTGAGCACTACGGATTGCCGACTCTTGTACAGCAAAATGAATATGCTTAAAATGGAGAAAGTCTTCCAGGCAGTTGGTACCATTGTATGTGTTCAGCCGATGTTTTGCCGCAATGAAGTTGCTTTTCAGATCATGTTTGAAGATATTGAGAGTGCTATCAAGGCCAAAAAGCTTTTCGAGCTCAAAGCTGACTTGTTTGAGCCATTTGCAGGCTGGTCATTGGGGTACATCCGCGACCCGACTGAACAGGGATGCTATTTGTCGCCATGAATCACTTCTTATTTGTTTGAATTGATCAAACTAGCGATCCCTTGGCCTCAGGGAATTTCCGCCATGCGGGTGGGTGTACTGAGTATTAACAAATAAATACATAAGAAATAAATATACAAGATCAGAGGTAGGCTTGTGAAAATAGGTAATCGCTCACGCCGATGCCTTGGAAGTCTTCTGGGGGACAAAGTGATATCCCTACTCGTGCTCGCGCAACACATCCAAAGAAGTCAACTCCCTTACTAGATCAGTTTGCTCCTTTGAGAGGGATCTCCTCGAATGCTTCGCTCTCCTGAAGGAGGTGTGAATAGGACTATCCGGATTGGATATATCGGGACTTAGGCTGTCTAGAGATGTGTACCTCGATGCATCCACAAGAAGTGGAGAGTGTTCAGGGGCAGCATGGACCTCGTAGCGGATACTGAGACAAATTACTCCACACACGAGAATCGAAGTGCCCAGCAGAACCCACATTATTTTTGTCCACCCGATACCGCTTTCGCGATAGTAAACGAGAGCATTACACATGGACACAAAGTTAAACACACAAAATGTAAGAGGGTAAAGAATACTAGTAGGGATATACTTGAGTCCCATATTTGCGGTTGCTAGTTGAATTACCGCAAAGAACACAAACGCCAAAACAATAGCCCAGAACGAGCCCTTGAGTAAGATTGTGGGCTCGCGAGTTACCATGGCCAGCAACTCAACTGCACTTTTGGCCATTAGCAAAGAATGTGAGCTGAGAATACCACTGATAACCCCAAAATAAATTCCCTTTCTACGATCTGAGACATACTGATTTTGCCAAAACAGCACTGCAGCAATGCCCAATGAAAATAAAAGCCAGATCTGAAGCTGTGGAACCATCAGCTGGCCAATTAGTTGATCTAACGATTTTTTGGGCTCGGCAACTGCACCCAACCCAGCTACAATTCCTGCTCCCAAGCATACCAAGGCAGTGCCTGCTGCGGAAAGTTGCGTAAAGGGCTCATGAAGAAGCAAAGTAGCATATATGCCATTAAAGACTAGACCACATGCCTGCAATGGGCACAGAACTACTAACGGAAGTGCTAGTAATTGGACGCTGGAGCCAAAGATATTTGCGAAAACGAATAATAAAACACCTAGGCGCCATAACTGCCAAGAAGCTGAATTGCGGCCAGTCCGCTCTGTATCTTGGTCAATTACATGGGCCTTGCGCTGCAAAGTAAGTCCTAGAGACTGTAATGCTCCGGATAAAATGGCTACTGCTATACCTAGTAGTAGCTTCATGTCAGCAGCGAGCATGGCAGACTGCTAGATAAAGCTCCATAGTGGGGTAAAGAGCTATTAGGGCTGTATTTATGCCTTCCTATAGCTTGCAATTTTGTCGTAAAATTATAGGAGGTTGTATCATTAGCTGAATCTTTATATTTAGTGCAGTTCCACGCAATTACACACGGGACACACTCAATCTGATTAGGCAAACCTCAACAGATTTCTCTATTTAAACGCACTAGAGTGGCTATTTGCCACCGCTGGTGTTAGTATACTCCCACGATTAGAATACTCGTGCAGAATAACTCTGCAGGAGCTCTTTTGCTTGATACCTACCCCAGATATCGTGTGCGCGAGCCTGAACTCTACAATGTGCCAACGATTACCATTTCAACTGACCCTTTCCTCCAAATAGCTCTATCTTTAGTAAGGCGAACTCTCAACGGTTAACATTAGACTAGCAAACACCGTTAAGTCTTACTAGTCGTGCCCTTATAATAAAAGGCCCTACCGTATGTCGATGTACTGGCTTGACTTGAACTCTTTCCTCAAGAGTAAAAGCGTAAACTCGCACCTCATTCGGTATGAGTTTCCACCCCAAGTCCAAACCAGTTACCATGCACACAGCGATACGCGTTGTAGCTATGGGGGACTGCTATGAGAGGTAAGTCCTGAGAGCGGCCCATGATTTGATTAAGCTATGGTCAACGAGATCAAGGTCAGTATTGGGTAGATTGAAAAGCTGCTGGGTCCTTAGTATTTGTAACAACCATAGCTTTTGCCACTACCGGCCGCCACACAGAGTCAATGAACGCACTAAAGACACTGCCGGCACCAATAGCTCCTGCAAATGGACTATTCAAAAAGGGAAAATCCCTACTTACATTCTACAAGACTGGATTGTATAATGTATGGGGCAATTACAAGTACTCGCGTCAACTTTGTCAAAAATATAAGGCTAAAACCCCCCTAGAGCTTATCGCAGAGTATCAGAATTGTCGCCACTTAAATGATATTCACCCTCAGAAATCCAAGCTGCTCGACAATTTTACCCGAGAAGATCTCCTCACATTAGTCCGCACCCCTCCCGATGTTCTGAAAATCCCAGGGTTTGCTCTGATCTTGTTGGTCTTCTTCGAGTTTACACCGATTGTCCTTTATCTCTTCCCGCGATGTGCTCCTTCTACTTGTTTTGGTGAGAAATTTCGCACTAAACTCAAACACCTTTACTCTAAACAACGCTCGGCCTACGCTAGTTTGAGAAACCAATCAGATATAAATGAAGCTACATCTGTTCATGCCTTGACTCGTGGACAACTCGTGGGATTGGGCAAAACCGTTTTCCCTGGATCCCCGTTGATGTACCAATTGGCGCCTACTGTCTGGCTAAAGAGCAGATTGCTGCAACACCTCAAGTTTATCAGAGCAGATGATTACTTCCTCCGATCAAATAACCTGGACGAGCTTGTTGATGCTGAAATAGAGCGTGCGTGTCGGGACCGTGCAATTGACATTGAGTGCAGTCGTCAAGAACAACAAAAGGCACTTGAAAAGTGGGCAGAGACTTTTGTCGAGCCCGCAGATATTGGGTTCTTTGCAAAATGATTTTAAACCCGGAGGTGAATGCCTGAAATAAACACTAGTTTTCAATGAAATACAGGTGGTTAAATACTAGAATCTCTTGATATCTGTAGTTGCAGTCAGCTTGTAGGCTGCAATTCTAAATAAGCTCCTCAATGCAAGAAACATTTCTACCAATATATATATCAAATATGCAAATATTATAGCTATTCCACATCTAAACTAGAGCTAATTGTGTTCCCTGTTTTGCTTAACTCTCCATACATTAAGCTTCAACATATCGATTTCACGACTGGGGATGAACTTCAAGCCATCGCTATTACTAGTCCAGAAATCAGTAAAGGTGAAAAGTAGGCGCAGGTTCCACATATAGCTCGCTCGCTTATCCGGATACTGCGACATTATTTTGAGGTGGCGTACCGCAGATGAGATGGACTTTGCCGTTTCCCTGTCCGATTCATCTTTGGCGAGACATTTTTCCAGAGTATCGGGAAGGGGGATGGATGGCCTTTTCTGGATGTATATCACGCGCGTGGCTCTAAAAGTTTTGGCTGGCAGATGGTCATCGTTAAGCTCCAAAACTAGAGGCAGGTAATCAGGGTGATTAAACTCCACCACTTGAGCATCACATGGCAGAAGAGCAGGCGCTTTTAGGGAGATAGTCTCATTACCCTTTGAGACTTGAATAGTGGCCTTCACTGGCCGATTGGTGGCTTCGTCACGAAGAATAATTGACTGACGGCGAGCTGAGAAAGCCCAAAAATACCGCAAGAACTGCCAATTCATCATCTCCTTACCAGCACTAGCAAGCATTCCAACAGAAATACTTAAGAAGCCAATAGATTTAGGAGTCTGGTCAAATGAGTATTGAGATCCGCCTAAAAACAGCATCCCGAGTGCCTGCGAGACACCGACGTGAAGATTGTAAATAGCATTTAATGGTAACGATGCAAGCGTGCGGCCATGAAGAATACGCAATCTTCTGAGCAGGTCAAGATTGCCGCTAGACACAACAATCGCGGATGCAGCCATTGCGAGGGAAGATAAAATGAAAGACACATTAGCGAGTGCAATAACCAAATCAGGGCGGTTTTCTTTATCAGCGATTTCAACTCCCAAATCATCAAGTGGTACATCGGTCCACTCGATAAGCTCGTCAATTATGTGCAAAATAGTATTCAGGGCTGTCAAATCTTGTGTACCGGCATGCTTGAGGCACATCGCAGTTGCTGCACCACCAAGAATATTGAAGTAAGGGAGCTTCTCAACACTTAAGATGTCGTCTTCAGGCGCTAGTCGAGAAGAGACCTGCTCTTTGACCCAGGAGACGGTATTGGAGATGTTGTCCCACATAATTAAGTGATAGGCCATCGCGCGCGTAAACAAGAAGTCGGGACGTCCATAACTTGCCATTACGCGAGAGCTAGGAGGTCGTAATTTCGTCGCAACAGTCTCATTGTTGGTTTGAAGGTACATGAGCATCAGTGCGACCGTAGCGCCATTACTCGACATGTGACCAGTGGGGTGTTTTTGTATATCATCAGTCACAAAAGTGGCAGTCTGTTCTAGTTTTTCAACCATTTGGCTATCCACTACTCCCTTCAATTCTGAGCCTTTACCCAAATTCATGAGTCCTAATGATAAGCCACAAGAGTATCGATAGAACTCTCCCTTGGCCATATCGTTAGAGTTTATCTCCGATAAGAAAACTTCCGCCATACGACGAGACCGAGTACCAAAATAGAGAAGTCCAATACCGAGCACGGCTGCAGTCCGCACATCACCTCGAACATTGAGGTCATTAGCTCCTTGTGGCAAGAGAGCAGGTATATGAACACTCAGGACTTTGGTGAGCTTCGAGTCCATGCTGCCAAGATAGCTTGCCGGTAGACCAATCAGTAAAGCAACACTGATAACTGGATCTTTGCCACCCATGTAGTTGTAAGTATGCCATTCTTCAAGCTTTTTTAGATGTCCATTTATTCCCAGTCCCAGTAGGAATCCCGCATGACGGAGGCAAACGTTTTCTGTTTCGGGTTTGTTGTAGACAATCCATGACCCTGTTATATTTTCAGATTCCTTGGAGACCCGGAGGCCTATGGAAACACCAATGTGGAAATAACTCCAAATCATAATTTGTTCAGGCATCCGACTCAAATCAAATGAAACATACGAGTTAGTCTCAGTCATATGCATTCTAAACTCAGGTTCAGGTAGCGCTAGCCTTTCTGATATAAAGGGTGCCTCACTAGAGTAATACATGGCGCTAGCACCAAATGCCAATGATAGTGTACGTACAGCATACGTGCTTTGTATCATATTCTGGATTTCTAGCCATTCGTGATCTGAAAGGTCGACTGGCTGAGATAGATGGCATGTATGCGTTACCCTGTGATCCAAAAGCTGGGAGGTTTGGCGTAACCGCCTGTCTTTGTCAAATACCAAGGCCATATATCCGTCGACAAACTTCACGCCGCGCTCAAGGGGGAGGTCATTATCCTCATCCTTTAGCATGCCCTCTCTATCTATGGAAGCAGTAGCTTCAAAATCACGACGACCCAGAAGTTTGAATTGCTCAATGGGTCCAGCCCCTAGAGACTTCTGCAACTGCAACGAACTGATAATTTCCATGATACATACGCGGACTCCTTCAGCAAAATTCCCGACAATCTCTGGCGTGAGCTGTAGCTTATTGAGTAGATCAATCATTTGCTCCATTGTAACCTCAGCACTGGATAGACGTTCGAACAAGCTTTGGCAAACTAGCGTCTGGTAAAATATATGCTTGAGGGAAGTAATTTTGGGGTATTCGATGCGTGGTGGAGCAATATGAGAGATGAGGGTGGCATAAATATTAGGCACCGCGGTATATATTTTCTCAGCTGGGACAGTAAACCGAACGTGGGAAGGTGCTGCGCCTATCAGGTATTCGAGGTCATGTGAGTAGCCATAGTACATGGTCCAGCCATCCCAGCCAGCGTGATGGGTCAAAAAGGAAAGCAGGAGGCCAAGACTATCGACATAATCATCACTGTGAGCCCCTAATAAATACTCTTCACGAAGCATGTGGAAGCAAATGATGACCGTGGAAGCTATATGGTCAAATGTGAGGCGAGGGTATGTAGACTGAACATGATGGACTGCATGGACCCAGCTTGAAATCTCCTCATCATTTACACCATCTACAACAGAGAGACATGCTATTGATGTGATGAAGAAAACAGACCAGCTGGTTTCCTCTTTCATGAGCTGGCGCATACCCTGGTATACCATCAGCCAGTACATAGTAGCGGTTGGCTCGAGAAGATGTGCGAGGATCTCAAAGCATTTCCCGACAAGACCAGTGTTATTATCATCAATAAGAGAGTACCGTACAGAATCGGCCGAAAATGAGTTGGTACCACCACATTGAGATAGGGTCTTACACTGAGGTACGTCAAGCTTGAGGTCTGAGAGTTGGAAGAAGGAGGAATGAAGATAGAGGTAACCATCTGTAGCCAAAATAACAATCAGTGGATAAGTGATGTTACCAATTTGGAAACCTCGAACCTTGGCAATTCCCTTTGCATTGCGTGTTTCGCGAAGAATTGGTGTTTTCGAGTCATTGGTATAAACCAAAATGTGTAGCTGATTGCTAATTTTGTCAAACAAGTAAAGAGCCTGCTGATTGTCGAATCGTTGCGCAACAACTGTGAGATCTGGTGGAGCATCGAATTGAATGGAGTCAACTTCTGTAATTACGGCTTCCTTTTCAAGATTCAGGTCCCCTACAGTAGCTCCTTGGAGCTTATCTAGCGGGCCCTCATCTCCAACACCCGACATTATGCGTGCATCGTGCTGCAGCTGGTTGGCGAGCGAGGAGTGTCTCCTGATGGTGAGAGATGACGCACGTTTGGGACGCGACTGTATTCTTGAGGTGATTTTGCGGATGTGTAAAAGCTTCACCTGTGATTCATTCTGCAGCATAGCAACCTGAACGCCGCGTTCACCAAAGTAAATCAGCTTATCATTGGGATCGATACAAGTGGTACTTGACGGCACGACGAGTCCAAAAAAAGAGTCAGGATCTGACATGAGATATATTTGCTGCTTGAACATAAATACGACACCATTTTCACAAGCGCAGATACTTTCTGGGGTGAATTCCAAACCAATATACCCAGTGCGTCCTGTTGGACTAAAAGTATAAACAAGATCATTGCAAACAAGCACAACGCATTTGAGATTGTTGAATTCACATAACACACCAAGAGTAATTGGCTCATCTGTGGTAAAAGTACGAAAGGGTGTTCCCGAGTAGTACCATCTTGCTGTGTTGCCCGAAATTTCGAGGGTATTTTCGGTAGATTCGTGACAATCCACGAGGTCTAATGAGCTCACGGGCGCGAGCATCTATTACAAGTTTTCTTGTGTGAGTTGTTATACACAAGTTGTTGGTGCGCGCCCGGGTAGTGTTTACGCCACAATTAGAAGAGGCCTGAAGTCTGCAAATTCCGCCACATGCTGGCGGAGGATGTCATGGCATCGCTGTCAAACATAGAGGAGTAAAGAACAAAGCAAACGGCAGTTCCACTCACTTAGGGATTTTTCAGGACGTTTTTAAGTTTATGAAACAGTTTCTTTAGACTAGTCCGGTGCGCTCTGTGTGCAATATGCACCTTGCCGGCTGCATGCAGCGATTGCATCTCGCGACTCGAGACATTTCACTAAATGAGCTCCAAGACAGAGTATCATTGATTTAAACAAGTGTTATTGTTACCATAATCACACGTGAGAGGCATCTGATGTTGTCAGTTGTACTTATTTTTTTCTGTAATCGCAATCGACTCTTTTCAAGGTTGAGAGTGAGGGGGTCATGTGATTGCAGGTGCATATCAAATGCATACGTATATAATCCTTCATAGGTGGACATATTCCCAAGCACCTGTGAGATTTTTTTAGGGTCTGTATCCGGGAGAAAAGAGCTAGTCCCCGTGTTCCGGAAGAGATAAAGAAAAAATAATGGTGTCTTTTAAAAGAAAACCGGTGAGAATACCCCCACCTGATAAGACTCCTGTCAATGAAAACTGCCCAGTGTGGGTAATTGAGCAAACTCTCGAATATTTCACAACTTATGACGCGTATCTGGCCCGCATGGAATTTTACAATCAAAAGAAGTTCATCTGCGAACTAACCGGTCACTCATGCCTAAACTATTTTGAAGCAGTGGAAAAAGAGGCACGTGAAGCCCGGGCTATTGTCACTGATTTTCCAGAGCCCCCCAAAGAGCCTATTTTGCAAAGGGTTCAGTTTAGCCGCACTTCTCGTTTGGATTTGCTGGTAGATGAGGTGTATGCTGCCATTAGGCACGAGTTTTTCGTGGGTGAAATCTTGCATGCCCGTACAAGAGATCAGCAGCGGTTACGAGTAACGGTTCATGAAGTTTTGCCTCCTGCTCCCGGATCAAAGGAAAAACGTTACCGCTGCGACCATGAGTTTTATCCAAACCGCTTTGATGTTTATGAATCAAGTGAGTTATTTAGAGATCGCAAAACATTCAACAAAATGTCTGTTCGGACTTTTATTAAATACGCTGCCAGTCGCGAAAACTGGATGGGATGCCCTTGGATTGTTAAGAAAGAATATACTGACCGGTACCCTAATATCCCTACTGAACCACCTGAGGATCTCCAATTGGCCGTAAAGTCACGAATCAACCGCACCATTTCTAGTACTATGGTGGATGTAGCAGCAGAAGCATCCACTCCTGAAGCTACTCCCGTTACCCGTCGACGCAAGTATGCCCTGAAAGGGACACCCACAGAACTTGTGCAAGATAAGATTAAGAACGGGGACGACCTAGATATTATGGCTGCAGCTTCAATCGATCCTGCGATGTACCTCGACCAACTTAAACAATGGCCTCATTGGCAATCTGAAGAGAGTATAGAGGAAGACAAAGTCGGCAAAGCCCTGCAAATTTGGTCGTTTATTAATGTGTACAACGAAATGCTTGTGCTTTCCCCGATATCGTTCGACGACTTTCTCAAGGCTGTCATTGAGGATAATAGCCCCATTTTGGCAGAAATCATTTGTGCTATCCTTACTATATATGTTGATCCTGGTGAGGATATCCTAGCGGTCCCATTCCCTTCGCAGTACGAGCCTAGTACAACTCGTAAGCGCACAGCAGATACTAAACGCGCCAGGATGGATGATCGAGAAGACGGTGATTCGATGAAGAAGCAAACAGCTAGCGAGAACAATGAAGACGAATCCATGAACTCTGAAGAGGATAATGAAGAGGACGAGGAAGAGGAAGAAGAAAGTGATCAGGAACCCACTGACTACAATGCTGATGAGTACATTGGATTGAACGATGTTGATTGGATGGTGCGAATTGGCAAACGCGATTTCAGCAACGGTGGCTGGCAGTGTCTTGTGATTTGTACTCTATCTGAAGCTTCATATATGCGTGAATGGCTTCCAACTATTCAAGATATATTGAAGGTATTGGCCGACAAAGAAACCAAGCCTTCACTGGCCACGGCTAAAGCCAACTGGACTCGACTGACTAGTACACAAAAGATTGATGTTTTAGACATTTTGGTACAAATCCTTCACACAGCCCCAGCACTTCGTCAATTTATGGAACAAAGGGGTGAGCAGTCTACCAAGATTCGTAAAGAGCGGACTGAAGCATCTCGTGAGCAAAAAGCATTAAGTGAAACCCTAAAAGTATTGCGCGATAAGCGCTCTAGCGAGAAAACGCCATCTGATGAACTCGAAAAAGAATACAATGAAGTAGTCATGGCGCAAGAGGCATTGGCCGAGAAAGTTCTCACTTTATCGAATGAACTTTTACACTATGATTGCAGCAGAATTCGTCTACTTGGTAAGGATAGATTCTACAATCGATATTGGTGGTTTGAGAGCAATGGAGTTGAGCGCCTTCCTCACAGATCGGAAGGCGAACCATCCTTCCTCATGTCAAGGCTCTGGATTCAGGGCCCTTCAGTTGAGGACTTCAATAAGAGGCTCAATAATTTTGCCATCAACATTCGCATCACAGACAGTAGAGACAGGGCTTCAGAAGCACGATGGCGAGAAAAGTGTCAAGCGATAACTGTACAACGTAAGAATCATGAAGCCGCCAAAAGACTTCAGGATGAGAATAAACGACGTACAGCGGCATTAAAAAATATTGGTCCTGCTGGTCCCACTGTTCTGAAGAAATCATCTCCACGCGAAAAGCATCCTTCACAACAGTCTCTACAACCAGGAATGCCACCAATGCACCAGCAGCCTCAACCACTCATACCAAGTGCGCAGCCTCCACAGCAACTCGCTCAAGTACATCCCCAGCAACCGGCTCTACAGCAGGTTCCTCAACAATCACATCTTTCACAGCCGCAACAACCTCCATTTCCACAAATGCAGCCCATGCAGCCTACAATGCAAGTGCCGCCTCGTGGTGTGCAATTTATGGCTCCTAATGGCCAACCAATGTATTATTCTCAGCCCATGTATCCCCAGGGTCAGTATATGATGCAAATGCCCATGCAACCATACCCTCAAATGATGGGCCAGCAGGTAATGTATATGGTGCCACAGATAATCAATGGTATGCAAGCACTGGTTCCCATGCAAATGCCCTCTGCTCAGTTCAACCAGCAGTATCCTGGAGCCCCTGCACCTATGCAAATGCAATTTCAGGTTATGAATGGCCAGATGCAACAGTCTCCGCAATACCAAATGCAGATGCCAATGCCAGGTCATCCCCATGGGTTCCCACAAATGCAGCCTATGCCAGGTATGATGATGCCTCAGGTCGTTGGTCAAGGAGCAATGTGCCAGCCAGTGCAAGGTCAGCCTGTTCAGGGCCAATCCCCTGCTCACCCTGTTGAGCCTTCGCCTGCACCAGTCATGCAACCAGGACAGCCTCCTCAGCCTACTCCACCACCACAGCAGACCAACGAAAAGTCTGGTGCATCGGAACCACGTCAAGCTGAGCCCAGGGCCACTCCCCAACCCGAAGATCAAAAAGCCGGTGAAGCGCCTAAGGAAATTGCAAAGTCTCCTCAGAATCTGTCCGATAAATCTGCTACGTCTGAGCCTGCATCCACAAACGCAAATTTGAACTCTCCAAGTGTATCTCCCAAAACCGCTGTTCCTAGTCCGACTGAGAAGCACACACAGGTAGCTGCTGATGTTACTCAGTCTGTCAAAGTAGAGGAGGATGGCAAGGATGATAAAACTACCGAAACTATTGAGAATGGTAAGGTTGGAACTAATGCTACCGACGGCGATGGCGATGTTGAAATGGCCGAAGAAGATGATGATGAGAAGACTGTTGAACCCGAGTCGGGCGATGATGAGCCCAAAGAGAATGTACAGGATCTATCGAAATCTGAAGACATTACCAGTGAAGCCCCTGCCCCAGTGACTTCGGCTGTACCTTCGGCGGAGACAACGGTTGTATCACCAGCCACTCAGGATGCTACAACAACGGCTTCCACAGAGCGTCCAGTCCCTTCTTCTGAGCCATCTGCTTCCGCTGAGACTTCATCTGAGACTCCCGCTGTTACCTCTATTGAAAGATCTGACAATGTACCTGGTAACTCAGAAAAAGACTGCACCGAGGCTGAACCGAGGGCCGAATCAGATGCCGATAAAAGTGAAACGGAAGATGAGAGCTTCGAATTCCCTCCCAAGGAGAAATTTGAGCCTTTGACTGCCCTTGGTCTCAAGAAAACAGTCGAGGGATCTTTGATGCTCACTAAACCTACAGAGTGGAGATATTACGATAATGAAGAAGAGCTGGATCAATTAGAGCTCTACCTGATGCGCAACTCTGTTCGTGAAGGCGAATTGCTTGAAAAGCTTTTAAAACTGGATCCAGTGATCCGTAAGAGTTTCAAAGCTCGTGAAGCTGCATTGGAGCAAGGTACCCGCGAGTGGACGAACGATTTAGCAAAGAAAGAGCTTGGACATTACCACAGTACTTTAAAGGGTCGCAAACGGGGTAAAAGATAATTTATTAGATTAGCTGTACTGTATTTATTTTAAAGAAAAGAGTTAATCGCAGAGTTGTCCAAGAGGGGTCCCCCTCTAGATTATCCATTCTTGACTGGATTAACAACACCTTCCTTATCTTTATTTTCGTCCTCATCATCGTCATCACCACCGCACCCGCAATCGTACTTATCGTCGATATAGGCACAGTCAAATATCTCCTTGCCTAGCCGCTTGTTGACCTTATTGTGGGCATCGCATCCCCACATTACTGCTACTTTTCTTGACGAAAGCTGAGGGGGGTAGTCTGCCAACAACTGTTGAAAATGCTCGGCACACTCGCGGCAAGGGTATACTCGCGAAAACAGCATCAGATAGTTGTGAAGCGTATCACGGTCTTCTTGAGTGGGTTCCTCGGGGTATTGGGCGAGAATTGTATGGAATAATTTCCATCCGGCATTTCCTACCTCTGCACGGATGGTCTCGTTCTTCATTTTAGCCATGATGGGCTTACCCTTGACGAGGTGATTGAGGTCACCTTTTTGTGCGAGAGCACCTTGCGGGGCTGGGGCTGGTATTTGAGTAGCAACATCATGGGGTACTGACTGAGGAGAGCTGCCATGAGGCTGGTCCTTTTCACGAATCGCTACCTTGGGAACATTAGGGGACTTATCGGGTGTGCCATTGGAAGTGAAGGATTGGCGGATGTTTGCAATTTGTTGGGATGATGGGCTGGAGAAAACGCTCCATAATGCAATGAATGTTAGTGCGAGTGCCACTAAACTTAGGGTACTTCTCCGTTTAATCATCGTCGATACGTGGTCAAGTGGCCAGTGTGGAAATAAATACCAAAGGGGGGAGCAGGGGGGTGCCAAATGTGGGGTGACCAACTGAAACCCTAACTGAGTTGGCCTACCTAAATACTATTTTTAACTTTTAAATAATATACTAACTTTGCTCTACTAAACTCAAATGGAAACGTATGCTAAACAGACCAAGTGACGCTGTGTAGTTTAGCGATTATATCTCAGATGCAGCTCGTCGATGAAATGTGCATGATGCACACCTGTGGGCCGACTTTTTTTGAAAGCGTCAAGTGCTTGTTCTACACTATAACCGTCTTTCTCAATCATATACGAGCATATGAGAAACCCTGTCCGATTAAATCCATAGTGGCAGTGGACGGCAATTACCGCACCAGGGCTGTCTGAACGAATTGAGTCTACCAATTGAATAAATTTCGACACTTCTTCAGGGCTTGGCGGGTGCTTTGCAACTGTCGGGAACTTGTAATAGTTGATGCGGTTAAATGTGTCTGGGTCATAAGTGGGTTTTTCGCGTGATATATCGACAACTGCTTTAATTTCAGGATGTGTTTGATCTAAAACTTTAGGAGAGTGCTCGGGGTCATCTTGTCGTAGCGTCTTCATACCAATAAACCCATCAACAATAGCGCCCAACCTCAAAGTCTCTTTCCATTTTCGTTCGTTTTTCAGTGACCATTTGTCACTTTTACTGGCAATATATTCGAGCTGCCATGTTTGACACAGTTTGGGATATTGCTTGCGAGCAAACTCGCTGCAGATAGCTGTAACCACATGCGGCTTTTCAATCAAGATCGCGTGACCAGCGTGATGCACCAGATGATACTCCGCACCAGGCACTACTGCGGCAAACTCCTCGGCGTTGGGACATACATGGTCATTTTCTGCACCCAAAACTAGTGTGGGTACGGTTAGCTCGTGCAAATCTGTCTCAGACAGCAGTTCCACCCCATACGCAGTACGGAGCCAGGTCTTTGTCTGAGACTGAAGATTCGTGCGAAGCTGTCTGGAGAGTATTTTCTCGTCGCGGCATGCTTCATTGACCATTGACCTTACCGATTTCGACTCGAGACCTCCAACTCGAAGTGCAGCTCGGACTACTTCAAACACCACTGGAGGCATATAATAAAGCCATTTTTTCTTGTTTTCCAATTTCTTTGTCTCCTCAGCATTTTCATAAGGAGGCGTTATTGCTGTGAGTGCTATACAGTCTTCAAGTTGTTTCGCCAAGCGAACGCCAACAATGCATCCCATTGAATGACCCAAAACCCACACTCCCTTGTGCTTAGGGACAAGAGGGCTTTGGAGAACTTGTTGGCAGATTTCTACAAAACTTGTGGTGGTGAACAGATCCCAATCGTCACGAAACTCGCTCTTGCCGTGGCCTGGAAGATCAATCGCTACACAATTAGCTGCAAACGATACAGTGTCTAGGATGTATTCAAACTGATTGAGCTGGCCACCAAGACCGTGAATAAAAAAACACAGCGGTAACTCCTCTACAATGGATCCTAGGATACGAGCGTTTTGGTGGGGGATAATCGCGGTGCGAATTTCTAGCGGGGAGCCCTTAAAGGTCACCTGGACCATTTTTGTGTGTGCTTTTATTAAATTAGAGTCTCCATCGTTCTTAAGAAGCTCCGTTTCGTAGTCATTATAGGCAATTGCGCCTGTTATCGTTTGTTTGAGTGTGGAGAGCATATGACAAACGAAGCGGATATATCAGCAAGCATAAATATATAGAATACATGGTTAAATAGGGTTTCATTCAAGCAAATCTGAACATTTACTAGATGTGAGGTGCGAACTGACGCAGTCCAGTCATCTACGGACTACCAACGCACTCACTTGTCCGCCAAATGCATTTACGTCCACTACCCAGCCAGGTATATCCAACTTGCGAGGCAACACAAAGTATGCTTTTCGTTTCAGTAAGTCGACTTCTTCTCCAAATTCAATTCTTTCGGGGTTCATCCAAACTTTATGAATATCCAGGCGAGGTGCTGGAATAGGGCTCGTTTCGATATGCTGTCCTGGGAAGTTGAATGTTAGTCCTCCATCCGAATCTGAGCTGTGTGTATCATAATCTGGTTCTTCTGGAACATAGTTTATAACATCGACTCGTTCCTTGTCACCCAAGCCAGAGGAAACCATTCCCGCACTTCCCAGGAAGTGAACCTGGCCGTGTTTATCGAGTGCCCACATTGCCACGTTTTTGGAAGACACAATTTTGACAATATCTTTAAGCTTTGGGACTGGTTTCCCCAACATACCCTCACGTGTATCATAATAGTAAACCTGGCCGTCCTCACCCAGTGCCATGCAACCGACAGAGCGCATGTCTCCACCATAGGTAGGCCAGTATGCCCATTTGCTATGCGGCTCGTCAGACTCGGGGTCATAATTGTAGGCACATACTTGGAACCGTAAATCAAACGAGATTAAGCTCTTGATGCGGCATGGGAAGTCAACCAAGTGGATACGCCCGTCCTCTCCCACGATATAAACTCGATGAGATTCTGACAAAAGGGCAAACGAAACACCTCCTATCATACAAAATGATATCATTGGCTCTGGGAATTTTGAATGGTCAATCGATTCTCGGTATGTGTCGGGTTGGTACGACTCGAGCCCGAGCATGAGCCCTCGCTCTGCCAGAAGAACTGACATTTGCGAGTACGTAAAGACAGCGTAAAGAACTTCCTGGGCAAATTCCACATGCAAGGCAATATCCGATGGTTGTTGATAGAAGATATTTTTACCTACGATTGTATGCGCTTGCATGTTGTTCGGATAGAGTCTCTCAACATAATCGGGCCAACCTAGCTCTTGAGCCCATGCAGCTTTCATTTGCGTATTAATTGCACCATATTCATACTGCTCGTCGTCACCACTGGACTCTGATTCAGGCTCACTGCTGCTTTCATGTACCACAATCTGAGTGCTCGGGTCATATGTGCGCGACCACTGCATTACTTTACCATTACGCAGTAAAACAGCTCTATCAGACAAGTACTGATTGATGGACTGCAAACTACATTTAATACGGGCAGGTCCAGTTGCATCAGTGAGTCTTCTACCTCTCCTCACTGTTGAATTGTAGGCGCTGCACTTTGCGCTGAAAAGTCCCCATGAATAAGGCACTGCGTAAAGTCTTCGAAACATTTTTGCAACGCCTGGAGTAGGATCCATTGTGTAGTCGCAACTAAACACCCTAGAGTACTCTTTGTCCCAATCCTTGTAACTCTCGATAGCTCTTTGCAGTTGTGGATGAGTTAAATATAATGAATACAGGTCCTCAATTTCTAAAAGAGGGAAAACATTGGAGTATAAAATATCCAACCCCACCTGTAGTAACATTGGCTTACTGAAGTGGGAAGGTCGCTACAATGACATTCCCTCGAGAGATCA
Source organism: Wickerhamiella cacticola (assembly GCA_030564425.1). NCBI lineage: Eukaryota > Fungi > Ascomycota > Dipodascomycetes > Dipodascales > Trichomonascaceae > Wickerhamiella > Wickerhamiella cacticola. Next base: position 304,751 of record JAJLUX010000003.1, on the reverse strand, counting down.
CATGTGCGCGCTCGCTTCATCTCGACATGACAAAATACAAATTTTAGCATTAAAATAAATAAAAGTCTATAAACAAACCAAGTGTAATCTCAACGCTTGGAATCGTATTCGTGTCTATAAATTGAAACAATAAACTCTGCAGTGAGCTTGGCATTCAAGCTTGTGTTGCTCTGTTGTAATGATGCCAGTAGCTTGGTATTACTAGGACGCTCCTCTGCAGAGGGAGTGGGGGTTTTGCGAGCACGAGGCATCTTCTTTGCAAGTGGGCGCGATATACTTGCCTTTCTTGACGTGAATGGAGTAGCAATAGTCTCAGACGACGGAGACGATGTGGTTGTGGGCGCATGTGCCGGTGCAGGGGTGGCCAGAGCAAACGGGGCCGGGGTAGAATGCGCCGTTAACCTTCTCGCCTGAGCTTTAGCCTTTCCTATAGTACTGATAGTACCATTCACACGGGAAGGCGTGGCAAAATGGGTCTGTGATGGAGTCTGGAAATGGAACCTCATGTCAAACTCATTTGTCTGGTTGGCGGGCAGATTGGGCAAACTAGCGACTGAATCTTCGTCGACAATGTCAACAGACACGTCACCAGAATCATTTTTAGAGCTAGATGCCTCTGCGGTGACATCACTCTCATTTGCAACTGAGGAATTGACCTCAAGTATCTGCTCATGAACCTGTGGTCTGATTGCACCAAGACCAATGGCACGAGGGCAACGCCATACCCGCTGAGGCAAAGGCTTATTGATAATGGCACCATCAAGCCACCAGAGTTTAAGCTGTTTCATCTTATTGTGATATTCTTGGAACTTGTGAGACACTGTAGGCTCCTGCAGCCACTCTTGAAGAACCATATTCCAATCCATCTGCAACAACCGCTCATATTGCTCCGCCTGCGTTCCATTTGATGCGTCCAACAGCAGCGTTTTCATATCTGGGTATAAAGTGTTTGCCACTGGGTTACCGCGCAAGTCCAGCGCACCTAGTTTGCCCAGTTTAGCCAAACAGAGTGTGACAGCCGAAAGAGAGGCTATCTGATTGCCAAAAAGCCCAAGCGTGCGCAGCTCTTTGAATTCGGAAACCACCTGGAGAGAGTTATCATCGAGATGGTTCAAAGCCAGATTGAGACACCTAAGGTTGGGTAGGCAGCGTGGCAGCCAACTGGGCAAGCTTTTGAGTGAAATACCGACTAGATCTAGCTGCTGAACAGGCAAAACACACTGGCTTAAGCTTTTCAGCGCATCCTTATTACCAAGGCTGAGGACTTGGCAGCTAGACAGTGCAGATGGGTCAAGGCCACGGCTAGGACCATTCCAGCTGAACACAAGGGGCGAAATATAATCAAGACCACCTGCTACCTTGTTACCATGATAGTGAAGCTCTTCGAGTGAGTCAAACCCATCAAAGTTAAGCTTGGCATTATTGTTTGCAACATAGAGTTTGCGAACACTTGGAAGCGGGTCCAGCGCCAGCAGACGGTTATCATTGAGATCCAATGTTTCGAGCTGTGGGGTATTTAATTCAACTGCTTCGATACGGTTGTTTGATGCTCTTAAATTACGCAATTTGGGATGCATGACTTTGATTGTTTTGAGTTGGTTATCGCCAACATTAAGGGTTTCGAGGGAACAAAGAAAATTGATCCCCTTTAACGATTTGAGTTTGTTGTGAGAAACGTCCAATTGTGTCAGAGCTCTCAGCTGAGACAGTGCTGTCAAGTCCTCTAATTGATTGTGCTGAATGTTCAGATTTGTCAAAAACACTAGGGGGAAAGTAGTGATGCGGCCGAGAGAGTTGTAGCCCAAGTCAAGTTCAAGCAGTAAGGGTGGCAGCCCGTCCACCACCTCAAGGCTATTATGGCTGAGATTGGCTCTAGCCAGTTGTGGCAACAATTCATCGAGTCCCCGAATACACTCGAGGTCCATGTGGCTCAAATCAACCTCATACTCAGCATCATCGTTGTCATTGTTAGCAGACCTTACTTGTTGCACGAGATGATAAAGCGCACCAGAAAATGAAACGTTTTTGCGTGCTATGCTGGTGTTCTCCTCATCTAAATTAGGGATAGGAATATCGCGGAGCGGGCGAGTGTGGACAGCAACGGATACATCGAAAACTTTATCAATGCTTGTGTTGTGACCAGCAGGCATGGGTGCACTAGAGGAGCTGCCCCATGTTGACATTTGTTTACTGGGATGGCGACGTACTGTTCCTTGTGCAGAGATGTGAGTAGCTTGAGGGCGCGGGTCGCTGCTTCGAGATGTACTACTGGCCGGTCTGCTACTGGCATTGTGTATCATTGTTTCGCGGCGCACTTGAGGACGGCTATGTGGACGAATAGCTGTTCCAGATGTCTCACTGGCGCTTGTAGTCAGAGGCTGGTCATGGAACCCGCCAGTGTTATTCACATATGACATGGAAGGCTTGGCTTCAATATTAAACGAGTCGGGAATTCCAAGTGAAGGGATCTCATCATGTTCGCGTTCATCAGCTGCTTGTGGGGCATGCTGGTTCATCTGGGAAGGGGTCTTGAACCGCACTGTAGGGTTGATGTTTTCAAGTGATTTAGCAGTGTGCTGAATATGCTGTTTAGTAGGCGGCGTGTGAACCTTGCGCTGAGGTGTACGCGATGAGGTGGTACGGTCGGTCAATGAACTCAAAGTAGACCCATTACTAGCTTCATGAAGATTGTTGAGGTCGTCAAGACTAGACTCTTCTTTTGAATTCTCGTAAACAGCCCTTAGTTCCATGTTTGAGGCTTTACGAATCCGACTCAACGCGTTGTTACCGTCATTCATCAAATTGCCAATAATGTCGCTCTTGTCTTCGTCAGATTGGTGCCCCTGGAGGCTCGTAGCCAAAGCATTCAGCTTCTGGTTGGTGTATGTGTTTTTGGTTTGCGTAAACAACTTGAGACGACGTGTCTGTTCGTCCACAGAACTCAAATCAGAGGCTGAAGCTGAGGTATCTTGAAGCTCTTGCTGTTGAATGAACTCTGATTCACCTTCAAACAGGCCGTTTAGATGGTCAGCGTTGATTTTTGAGGGACTGAGCGCCTGCTTCCATTGAGCCTCATGAGCCCTCTCTGGCTGAATTGCAACAGTATGGCCCAGCTGAGACTCAGAGCCTGATTGCGTACTCGTGGCACTCTTATCGCTATTAGTCGTGACGTCTTGTTGAGGCCATTCTTCTGGTAGCTCGTTTTTCAACCAGGTTGCCATTAGAGCTGCTTGAAGGGAAGATTAGAAACCCTTCGTGATTGTAAACAAACCAATGCATAAGCTAAGCACGCATGCATAAAATGTAGACGAACCCCGTTAGTCTATCTATCGCGTTTGGGAGCTCTATATCGGTATATATGTTGCTATCTCAGTACTCGCAATGCATTAGCCCCACCAGCATTGACCTGTACCCCGTGATGCAGATTGGTTGACAGATCACGAGACATTGGTGTTTTGACTAAAATCATCTATGGTTTTAGTACATAAAGTAAATATATGATAATTTTTCCCGGTTTCAAAGACATTCCTGGCTCCATGACTAGTGATGGGGACCTTCATGACTGAAATATTCGCTTGCCACTGGCCATTTTGGGTGTTATAGTCGAATTTGGAAAAAAAAATTTTGAGGGCCACAGCAAGTCAAGCAAGTGGCATAAATATAGTATTGTGTATAAATTGTAACGCTTTTTATACGTTTATACTAGAATAACTAGTTGGTTTATATCTTCTACTAAACGCAATCTCTACATATGCACAGCTCACGATCACGCCCTGCATAACTAGATCCCGAAGCAAAATGCTGTTTAGTGGTAAATGCTCGAAAGTTAACTACCGAATATGTACAGATATCATGAGAAAATGCACCGGTAATTTTTCTATACGGCTTAATCACTTGACTACCCCAGCATTCACCTCAAGTTTTTGGCACCTGATTTTTATTTTTTTTCAATTGGCAACTTAACCAACCTCAAGATAGTTGAATGTAAATAGTTAAAACAATTTGATTCCAATTTGTTGCTGTAATTTTGCCCTGCCCTAATTGGGGACCTGTGAAAAATAGATGGTGCCCTTAGTAAAACAAATTCTATCGGTTATCCTACACTCGTTCAGTTGCACATGGATCCCGGCCAACAGTCACAACAGCAGCGAGCCAACGGATTTATGGGCGATGGAGTACTTGGCATGAATCGCAATAAATCTCAACTAGATCAGCGAGTCCGGCCCATGGATTTTGTCAACAACGGTCAGCAGCGGTACTGGCAGCAAGATTTTACCGGTCAATACGATATGTATAGGACAGGTTTACCAGGACAACCTTCTCAGCAGCAACCCATTACTATGTTTCCACAAGTCAATGGTCCTAATGCTCCCGGGAGAGGTCCTGTGCGCCATCCCTATATACCAGGCCGAGGTCAGTTGGGGGGTCGTTATGATGACCACAATGGTTTCCAAGGTATCTCTGAGGATTTTGAGCTTTTGAGCCATGCACAACAACCTCCCCAGCCTCAGGTAAACCCTGGCATGCCCCACACTGGCGGTGGTACTCCCCAACCTCAGCCCCAACTGCAGCAGCAGCAGCAGCAGCAACAGCAACAACAGCAACCTCAGATTATGTCTTCTGGGCCTCCTGTTATGGTTAAACCACTCCCTCAGATCAGTCCTGCTCCCCAGCGGCGCAAGACTGAGCAAGAGTCTGAGGCTTTGCGTAAAGCTTCCCGTCTGAGCCTTGGCCAGGGATCACCGCATCCTGGTAACGCGCAAGTCGCAGTTCCAGGTGGTAATACCAAACCCAATGTTTCTGGTAATAGTGCTGGCAGCAGTGGTGGAGTTGGTGCCCGTCACGATGACAATGAGAGTGATTTAAAACGCATCGCTATTGATTCGTTACGGTTCCCTATCGAAAGAGCAGTAGCGCATGTTCGTGAAGATGATAACTCGCCTTTGGCGGAAAAATCTCGTCAAGTCTTTGGCATGTCTTGGCTCTTGCGATCATGCGAAACAAAAGCAGACGCCAATGTTCCCCGCAACCGCATTTACGCACATTATGTTGCCGCTTGTGATGAATATAAACTAAAACCACTCAACCACGCTACTTTTGGTAAACTAGTGCGGATGGTTTTCCCCAACATCAAAACTCGCCGTTTGGGAGTTCGTGGACACTCAAAATACCATTACTGTGGTGTCGCTCTCCTAGATAGCATTGCATCCCTCGCGTGTACTCCAAGCCCGAGTATGACCCCAAGATCTGGTCTAATAGACTCTTTTAGTCCCGCCAGCATCCAGACTGAATCCCCACCGGTTAATACTTCGGTAAACAGTATTTCCGCGCAGTCATTTATTTCAGCATCCACCCCTACCAAATCGGAAAAGTCTCGAATAGCAGATTCGCCTAGCAGCGCCAACTCTTCCTTTGTCGCCAAGCCATATGCCGAAGAGCTGTGGGAGATTTTGCGTGGTCGCGAGTCCACATTTTCCGTCCCACAATTGACTGACTTCCTCGAGGCCGAGGCCGATCCGGATGTGGTGGCAACCCTTTTTGGTCTTTATAAGTCGCAATGTCGTGCACTTTTCCCACATTTCAAAAATTTTCAGTTCAAGTCGTTCTTGACCCAGTACGCATCCTTTCAATCTGGGCTCACTGTTCCGGTACAGCGTCTATTGCATCGTCAAGATACCCTTCGCTGGGTCACAGAGTGTGATAAACGTTTCTTTGATGAAATTCTCTGCATTCTCGCACCTCTTATGCTCAAACCGCTTACCCCAGAAGTTGAGCATGGTCTACAAGTTCTGGTCGTAAGCCTCCCCCAGTGCATTGACCAGCAACGCAAAACTATGCCCCAAAGCTATATCAATACCAAAAAGGTTATGATCGACAAAGTAGTGCGCATCATCAACCTCATTCTCTCAACCTCAGAATCCGCTGCAAATCTCAACAAGATCTTTATGAATCCAAGTGACCTGCAAGCCATGAAAAGTGACTGGACACGCTTCGTTACTAGTCGTTGTGTCGAGAATGTGGTCCAGTGCGATCCCAGCCTGGCGGCAATGATTATTGCTGAAGAAGTACCTCGTGTAACTGAAGGCGTGGAAGGGTCTCAAGACCCATTGTGGTTCAGCATGCAATTCTTGTCACATCTCAAGGACCGTTTTCCTAATGTTGATACTAAGCTGTTTCTGTTGACAGTTTCCTCGGTGGTCACTGATGCCCTCAAGGAGATTAATCGCGCTGGTGGAGTATCGTTTGGATGCTGGTGGATGTACCGCACCTGGTCTGACGATTGGCTCGCACTGGTTAATGAGTTGATGCAGTTTCTTCAATCGAGCACTGCCCATTTCAACGCCATTAAACTTGAGTCCGAATCACAGCAATAGTGATTCAATAGCATAGCTGTATAGTTATTTGCAGCAGACAATTAGCGAATCCTGAAGCAATTGCGAAACCAGAATGCAGCACCAAAATGTCACAGCTAATCGATCAAGTATATGCATAAATTATAGAATTAGCATCTTCAAGACTGGCCGTCACTCAGTTGAACCCCAGAGTGTCCGCCCTCGCCTCTGTATATCTAAATTTACTCATTCAAGGTCGAAATCATAATTTATTGTACAAGTATGTTAGGCCACAGCCACTGCCTGCTTCATAAATACCATACCTATTGAGCTGATACAGTGATAGACTGTTTGACATTCACTATGCTATGTTCTACTTAGGCGTACTCGTGTGTCTAGTCTAGTCAGATTATTGAGGGAATTGCGCAGAGATAGCAAACGCAACACGTTAATCTCGCAATCGAATTTAGGAGATAGATTTCAAATTATGAGCATGAAATATATATATGGTGTGAGTTCAAAAGGATTAGTACATTTACATGGGGTAATAAATTATTATGTTTTCAAAGTTGTTGAAAGATGCTTGCTTCTTAAAGGAGGGCAGCGGCGACACCGACCAATCCAACAACACCGGCACCAACCATGTTGGCGGCGTTAGACTGAGAGCCAGAGCCGGAAGCAGAGGAGCGGCCAGTGCTAGAACCGCTGGAGCCAGAGCCAGATGCGCTGCGACCCTCAGTAGCGGAAGCAGTAGGTCTGCCAGAAGAAGTCTCGCGGCTAGAGCCAGATTCGGAACCAGTGGCAGTAGCAGAGCCAGACTCAGAGCCGGAGCCAGTAGAGTTGCCAGAACCAGTGGCAGTAGTAGAGTTGCCAGTGCTAACGGCAGTGGTGGAGTTGCCGGTGCTGATGGCTGTAGTGGAGTTACCAGTGCTGACAGCAGTAGAAGAGTTGCCAGTGCTCAAAGCGGTAGAGCTGTTGTTGGTAGAAACGGCAGTGGTGACGTTAGAAGAACCAGTAACAGGAACAGCAGTGCTGGAGTTGCTGGTAGAGGTGGCAGCGCCAGAAGTGCTGGAGTTAGTGGCACTGGCGGAGGAGTCACCGCTGGCAACGGCAGCACCGTCAGAGCTGGTGCTGTTGTTGGTGATAGTGAACCAAGGAGAGTAGTTAACGTCGCTGGAGTCGTCGTCGTTGGTGATACGAAGAGCGTAGGTGCCGTTCTTGATATCAGAAGGAATCTGCCAAGTGATGGAGCCGGTGTTCTGAGTGGAACCAATGGAAGCAGCGACGTCGAGGTTGTCGCTGGTACCCTCCATCAAGTCAAGGGTGATGGTCTCACCGGTAGGGTTCTGCCAAGAGACGCGGTGAGAAGAACCGGCGGCCCAAACAGCGTCATCAAGAGGAGAGGAGAAAGCGTTACCGGCAGCGGCGGCAATAGCCATAAAAGCGGCAAAAGTGGGGGCTACAATAGTGAAACGCATGATGGCCACGAGCAAAGGGGGTCCGTCCTTATATACTTGCATGCAAACGCATGCAGTCCCAAACAGAATGCGTGATGCAATGCACTAGCTCCGCCGAAACGGGAAAAACGTAAACGTAAGGCAATCCTAAATTCCATGTGAAAAGTACTCTTGTTGGCCACTAATGGGGAATTAAAGTGAATAGTGCTTGTACTTAATTTTATTCATATAGCTATAATTTGGTTTCTGCGCAGGTATCCTCATCCTCTTACCCCTCGCGTGCTTTCTTCGCTACAATTTTCACCTGCACTATGATATTATGTAATTGCGTCGAATAGCAAAGATCAGCATTCCAGGCTAAGTCTTGTCAAATCTGTCACAGAACAAAGGCCATATGTAGCGTAGATGCGTCGCTCTTTACACGCTGGATTTTCAGATATCCATCAGGTGGGTATGTCACCTATTATGGAGTCAGTACCCGGGCTCCGGAATCATGCAGGGGGGACTCCGAGGCAACCGACTGGGGCAGAAGAACGCGTTTTAAGTTTTGTGTTTTGAGGTATGTTTACCCGAGTCTGAAAATATGTGTCGATAAATTTAAAATATATGATATGTCAACAAGAAACAAGTAACTCAGAGTTTTCGGAGAATTGCTGGCGAAAGTAAAACAGTGTCGAACCACTAGTAAAATGCTGCATGCAAGTAATTAAACTGCAGAGACTTTTCCCGAAATAACACTCGGGCGAAGGTTTGTGCTGCGCCCTCATCTTATCCAAGAGTAATAAATAACCTTTAGCAAATAATTTGCCCCATAGGCGTGATGCGGCCAACGCACAGTGCTCAATGACCCCGGTGAGCCGCGCGTCTAGCGTTGAGGCGCAGACCTCCAAGTATTCGTCAATGCATGACTGCCATTTAGAGTGACACTGATTGGTACTATTCTCCCTATTAATTAGTGACTGACAAATAGAGACTCTGGCTACCGATCTGAAACTGAAATAGATTATATGCGGTGAAGAATGTGCGGAATATCTATTAATGCGTGATCGATCGGCAAGATTTCTTGTGGGTTACCCAATGCCGTTCGTTACATGTCGCTTGATATCGAACTTGGAGAAATTAAAAAATATAAATTGTCGCTACCACGAGAGGAATCATTTTGTGGTCAAATGGTGCATTTCATACGCGCGTGTCAATGTGTGGCGCTTTGTGGCGTCTTGAAATAGACTGGGGCGTTTACACAGCACCTCACAAACACAGAGCTCTGCTTAGGTACGCTTGTAAATAAACCAAGAGTGCATTTGTGTGTGGGTGTGCGCCGTACCGCTTAAACTATGGGAATCAACCAGCTCTGGGAGGTCACAAAAGAGTACAGCCGTAGTTCAAGCTTAATACAATTTGGAATTGAATTTCTGGAGAAAAATGCGCGGTGGCCCGTAGTGGCAATTGATATTTTACCGTTTTATTTTGAGCTTGAATCAGGCGCGCAAGCTTCTGGCTACGACATTTTCCATCACAATTTGATTCGAAGACTGCGCGGGTTCTTAAAATGTGGAATCATTCCTATCGCCGTGTTCGATGGCCCTACAAAACGGCACAAGTTGCGTCACAAGACCAGTGGTCGCAAGGTTTTTAATACTCAACACACAAAATTCATGAAAGAGATTCTCAGATCGATGGGAATACAGGTAGTCAATGCCGCAGGCGAGGGAGAAGCAGAGTGCACTCGTATCGTCCAAAATGGCTGGGCTGATTACGTCTTTAGCGTTGATTCAGACTGTTTGGTGTTTGGTGCTCACAAGATTATGCATTTCGACAAGGAAATACGTGCTGGTGGCCAAATATATACTCGCCCTATAAACATTATCGAGATCCCTGACGCAGCCTATAACCAATGGCGGTTTATTCTCGTGGCGATCCTCCAGGGCAATGATTTCTCGGTAGGCACCAAGAATATTGGTCATGTGGATGCAATTGCATGCTCTCAAAGCGAAACTGTACTCGAGAAGTTCATTGAATGGTACCAGCGTAGAGGTGATGATGCGTCTGAATTATTTGATCTCCTGATGGACGAGCTTCGGAGCAATCACAACGGTACGAAAACACGAACATGGAAAACGAAAATTTTGGAGTTGAATCTCGATCGAAGTCTTGTTGAAGCGTTTCTGCGCCCTGTTGTTTCGACCACAATTTTGCCAGATATTAACAAAACTGCTATGCTATGGCGTGAGCCAAACTATAAAGCACTCGTGAAATTGTGGAAATCGCCTAGTCCAGCGGGCAAAAAGCTCTCGGCTGCAAAACTAGATGCCCGTGATTCTAGCAAACAATACAAAGATACCATCGAGGTTATTGCCACTGAGCTATGGTGTCTTCGGCGGTTCTTACGAAACGAATTTAGAAAAGAGTATGCTGAGCCTCTGCTAAGAAAGCCCTCATCCACTACCAACTTTGAAACTATCAAGCTCGTTCCAGATGAGATACTCGGATTATGTGCTACTGTTGGGAATGGTATGGAAATTAAACTACCTGTGCATATGACGAAGAGTTTAGCACGACAGGAGAAAGAGGCACCTAAGTCAAAGCCCAGAGCGCCATCAAAAGCAGCCAAGGCTGCTGCTAAAATTGCTCAGGGAAACAGCAAAATCACATTTTCCAAAGCAACGAGTATTACAAGCGTCTTGGCTAAGCCGCGTCCAACAGAACCTAGTACGCCACCTCAGCAAGTCACACAAGCGAGTCCCCACATTATTGATCTCACGGTGAGTCCAGAGCGCAGTCTACCAAGCAATTCGTTTACGGTTGACCTTACAACGGACGTAGACTCGCCTCAACAAAGTCTGCCTACAAGTCTAGATTTGCCAACCTCGCCTCCGAAACCCATACCACAAGTTCAGCCAAAAAAGTCGGTTGGCCGCACTCCCTCAGTCACTGCATACTTTCAAAAACGTGAAGCATGCAGCGATCAGAGCGCATCTAAAAGATTAAGGCGGTAACAAACCACATGTTGCTCTTTCAGTTCTTGATTTGCACCTTTCTTAATTAATTATTTATTCTAATGATATGCAAGATATGATACATATACTCGGAAAAAAAGGAAAGCACTGGGTATAGTTGAGGAAACGCTTTCTAGCGCTTCTGAGCTACTGCGATAGCTGCTGCAGTTGCAGCACCTCTAGCATTCCGCTCTGCATCAATTTGTAGTTGCTCGTAGCATTGTTTAGTTTGGTTAAACACATCTTGCCAGGCTTCTGCATTAGTTAGGCCTTCCAGGGTGATAGTACGAGTATAAGTGTCCACAATGTACATGAGTCCACCCTTTGCTCGCTCGATCCGTCTGACTCTAACCTGTGGAGCCCCTACCATAATCTCACCCTTGACTTTGCGTTCCTCGTTGAGTAGCAGCAGACGACCAAAACTAGTGGCAATCACTGTTCGAGTCTTCTTCTTTGAGCTAAAAAGTTTGACAAACTTTGACTCTGTATCAACATCATTCTCTGCGCTAGAAATTGTTCCGATTTGGGCTGTGTCCAGCTTCAAAATCCGCTCATTTCGCGAGGTCAATACAAAACTCCATTCCTGATCCAAAATACTATTTGAAGGAGCCTGCGTTGCACTTGGCGATCCTATACTGGGCGAAGTCGGTGAATCGATTCGCGGTCTGTCACTCGATCGACGGCTAGAACCATGACCATGCGCAGGAGCCGGAGCAGAAGTCGGTCTATGATACTCACCAGAAGAGCTTCGTGATGCAGGCCGTTGCTCCATTACTTGTTTCTTGATAGCTTCGAGTCGCTCCTGGCCCTGAGAGTATCCTACACTGACATTGGGTTTGCGATAAAGAGCGGCAGCTGCTGCTGAAGAACTTTGACTGCTACCAACTCGGGGAATCTGTGCCGCCTTTTGACGAGCTTGCTGTGGAGTAAGACGAGGCGGTTGTTGCATGTGCGCTTTGGCTTGCTGTTGCTGCTGTATTTGCTGATGGTGATGATGATGAGGTTGTTGTTGTTGATGCTGCTGGTGATGATGCGGTTGATTATTATGGGTCGCTGGGGAACGGGGCCGCTGACGGTGTGCAGTGGGCAAGTGAGAATTACCAGCAGGCGCGGTTCCTACTTGCAACGGAGGGGGTCTGACTCTTGGTTGAGGCAACCCTACAGCTCCTGGAGGGGCTGCCATAGAGCTGGGTGTAGGTTTATACGGTTGAATCTTGGGAGGACTGCTACCCCAAAGTCCCTTCATTGACCAATCCACACCTTCAAAGAGGGGATGCTCCTTTATTTGTTGCACGGTCCAGCGTTTACGAGCAGGCACCAATATATTCTTCAATAAATCACGGACCAAGAACGGGAAGCCAGGAGGTACCTTATACTGGTATTGGACGATTCGCTGAAAAGTCAAGTATTGGGTCGACCCCTGGAAAGGAGGCTGGCCAGCAATCATTTGGTAAAGAACGCATCCGATGGCCCATATATCGCAACTCTTGCCCTGATACTTTGCGGTAAGCAGTTCTGGGGAGACGTATTCAGCGGTACCAACAAATGACTTGGCTCTAGCGTCTTCCGGGTACTTGCCATCTTCCTCTGCATTAAGGAGTTTGGCAGTACCAAAATCGGTAATTTTAATGCGCATTTTGTAGTCCAGCAGAATGTTTTCTGGTTTAAGATCGCGGTGTATAACGCCGTTGTCGTGCATGTACTGTACGGCATCCAGCAGCTGCGCCGCATAGTAACGACTGCACGGGATATCGAGAGACCCCATTTGTTTAATCAAGTGTAGAAGCTCGCCGTTAGGAGCATAATCCAACACAAAAAACAGTGACGCTCTATCCTGGAATGTATAGTAGAGTTGAATGATACCAGGGTGGTCACCAAGTCGATTTAAAGTGTTTTTCTCAATCTCCACGTACTTGACTTTATCTTCTTTGATAATGTGTACTTTATCAAGAATCTTGATTGCGTATTTTTTTAGGGTTTGTTTGTCGCTCGCAGCAACCACTGTAGAGTATGAGCCAGCACCGAGTTCATCGGCAAAGTCAAAGTCTTCAACGCCTTTACGGATTGTCCGAACTTGTACATTGCCTTGGGCGTCTACCACTTTGCGAGTTTGCTGAGATGCACCCTTGATATTGTACGAGTCTTTTTGTGGAATGTAACCGGGTACACGACGGCTCGGGCTACTAGGAGATCCGTATTGCGGTGAAATAGGCCGCTGAGATTGTTGTGAATGAGGGGGGATTTGCTGGGGAGCATTAATGGGAGAACTTTTCTGCTCGGGGACGGGGCGGCGCGGTACAGCAACCCGACGTTGCGCCGTCTGATCATTCGGGTACGGGTTCAACGAAAGCGCGTTGTCCATATAGGACCCTAAATTATGCTCATTAATAGAATCGCTCATCCACTATTAGCCATTGACTACCAGAGTCTGGGTGTAGGTTGTTTGAGTGAGGTTGGGTGTGTTTGCTTTATGTAATCGGCACAGCGATAAAGAATGCAAGCCAAAAAAGACGGCTCAATGTGCAGGTAATAGAAAAATGTTTACTAATAGAAAATATGGGGTAATACTGGGTGCTATGCCAATGGTGTAGATAGCGTCAACGTTGCCTAGCAGATATAATTAAATATTGTATAAAATTGCATAAGGTTTGGACAGGCCAATGGAAGGTAATTTAGCCATAGGTTGGCTATAAACTAAATTAGTGGTAGCACCGGGTTGGCAAGAAACATTTCCCTTTCAGGTGTCGCTCTGATATTATATATAGATTCTAGTAATGTCCACTCACTCCCTTTTAAATGTCGCCGAGATTGGCGTCGACGATCCGTTTAAACAGCAGTGACCTTAGCTATACGCCAATGCAACCAAAACGCCCAAATTCACCGCCAGCCACTGTTTTAAACTCGCCAACGCCCCTACCTGATTCTCATGCCTCAACCGGCAACCACTTCCAGCCACTACAGGGTGATCAAATCCCGCGTGATCGGCCCAAAGGAGGGCTCACGAACCTTATATTTATTTTTAAAAAATTCTTGAAGTTGTAGGAATTAATCTAGATGCATGACTCCCCAGACGCAGCTTGCGTAGAAGGGCCCTAAAGAGCCTAATGGATGATGTCATGATGCAGCTTATTTTAGACTTGCCGGCCACTGTTTGCCTGGGGTCTGCAAGCACAACCCGCTTAAATGTGACGCTTTTCAGGGTCACTTGAACCTACGCAGCTAGGCAACACTTTTTAGTATGAATTATTTTCTCTTTGTATGCTCTCCATTCCTTTGTACCCGCCTTATTCACTAAGGTCGCCTGGGCGATTATTTATGCCATGCAGGTACCGGCAGCGTGCATAAAATCTTGCATTTTGATATAAGTACCTGTTGTGATCTAGCGGTAAGATAAAGACTTGCAGTCCACCTCCACTCATTCATGTCGAGAAGCCTGAACAAATTTCATTCCCTGTTTACCAAGACTAAGGTCAAGACCAAACAGGACGACGTCTCCTCTTTATACAGTGGCCGCACACCAATCTATACAAACGAGAACTTTGTTGACAGCTCTAGCCAGACTTTCAACCCGTACGAGCTTCCCGGTGTCGAAATTCAGCCGGTCGTTCAGGTCGAAATCCAAGAAATGAAAGTGAGACCCCTATACTACACAGCCGGAACCCCAATTCAAGTCTGACAAGATTTAGAAACTCCCTCAAGAGCAATCCTTAATACACTCATATTTATTCAATCATTAGATACCCTGAACTAAACAAATGCACACATATATTCATTGTCTTGCTTTTTTTCTCCTCTACTAATTTACTAACATCCCCTTGTTTCATCCTTTGTGCCAAATTGAGGTTTGCCGATTGTTTCAGAAAAGTCTCAGATATTACATATGAGCACATAAGCGAATATATCAAGCCCATATACTAGGGTGTGGATGAGATTTCGCATGGGTATATTGAGTTACAGATCTGTATGGTGATCACCTCAGGTTAAAATGAGCCAGGCGAGGACGCTCAAAACCAGGAAAGCATGCCATTATGGGATCTCATGTCATGCACAATGCAAACCATCCTAAGTCAAGGTGTCGATTGAGGCTATACATTTATGCTTGAAAGAGGAATCAGTAACAGAAACAGCAGAGTGGTACCCCTGCTGAACACCAACCTCAGACACACCGCTAATCAAACGAATACTAAAATCACAAAGTTATATCGGGTGAGGGCAAGTGACAATCGAGTGCAAGGCCAGCTGCAACTAGCAATCTTAAGTGCACAGGGTACGATCATACGATATTGCACAGATGAATACATGCACAAATGTGCAAACAATTGAAAAAAAAGGGTTTATTGCAAGGCGAGAATTATAAGAGCGCTGTTGATAAGCGATGTGTCTTGGTGGGTATTAACCCACATTGCGGGTATGAAAGTTAGACATCGAATGCCCTCAATTGTTGGTGTCGGTGCGAAGCACGATACATTTTTTATGTTTGACTGACTCTTATTCCTCACTGCGGTACACTTGTCTGGCATCCTCTCCTTATCTCTGAGCTAATCCCACCAACCCTCCACTAATCGTCATTCCCCCACACTTCACCGGGTGGGCTGCCATCTTCAACCCTAACCCTTGTTGGGTGGACCTCTATTTCTCCATTCCATGCCAATACTACACTCTAAAATAATGACGACTAGCAAAAAGCCAAAAAGTGTCCCTCAAGGCAAAGACATTAACATCCTCGTGGAGAACGATACTGATGATGTCTTAGACCTAGTGGACGATATGGTACGCTTTCGTCAACATCCAGTAAAGTTTCTCGAAACTCTTCGCAAGTACTATAACGGAGAAGGCTTTCGTGGGTTCCACAATTACATTGGAATGCGCGAGTTTTACCCTGAGTTGAGGGAAGACCTCCTTGCGGATGTCATGAACCGGCCGCTCTTACAGCAAACTGTCGAGTCTATCGTCAACCGCCGCATGGCAATTGAGGCCGATTGGGACTATACTGATGCTCAGCGTGCAGAGCGTCGCGAAATTCTTACTGAATGGGTCAATGATCAGGTTCACAAAATTGCTCTTCAGTGTATGCCCACGCTTGCTGTCAATGGCCAAGCACGTCTCGCATACTACACAGTCGCCCACGTTTTCTCTCGCTGCTACAACCAGGGTGTGCATATTTCCGAGGCGGATTTGCGTCGAGTCAAAGCTAAAGCTGTGGAGCTGGAAGCTAAAAAGCAAAGTCTCCTATTGTTCCCTTGCCACAAGTCTCACGTCGACTACATCTCGCTAGTGTGGGCGTTTTACCGCGTTGGCCTTTCTTTGCCAGTAACGGTAGCGGGCGAGAACCTGAATATCCCCGTTATTGGAGACATCCTCAAACAAGTGGGGGCCCTGTACATTCGTCGTACCAATTGGGCTGACGACCCTCTTTATGGAGCATTTTTCCAAAGCTTTATTGAAGCTCTACTTCGGAGAGGCGGAAATTTCCAGTGTTTTGTCGAAGGAACCCGATCGCGTACGGGTAAACTGCTACCCCCCAAGTTTGGAATCCTTAAGTTCATTCTTCAATCTATTATCAGTGGAGCAGTTGAGGATGCGTGGGTTTTGCCCGTTTCCACGCAATATGATAAAGTCTTTGAGGGTGATTCTTATGCCACTGAGCTCCTCGGTAGAGACAAAAAAGCTGAGAGCTTGCGGTCGTTTTTGGAAAGTTCATCGATTGTAAGTCTCAACCTGGGTCGTGTAGATATCCGTTTCGGTGAAATCTGGTCATTAAAATCATGGATTCAGCAGCAGCTGCAGCTCGAAACTTCGGCTACTTTCCCTCTGGCACACCAAGAACAAGTGATTACCCCCAAAGTCAAGACTTACCTGCTTCGTTCACTTGGCTACCGCATCTTGTCTGATGTTAACAAAGCCTCTGCGATTATGCCCTCTGCACTTGTTGGTTCGTGTTTGTTGACAACCCCTAACCGAGGCACTTCGCGAGTCGAGCTTATTGCACGCGTTAGATGGCTCATGGGCCTTATCATTGAGGCTGGTGGTCACATTGGTGCCCTTCGTAAAAATGTTGTAGATCTCAGTGATGAGGATATTGGATTGCTCGTTGATAACGCCATCAACGTACTTGGTGGCGATATGGTAGCTCAGGACTCAAAGAAACTGTTGGAGACAGTGTACTTCCCCAAGGATGAGTTCAAACTTTCTTATTACCGCAACCAGCTTGTTTATCTGTTTGTTTCTGAAGCCATCGCATGTATTGGTCTCTACACCATCAATCGGCGTAACTTTGGTGAGCCTATCAAGCGTAGTGATTTGGAGGCTAAAGTACAATTCTTGTCTACGTTACTTTCCAGTGAATTTATTTTCAAGCCTGAAGGTCTTGAGGTCAACTTGACTCGCACACTCAAGATCCTTGAGCGTCAAGAAGTGCTTCAACTCAGTGAGAATGACGAGTTGATTGAGCTTAACCTCAAGAGCTTGACTAGGGGTATGCCTCCGTATTTCGATTTCTACTGCTACTTGGTGTGGCCATTCATTGACGGATACTGGTGCACTGCACTCAGTTTGTTTGCTCTGCCCCCGAACTCGCAAATCAGTGAACGAGAGTTCCTCAAAATGGCACAGATGGTGGCACGAACGCTTTATGCAGAGGGAGAAATCACCCACTCTGAGGCCTTGAACCGTGAAATGATCAAGTTTGCAGTGCAAAAGTATGTTGACATGGGAATCGTTGTGAAGTCCGTGGAGCCTGGAAGCAAGAATGTCAGTCTTAGTATCGTTGCCGAATGGCAGCCATCAATGGATAACCAGGGCAATATTCTTTTGCAGGGACCATTGTACGAGCTTGCTGATGAAATTGCTCGGTCGCGAAACAAAAAGCTCAAATATGGTGCACTACAAAGTGTCAGCGAGCGTGTTGTCGAGGCTATCCAGCCCGTTGCAGCAAGCATGTGTGGGCCAAGGATGTAAGCTTACGCTAAATCATCCTGTTAAGCATTACTCAACTATATATTTTCTTTGTTTTTTCTGTAAGTTTAAACTATCTACCCTTTGGAGAATGGAAGTCATTTCGTGGGATTATGAGACACGCTTGGCTGGTGTTTTTCCTGAGGTTTGCCTTTAGAGCTGGGCCGTTTTTTCGGTTTGGCAGGCTTATTGTCTGTGTGGGTGTGAGATTTGTCTCCTTCGGCCTTAGCCTTGGACTTGGGTCCACGTTTTGGCTTCTTGGGCTTATGGTCGGGTTTCTTGTGATCGGCTTTCTCTTGAGATTTTTGCGGTGGCTGAAGAGCTGGACCTTCACCAGCAGTTTTCTTGTTTTTCTTTGGTTTCTTTTTACTCTGCTCTAGACGCCAACTCTCTGGATGCCTCAAGTATGCGTTGAAGGTCTCATCGTTTTTAATTCCTCCCAGGAGTTTCTTGGATTTGGGCGGTTTTGGTTTTAATTCCTGAACAGGTGAAACTTGAATGCAAGCTTCAGGACCTAGTTGAGGTTTTAACTTTGTGTTAAAACAAGCGGCTAAAGCTGTCAAGGCCGCATTATTTATATTGGCGTAATAGCTACCACGGGAGGTAAAATAACAAGCAGGATCGGTAGTTACCGGAATCCATTCTCGAAGAATCTGTTGTACCTGCGATTCTTGCAGATTTTCAATGTTTTTCACAACTATCCGCATAACATAGAGGTGAAGTGATGATGACTGAGCAATCAAGGCAGGCCCACTTGTGAATAACTAGTGAATCGAGGCCAAGTTCAATTGTTATCTCGAGTTGCTACGCATTGGGGTTTTGTTTATTTGACGCAATCTAGTTACTTACTGTATTGATTCACTTACTTTTAGAGTGCATTGGTAGCAGGGAACGGTGTATTCTAGTTACCACCAATAGTTTCACTTAGTATATCCCTCCTCCACCTAAATAACGTATAATTAGCCTCACAGAGCTCTGATGATTTAGATACCTCGCATGATAAACGCTCACCTCAACTCACATGACCTTGCGAAATTGTGTACAATGTGTGGGCGCGAATATTAACTTCACTAACAGGCCCAATCACCTCCTAGTCAAATACAAATGCCGCTTTTTCGCAAAACTACAGAGATTTCAAAGCTTCTGAAGCGTTTTGCTACCGGCTCCAAAACAATTGATGCGGCTGAGTTTGTGCAATTGACCAAACTTATCCAGGAGCACGGGGAGGCTGGTATACAAGAAGCAGGAAAAACACTACAGAACCTCCTCAAGACTGGTGACAAGGAAACTCAGTGTAAAACAATTGACTTGGTCCGATTGGTGATAGACAATGGCGGTAGTGACAACCAGCAAATCCTTGATGATGATATTGGGCTCTCTAGCCAGATTCTCAAGATTGCAAACAAAGGAGAATCGCGACCTCGTGCTAAAGCTCGGGATTTTCTCAAGAATAGAGAGGAAAACCCAATGTTGGCACCTCTGTCTTCGCAAGTCACCCAGGATACCTTGGAAAACCAAGACGATAATGCCCTCGTCCGCGATGCAGAACATGTGAATTTGTCAAACTATAGACACAACTACAAGGATCTGACATCTCAGCCCGGCAACTTGGAGAGCTTCTTGCCGGGACATCGCCATATTCACTATGACCGGCTAGAGAAGAGCGATATTGATACGATCCCAAAAATTCAAGCTGTTGGAAGGTCGTTATTGGATCAGTTACGCCAATCATCCCCGGATCATAAAATTCCGTCTACATTGGTCGAGAATGGTGTAGTGGTGCGCGAAGAACTAATCAACTTGTTCCATCGCGAAAATACAAATCTTGGAGGAATTCCAGACTCACTCTTCAAATTAAACGATGATCTTGATTTTGCTATCAATTATGCTAGCAAAAATGTCGAGTAATGTCTATAGATTCTGTGAGCAGATTACAGGTAACGAGGTCGAGTCAGAGCCTAACTTGATGTTGACAACTGTTGGCAACTAAATTCGTAACCCATAGCTTACTGCTGATAGTTTGCCCTAATAATTCTGACCCAAGACCGGCAATTATCACAGGTATCACCTTGGCCGTCATATCACCTACCTCTGCAAAGTGTCACTTTAGTATCACGCATTCTAACTATCATGAGTTATTCGTATTTTCACCATAGAGCATTGACTCAAAATGTTCCCCGTTACCCAAAATATAAGAGAGAGCGAGACGCTCACCTCTGTCCCCTTGCAGCACGAGCACTAATTACTCCCTCCACCTCAAGTAAAGTCAATGGTATCAAACAAATTTGTGATGATCGTGTCGACACATATTGGCAAAGTAATGGAACGGCTCCGCATTATTTATTTATAACTCTGCCTCGTCAAACCCGTGTGACCCGCATTGAGATTGATGTTGATGCAGACAATGACGAGACATTTATTCCTAAAGATGTCACTGTGTATGCGGGCACTGGTGCCCATGATTTATTTCAAGTGCAAACGGAGCTCATTCCTAGTAGTACTGGTACTTATAACCTTTATTCACCGGAAACTGTAGTACCATATGGAGTATTCGAGATCAAGATTACAGCAAACCATGATTACGGACGAGATACAAGGATCAGAAGACTGGAAATATATGCTGAAAAAGATTATGGCGAGAGGAGTGCTGAGGAGAGTGACCCTACAAGCGGTGCTCCCATGCAGCGCTGGATCTCTGATCGCAGCAGATGACGTGCATGGACCTAGCCCTAGATCGCGGCATTTCTCCGAGAGTATCTGCATAAGTAGCGAGCTATGGGTAGATGTACATATTTTGCAATCATATATCGGCAATTACTATATCAATGCGAATGTGTGCTTTTAAACGCTTGTATTAGATTCTAATCCTGTGTAGCTATCAAATCTCGTCATGCATCTCGCTATGACTAAATACCCCGCATTTTGATGCAATATTTCAGCAAGTACGACTACTCGTGTAGTCACTGTGGTTTTCTGGTTTATCACTATCTATTGATAGTTTGAAATCGTTTCCAATGGTTCTTGGAGGTTTTTTCCCTCAGTTATAGCAACATGTAGTTAAATTGTACATCTACGCATACAGTTGACCCCCACAGGGACTTAATAAGAGACTTTACCATTTTTCACTCAAGATAACTACTCATGGCAGACATTCCATTGAATGTCGTTATATACATGGCATTCAAACCATTAATCAAGGTTTATTTATCAGCCGCTCTGGGCTTCATATCAGTCAAGCAGGGAATTCTCACCAATGAAGGAACCTCGGTGATTTCACAGATGATCCTCGATTTCTTCTTGCCATGCTTGGTTTTTGCTAACGTCGTGGGAAACATTCAAGTTAGTGATGCAAAGTACCTTGGTATTCTGATTCTAACTTGTGCTTTTTACTTTGTCTTGGGAGCCATTTTCGCAGGTATCCTGCGACTAACTACTCCTGTACCAAAAGCTTGGATAGGTGGTATGACCTATGCGTCTATTCTCAATAATAGCGGTGACTTACCCATTGCCTATGTACAGACACTCGGCAAGTCCCAATATTTCCCAGATAACAGTACATCGGTAGGAACCGCCTATTGTGTTCTCTACAACCTGGGGTTCAACCTGTTTGTATTCAATTTAGGCGGTTCAAAAATTCTTAGCTGGGACGCAGATGTCCCGGGTCCTGATAAGTTTGAGCCCACGATCCCTCCACTTTCTTTCACAAAGCTATGGCTGTTTATCAAAAAGAAATCCGGAAAGAACAACAACAGCAAGCAGCAAGATCAATTGCCCACAACAGCCGCTTCACTAGAGCCAGAACGAACCCATCAATCGCATGAGTATCCAGTCGGCCTTTACAATAGTGAGGCGGTTTCTATGACTTCGGGTAGCGTTTTCACAGACGTGAGATCGATTGATGATGTCCAAATCACCTCAGATATAGTAACTGTTCGCCGCAGATCACGATCAATGGGTACTCAGCATGGCTATGAGTCTAAGGCTGAGTTTGATAAACGCAGCCACCATTCAGATAGCTCGGCATCACCTGATGTTGAGCGAGAAAAGAAAAAGGCTTGGAGTGTAGCACTGCATAAAACGCAGCATGGTTGGCACAAAGTGACTGGCGCGTGGCTAGGAGTCTGGGTCAAGTTTAGTGAGATCAACGCAGTCACGGCGTTTATCGCCAGTTTTATTGTCAACCTGTTTCGCATTCAGCCATTTTCTATCATGGTTTCCATTCTGGTGTCATTTGTTCCCTGGTTGCGGCGTTTATTTGTTGCAAACCCCTCGGTTCATGGTATCAGTGACGCCCCTGATGGTCGTCCGCCATTAGACTTTATCATGGATTTTGTATCATTCATGGGTCAGTGCCAGGTTCAATTGGGACTGTTCCTCTTGGGTGGTACCATCGCAAGACTTCGAATTAACAAATTGCCAAGAGGCTTCTGGAAGCCCATGATTGGCCTTTTTGTGTTCAAGCTTTGCTTGCTACCAATTTTTGCAGCATTCTGGGCATCTCAAGTTCGCAAACTCGGCTGGTATACTGACGATATGCCAATGTTCCCTGTCGTAATGACTGCGTGCTCTGGTACACCCAGTGCAACTTCTCAGATCTACTTGACCCTAATGTACACTGTTGATCCTGATGATGCGGTACAACAGCTGAATTGCCTCGGTGCAACAGTCATTGCTAACTATGCTTTATTGCCGATCACCATGACGGTGTTGATGAGCTACACGGTCAAAAATCTACTGTGATTAATCGTCATTAGTAGCCATCTACTGAATCTTGAGTTCTTTGCTTTTGGCTCAAGGTCCAGTGAAAATCCCTTTTTTAATCTATATATGTATTTATTCGTTCTTCTAATGCTATAGCTAACACTTTCACTTGCTAGAGCTTTTCTGGGCATCTAACCAGAGATATTTATTTGAAATTCTAGTATTTATTCCTCCCTGTCTATACGAGTGCCATTTACCTTCTGGCATTAGCGTTTAGCTCCCACGCTCACTCATCATGCAAGATCGTCGACCAAACCCCAAAGGATGGGTGCCTCCAAAAGCACCGTATAACCCGTATGATCCTATGGAACAACGGCCGCCTGAAGGATATCCTAGTGAGTTCAAAGCACCTGGCAAACCGCGCAACTGGACGAGGATTCCTTCGGCACCTTCCAACTATAGACAAGTCAAGGACCAACTAAAAAGACTAAACTACACACCAAGACCGCCTAGCGATTTATATCCAGGGCAATTCAAAGTACTAAAAAGAAAATCACGTTCAGGTTTTAATACTGGAGTCAAAATGATGGCTAAAGTATCAACCTGGGGAATCATCATTGGAGCAGTATTTTTCTACCGGTGGAATGATGGTTACGACAATGTGTTTAGTTACCCGTACCGTACCCAGCTTTGGCTTCGTCAAAAGTTATTTGGCAGATTGAGCCAACAGCAGGAAGATGATCTTCATGGCAAACAAAAGGGAATGGTCAAAAAGACAAACCCCATTGAATCTTTCCGAGCAGATGATCGGTTTAAGGAGGACGAATCTCCTATTGCATTTGAGCGTCCATCGCGTTCACACGTCATTGAAGCAGAACGGATCATGCAAGAGCGCGAAGAGGCTATTTTGAGGGCAGTTGATATCGCAGAAGCCAAGCAAAGAGAAAACGCTACCAAGAAAAAGAGTGGATGGTGGCCATTCTAATGAGTACATAGACAACAATACAAAAAACCCCAGAGACCCCTCTTCAAAGAACCTTATTTACTCTATATATATATCAGACTGTGATTTATACATTCTCCCACATTTCATAATTTGAATCTTGTATGATGATACCCCGGTGCGTACGTTACCTAAGTTCGCGATCTGGGATGCAGAAATCGTTGGATAGTTTCTTTGCTGCAAAGCCTAAACGGAAAAGAGAAGAAAGCGATACTGTTAAGCAAGAAGAAGTAAAAGAAGCAAAGGTACAAGCAAAACCTGAGCCTCCGCTTGACTCATCACCCAACCCTAGAGAAACCTCAAAGCCAGGCCAAATCCCATACCTGGATCTGGCCCAGGCATTCGAGAAAATGTCCGCAACCACAAAAAGACTTGAGATTAATCAAATCTGTACAGATATGTTCACTTCTGTTTTGCAAAGAGACCCGTCCTCTCTGGCTAAAGTCGCCTATCTCTGTATCAATCGGCTGGGTCCCGACTATGAAGGTCTCGAGTTGGGGCTTGGCGAATCGCTCATCATGAAGGCTTTAGCTGAATCAACTGGACGCAGTTTGGCCCATGTTAAAAAAGAATACCAGGCAGTAGGCGACTTGGGTACTATTGCTCTCAATTCAAAGGGTGCACAGTCGACAATGTTCAAACCTAAAGACTTGATGGTGGATGGCGTGTTTGCCAAACTTACTGAAATTGCGAAAACGCAAGGTTCCAAATCCCAAGACCGGAAAATTTCAATTATCAAGCAATTGTTGGTAGCATGCCGTGAACAAGAGGCCAAATTCTTAGTCCGAAGCTTGGAAGGGAAACTGCGGATAGGATTAGCAGAAAAAAGTGTGCTTGTAGCGCTCAGTAATGCATTTTTCATTTACGATCAGCAGCAAAATCGGCCTGTCACAACTAGAGACCAAGCAGAAGACACTGTCAAGGAGGTCTTCTCACAGTTGCCTAATTATGACCTGCTAATATCTGCCCTTATTGAGCATGGTATAGCAAAGCTCCAAGATAACGTTAAGCTCACACCAGGAGTGCCGCTCAGGCCAATGCTTGCCAAGCCAACCAAATCAGTCACAGAGGTTCTAGACAGATTCCAAGAAGAGCCATTTACTTGTGAATATAAGTATGATGGTGAGAGAGCTCAAGTACACTGTACTCCTGATGGTAAAATGCATGTTTATTCGAGGAACATGGAGGATATGTCGCAAAGGTATCCTGATATTATTGATATTATTCCTAAAATCAAAACTGACAAAACCACTGATTTCATCCTTGACTGTGAAGCAGTCGCTTGGGATCGCGATCAAAATAGAATTCTGCCATTCCAAGTTTTGTCAACCCGTAAACGCAAGGATGTGGAGAGCGGTAGCGTTAAGGTCAGAGTACATCTTTTTGTGTTTGATGTGTTGTACTTGAACGGCGAACCCACGCTAACTAAATCCCTGAATGATCGTCGTGAGCTCGTTAAATCACATTTCAATCTAATTGAAAATGAGTTTTCTCCTGCCACCGTTATGGATAGTAAAGATATTGCCGAAATCCAGGGGTTCCTGGATCAGAGTATCAAGGACTCATGTGAAGGTCTAATGATCAAAATGCTTGACGGTCCTGAATCTTACTATGAACCAAGCAAACGTAGTCGCAATTGGCTCAAGCTCAAGAAGGACTACCTTGATGGTGTTGGCGACTCGATTGACTTGGTAGTTCTTGGCGCGTATTTTGGACGCGGTAAACGCACTTCCGTTTATGGTGGGTTCTTGTTGGGTTCCTATAATGCAGACACTGAAGAATACGAAACGGTGTGCAAAATTGGTACCGGGTTCAGTGAAGCAGATTTAGAGCGAATCCATAAACAGCTGGAACCTTTGGCAGACGATAAACCAAAGTCCTACATTGCACATGCATCAGCATCAAACCAGCAGCCAGATGTTTGGTTTGAGCCCAAGTTTGTCTGGGAAGTGCTCACAGCTGACTTGTCTCTCTCACCAGTCTATCGCGCAGGCGCTGCTGAATTGGGCAAAGGAGTTTCTCTCAGATTCCCCAGATTCATTAGAGAGCGTGAAGACAAGAACCCAGAGGACTGCACAAATAGTGACCAATTAGTTGAGCTGTATCAAAGGCAGGCAGCGTGCCGCGACTAATATATAATAAATAGATAACAAATCTACTACCATTCAGGTTTTCTAAATTTACTTTTCCTGAGTTGCGTTGGTGCCCTCAAAAGAAGTCACTGGGTAGATCTTTAGGATCTTTTGGGCACACCGGCGACAACTGAACCCTTCTGTCTCCTCTGCCAGCTTCAATTTCAAGCAAATATAGCAGTATGGATGACCACATTCACCACTATATGGGTTTGTGATTTGCTGTGTTGAGGCGTCTTTCTCATGGCACAAGATACACTTTGTAACCGGGAAATCGGGAAGAAAAGTATCTGGTATTGCCCGCGATGGCAACACTTTACGGATCATCCGCTTAAGCGTACCAAAGTTGATGAGAGGGAGCACAAACAGCAAAAACTCAGTCATGGCATTCCAGACCAGCTGTCTATTTTGGAACTCGAAGTTGACCATACGGTTAACCCTGCGGGATACAGGGACCCATTTAATGCGTAGTAAACGCATCAACAAAGTGCTATACCGGCCATTGTACAGAAATCCGAGGAAATTGGCAATAGAAGCCGCGAGCCACAGAATATTAAGTTTGTCCATTATGGAGCGCAATCTCACCACCCTTGGCATATCCGCGCTATCATAGCTCGCAGCACTAAGGTATTCATTCAGTTTTGCCCACAAGTAGCTGCCCAACACAGTGGCGGCGCCGTACAGCGCCTTTTGGCGATTGGATAGCGGAAACAGCTGTGTTGAATTAGTGCGTCCATCTACCAATTTCAGATTCTGTAATTTTGCTCCATAAGTAGTGGAATGGTCCCATACAGTTGCTTTAAACATGAGAGCCCTTAGTGCGAGTTTCAATTCGTGTTCATAATTGTCCTTAATATCGGGATGAAAGAACTTGAATGCATCCCACAATTTATCTTTCAATTGGTTTAAAAGCTCTGTATCCAAGAGTGAGGCGTCGAGCTGTCCCACTCTGGGAGAAACTCCCTTGCCGAGGATGTTCATGATGAGTGAGCCGGGGAAGCTATCCAGGTCTAGTCACATGAAATAACGGGGGGTGAGTTGAGCCAAGTTTAATTAAATGAAAAAGTGACGCTAGAAAGGGAGGAGTTAATGTACCGCTTGGGAATTTTTTTGCACCTACGTGCTTTTGAGTTTATGGGACCTACTTAGTGCTGATAATGATGTGACCTCTAATTCACTGTGGGGAAGCATAGACATCTTTTATCAATAGATTCTGGATTGGCTAATACTGCCTTCTGCCAAACATCCTGACGAGGGATTAACCACATCAAGCGGTTATTGGCACACTAAGGAAAATATTTAACTCAAGAGCATTTGCTCATCATAAATAGCATACGTACGTATATTAGCTTTTGGATGGCCAACGGCCAATGATATCTACCAGCCAAAAACAAAGCGAATGTGCATTCACATTTTCTCTGCTTGGCATGACGGATTTGTTGGCCAACCTACCTCGAGGATATTGGAAAGGAGCGTGAAGAAAAACCTTTTCCATGGTTTTGCAAGCTCACAATGGGTATCGCTGTTGAGGCTGCTGCGCCTGAATATAGCCATATTCGTTGGGAATATAGCCCTCGGGGACCTGCATCTGGTCTGCTGGCATCAGTATAGTACCAGGTTCAAGTCCGGGCATATATTGGGGTGGTTGGCCCCGCATCATTTGATCGTGGGGCATCATTCCAGGCTGCACCGGCACACTCCGAGCAGACGCGACGCCACTGGCTTGGACTTGAGGCTGTTGCTGAGCCTGCTGCTGCTGAGCCTGTTGTTGTTGCTGCTGCTGCTGAGTAGTGGCGGGAGGTACCGCGGATGCCGCTGCCTGCTGCTGCTGAGCGATATCCTTTTCGTCATCTCGGGGTATATCGGGAGCATTGAGACAATCTTGAATCAGCTTTTTCCCCTCGGCCTGAGTTACTAGAGGTTGTAACTTAGGTGTACTGTATGTATATACCAAACCGGTTTCTGAAACAACTAGTAGCAGCACCTGCGTGCCGGTAAGGATCGATAGCTCCCATGCTTTCTTCATGATGCCATGTTTACGTTTGGAGAACGTAATATGCCGGCGGCCTTTATCCTGAATGAACTTAATCTCAATTTTGCGACGTTCGCGCGCGTTGCGCCCTTCTCCTTCGTCATCTTCCTCTTCCTGTTGAGGAGCGGGTCCCGTACTACTGGACCTGAGGGGCGCTTTATCGTCGGGTCCTTCGTCTTTGAAGCCCCCAGCTTGCTGTTGTGCGTGCTGGACACCTTGATATTCACCACTATTCATTTCTCACTTGTCTCGTTAGCTGCTTCTGCTTATTTGAAGCCAGGGATAGATAGTTTGATGAGTGTGTGGTGGGTGTTTATGTTTGGTGAGGCTTACACAACAAACAACATGCTTACCCAGGGGGCATCTCGTTACGTCATCAGGAACGATACCATGCATATAGTCTTCGCCTCCTTGATCTATTCGAAGCATACTCGTGTTTGGTTGTGTTCTGACCCGGTATTGTCGGTAAATTTTCGATCAAGGCTTAGCTATAGTTTTAATATTAGTAAGGGTGTAGGAGATATCACTGTCTACTAGCTACCACATAATTTGCATTATCATCCCTCTTGCGCTCGCCTCATATTTTTCATTCACCTCGGAAATGTGCCAAGGTACGATAGGCAGCAAGTTTCTCGAGAATACTCAGCCCTGATAAGATATTCAGCTGTTTCACATGTTTATAATCTAATAGATAGAGTAGACATTAATAAAGACACTTTGGATGTCAAACAATGTCTGCAGGGGGCTCGCTTAAGAGTGGGAGAAGGTTTCAATTTGCGATATCACAAGATTCAGATGCATGTCGTTTTTTCCCCGGCAACTCAAAGTTGCACGAGAAATCATAAGTGTAAATGGTTGCAAACTAACAATTAGGTTACAGACTATATACTTAGTTACCCTTGGGGGCCTCCTTGTAAGAGATAGCGGCCTCCTCGCCCATGGCAGCGATAATAGTAACCAAAAGGTCCTTACCGTCGTCGAAGTCAGCCTGGATCTTCTCACCAAGCTCACCATCGGGCAACTTAACATCGTCCTTGGTAGAACCGTCAGAGTTCATGAGAGACAAGAATCCATCGTCAATGTCAATGAGCTGGAACTCAGTACGGGAGACGTTGGGAACCTCCATGTTGTGGGTGGAGGGAGACATATCCTCAAGCTTCTTGCCGGTGAAAATGTCGATGGCGACCATGTTGACCTTAGCGTGACCGTGCTTACCGGTCTTGGAGGTAGACATGTCGACAATCTTGCAGGGACGGCCCTTGATAACAACGTGACCGTTCTTGCGGAGAGCAGAACACTGCATGGGGTAGGTAAGGGAAGCGCCAGCTCCAGCGGTCTCGAAAGTGTGGTCGTCGTCAGCCATGGTAGATGAAAAAGAAAAAGTGAAAAACAGTTGAAATAGTCAGCGAGAAGATGTCTGACTAATCCGGTAGGGTAACCCGATCTCTGAGTCAGGATAGAGGGGTTTGCGAGCTCCCAGGTGTCAGCAAAAGAGCTGGATCGCCAGAGCGCCCATTGGTGGACACCCTATAAACACAAAGTTGCGTAAAACATACTGCGTTCTATAAATTATATAAAGTTTTTATGTTTTGTAGCCCTTCCAAGTAATAAACAAGCTGTGAATTGAATTTCAATTAATACGCTTTACCCTGCCTCCCCTCTAGTCTGGGGAAAGTAGGAGCGAGAGCCGATCGACCGCCAACAGTCCATCCTCAAATGCGCTGAACTCTACTGGTTCGAAATATTTGACCGTACTCATCTCAATGATCTCGCCATCAACGTAGACTGGCATCTTGTGCCGCTGGAGGCCGTGCGTTCTCCATTCCTTGAATTTGTACTTTAGCTTGAGGAATTGACGAGCACTTACAATCATAAGCACTACACCACCCCCCACAATGATCATAACTCCACCAACAATGAGCATGTCAAGTTTCTGTGAGTCCATCCAACCCACGTGCTGCCATTTTGGTTCGCGGTCTCATCGTAAATACCCATTCTAGTATAAATCTAAAAGCGACTCTGTTTTAGGTGGTGGAGGACGTTTTGCTCGCTGAGCTAGCAGAGGCTCTTGTCGTTTAATTATTTCGCTGGGCTCAGTTGCAAAATATATTGCTTCGTAGTCTGCGTCAAAGGCAAGGCCTTTGTTTTGCGCTCTGCGGTACTCGACAACTTGTTGGTCTGTCTCTAGCAGTTTCTTATGCTTTTCTAGTAAATCTAGCCTTGCTTTAAGTTTGGTATCTGGATCCTGAGTTACTTTTTGATAATAGTCGAGTGCCTGATCCATCTGACTGCTGCTGAATTAGTGAGCTCATCCTAGACAAAATAGGAGGACAGTTAGCTTGAGTAGTTATTTAGTTTACCACATGTTATAATTCAGAGAAAAGGCAATCAGGACCCGTATTCTACTATTGCTTTGCTTTGCGGAGAGTTTACCGAAGAAATGGTGCGATTTCAGGCCCTATCGAATCGGGATGCACTAGAGCACATTAAAACGTTATATACATACAAAATCACGGAAATGTACCATCAAATGAGTTATTAATGTTAGGTAAATGGTTTATAACGTCGTATCTCACTACTGCAGTTAGCACTGTGGCGAGACTTGTATACTCACAAGAATACCAAGTTCGAGACCATGATGATTTCTTGTTCTGTTCGTTATAGCGTGTATGAACAAAATGAGGACTTTTTCACATGGATACACTACCCAAGACCACTCATATAAGGACTTGTAAAGATCCTTGGTTGAGCACTCAACACAAGCGCATGGGCTTCTGGGAGTTTATGATAGACAATAGCAGTGTAATTAGAATTCAAATTTGAAAAAAAGTAGCATACGCCAAAAAAAAAAAACCCAGTCAAAGGTGTATGCGAAAGGACGGTTATCGCGTGAAGTTTCCGAGGTCGAGATGGCGAGCACAGGCAATGCACGTCATGTGGGGCAGTTAGGATAATCTCTACACACTTCTCACCACAGATATCAGAACATCATGAGATATCGACCGCTTCAGAGAAGTGACAATAGATCCCAACTTGTTATTAACTTAAGGGACCATTGCATAGTATGCGCGATTTCATTACGCACATCATGGTATCGCGCCTACAGTAGGTTTAAGCCGAGTAAATATCTCGAGAACACATGGCCTACAGTAAGCCTTCTTTTGTGCAGAAGTGTACAAAGCTGTAGCAAACCACACTAGGCTACACATAAATATTCGAAGAAAAATTAGACCGGCTATCGAAACATCCACACATTGTGGACCACTATTAGGCAACCTGGAGAGCTTTTATTTATAGTTGAGAATTCCAGTGTCCTATTGTACGGGGTATCACTCCAAGGTGCTTGGAGAAGTACATAGCAAGCGCAGCAGCTTATGCAGAGCCTATCTGGGGTATTGAGCGGTGCAGCACTTGACCATCAATCGAAAAGTATCTATCGGTAATTATTTGTAGCCGTGAATACATTCGTCGTTTTTTTAGTGTGGGTATAACTACTATATAGTTGGCTTCGAGTCGCATCGAGATCGCTTGATGAGGAATTTTGGTCAACCAATAATTCTACTGGTGGGAATAAAAAGGTTTCTTACCAGTTACCCCCCACTTACTTGTTAGAATCAACTCAGTAAAACAATTGAACATGCATTCATGGGAGAATTTGGTCTGTTTGTCCTTCGCCCGATAGTGTCTCAGTTGAGCCTGACATCTATTCCCACGTTGTGATGGTAATTATGCTTTTTATAGCTATATCACCTGATTTTTCTTGGGTGATATAAACCACTTTTACAGTATCCTTCAATATCTGCCTCTATAAATATAAATTTGGCTACTGTTGGAGTCAAAACAGCATTTTACCGGCATCACCCTAGACAATTTCTATACAACGGCAAAAAAGAATGGATGGAGTACCGTGAAATTGACGACCTAACTGAACACGGGTGTGTGCAAAGACCTTGCTAGCAGAAATGAGCTCTGGGAAAGCTGCATAACAACTGTGATCTCCAGTTAACACTTACCTATAGAAATTGTCACAGTCAACCCATGCGGCATGTGCTTAAAAACTTGTGCAGCAGTATGCACCCTTCGTTATGCAGGTACAAACATAAAGAGGTAACGTTGCGCCGCGTGAGACTTCCAGGGACCGTCACCCAAACTTCTCTCTATATAAGAAATTTACAAACTGTGTATTTCTAAAACAGCTGTACATTACTTGTAAACTTTTTTATTGGAGGGAAGTCTGGGTGACGGTCAAACAAATATGAATGAATATATCTGATGCCTGCATGGTATTTGCTTAAGAGGTAGGGATGAAGTTAAGTTTTTGAATTGTCAAATGCGCATAATTGGCGTGTGTTGCTTATATTAAGCAATGAATCAAGCAAACGGGCGGGCCAAGAGAGATGAGTACTAGCTCAATCCATCTCAGTACCACATCGGTTAAAGTCTCACAACTACGCTGGATTAATAGGCTCAGCTGCATAGGAAATATAGGAATGTGGAGATCGAGCTGCTTATCACTTAGTGAGTATTAATTTCGTGCGTATAACCTCAGAGAGTCGCATGCGTAACCAATACACGTTATGCATGAAGGGGAAAGTGGATGGTGGCTCTTGTGCTGTAAGCGTACTTAACTTACTTTACGCTGTTATTTGTATCAAGACAGTAACTTCCAGCACACACACAGAGATCATCATACACGAGCAGTTTTCTTGTAAAATACTTATCAACTAATGGCTATCTCTTACACTGATCATAATATATATAGGCTTCTTGACGAGTGCTAGTAGCTGGAAATTTTGCTCATCCAAAGATTGGCTTTGGAGCTGCTACTTCAGTTTCATAAATGTCAATCTGTTGATCAGCGGGCCATGTCTTGAAGGTATCAGGAGCTTCATTCAAGATGTCAAACTCTTCTTCCTGCTCGTGATAGTACTCATTTTGAACTAGCTCGACAAAATCGGGGGCTAGCGCGGCCCATTCTTGTCTATACTTGCGGTCCCAAAGGAAAGCAGTACCGGTATCCACCCCTGTTGCTACCAGCAATGCTTTTGTTGGATGGAAATCGAGCGACAATACTTCCTCTGGGCATTCATAGATATGTTCAACACGGCCAGTCTCTGTTTCCCACATGTAAATTGATCTCGCCCGTTCCATTGGCACTGCCAAGATAAACTCAGAGGTTGGCGTCGTTACCATATTGAACCAATGATAGCCGTTAACTTTATCTAGGATTTTGGTGATGATTCTGAAATTGTTTGGCTGAATTTCCATCACTCTGATAGCTTTATCCTGGGAGCTTGCGAAAATCTTGTTGTCGCGCACATAAATTTCAGAAATTTTGGAGGATCCAATTTTTTGTGAATATAAGAGTTCGACAGCTTGAGCATCTGGGTTGAATTTGAAAACTGAAAGGTTTCCCATAGAATCCCCTACCACAAAGCTTTCATCATCTATAAATTCAGAGACTGCGGATTTCTTGACGGGCACGGTATACCTGTCTCCAGAACCGGTAAAATACAAGGGTGAACCATCGACTATATTCACCACATGACGGCCTTGACTACCAATAGAGACGCACGTGATGGTAGACCCCACCAAATCAGTGTGGGTCCTTTCGCGATTATGCATATCCCAAACAAATGTGTGCATATCCCTTGCCCCGCTTATTATAGTGTCAGAGTCTTTAGACCATTTTAGACTAACAACGCATTCGCTGTGGCCCACTAATTCACAGACCGGCGACCATGTGGCAGTATCTATTATTGTTATAACACCAGAAAGAAGGCCCACAGCTGCATAATCCCCAGTGGGATTGAATTTAAATGCTGCAACTTGCCCCCAATGGTATTTCGAGTTCAAGGACTCTGGATATTCTTGACTCAACACAAATGGGTCCAGTAGAGCTTTGTTCATGGGTTCCGCTGTGAGGTCTGACTAATTAGAAGAGAGATAAAGTGCAGTCAAGTAACGCCGGTATATAGTGACGATTGAGATTTTACAGCGTTGCCCAGATTTGCTCGGATCGCAGCGTCGTTTGTAAGAGTGGATTTGACGGTTGCATATTCTGTTACTAATACATGCAGATTTGATGCACTGTTTCCCAGCGTTAAATCTAATAATGCCCATAAATTTTTTAGCGTAAATAGTGACACTTTTAGCGCCATCCATTGTCGGCGCGCCCATCTCCAGGGTTATCGCGCTTGTTCTTCATTATGTGCTGGTTTCGACGCTGTTTGTTGCCATTCGAACGCATGAAGACATCCCCAAATGTAGACCAAATGGTACAAATGATCAAAGCCTCGTTTACGCACGTTTTCGATGGATATACCGCCTCCTGTCCATTCAAAAAGTCTACATATAGACCCATTTCATCAAATAATCCACCTTTACCCCGCTTCACCCCTTATTGTAGCTTAGACGTCAGTTACCATCAAATTTATCGGGGACCCTGAAATCTGAGCAGCGCCTGAGGCTTATCAGCTCTTTGGGGAAAGTACGAGAAGTGATATCTAACCTCTTGTCTTGCAAGTAAGCCACGGTTTCGTGCCCCTACTTGTTCACGTCATGATATCTAGTAGCTGTGAATCTTAATATTTAGTATGTACATAACAGATTGTCTGGCTTTGTTTCTGACCAGGTATCCTCTACTGGGTAAGCGACTGGAGACGCACTAGCTCTGCATATATCCCATTGATGGCCAGTAGCTCCTTATGTGTCCCTTGTTCAGCAATATGGCCTTTATCGAAAACATAAATAACTTCACAATTCTGGATTGTGGATAGACGATGTGCAATCGAAATTGTTGTACGGCCCTTGGCAGCCTGATCTAACGCACCTTGAACAACCTTTTCTGATTCTGCATCCAATGCAGAAGTGGCCTCATCCAGTAGTAGAACAGTAGGTTTCTTGACTAGCGCGCGTGCAATAGCAATTCTCTGCTTTTGCCCCCCGCTCAGCAGTACTCCCTTCCCGCCGACGTCGGTATCATAGCCATCCGGAAGCGACATGATGAAATCGTGTATATTGGATTCACGGCAGCACTCTTCGAGGAAGTCATCCTTCACCCCGCTCGTGTCTCCAGGGAATCCAAGGAGTAAGTTTTCACGTATGGTGCCTGAATATAATGTCGGTTCCTGTTGCACAAGCGATATATGGCTACGCAGGTTTTGGACATTATAGTCTTTGAAATTAATTCCATCGAGATACACATTTCCCATGTCTGGATCGTAGAAGCGTTCTGCAAGACCAATGGTCGTGCTTTTACCACAACCCGAACTACCCACAAAGGCAACAGTTTGGCCTGGTTTGACAGTGATACTGATACCTCGTAAAACAGGTACTTGAGGGCGTGATGGGTAGCGGAAATGCACTCCTTCGAAAACGATTTCGCCTCTGACCTTGTCTGCTACTATGCCCGCCGTAGATGCCGAGTCAACATTTGGGTTAGCCTCGAGCATACGGAAAACATTACTGGCGGCTCTTTTAGCAGCTCCCAAATCAGGTATGAAGTTGAAAAACATA
This sequence comes from Wickerhamiella cacticola, assembly GCA_030564425.1. Lineage (NCBI taxonomy): Eukaryota > Fungi > Ascomycota > Dipodascomycetes > Dipodascales > Trichomonascaceae > Wickerhamiella > Wickerhamiella cacticola. The sequence goes on along the minus strand of JAJLUX010000003.1, from coordinate 269,626 downwards.
ACAGCAGAGTTACCACCGATAACAATACCCAAAAACACCACATAGTATGCAAATACGTTGATTTTTCCTTCGCTCAATAATTTGCTTCCATAGTACCAAACTAAACCAAGAACCCAGTACAGCATGCCCTCGCAAATACCGTAGATTACAGCTGCGCTTAAAGTAGGTGTGAAAGAAGCTCTAACTTGATCATCAATGAGCAGATCATACTCTTTGGACACCTGTGATTCACGGGTCAAGCTCTGGATTGTCCGAACTGCATTAGTGAAAGAAGTGGCTAGAGCACCAGATTTTTCAAAGACAGCATTGTTGCGCTGCTCAAGCATACCCAAGATTTTGATACGGATAAACCCAGATCCAAGAATAATTGGGTAGCAAGCAGTACCAACAAGTCCTAAACGCCAATTGAAAGCAATTCCAGTAATCATACCACCCACAATAGTTACGACACATTGGATCAGCTGTGCAATTGTTGATCCTCCAAATCCCTCAATAGCTTTACCATCACGAGCAAGAATCGCCACTAGGGCACCTGGGCTATGCTCAGGAAGATCGAAAAACGAAATGTCCATGCGTAACATTTGTTTGAAAAGAGCAAGACGAACATTGTGTAAAAGGTGATTCGAGCTGGTAGTCAATGCAAACAAAGTAAGAAAGCCAATGATTAGCTGGTGCATACCAATCATGAAGAAAAAACCACTGGTCATATTCACGGTGTGGCGCATCTTGCCATAGAAGTTTGGGGTAACCATTAATGAACTCATTGTCTTACCAAGGAGCATTGCATAGGCGATCTGGGCGTACCCGATTAGAACACTGAAAAATGCCGCAAAAATCAAACGGGCACTTTGGTCTTTATTGAATCTTAAGACCAATCGTAAGATTTCCAAGATACTTGACGAGCGGGGCTGGGATGCTGGAATAGGAGGCGGCACAAAGTTATCATCTTCTTCAACGAAAGCATCTTCACGTGGAGCCAAGGCAGTTTTAGCTTGATCACTTTGTAAAACACTTTGGAGCTTGACAAGGTTAGCATAGGCACCATCCAGAGCAACAAGTTTGCTGTGCGTTCCCTGCTCAACTATCTCGCCTTTTTTCATAACAACAATGTTATCAGCGTTTTTGATGGTGGAAAGGCGATGGGCAATTACAATGGTTGTCCTGGACTGTGATGCTCGATCCAATGCTTCCTGCACGATGCCCTCAGATTTGGTGTCCAATGCAGAAGTTGCTTCGTCCAGCAAGAGTATCTTTGGGTTGGAAACAATAGCCCGTGCAATTGCAATGCGCTGCTTTTGTCCACCAGAGAGTAAAAACCCGCGCTCGCCAACATTAGTATCGAGTCCATCAGCCAAACCTTGGATAAAGTCCCATGCATTGGCAAGTTTGCATGCATCCACGACTAGTTCACGTTTTTTCTCTTCAGCTACATTCTCATACTCTGTGCCAATAAGCCCGAATTCGATGTTTTCAGCGATTGTTGTAGCGAATAACGTGGGTTCCTGCGAGACGAGACCAATCTGTTGACGCAGCCATTTAAGATCTAGATCTTCGATTTTAGTACCATCAATGGTAATAGAACCAGATAAAGGCAGGTAGAATCTCTCCAGTAAACCAATAATTGTACTTTTTCCAGATCCTGAAGCACCAATTAACGCAACTGTCTGGCCTGGTTTGATTTCCAGTGAGAATCCAGGAAGAACTAATACGTCGGGGCGAGACGGATATCGGAACTGTACATCGCTCAAAACAATATGACCTTCAATGCTTTTCGGCCGGATACCTTCCGCTTCAGTGTCAATGATAGGTTTACGAGTCAGGGTCTCATTTAAATTCTTGACAGCTGCAAAGCCTGTCGTGAGTTTTTGTATCTGAGGAGCAATACCTGCAAGGTTAAACATTCCAATCAGAAGAGAGACCATAACAACAACTACCGAGCCCACAGATACCTCGCCTCTTTGAATAAGTCGTGACCCTTCCCAAGTTACAAGGGCGTAGAGAAACCCGAGAGTGGACCACATAATGGCAACCATCAAAGACATGTGTATAGAGGCCCGTTTCATAGTATTCTGTACTTTAGTGAGAACTCCGTCAAATTGTTTGGCCATCTTGTCTTGAGCTGATAAGGCAATGGTGTTGCGTGCTGCTGATAATGACTCTTCTGCGATATTTGACCCTTGAGCATATATACCTGTGGCTATTCCAGTGAATTTTCCGAACATGGCGCCATTGCCCATTACCATCACCGCGAACCAAACGACGGCTGTGAAACCAATGAGCGCCAATTTCCAGGCAGAAGCCAAAGCAATGACCAGGCCGGTTATCAATATAGTGATCGACTTGATTATTTGGCTAAGCGTGTCAGAGATAGACGCCTGAATACTGGCGGTATCACTGGTAATTCTGGTGGAAACGCTTCCAGATCCCAAGTGATCAAAATAGCCAATATTCTGACGGATCGCGGATTTCAGGTACTCTTTACGATAACGTCCAGTGATAATTTCGCCTCTGTTGTTGAACAAGAACGCAGCAATAAATGAAGAGACGGAGACACCGATACCAATGTATACAAAATACAGACAATTGTGGTTGACGACGTGCCGGAACTCCGCAGCAGAGATAGCACCTGTACTGAAATCTCGAAAGTTATTTGTTATACCACCAATAACAAAAGTGAACATTGGCTGAGCAGCACCGGAAACGATGGCAAAGAACACCGCCATTACTAGTAGTGCCTTGTCCAAAGCATCGGCATATCTGAATAAAGAGAAGAGATTGATCTTAGGCAAAGGCTTGTAGATTTGTTCTTTTAGAATCTGGGCTTGTCCAGCCTCAATGCCTTCATAGGAGTCAATACTCGCTTTGGGAAGTTTGATTATGGCGGCTTCATGTGCACTATATGATTCGCCATCAAGAGACTTTGTAGAGGAAGCCTGTTTCTTCATTTGGATATTGTATTCACTTCCACTTCGCGTTGCTGAAGAGAACACGGAATTTCTGCTCTGCTTTATAGAATATACTTCTGCATGACTATTGCATTATGCATAAATATGCAGGCTGTGCGCATTATCCCAATTGTGAGTAGGATGCCCTTTCTAATTGCACCCCAGTTGACGATATGGAATATATTGATATCTTGATATCTGTTTATACCTCAACTTTGAGTATTCTATTAGCGATAGGCCATGAAATAGCATATCTTCAGATTTTAGTTACCACATTGCAATTCAAATCATTACAAATTCATATGCATGACGATTTGAAATTCTGCATCGTTGTGTGAAACTAGATATGCTTGGCGAAAACTAGTTAAAATTATCTCCATCTCTATCTGCAATAACTATAGATGGAATACTCTAGCATATACTTTGTTTTTGGCCTTCTATAGCGCCAGGGGTTCATCTTTTTTCTGTAAACATAATATGCCATTGAGTTCGAGATTTAAATAAGACGCTTAGCTCTGGAAACAGATTAGAATCATCACAAGTATCATGATCAGGTTTTTCTTCATCAGATATCAGTATTAACAATAAGGCTTACCGCAACAATACAAATCGCGCATTCATGTGTGCATAATTCTGTCGTTAGAGGTCTATCAGCACAAACGGATAAATTGATCATTCTTTGCGTTTTAGCAGGTGAGCTTGATTGTTATTAGGCCTTTGGGTGGGCAAATAAAGGCTTAATGCAACTGAATGGCTTCCTGGGATGAGCTGTACATGCAATAACTGCTTGAGTTGACTTGTCTCGACGTGCGCATATATTTAGTTGCGTTTTCTGTGTTCGGAAATCCTCTGGGTCCTTCATACAGCACTCTGAACATATGTGTCTACAGAAAATTGCCCTGGCACCCTACTTGTTCCCCGCTCATCCGTTATATATAGTTGCTGATTATAGATCTGGAGACCCGCACCGCTGGCTCCTCATCATCATTTACGACATATGCTTGAGCCTTGCGCAGTTCAGCCTACTTGAGTTTTATCTTGAGTCCCCACACCAGCCCACTCTACTTATCGCACATACTTATAACTTCCAAGCAGATCATAGATCTTATGATATCTTCACGGCGAGTACGCACCAGAACTCTGCACTCCTCTACATCAGTACTGTTGGAGTTTTAGCTGTTTAAGCAGTTTATCTTCAGCGTTTTGTGCCTTCATGTTGTAATCGATTAGACTCTATTGCCTTTTGCAACTTGAATCACAGAGGTCACAACGACTGCAAACCAAATATTCATTCTGGTCTAGAGCATATATGCTTGGAAAAGCGTGAAAGTTATCTAGACACACTTGATGGCAGCTGAGTGGCCACGTGAGCAGCACCCTCGCCGGGCTAATTTAGTATATATATGTAGTGTATGCACGCATCAAGATCCTAACAATCTTGTTTCCATCAGTCAGGGAGATGATTCTCTCCAAGTCTTTGCAGAATTGCGCGTGGCGTTCGCGCGATAAGGTTTTTGCAGTGAACTCCAACCCCTTGATTCAAGTGGGTTGACACGTTAAGCCTCGAAGACCCGAATATAGGCTACTTAAACTGCTATACATAGACCTTGATAGATATATCAACGCCTTCATGACGGCCGGGCTGGTAAGAAGTTCTCATACCTGGTAGCTCACTCACGATCAATGTAATTGGCATACATTTGAAGGAGGAATTCAATGCTATGGAATAGAGGTCAGGGCAGACATGCTTGTGAAATATGCAGATCAGCCCTTAGAATATTTACAGTGCATGTCACTACAAAATTCCATGGTTGCAGAGGGCACGATTCTAGATCTTATGGGACATTGTTTTTTCAAAATTTTATTCTCCTCTGTTTATATAGGACCTTACAATTCGCCTCAAAATAGCTACTTTCGATCTTCCTGTTCCTGTCGAAGGGTGCGTCTCACCAGTCGCTTATGCACCGGCTACGCATCCTCCTGCCAACCAGCAATCCGTCCCTTAAAGCATCGGGTAGACCCTTTGCGAAAGAGCCACATTCTTACGAAGTCGATCGGTCTCGCCAAGTGTTGGCGGGGAGCAGCTGGGCTGTGCCAGCGGAAGAAGGTGTACACCCTAAAGAGGGCATCATAGAAAAGAACATGGTTTTCGTGCCAGGTTTCCCGCTCCGTTGCAGACGTATTCAGGAACTGACGCTTCATTTCTGTCCAAGTCCGTATGGCTGGCGCAGAGATCGAGTTTGTGACCAGATGTGTCGGCTAGTTGGGCAGTCAAATGCAGTGTTAACGCGGCTCTTCACTTTCTCTTCGAATGATGCAGGATTGAGCTCGATTGCTCATATTACGGGATTCATCTGCAAGCCATTCTAAGCCTTATCTACCTACTAGAGGCAGAGTGCGTCCCAAAAGACGCCGCCAGGTGTGGCTAGGGGCCGGAATACGGCGATGGAGGGGTTTAAGCGAGCGCCATAACGCCAGCGTGTTGGTATGGACATCCTGCCACGGTCCAGAGTATTTGCCCTGCAGTTCAGTGCTAGCGGGGAGTGATCCTTGTACCATGGCGGGAGCGCATCCATTCATGCGCGTCACTAGCTCGATGGTGGGCATTTGGCTACCTTAAAAGAGTCACTCGCGCTTTTTAGATACTCAGTTGGAAGTTTGGTCTCATTTTTCACGTGCCTTCCAATCTTTATTAAAATAAAAGTGTGATGGATGTCCTTTATCCTATTTGGTAGTGCCACGGCCTGTTATTATCTGGAACTCAGCAACATATCACAGGAACCAAAATCTTTGAGTTCATAAGAATATCTATTACATTATTAATTCATTGCTTCACTCCAATGAGTGGAAAAACCAAAATGACGCGGATTCGCAACCCCACTTCCTTATCAACCACCCCCAACTAAGCCCTGAATATCGTGGGGATTTCGCTACTGCACAGCGGTTATCACTAATATATTTCCCACGTGACTGGGAGAGGGTGGGGGAAACTAGCCACCCACCACCTACTATATAAGCCCATAAAATACCCCGTCTGTAACTTTCTGTCGAATTAAATGGTTAGCGTTACTGTACACGGGATTACTTACGACCAGCCCACTGGTCTGTTTATCAATAACGAGTTTGTCAAGGGTCACTCTAACAAGCCTATAGAGTCAATTGACCCTTCTACCGAAGAAGCTATTTGCACCGTAGATGCAGCATCTGAATCTGATATCGACAATGCTGTCGCGGCTGCTCGCAAAGCATTCGAAGAAAACTGGAAGGGCGTATCTGGAGTTGAACGTGGTGAACTGTTGCGCAAGCTGGGTGAGGAAATGAAAAAGGATTTCGATTTGTTAACTGCAATTGAGGCTGCTGATTCGGGTAAACCACGCTGGGCTAATGCCAATTTTGATGTGGATCACTGTGTCGATGTCTACAATTACTATGCAGGATGGGCTGATAAGATTGAGGGTCGGGTGGTTATGGATGATCCCAAAAAAGTCACGTTCACTCGTCACCAGCCATTTGGTGTTGTGGCTCAGATCATCCCTTGGAACTATCCACTTGCCATGGCATCGTGGAAAATCGGTCCTGCCATTGCTGCAGGTAACACAATTGTCCTTAAGACTGCAGAGCAGACACCTCTGAGCATGCTATACTTTGGTAACCTGGTAAAACGTGCTGGTTTCCCTCCAGGAGTTATCAATATTGTCAGCGGATGGGGTGCTGAAGCCGGTGCAGCGCTATCAAGTCACATGGATGTAGACAAGGTGGCATTCACTGGCTCTACAGTCACTGGCCAAAGCATTATGGTGGCTGCCGCGAAATCAAATCTCAAGAATGTGACCCTTGAATTGGGCGGCAAATCGCCAGCGGTTGTTTTCGATGATTGCGACCTTGAACAAGCCAGCAAATGGTGTGCGGAAGGTATCATGTACAATATGGGCCAGGTTTGCTGTGCGACTTCACGTGTTATTGTCCAGGACGGTATTTACGATAAGTTTGTTGATGCTCTCAAAGAAGCCGTAGACTCACGTACTACAACTGGTGATCCTTTTGCCAAAGATACTACCCATGGCCCGCAAGTATCTAAAGTTCAATTCGAGAAGGTTCTCAAGTACATTGAAACCGGCAAGCAAGAGGGTGCCAAGTGTGTCTTGGGCGGAGAAAGAGTTGGCAATACTGGGTACTATATCAAGCCCACAATTTTCGCCAACGTTTCCAATGACATGAAAATTGCCCAGGAGGAAATTTTCGGACCTGTTGTCGTTGTTATCAAGTTTAGTGACTTTGACGAAGGAATCAAGATTGCCAATGACACGCAATACGGCCTAGGAGGTGCAGTGTTCACCAAGGATGTCACTAAGGCTCACAAGGCAGCTAATCTAATCAACACGGGAACTGTATGGATCAACTCCAGCAATGACCAGGATCTGCATGTTCCATTTGGTGGGTTTAAGATGAGCGGAATCGGCAGTGAGTTGGGCAGCTATGGTATTGAGAGTTATTGTTTGCACAAAACTGTTCAAATCAACCTGGACTATAAATTGTGATTGTGATACAGATACTCTAAGATATTTAGTTATGCAAGTGTCATTATATATTCAAGCCCAGAAACTCTGGGTAGGTACCTAGTGGTGGCCTGTGTCTATCTATACACGCATAGGGATGGGTGCTCCCTTACCAATTAGGCATATATGGAGCTTTTTCTGTTTGAGAGAGCCCGTAGGTAACGTCTGCTCATTATGGTTACATCAATTTCGCAGGGTACCCCGCTACAGCTTGACTACCATAACTGTTAGGTTATCCATCGACCCTCTCTCAATAGCAACACCAAGTAGCTCCTGGGCACTTTGCTCGATATCACACCCTCTAACAACGTCCACCGCTTGCTGGTCACTACAAACATCCCAGAGGCCATCACAAGCGACAATCAAAAACTCGTCATCGGCGCACAAGGTTGTTTCGGTCGTGTACGGTTCTCCCACTACGTAGTCCTTCATATAAAGATCCCCAAGTGCTCTAGTGACTGCCAATACACCATTTACGCGGTTATTGATGAGCAATCCGCCAGAATTTGTGATTCGCTGCTTCTCATTATCATCAGATCCTTTGTGGTCATAAGAAAGTCGCAAAGCCTCTCCAGAGCGGCATAAAACAGCCCTCGTATCACCGACATTTGCTACTGTCAATAGTTTATCCTTCTCGTTCAGTAACACTACACAAGCAGTGCACCCTGAATTGGCAATATTTGATAATTGACGGTCCATCTCTACGAACGAGTTACGCAATACACGCGCATGCAAGGAGCAGTTTTTAAGCTCTTTTTCAATAATATTGTCGAGTTGTGAAGCGCACTGTTGTGCACATGCAGCGCCGGCGTGACCATCGAAAACGGCATAGTACGACAGATCCTTATGGAAGGGTGAGATTATTTTGTGGGCATCTTCCATAGTTTTTCTAAACTTTTTGTTTGCATCAGAGGCAACGAAATGTGACTGTGGCATTGTGCTTTTTGTATGTTCCGAATTTGAGACTTGCCACCTCCGCCACTCCCAAATCCCCAGATGTTATGTAAGGATTAGGCAGTTGGGATTGGGGGTTGATCAGGCTAGCTAAGATCAGTGGGCAGCCGAGATTATAGAGCCATTTCCACAGCGGTGAGTGGATCAGGTGAAGCTGGTAAGCTGAGTTTGAATGCTTTTATAAATGCTGATTTGCAAATTATTGGTTGCATTCTGCTCTTATCGCAACACCCCCACAATACCCCCTTGTCATGCTATACACCCATGTCCAATAAACACTCAAAAGCCCTGCTTAGTCATTTAATAAGGGCTTCTTAGACCACTCACCTCCCCACCCACTCAATCCCAGACAGCTCTGTGAAATTTCAACATGGGTAACGTCCGTACCAAGACCACAAAGCGTGCTGCCAAGCAACTCATTGAGAAGTACTACCCTCGTCTTACTGAGGATTTCCAGACCAACAAGCGTATCATCGATTCCGTTGCCTACGTTCCCTCCAAGCGTCTCCGTAACAAGGTCGCTGGTTACACTTCCCACTTGATGCGCCGTATCGCCAAGGGTCCCGTTAACGGTGTCTCTTTCGCTCTCCAGGAGGAGGAGCGTGAGCGTCGCGACCAGTACGTTCCTGAGGTCTCTGCCCTTCAGGTTATCGTCGATGACGGTTTGCAGATTGATTCACAGACCGACGAGCTCCTCAAGTCCTTGAAGATCGATCTCGCTGGCGTCAAGGTCGCTGAGGTCGGTGCTTCTGACCGCAAGTTCCGCAAGAAGAACTAAATATATAAGCTGTAGCTAAAGCATAATTGAATTTCGCCAAAGTAACCACTAGAAAAAGGGCTACTCGGCGGCCTCTGCTAACCACTATATTTTCCTATATAATTGGTTCCATTTTTTATATCCACTATACAATTTTCTTCTCTTGCCCTCTCTCGTTTTTCCACCCAATCCAAGTGTACCGTTCACTATAGTCCTTCTTCCCTCTCTGACACACACAAGCTCACTAATAGCACCTGGGAAAATATATGAGATGGTTTCACTCCTCACGAATACCAAATATTCACAAAAAGTTCCATACAACAACCACAAAACCACAGTCGTTTTCAGTCACCCCTAGGAACGTCAAAGTAGGCGATATTGTCGAACTAAAATCAGACATATGGGGGGTCGTTTCGTTTTGTGGGTTGGAAAAATTCGATGTCAAAGGATGGGATAACGCAAATTATCTGTGCACTCTGAATGATGTCCGTTTTGCTTTAAGACCAGACCAACACACTCCAGTCACTGACCTCAAGTCTCTTTCCGCACGTGCACAAGAGCTAATGCGAGTATTCAAACCTTATTCTCCCGTTTTGTATGCATTTCATGCTCAAGACCATCGTGCCAATGCGTTTGATTTTGCAGAGGCGTGTAAGCTGGTATTACGGTGTAAATACAAGCATGACGCGAGACCAACTACGATTGAGGTCCTGGCAATATATATGCTACTCAAACAATCACCTAAATTATTCATGAGGCTGGAGGGTTCGTCTCTAATGGCACCATTTGCTGCCAAACCAATATCCCCATTGCCCTCCAAAAACCCGTACAGAGCCGCCCTAGGGCCTTCGAAACAAGTATTGGGCCCGGGAATTCGCCATAAAGCAATTGAGTTTCCTACTGCATCATTCTTTGGATCTGATATCGGATTCAGCCTCGAAACAAAATACGACCGGTTCAAAGTGAACGTTTACTTGCCGCTAATTCCTTGGCGATCTGCTCTAAAATCTACTGCCTTGCGCGGAATATCCCTCAGAGGGTTTCCAGTAGTGGATTTTGCCTTGCGCCGCAAGTTTGGACTTCAGCGGCATGCTCAAGCCACCTGCCTAGTAGTGAGTGCGTTGGTGAATCCCTGGGACAATAAAATCGTCGAAAAAAATGTTCAACTGGGCCGTGCATATGGTGAGTATATTCCGCGTGATTTTTTTGATCAAAACTCGCTTTTTGACCGCCAGCGGCTGGATCAACTAGACAATATCAAACAAGTCTTTACAGCACACGCGCCGGATCCCCAGCGAAGCGATTTTGAACGGTTTTTGATTGGCAAGGAACCTCTCATGAATCGGCAGGCTCGCCATTTGGCGTCTGTTTGGGGAGGTGAGTGGGCAGCTGAGAATGGTGTTGATTTATGTTTCCTACGAAAAGAAAGGCTCAAGCCCTTTGATGAGATAAAAGATGAAAACGCAGTGGATACGGAAGTATTGACAGATGTAGCCGGTCCCCATGAGTATATTGGAGCTGCAAAAGCGTATGCTCCCCTGGGGTTTGTTTTCGATAGCAGTATAAGTGCTGTCAATGCAGCGGCACTCGCTATGCACATTTCACCAGAACCCCCTCTATCGCTAAAACATGTGTCAGGAGATCCACTCGCTCAAGTCTATGCCCGATTAGCGTTGCCAAATAAACAGTTGGCCGATTGCATTTTTGAGACGAGCCGCAAATACGATATCTTCACAAAGTTGAGCCCAACATCGCCGGTGTTTTTCAGGTGCACGGTCCTAGAAGGGTGCACTGCAGGCGCTCAAACTAACGCGTATTGTCATGACCTGAAATTTAACATCAATATCAAAGCTCAAGCTCCGCTTGAAGCAGGGGACTCGATTGTATGCACCAAAGTACTGGAGGTCAACGCCAACACGCTTCATTTACTGGTGCAATAAAAACTTAAATTATTTATTTATTGAACATAGATTGTTTCTTTTTTGTTTGAGATACCGCTCGCATTAGTACAAGCTAAGCTTGCCAGTGACTTGGTTGATCACTCCTGCTGGTCCAGGTCCAATACCTAAAACGCTAGGACCATGGTCTGGGTCAACAACAATTCGTGATACTAAGCCCAAATTCTCTGCTTGTCTTTGTAGCTGGAGGAGCTGTTCTTGGCCTTTACACTTGAGGGTGACCTTCGCCTGCCCCTGGTTCTTCCAAGCTCTAAGGACGTCCCGAGATTTTTGTACGGCAACTTCATAGCATGAAAGAGTGGCCTGAGCACATTGCTCAGCCAACTTACCCTTTGCGAGCGGCACATCGTTCCGAACCACCAGCACCATCTTGCATTGACTGAGATCGCTCTCGGTGAATTGGCCCCCGGTGCTGCCCTGGGATTCTTGCTCTACTTTGCGTGAGCCGTAGAAATACCCAGCAGCCAGCCCAGCCATAAACATCACTACTATTCCCTTTGAGTGATCCATACTTGGAAAATTAGAAAATTAGAAAATAACCCCCTCGTGCTCCCCACCCCCTTCAGCATTGCACATACACTCAACTACGCAAAGTAAATGGCCACAGTCTATGTACGAAACCTGGACGAGAAAACACCCTTGCCTACTCTCAAGCTTGATCTTGTGGAGATGTTTTCGAAATTTGGAGAGGTGATTGGAATCAGTGCTAAAAAGTCTCTCAAGATGCGCGGCCAAGCATTCGTTGATTTCAAGGACCCTGAGCAGGCTGCAAATGCTATCAAGGAATTAAATGGAAAAGAATTGCATGGACGAGCTCTCGATGTCCAACCGGCTAAAATGGACTCTGATGCCGTTCATTTGATTAAAACTGGAGCCCCCAAGAAACGTAAACTTCATGAGCAAATACCGGCCTCAAAACGAGCAAAAGTACCAGCAAACAAAATCTTATTCCTACAGAACCTCCCATCCACAATCACAGTCGAGAAACTCGAATCTCAGTTCAAGTCAATGCCAGGGTTTGTCGAAGCAAGAGCGTTCGCCGTTAAAGGTGTGGGTTTCATCGAGTTTGATAATATCGAGAATGCAAAGAATGCGCATAATGACTTTGAACTGGATGGAGTAGTGGTAGACGTGAGTTATGCAAAGTGATTATCACCGCACATGCGCACAGAACAGCTCTGGCATCCTTCTTTTTTGGAATAAGATGTTTTAAGTACTGGTCTTTTTTGGTTAATTTATTAATTATTGTAACGTTGAATCCCCGCTATGTGGTAAACTCACTTCTTACATCCCTCGCCAAATAGGGTTTACAATATCAGGAAACCACCTTGTATACTGCTTACAACAAATAATACTATATATGGGACATTATACTGATAAATGCTATGGTTTTGTTATTCTTGACAGGTGTGTAATCTTTAATTACCACCAGCGACATTTTACGGTCACTAGTTTGTCTGCATAATCTACCTGATTTAGCACGGTAAATCCGACTTGGTTTTGAGATTGAACATTTGCAACACATATTCAAGGCTACAAATGATACTGATTGGCGTGGGAATTTGACACCGTATCTGACGCACCGAAACTTGATGCATAAGGAGACGACTAGTTGGGGCTACAATCGTTCGCCCAATATCAATAATTTAGGTTAATTGAGCACTATATACAATTGGTGTACGGCCGAACACCCTTTATTTGAACCAACCAAAAGTTGTTTCTTTGATTGCAGTAAGAGGTGAACTCTTTTTATTTTCGCGCTGAGCTTCTCGCATAATGGTGGCATAATATTGGCTGTTACCATCTGGGTGTAATAAATCATCAGATACAGGAAACTTGTGTGCATTCTCGTTGCTGCTAATCGTCTTTACTGCGTCGACACGAAGGTCAAGGGTATGTGCCGCAGGAAGTTGACTGGGCTGGTCCTTAGAGTAGAAAGCAATTCGCTCATCCCTAAAAGAAGCATAGACTTTTTCGACAGCGGGCCATTTGGTGTAGAGGTTCACCAGCTGCTTTGCAGCAGTGACTTTTGCTTGAAGAGACATGCTGACAGATTTTTGCCTTCGCACTCACACTTGTATATAGAGCTGCCTAAATGTATAGTTTGTAAAGCCATTGAAATTAAGGAATCCTGAGGAAAACCCCTTTACTATCTCAAAATGTCGCTACAATACCCCTTGTCATCTGACATTTCAGATACTGTACATAGCTGCTATCTTGCATTATTAGGTTGGCCTACTAATCATGAGTGACGACCAATACAATGCTGCTCTAGACTTGCTTCGCCGATTGGACCCCAAAAATATCAGCAAGGACCTTACTACTCTTTGCCAGCACAACCAAGATCTTGCAGAGGACTTGCTCTCCACTGTTGATGTGCCACTGGTAGTAAAGACATGCAACGAGACCAACAAGAAGTACCTTTGTTGCGACTATAACCGTGACGGAGATAGTTACAAATCGCCATTTACCGGTAAATATTACCCTGAAACGGAGGGAGCCCCCACCATCCCTCAAGAATTGCGAACCCTCGAGGTAGCCCTCAACGAGGCATTCGATACATACAGAGACTTGTACTTCAACGGAGGACTTTGCAGCGTTTATCTTTGGGAACAGGATGACGGCTTTGCCGGTGTTGTTTTGATCAAGAAATCCGAAACCAAGAGTTGGTGGGATAGCATCCACGTGTTTGAGGCCGATACCTCTGCGCGTCAAGTGAATTACTCGCTCACTTCAACTGTGATTCTGGGAGTTGGCGCGTCAAGTGTCGATCTTACCGGCAATCTGACTCGCCAGGCCGAGAAGAAAGCTGTGGCCGAGGACGACTGGGCTCACATTGCAAACATCGGAAGTCTTGTGGAAGAGACTGAAAGCAAACTGCGTAGCATGTTAAACGAAGTTTATTTCGGTAAAACCAAGGATATCATCGGAGATATCCGTAGTGTCGAGGACCAAAGTGAGGTTCGCCGTAATGTTCGCTTGGAGGGCCTTGCAAATAAAAACTAAACGCGGAAATCATTTGCTATAAACCTGCACTATATGCACCTGTGTACTCGTAAAATATATAATAAATACTCTTGAACGTGTTCTTTGAACGATATGTTCTTATCGTTAGCCCCCTTTATTTCACTATCACCATCCAAGAGTTCTAACAACCGCCACATTCGCCACATGCGTCTGCTGCCGCTGTCGCTGCAAGCTTTTTGGGCAGTCGCCGCAGCTGCTGGCTCTTTAAAATCAGATGCAAATCTACCGAGTGCCCCAGAAGTCCATGAGCTTGCTCCGCTCGCCCCTCGTGACCTCAATGATTACCAGCTCGCAAGATTTGTCTTAATTGCAACTCTTGACGGAGCGCTTGAGGCTCGTGATAGATCTACAGGCTCTTTACTTTGGAGTACAGAATCAGATCCTCTTTTACATGTGGAGCAAATCGCTGGAGATCAGGATGATGTTGATGCAGTGTGGATCACAGAGTTTACAGAAAATGGGCGTCTCTTGTACTTCAACCCCGTAACCGGACTCGAGCAAATCCCTGCAAGTATCAAAGATCTTGTGGACCGTACTCCCTTTGCTGTACCAGGAAATATCGTCTATACTGGGCGGAAACATACCGTCATGTACGCCTTTGATGCCACAACTGGTGAGGTTGTCAATGCCTATGGTTCATTGAGTCCTCTAGTCCCACCAGCAAAACGACCTCTTGTTGAGGCAGAAGGGTTGATTCATCTCGGACGAACTGACTATACTCTTGAGATCCATGAACGCTCAAGTGCTCGGGCTTGGAGGCTTCGATTCTCCAAATGGGAACTTAATCTACGAGATATGGACCTCGAGCAGCAATATCTGAGCCCTCTAGATAATATGCATATCTTTCCCATCTCGAATAGTACGGTTATGGCAGTAGTTGAGGGAGATATCAGACCTCAACGATGGATCCGTGAGATTTCTAGTACAATCAAAGTGTTTGATGTTCTGTCTGATGGTAAATCATACGTGGTACTTCCCCAGCCACCTTTGCAATTGCCTGAAACAGGTAAAGAAGGAGCTCTTTACGTGGATATAAGTAAAGATAGCGGTGACTTTTATGCATTGGGTCAAGACTATCAGGCCCTTGTTGTCTCTGCCAAGAACGCGCCATGGTGCACGGGCGCACGTACTTTTAGAAGCCGTCGGGAGCTTGCTAATCTACTGATTGGTGTCCACCCCATGTGGTGTCGTGGGCCTACTGACCCTCCCACCCGTAACCAGATTGGATCAGGGCCCGAACGGCCACAGCTGCCGCCGGCTCCTCAGCCAGCACCCAGCTGGACCGTCAGAGTACTCGAAGAAGTCTTTAGGTTTGTGGTTTTGGGTATCTTCCTAGTCATAGCTGCTCGCCAAGACTGGTTTCCTGAACTTTTCAACGCACTGGGTGAGTTTGCCCGGTCAAGGTCGAAAACCAAACCTCGCCATGAAACCGAAGGCCACACTGCTAGCACCGCAGCTACCCCACAGAAACGGAAAAGGGGGAAAAGAGGTGGGCGAAAAGTCCGGGATGCAAAGCGTAAAGCACAAGAAGAAGAAGGCGAAGTATTGGGACCTCTCATGGTCTCCAACGATATTCTTGGATACGGATCTCATGGTACCACTGTGCTTCGCGGTAGGTTTCAAAACCGGGAAGTTGCTATCAAAAGAATGCTTTTAAGCTTCTTTGAGACTGCGAGTCGTGAGATTCGCATTTTGCAAGAGAGTGACGATCATCAAAATGTAGTTCGGTACTTTTGCAAGCACGAGACTGACCAGTTCCTCTACATTGCTCTCGAGCTTTGCCCCGGCACAATTGAAGATCTGCTCCACCCAGAAAAACATGAAAAGCATGCAGATTTAAGCGCTTTGAAGGAACAGCTCGAACCCCTCAACGCACTGCAACAAATCGTTAACGGTGTTGACTACTTGCACTCTCTTAAAATTGTTCACAGAGATATTAAACCCCAGAATATCCTTGTGGCAAACCCAAAAACTATCTATACACGTGATGGGAATAATAATAAAGTTGTCACGGCAGGTCCGGTACGGCTTCTTATTTCGGATTTTGGCCTCTGCAAAAAGCTGGATTCAGACCAGTCCAGCTTTCACAATACTACTGCTGCAGGTGCGGGCACTAGTGGCTGGACTGCCCCTGAGATCTCCATGGGTGCTCGATATGTCGCCAAGAGTGAAGACGATCCTAGTAGCGAAACGCTAGATGGGGCCGAATCCAGCGACATATTGGACATGCAAGGTCGCAGACTTACTCGGGCTGTGGATATTTTTTCTCTTGGTTGCGTTTTTTATTACATTCTCAGTCCAGGCATGCATCCCTTTGGCGAAGGTTATATGCGTCAACCCAATATTGAGAATCATCAATTCAACTTGGATGGTCTTGCATCACTCAAGTACGCTCAAGAAGCGACAGACTTAATCGAATCAATGATTGCATTTAACCCTCATGACAGACCAGACACCCGTGAAATTATGCGGCATCCACTGTTTTGGACTGATCTACAAAAACTCGATCTGCTATGCAAAGTCAGTGATCGCCTTGAGCACGACACTCGCGAAGAGTACAGTGAGCTTCTACAAAAACTCGAGAAGCATGCGCCTGAAGTTGTTGGCACTGATTGGCACACGAAATTCCCGCCATGGTTTGTGGAGAATTTAGGCAAGTATCGAAAATACCATGGTAACCGAATCATTGACCTGTTACGAGCAATGCGTAACAAGCTAAATCATTTTAACGACTTTGATGACGACCTCAAGGAGAAGCTAGGGCCAATCCCTAGCGGATATTTGGACTTTTTCACAAAGAGGTTCCCCAATTTATTCATGTTGGTCTACCATTACGCAAAAGATAATTTCCAACATGAAGATGTTTTTATACATTACTTCAAGTCTTGAAAATAGCACACATAGTATGTTTGATAGTATGTATATATGTATGTTTAAATTTACAGCGAGAACTGCTCGCTGCTAGGATGTCCCTAGCAGATGGCATAGCAATACAGTTACATCGTTTAGGAGTGCCTCTATACAATACTCGTACCTCAATGCCCAGAATGCCACAATGTTTTCATTTGCTCAAATACCCAAGGGTAGGTCAATAAAAGTGTCAATGCACCAGTAAATGGGCCTGCAATACACCAGTAGTAGTTGACATTGTTGTTTAAAATGTCAAAATCGGTAAAATTCATTCCAAAGTAACCAGTCAAAAATGATAACGGAAGGAAAACAACCGTGACAAGCGAGAGCAGCCTAACTGCATTACTTGACCTGATACTGATTGTGTTGAAGATTAGTGTTGTCATTTGTTTCGTCTGTTCATGCATGATACAAAAGTCACTCACGTAGCTGGCAATGTGATCAGAGACATCACCAAAGTACAGTACAGCATTGTCACTGAGCTGAAAATAGTGCGACTTGGTATTTGTTGTCTTGCGCCGTGATCTAAAGGCGTTTACCATTCTGCACATGGAGTTTACGCTTGTACGCAGTACTGTTAGGTCCGACATCAGTACGTTCAACGCTCGAGTGTGGGTCAGTGTAGGGCACTGAATCGCTTCAATTTGCAGTCGGCGAATTCTAGTAGAGTATTCAGCCACAATAGGATGAATCATATCCACACATGTGTCTATAATTGCCTGCGCAAGAATTCCACTGTCGACAGAATCTCTCAAAATGAAAGTAGGGCTCATCAGGCGCGTCAAGAGCGGCTCGACAACCGATGCTGCACTTTGCTCGAAGAACGTAATGACTGTATTCTCATTAAAGTATAATGAGACCTGCTCAATTTCCACCCTTTTACGACGATATTGTTCAGGAACAATTTTGAGGTGCATGGGATCATCTTCGGGAATATTATTAGTGTCCCACTGGTGAAGCATTCGACCTGGCATAGTTTTGAGCTTTTCACTCAAGTCAGATGTACTTT
The DNA here is from genome assembly GCA_030564425.1 of Wickerhamiella cacticola. NCBI lineage: Eukaryota > Fungi > Ascomycota > Dipodascomycetes > Dipodascales > Trichomonascaceae > Wickerhamiella > Wickerhamiella cacticola. The sequence continues at coordinate 251,510 of JAJLUX010000003.1, read as the reverse complement.
TCTGGTACTGAAGTCCGAAACGCGGTGTCTTCTCTTTAGGCAGATCAGTTGGTTTAGTGCGACGAAAAAGCTTTTTGAGTCGCGCACGAAGTGAATCTCTATGGTCGGATTCGCGCAATGTGTGTAGGGGAAAGCATGCAAACATTGAGTTCTCGAATACATCCACCTTTGTACGCTGGGGAATGTCCAGCATATCCTCTACTACCAAGGGATGCAAATTAAAATGTTGAGCAATCGGACCAATTGCTTCTGAGCTCAGACCATTTACATTGAGCCATCTAATTGAACTCCAATCTGGACGAGCTTTGAGTAGCTCCCACACGTTATCATTGGCACTGCCATCTGTAACAGATACATCCAGCTGGGAAATTTTAATCCTCTCCCGACTGTAATCAGCACAAGTTATTTCACTTCCAATAGAATTTTCCAATTCAACCAATGTAGTCTGATAGTCAATGCCAGGCTCCAATCCAGGCTCTAAATAGTCAGGCTCCTTGGTATTCGATTCACTGAACGGGGGTGGCTGAAGACTGAAATGTCTATAAGTAATTGCTGAAGAGCGGGATGCACTACTCATTTGCCGAATGTGTCCTCTACCTGTTGGCGCGGCGTGTGATTGTAGATATGCACTATCGTTGAACTTGTCGTTAAACTTGTCGTTTTGACTATCGTATGCAAAGTACATGACTACACTTTGGTGAGGTATCGTGATATATATTCAAAAGTGAAATTAAACTCAGTTGGTAGCATAGCCTACCCTGGATTTGTAGTGTGAGGAAATCATTTTCTAGACAATTGTATGAGGCAGTTCCTAATTCTAGTAAATTTCCTGGAAGTATTATAGCCCTACCATTCCACAATCCTTCAACCGACGATTAAGATTAACATTTAACCTAAAATACTCACCCGGTGTGCAGCCGTGCCGACCTGTATCATGCACCAAATGGGTATTGCCACAATTGCCACGAATTTTGATATCGTTGTGCAGATTATATATGCTCTGCGAAATAAAAAATGAGAAAAACCCAGATTAGATGATAGATAAAAAAATTAGTTGCCACCATCCGCCACCATGGACCTCTTTGAAGTTTTTAGTGAAAAAGACCAGGCAAAATCCAAGGAGGGGCCTAAAGAGACGGCTAGTGCGTCAAAACACCAGCTGGACTCAAACACTCCGCCCAAGAAAAACAAGAAGGTCAAGAAACCCGTCCCCGAGATGCCTACAGTCACTGATTCAGTTGAAGTAGAGGCACCCGCGCCAGCTCAATCGGGTGATTTACAGACTGGCAGTCACTTAATTCGTCACGAAGTGGCTCTTCCCCCAAATTACGATTATGAGCCGATTGAAAAGCACAAAAGTACCAACCCAGCCCGTACTTATCCGTTCACTTTGGATCCGTTCCAGTCGCTTTCCATCGCCGCAATCGAGAGAGGCGAATCAGTGCTCGTAAGTGCCCATACATCTGCAGGAAAAACAGTTGTAGCAGAATACGCCATCGCACAAGCACTCCGTAATAAGCAGCGTGTGGTCTATACCTCCCCCATCAAGGCACTCTCAAACCAGAAATACCGTGAGCTGTTGGCTGAATTCAAGGATGTAGGTCTTATGACCGGTGATATCACCATTAATCCTGATGCGTCCTGTTTGGTTATGACCACTGAGATTCTTAGGTCAATGCTCTACCGTGGTTCTGAGGTGATTCGTGAAGTCTCATGGGTTGTTTTTGATGAGGTACACTATATGCGTGATAAGGAACGTGGTGTTGTTTGGGAAGAGACTTTGATCCTGCTACCTGACCGTACCAGATGTGTCTTTTTGTCTGCCACAATTCCCAACGCGCGAGAATTCGCTGAATGGCACTGCAAGATTCACAATCAGCCATGCCATGTTGTTTACACCAACTTCCGCCCAACACCTCTCCAGCACTACTTGTTCCCTGAAGGTGGTAACGGTATCCACCTTGTCGTTGATGAGAAAGGTCAGTTCAGAGAAGAGAACTTTCAAAAGGCGATGGGTACTTTGCAAGAAAAGGGAGGTGAGGACCCGGGGAACGCTTTGGCTAAATCCAAAAATGGTAAAATCAACAAAGGTGGTAACAAAGACATTCCCGATATTTATAAGATTATCAAAATGATCATGCTTAAGAGCTACAACCCGGTCATTGTTTTCTCATTCTCCAAACGTGAATGCGAGCAGCTTGCCACCAAAATGGCCAAACTCGACTTCAATAACAGCGACGAACACGATATGGTTACAAAAGTTTTTGAAAACGCAATTGGTCAGTTGAGCGAGCCTGACAGAGAGTTGGCTCAAATCAAATCCATATTCCCACTTCTTAAGCGGGGAATTGGTGTGCATCATTCAGGTCTCCTGCCCATCCTCAAAGAGGTTATTGAGCTGTTATTCCAGGAAGGTTTGTTGAAGGTTTTGTTTGCTACTGAAACGTTCTCGATTGGTCTTAATATGCCTGCCAAAACGGTTGTCTTTACTTCAGTTCGTAAGTTTGACGGTAAGGAGACTCGCTGGGTTTCTGGAGGTGAGTACATTCAGATGAGTGGACGTGCCGGTCGTCGTGGTCTTGATGATCGTGGTATTGTCATTATGATGATCAACGAACAAATGGAGCCAAGTGTAGCCAAAGGTATGCTCAAGGGTGTTACCGACCGTCTTGACTCTGCTTTTCATCTCGGTTATAATATGATATTGAACCTCTTACGAGTCGAGGGAATTTCTCCTGAGTTTATGCTTGAGCACTGTTTTTTCCAATTCCAGCATGCTACTAAAGTCCCGTTACTCGAACAGGAACAGCGCGACATCAAGGAGCAGTATGAAGCTACCGAGGTTCCCGATGAGGAATCCATTGCAGAGTACTACAATGTTAAAAAGAAGATTGAAGAGTACGGTGAACAAATGGCTAAAGTCATTTCTCATCCCGGTAACTCGCTCAAATTCCTGGTCAAGGGCCGTGTTGTAAAGATCACTGTTCAGCAACCAGATAAGCCATTGCTCAATTTTGGATGGGGAGTGGTTGTCAATGTTGAAAAGCGTTTTGTACCTCGTCACTCCAAGGTTGAGTTCGATGACCATGAAAAGTATGTTGCCAATGTTTTGTTACCAGTAACTATCACCACTCCCATGCATTTGGTACGTAAAAACGATCCTAAGCTTGTTCCAGGTGTTGAGCCACCGAAAAAGGGCGGTGAACAGAAAATTGAGATTATTCCAGTAACTTTGGATTCTATCAAGGTCATTTCAAATATTCGTACCCCGTTACCCAATGACTTGGGCTCTCAGAAACAGCGCAAGACTGTCGGTAAACAGGTGCAGGAGATCCTCAAGAAATTCCCCGATGGCATCGCTTCTCTCGATCCTGTTGAGAATATGGGTATTAATGATGAGCATTTCCTCGACTTAAAGCGCAAAGCAGAGGTTCTGGAAGCCAAGCTTTGCGCAAACCCGTTAATAAATGACCCTCGCTTGCCAGAACTTTACGATCAGTATGCAAGCAAAGTTGAACTTGGCAACAAAGTAGAGGAGCTCAAAGAGAAAATTAAGGACGCCCAGGCAGTAATTCAGATGGATGAGCTGCATAATCGCAAGCGTGTTCTCTACAAGCTGGGTTTCGCGACTGTTGACGACATTGTGGAACTAAAAGGTCGTGTCGCATGTGAAATCAGCAGTGGAGATGAACTTCTGCTCACAGAACTCGTGTTTAATGGTACCTTTACCTCATTGAGCCCAGAGCAATGTGCTGCTTTATTGTCGTGCTTTGTGTTTGACGAGAAAGTTAATGAAAAGGGCTCAGCTCTCCACCCTGATCTCAAAGAACCTTTCAGAGTACTTCAGCAAATGGCCCGTAAGATTGCAAAAGTCAGTGTGGAGTGTAAAATGCCAATTGTGGAATCTGAGTACGTTGAGCAGTTCAAGCCTGACTTGATGGACGTCGTGTTCCAGTGGGCGCGCGGATGTACTTTTGCCCAAATCACAAAAATGACAGACGTATTCGAAGGCTCCTTGATTCGCATGTTCCGTCGTTTAGAAGAATTGCTGCGTCAAATGTCTGAGGCTGCACGCACGATTGGAAATGAGGATCTTGCAGACAAGATGGGTAAAGCACTAGAGCTTGTTCATCGTGATATTGTCAACTCTCCTTCCCTATATCTTTAATATTGTTAGCTCTAAATACTGTATTGCTTTGGTTCCAACATGTCCTCTGGAGTTACCGAGTAGAGTACCGGAGGCTATGACTTCAAATTCGTGTGCACATCTTACAGATATTGACTGGACTATGACGACGCGTACAATCCCTATGGGGCTGTGAATATGGAAATTATAGTTCAAAATATCACCAAAAAGGTTTATTCATTCACCGCTGTGCTTTTGTTGTTTCGCTACAGGACAAAGTGTAGATTATCTACGTAAAGGTACAACGGTTAAGGCTATCAGAGGAAGTGGATTTAATATGAAGCAAAGGGATTATACCAAACAGAGCAGTCTGACTTGAATCAAGTCCTTTAGGATACTCGGCTAACTTAAAGGTTGGACATTCTGCCAATGGGCCAGCGAGGATCAGCCTCTCTAGCGTCAACATCAACGTTATCGTCCTGAGGGGAGGTAGGGGAAGCGAGGCAAATAGTCAAGAAGAGGTTGTAGATGAGAGTAGAAGCGAGCATGTATTGATACCTGAGCTGTCGGGGCAGCCGCACTATTTATAATTGATTATTGTGAAAACATTGGTCAATTGTGTATCATGTATTCTTGGCTGTAACAAAGATCTTCATCACGTATTTACCGCGGAATGCGGGGGAATCATATCGTCGGGGAAATAATATGGGCACAACGCTTATACTCGTTGTACCATAAGGCTTCACCAAACACCAATAATAGTTATATGTGAAGCATGCATCTAAAAGTATCTTTGGTTTTCAGCCCAAGGGTCTCTATAAATTTGTGTGGCAGGCCAACTCGGCCAAGTACCACAACTTCAACAAAAGTAAAGGCAAGTACAATGGCTAGTTTACGGAGTTGTTTCAAATCAAAGAAAACAAGAGTATTTTTCAGATTCCATATCGTGTGTCTTTACATACTTGAAATCTCGAAACCTCATTTGTCATGCACAACAGTGTATCAAGACCCGATGGAAGGCTACGTCAAGTTTCAGGTCGCTCAGCTCCTTTGTATAGGTAGCAAACAAGAAGTGGTACGCGTTTTGGTATAAATCAAAATTCTGAGATTATGCGATACTGCTTTCAGGTTTTGCATATCGGTTGCATGGGTGTTCGCCTGATTTCCTAGATAATACACCTGTGAACAGTCTGGGGAATCGCCGCGATGACTCGTGAGTGTTTACTCAATTACTCGATGCATGCATGCTGACAATTCTGGAACTCATTATTAGCGCTCAACATCATTATTGGAGTTGAATGATCTCCCCGTAGAGGTTATGCCTTGCATGATACTGTACAGATCGCATAGTATTGTGGTTAAAGTAGAGAGCCCTCCAGAAACTGGCTAGGATAAGAAATCCGTGATAATTCCAATTAAATATCATTTATAGTACAAATTGTACGTGTCTAATTTATATAATACTCATATCATCAACTGCTACCAGATGCTTAGTAGACAGCGGCTTGGGCCTCCTTTGCCTTTGCCTTGGTCTTCTTTACAGTATTTTTGGTCTCTTCAGTTGCAGTATTCTTGACGTTGGATGCAGTAGTATCAAGATCACTGGTCTTCTTTTTCAAATCGCCGTCCAGCTTTTCAGCTTCTTTCTGGGCATCATTAACAAGGGATTTGGCTGTGGATTCAACTTTTTTACCGGTAGTAGTACCGCTCACATACTCATAAACTTTGTTGAGAGTCTCTTTGCTAAGAATGAAACCAGTGTTAACAGCAGCTTGAAGTTGGTTAATTGGAGAATTGCCAGAGGTCTTGATTTGAGAGTTGTATGTGGACTGAACGTGTTGCAAAGTGCCATCTCTGAGGCTGAAAGCAGCGGGCTTGACGCGGCTGAATGCTTTGATGAGAAGTGCGTATGTGCGGCTCAATTCGCCATTGGAGTCGGGAGCTTTGGCATCACCAGGCAAGTATTCGTCAATAACGCTGTCAATCTTATCATTAAGGGGTGCAATGCGGCTTTCTAAACCCTCAACATAGGGCTTACCGTTGGTATCATAAACCTGACTGTACTTTGATTTGATGGAGTTGGCAGCAGAGGAAGCGCCAGACTCAACACGCTGTTTAGCAGATCCAATGCGATGCTTGAATTCGCTGATAACATCACTGGGCTGCACAGTCTTGATGCTAGGGAACTTGTTGTCGATGTTGCCCAGAATCTTATCGCCGAGCTGGTCAGCGCGCTCTAAAGTGGGCTGTGCCTTTTGGAGAACGGCATCTGTGTAAGGCTTGGTCTTTGAGTTGATTGCTTCAACATAAGGTTTGCTGATATCGCTGGCCTTCTGCACGACTGAGAAAGATTTAAGCAAGGAAACAGCTTGGTTTACGCTGGGATAGCTAGAGAGATGAGCAACAAATATGGAACCAGAAGGTTGTTGAGATGACATATGAAGCTAACAAGAGGTAGGTAAACCGTGGAACAAGTCCACACTTATATATATTTTCTGACGCATGCTCATTATGCAGGCGCAGCATGTGATAAAAACACTGGTAGGCTAAAGGGACAAGGGAAGTGGGACCAAGCGATATATATTACATCGAAAAAATTCCTTGACTATATCTACTTGAAAAGTCACCGCACATATCCCTAAATACCAATATTCAACCACATGCTTTTGATTCTTCTCAACCACCTGATAGTCACATGCATGACATGTGACAATCATGACGTAAAGACCTGCATAAATTGCTAAGTATCTTGAAAGTCCACAAGAGGCTTGAGTTTTGCGCATTTAATTATTCTAGATATATGCAGAAGTTCAGGTTTATGTCGTTATAAAGCTTTACCTTTTCGGATCGCTATCGAGAAGGGCGTCATACAGTGACAAAATGCCCAGGATTTTGATATCAGGATTGAGGCAATTATAGACTAGCTGGTCATTTCCATAAGCTGGAGGAGAGATTTCACAGATAATTCGTTACAAGAAGGTCAGAGAGTATGCCATAAACACTCTACTGTGGCATATAGCTATATATATATAAAGAGCATGGGGATTCGTTATCCATGCGTCAATAGAACCAAGACATGCATAGGCGAGGGGCGGATCGTAGGAAGCAATATATGCATTGTCCTGAATACAAGTAGTTCCGTAGTCAGAGCAATTGCATATGATTCGGTACCGCTAAACCGGATTATTGCCGAGCAAGAATAGCTGGTATATTGGATATTTGTAAACGCGGGGACAACGCCCGCACCTTCATCTAGAAAATAAGTTACACACTATAAAAACAAACTACTCAGTAGGCTGTGTCAAACTTATCATATCTTGCGACAGTCAAGAGCGCAGCTGAGAGACCGACAGTCTGGAAGAGGTTGACGCCGGCCTTAGTTGCGATAACGTCAAGGGGCTTATTCTCGACAAAGTAGGCATTGATGAGCTGACTGCCGGTGTCAATAGCAAAAAGTAAAACTCCAACAATGGCGGCAGCCTTGTAGGTTTTGGCACCAGTGAGTTCTAAGAGGGTGGTGACAGCCCAGGATTGACTTACAGAGGTGACAATAGAGCTGCTAATAGCACCAGCGGCGGAAGCTCCCTGGTTGGAATTGAGGGTGCGGTTGGCATTGCTACCAAACTGCTGGTACTTGTCATAAACTCCCTTAAGAGCAGGAACAGTCAAGACGTAGGAGCTCAAGTGTGAGTAGATAGCACCAGTGGCTACTACAACAGGGCGAACGCTAGGCAAGTGGAATGCTTGGTGACAACTCATGTTAACCCGAAACAGCGGTCATTGGCTGTATTTATAATACTATGCATCATGCTGCTGCTTGCTGCTTGCTGTAGGCGAGTGGCGTGGATGACTGAAATTTCCAGTCATAATTAGGGATTCGCACTATTCGAGGCAAATTACTGAAAAGAAGCTAATACTTTTGAATTGGAACGTAGATAGACATCCCCAATAAAACTGTGCCCACCAATATACAAACATCGGAATAACCCAGCTTGCTGAAAGTACTCACCAGTAAGTGGAAATTTTAGCGGTGAGTAGGTTTAGTGAATAAAAAAAAAATACTATTGAGCTAGTATGTATGTGCGTTGCTATCAGTGTACAGGGAAACTAAAACAGTCTAGGACAAGCTAGCGTAAGCGAGAATACATGCATCATGGCTTTAGTTTGAGGACGCGTGGAGACTTTATGCACTCGAGGCATAGTTTTTAACAGGATCCCTAGCAACATATCCTTCACCATAAATGGTTTTGAGGGTTCTCATATCCAGATACGGGGATTCCTTTGCAAATAGTCTTCCAAACCTTTCATCATGAGCTCTACCTGGCATTCGGGACTCTTGTGTTTGTAAACCTTGTGCTTTTGAACTAAGCGGAGCGATATGTCGTCGAGAGACCTCGTGGCGAGCAACTTGTTGATTTCTGCTAGGCTAAAGCTCATTAATAGAAGTATGTAACACAATAACACCTAAAACATATGGGAATAAATAAGGGGCTCTAGAAGTTTGCGGCAGCGTTTGTTGTGTGGTATTTGTTGATGTTAGCCGAGAAAGGATCCTCCTCTTCTTCGACATTAGGGGAAACCGCGGAGGGCTTGCGGCGTCTAAAAAGGAAAAAGGCCAATGCAGCACATGCCAAAACTACTGGAACACCGACACCAACACCGACGCCAATACCGATTTTTTTGCTGGTATCGCTGCTGGCTTGTGCCGAGGAAGTAGCCGGAACGAGGGAGGCAGTCGAAGAGGCAGTCGAGGCTTCTGTAGCCGAGTCAGCAGTAGCACTACTAGCCGTATACGTTTGCGGGATGGTAGAGGTGACGGTAACGCCTACAATGAGCGTAGAGGTGACACCTCCTCCGGCTGCAGTTTCAATCACGGTTGATTGCGCAGTGGCATCCGTTGCAGTTACCACAGCCGTGGTAACAATTGCGGTGGTGGTTTGCTGGGCTTCAACGCCACTGAGAGCGCCGGCTAAAAGAATGAGCGCCGCGCTGTTTAGATTCATTGATAATTTTTGCTGACCAAAAGGGCTGACCAAAAGGGCTGACCAAAAGGAGTGGGGGGCCCTCTAATGTTCACACCCCTAAACAAAGGGGCTCCACAGCTAGTGGCGTCTCTAAGGCAAATCATTAGTCATAAAATATTATTTATCCCACGGGGAATTGAATTAATATACATACGATGTCTACAAACGAGTTTATTCCACTACCACCAACCACCAGATCATACTGTACAATAAATAGCAAAAGCAGAGTACGTAATAAGCAAGCTTTCCAAACGATTCCGCTTTGAGCGCGCTAATTTGACGGAAAATAGCTGTGACGTCGAACCGAAATCCTCTTGTCCGCCAAACCCGCAAGTTCCATAAAAGTACTGGAAGAAGTACCAACACGGATATCCATTCACGGCATAGAAGGACAATCAAAACAATCGATGCCTGGCCAATTGCTTCAATAGGGTATAATGTATCCATGGTCTGGCACAAAGCGTAGGGGGTAATGTAGTCGCTTTCAAGGTCACTGAGAGTAATGATAAAGTAGAGCTGCGTAAATACTAGCAAAATATCTGCCAGCATCAATACAAAATAGATCCAGCCCATCATCTTTAGTAATTAGGTAATGTAAGAATGGAAAGATGTAGACTAGGTATTTCAAGGGACCAACCGGTTGTAGTAGACAATATTGCCGATCAAACTTTAGTCCACAGATAGTTTAATCTTAGATACAAAAGGTTGAGAATGTAGAAAACAAAAGATGAAATCTGAGTGATAGTAATTGTATCTGTCAAACAACTTCTAGAGTAATATGTATTCCAATGCTAGTGGTGTCTACTAAGATTTCAATAATTCACTATTACGATTAGCAATATATAGATAATTTTAACTAGAGGTCATGCACTAGAGGCCAATTCCCTCAGAACTTTTCATTGACTTTGTACTCTAAACAACCTAGCGTGTGACGGTTGTCCAAGTACCATCATCATCAACTGAAGCAGAGGCAGTTGCAGCGGCAATTGTATCGGCAATTTTAGGAGCGTCCTTTTTGTCAAACTTCTCAGGAGCGGCAGGGGCCTCTTGTTCCTGGTCTGTTTTGAGCACATCAAATCTGCTAGGGGTGGCAAGCTTTTTGGTAGTCTTGGCAGGAGCGCGACGCTGCGACCAGTCGAGATTATCAGACTCTTCACGAGGGTCACGACGCGGGGCACGTTGAGTCTGAGCACGGAAAGACTGAGAAGGGGCACGACGTTGACCCCAATCGAGCTCAGGCTCATCTGCCATGGGGCGCTGAGAACGAGGAGGACGAGCTGTATGAGTGGGAGCACGGCGCTGGCTCCAGTCAAGCTCAGGCTCGTCTTGGTATTCACGGCGTCCAGCACCACCCATACGAGGCTCTCTGGGAGCGTGAGTGGGAGCGCGGCGAGTACCCCAGTCCAAATCGGGTTCTTCCTGGTACTCGCGGCGTCCACCAGGGCCACCCATGCGAGGTTCTCTAGGAGCATGGGACGGGGCGCGACGGGCTCCCCAGTCCAAGTTGTCGTCCTCAAAACGACGAGGACCACGGCTGTAATCGTTGGGAGAGGACTGGTCGAGGTTAACACGCAAGTTACGGCCGTTCATTTGGTTGCCGTCCATGGACAAAGCAGCTACCAAAGAGTCACGATCAGCAAACTCAACAAAGGCGTAGCCCTTGGTTTTGTTCTCACCATTCCTGGGGATGCGGACTTCAGAGATGTTCTGGCTGCGGAAGAAGTTGCGAACATCTTCTTCGGTTGCCTCGTAGCTCAAGTTGCCGAGACGAGCAGTGTAGGGAGGGGACTGGGGCACCTGCTGTTCGCGGGAGGCGGGGGCGGCCATACCTACTGAAGCAAAAAGATCAGTGGTCTGGTTCCACTGGGCGCTGGGACCAGTGTCTTCCTCGGCCCAGTCGCCGACGAACTCGGAGATATCCATAGTAATTCCCTTCTTTTTTGGTGGAGCCATTTTTTAGTGAAAAGTTTGAAGAAGAGACGTCCCAGCTGTATAAGTCAAGTGGCGTGCGCCACACATGAGGGCCTTAGTAACACTACCTGGGCCCCAGTGATGAGCAAGTTAATTAAGGTCGAGTCATATGCAATAATGGTCAACTGAAACGTCACTTTAAATGATCAATTCGTGGTTTCACATTAAGGTGCTATCCTTGGAACACCATCCAGTTCCCCACCCCACCTTTTTAACTACCCCCCCATAGCTCGTGCATCTTCACCGTTCTTGCATAACCGAAAAATAATATCTCACACTGCGTTCCCCATGCTTGTAAACACAGTTCTAGCCTTAGACAATGGTAACATCAATTTATTGAAAAATTAGTATTTATAGCATCTTATTGTTGAAGAAAAACAGCAGTCCTTAAGCTCATGATTCTCGAAAAAGCAAAACATCGCCGCTGGCCCATTCTTATCTTCAACCTCACGGATCCTCCGACCCCGATTTATCCTTAGTAATGCTCAAGGAACCGAGCACTTTATTTGGGCAGTACGCTCGGCTCCAAATTCAAGCGTTGAGCAGGATTTATAGTATTTTCATTGTACTATTTTTAGCCAGCTTAGTTTTTCTGGCGATTTTGCGGCTGTTTTCCGGCGTCTCAATTAAGAGATTTGGATATCTTGCTCTTTGTGGAGTTTCGTTTAGGACTAAATCTGGCCATCAAATCCAAATTGGAAGAATTGGCCTCCATGTTCACCGTCCAACCGTTGCTTTACCCGGCTGGTTTGAGATTGTGATCAAAAACTGTGAGATTCACATCTTGAACAACGACCATCCAAAGCCTAAGAAGCCAGAGACCCCAAGAGATGGCTCAATCCCTTCGCATTTTAGCGAGCTTTTCGAAAAAGAGCTAAAATCAATTCCGCTGTTACCTGAGTCTCAGATTTGGGCAAGGCGTATCGTGAGATGGCTCATCGTAACCTTCAAAGTGGTCAATATCTCGTTCAATTCTCTACTAATCAAGGCAAACGACACAAACTATGTTGTAAGTTCAGTTGCACTGCGCCTCGACCTCCGTAATTTGGTACCTCTTCGCAATTCCAATTTTATTGGTACATTGGATGCCTATAAATTACGCCCTACCGAAATCAGAGCTGCCTTTGGCGTTTCACTATCAGAGTTCTTTGTAGCAACCTCTTTGGACGATGAGAACCCACACCCGGTGCTTGACACGTTCAATTTCAATACTGCGGGTGTCCTGGACAAGAAAACTCTAGAGCTTAAGGAACTGTCATTTCAAAGTTTTGTGCACAACATGCACATCCAGCTGGAGAACTTATTAGAACTGAGAAAGTTGAGTGGTCCCAAGAAATCGCGCGACAGCTCCTCATCGCAGCCGTTCCATTTGTCTCGTACTCAGCGACTCCAATTGGCTAAAGTGGGCCTTGCCATTGTGTATTTGGTCAAAGAGATTGATATCAAGTTCAATTCGTTTGAAATCACCAAAATACCACTTCCTCATGATACTTATGACAAGAACGGTTCGTTGGTGCGGTTTGTACTGAGCATGACAGACATCAGTCTCAATATCAGGCGTATGAACCCTTCAAGTCCAGGATTCAAATTACTCTATTCTGATTCACCTGCTGCTCACCAGGCAGCGCTCAAACTTAGCAGTATCAACTTTGGCATCGATGCCGCTGGAGTTCAGGAAGAACTTATCTATGTGCCGCTCGTTACTCTACTTTGTCAAACTAATCTGGCATCAAAGTCATTAAGCTATGTACAGGACGAAAATGCTCAGGTCAACAACTCGGTAATCAGTGGAGCATTCAATATCAACTCGCCCACCCTGAATATTGAAACGCATCACTTGCCAATTCTGCTGCAACTTCTTAGTAGCAATAAGAAAAAGGCTCCTACAAGTCCTCGGGATATTTTGGCATTGCGGATTCCTTCTCAAGTGCAAAATGCCTTACCGCGCACTGATCTGAGTATGCATGTGAGTGAAGCAGCGTTGAGAATAGTTTTTGATGGCGAAGAGAACCCTAATTCAATGTTCATTACTTCTTGTTCCCGTATTAACTCACACCTTGAAGGATCCCATCAAGTTATAGACGACCGTCAGGTATATGTGGTTGACAACGATTTCGAAATCATCAAGGGACTTGTGTGGTACCGTAGTGATGCAGTTCCGAGATTTGTTATTTCCAGCAGTGAGCGGATTCTTTTGCAGATTGCTGCAGTTACTCAACCTCAATTGAGCGTGGATGTGAATATTACTCTTTCGAATATGAACCATACATTGACAAGATATGAAATTTTCCATGCTGCTCGCTGCCTTACTGAAACTATCCGTCCTGCAATCATTAAGAAGAGTGCATCTAAGCCACAGGTTCCCGTTGACACACAAGAACTCAAGCCTTCACCGCTGCGCAAGTTGCCCGCTTGGTTGCGCACATTCAACGTGGACGCCAAGAGAATAAAAATTGCGCTGGCAAGCGAACGATTCAGAGGTCAAACGTCTGATCTTACTGGTATCAAGATCGAGCTGGATGCATTCGCGATCAAGTATAAGACTGGCAAGGATGAAAACTCTACGAATGGTCGTACACTTGAAGCGGATTTGGACCAATTGACACTTTGCACTATAAACACAGATCACGTCAACAAGCCTCACCCATCCGATAAGATTAGGGTCAGCAAGCCTTACTTTGAATTACCAAGTCTCAAGTGTATTCTGTCGACACAGAGTGTGGATAGTATGCCACATGTTGCTGTTTATCTCAAGATACCTAGTATCAAAATTGATTATAGCATGAACGTTCTCCTTAGTGCTTCTGTTGTCCGTGAGGTTTTGGACCACGCTTATGGTCGCGACTCACTCCCTCCTCGCCCCAAGGGTCAGTCTCGTTCCAGTGAAAAGATAGATATCAAGGGTGAGATTGATTATTCCCGACTTAAGGTTGCTCTCCCTAACAGTGAGGATATTATGATCACATTTACTCAGGGTCTTGCCGAGTACTATCCATCTACAAGCACGCCCAAGTTCAATTGTGACGGTATCAAGCTATACTCATTACATCCTTTCAATAATAGTGCATGGTGCGTTATTATGAGTCTCGTCAAACCGCAGGTTGATATTGATATGCGCAGTGAAGGTGACCAGATCCTGGTGACGGCAGATGGATTTAGAGTAAATGTACCGTTTGATTTCAAGCTCTACCGTATCATTGACAATGCAATTACTTTTGTCAAGGCTATGCGGACAACTTTCCATCAGACATCTGAGAGAGACCCACTGCTTATTCTCCAGCCCCATGAGGCAAAGATTGACCCTAAGATTCCTCGAGTCGGCGTTAAAGCCAAAAGCCTGGCACTTACACTTGAAGATGATCCGTTTGAGAGCGATTTGAATCTTATTTTCACCACAAAGCGTCATGAAACGCAGGCTCGTATCCAGAAGGAATTGCTTTTCGAAAGAGAAGTTAAAGCAGTACTTGAAAAAGAGGGAATGGAGCTCATTGATCAGTACGCCGAGAAAATTGCCGAGCGAGTGCTCAGCCGTAGCCAAACTGCACACTCGGAGGGTCATGAGTTTGGTCAACACTCGAGAACTTCTACGACGCACAGTTTTAAGCACGCACTCACGGATCAGTTTACATGTAAGAACTGCAAGAGCGGCAAGAACGGTAAAAAGCGCGGGAAAATGTTTCTTGGCGTCAACAACTCACATGCCACGTGCATTTTCTGCAAAGGTGACGAGAAAAGCCACAGGATTCGCAATTCGATTACTTCTAGTATGAAATCAGGATCTCAAGATTCAGATGCCAAAGCAGTTGCTCAAAACTTGAAAGAGCGCATCAAGAAGCTTCTTCAAAGCCCTATGGATTTGGTGGCCAGCTCTGCCGTAGCAAGTGAAGCGACACAGGGATGGAGCGACTTATGGGTCTCACCAGAGTTCTACCCGTGGCGTCAGCTCAAGTTGTCCCTCAGCTCTTTAGAGAGTTGTGGATTCCCTGTTGAAGAGCATCTCGCAAGCTCAATGAAAAAAGATGATCGTACTATCACTATCTATGAAGCTCGCAAAAGGTTGCTTAAGCACAATACAGAGTCTTGGATTCGTTCAGTGACAGATGCTCGCAATAGCCAAGCTGCTGGTGTCAAGAAAACTTTGGAACAAGAGCTCCCCGATACTTTCGATGAGACCACTTGTACGGAAGAATTAGTCGTGGGCTATTCACCACGTCCTTTGCTATTTAATGCCTCATTCCGTGATGTTTATTGGAAAATTTGTGGTAGTAAGTTTAAGGATGTGCATGAGTTGCGCAAGTTCCTGCATGATATTGGTAAAGGTATTCCAAAGGATCAACGATACAGTATTTTTGTCCCGCTTTACTTCCATGTGAAGGCTATGGGAGGATTTAACCTCAAGTTGAGAGATTACCCCTTGCCTGTACTTAGCTTTCCTGCGCTCTCTGCCATGCAAGACCCTAGAAATGGACCTGCACTCGAGATACATGGTAATTACATCATTACTGAACAGTTATGTGGCAGTAAGGCTCAGATGAGACCTCTTTTTGTACCTTTATTTCCTGATACCCCTAGCCGGCACTACTCTACTGAAAAGAAACCTTCTTGGGCAGTAGTCGAAGTTCACCGTACGGTGAGTCCCATCAAGATGTTTACCGATCTAAATTTCACTTGTAACTCTGATTTGCCTACCAGATTTTGCTGGTGCTCTGCTTATAAGCCAGCTTTCCAGAACATGCAGAATGGTTTCAGCAGTTTTTCAAAGCCACCGATTGACATTAGTGCACCCATGGGCTTCTGGGATAAAATTCGACTGGTTTTCCACGCTCGTCTCAAGTTCAGTTTACAGAAGTCTAGCCTGTATTTCTTGTGTAAAGGTGGTCGAAGCCCTTATCAATTGACTCGCAGTGATGCTGGCTTTGCATTCATTTGGGATAAGAACGTGACGGTTAACATCAATGAAAACGATGACCCCAAGCATCTGTTTGTCGTCAATTCCGAGGTATTCAAGACCGTTATTCCTGACTATACGACTTGGGAGCGTGACTATCTTTCGCGTTTACCTGGTGAGCGCGCCTATCCACTGCGCCCTGACCTTAAGGCAATGCTGGTGCACGACAACCAGAAGGTCGTCATGAAGTTTTCCAATAGTACTGAATGGGCGATGGGTATGTCGTTCCAGCGTAAAGTCGAGAAGAGTGAGAAGGAAACAAATTATCGCCTCGAGCGTACCGACAAGTTCCGCCCACACTATGACATCAAGCTTTCAATGCCAGATTTTGTCGAGGATAAGTCTACATATGATGCATATCGTGGATTTAGGTCCGATTTTGTTTATTTGGCTATCAGTGTTAGAAGTCTCGAGTCAATGGGCGAGCCCGGGGGCTGGAACGCAGTCCATCTAAGTCCGCTAGTAATGCGCCATTTTATGATTTGGAAGGATCAATTCAAAAACTCTCTTTGGCCTCCTATTAGATCCGGAAAGCTGTTCCCCGGAGAGACACCGAAGAAGACCAAACTCGGGTCCGTCCTCAGTGGCCAGCAGTATCAGTTGGCGCTCGAGCCTCTGTATATCTCTTTCATGGCACGCCATCTTAGCCACCACGGTAAAAACCAAATCCTAGCCGGCGCCAAAGCGCGCATTGACAAGTTTGTTCTTGATTTGCACTCCAGAAAAGAGCCCGTGGGCTCGTGGAAACGATGGGAAACTAAGTTGTATCAGGGCCAGGTCTTTGCCACCAACATGGAGGTGCGCGTAATTTCAGCAACTACCCACGACACTACGGTGCGTCAGGCCAAAAACCATATGCGTGACGATAGTGATATTGCGTCAATGTTCAGTTCAAATCTTAGTTCAGGAGTTACGTCGGGCCCTACATCTCAGACGTCGTCGTCGCACGTCAACTCTATTACCGAGTCCAAGAGACCAACGCATACTGACTGGATTGATTATGATGATTATACTGACATTTCCTACGATTTTAATCGTAAATCCAAACCTAAAGTTACTGCCAAAAACTTCATCAGCACTCCTTATCTATCGTATGTTAAGGAAACTGACCGTTCTGACAGTCCTATCGGAGAAGTCGATGGTATTAAATACATCAAATTTGGCCGTGAGCGTATCCACAATTGTATGTTCACTGAGAAAAGCCCATGGCGTATTCATGAAGCAATGTTGCGCAGCCGCCGCACCAATCTAGAGGAAGTGGCTGAAGACAACAAAAACTCACTTGAAAATATCCGAAAAGAGCTGGAAAAGTATCCCGATAATAGTCGTCTGAATGATGCCAAGAAAGAAATGAAAGAAATTATCCAGGTCTGTCAATCTAGCATTGATACTTTATCACATAGTATTGCGGTAATGGAAAGATCCACTGACAGTATTCCCGAGGATATTGCCTGCGGTGATCGTGCAAATATTTTCCAACATGAAGGTGAGCTCGATTCTTTTGTCAACCAGGTAACTCTTCACAGTGTCAATGTAAAATGGAACGATGATGTTCGTGATTTGGTATTAAGACTCAAAGTGCTATTTTCGCTGCATAAAGAAGCTACTTATACGCGTAGCCGGCGTGCTCTCAAATATCTCGCCGATTTGGTTGCTGAACTTGAGAATCAGGCTGAAAATACCCTGCCTAGCGAGGACTGTAATGAAGTCATGAAGACTATCGTTGAAGAGAATGGCGCTAAATGCGAAGTTATTGAAGATAAAGACGATCATATCAAGTTTGTCAAGAATATCACCGCGGCTGATAATGTTGCAAGGTATAAGAGAGATCTGGCTGCCCACGATGAAAATGAGTCTCTTGAGAATAACCTGATTGTGCGGTTCATTACTCCTCAGATTCAGATTGTCTCACTGCAAAATCCCGATAAATGTATCCAGGTAACAGGTCGCAGTGTTGATGTTCGTCAAGTCAAGTTGTACGAGTTGAATAAAAATGATGTCGACTGGGATGCAGCAGAAATTGAAACGCGTTATGGCGTTGTTATGGACCAGGGTAATCTATTTACTTTCTCAAAAGAAAACATGAGCCGTTCTGTGATTTCCAATCTGTGCACTGCTGATTACACGAATGAGACAGTGGTACCACCAGTGGGTAGCGTGCCCTGGCCTCCTTGGCTTGGTGTTGAATTTTGCTTGAACCCTGGCGTGCTAAGGAGGTTCCTTATCGCCCCTAATATTGAGCTGTCTGTACGATACAACAAGCTGAATGAACAGCACGTGCAGTGTGAGAATTCGTTGCTTAAAACACCTGATACAAGTACAGAGAAATCGGATGACGAGGATCTGGCAGATAATCATGATGATAACCACAAGAGTTCTCGCTACTCTCAGCTCTTTGTTGATACTCCACGTCTGGACATACAATGTGACTCTGATCAATACTATACTGCCTATACTATTGTCAAGGACTTGCTACACTATACTGATCCCCTCAGCGAGGAAACTGAGAAAGCTGCTGAGCGTATTGCATTGGTGATCGATGTCTCGAGCGATTACAAGTATTCGCTTGCACAAGTGAGTACCTTGCAAAACAACCTCAACATGATTGTCCATTTAATGGATAACATTTCTGGACACAGGTTCCAGACAAATCAGAACATTGATCGTGATTTGGTGAAGCTAGAGCTTGATTATCGTCGCGCGTCAATGGATTTGATGATTACCATGAGAGCCTTCAAGGCAGCACTGCGACGTTCCAACAAGACCGACACTGCCAATATTCTTTACACCACACTGCGCTTCGATGAAGTGCTCTTAACTACTCTCAACGATATGGGCAAGCCATTCATGGAAATGAGTGTCGTCAAGGGGCAGTACCGTAATTTTGCGCGTGGTGAGCAGTTCTCTCATACTCTGATTCACCTTGGCCTAGTTCAGGCTTGGAACTTGACAAAGGATGCCTATTACCCAGACATTATTGCGCCCCATGGCCATTTTGATACCCATAAGCCGTTTGTCAAGGTTGAATGGACTACACTCGACCCCGTAGGTGGTATTCCTATCGTGGAGAATATTTCAGTAGACTTGAGACCCATCAGAATTCAGCTCGAGCGCAGCTTATACGATCTATTGCACTCATTTGTTTTCCCCAAGAGTCCGCACGAAGGTGAAGAAAGCGCCCATGAAAACACACTTCTTGAGTATGATGAGGACGACTATAGTAGTGCCTCAAGCGGTGATGATAGTGACTACGGTGAGGATGGACATGCTGTTACCACTACCAAGAAACGGAGCATTGTACCCGGGCTTGCAAAGAAGTTTAGCCACCTAGTCAAGGGTAATGCACACCCCACTACTGAAATGAATGAACTAGTGGATAGAGCTGCCAAGTACATGAACATCACACACTTTTCCATCAAGGAAACAACGGTCGTTGCATCGTATAAAGGGCCAGACGCCAATAATCTGCTTGATGTCCAGGATATTGTGATTAACGTTCCTCCACTTTTGTATACCCATAAGCTTTGGACTAAAGAGGACCTTTTCAATCGTCTTAAAAAGGACATGATCAAACTTGTGCTGAGCAACAGTGGAAAGATTTTGGGTAATATGTTCACTCGGCACCACAAGACAAAGCGTCATGTTAGTGAGAAAATCAGCCATAATACAGTGTTGGAGCGTATCACGTCTCGGAACTCTGCGTTTAGCAATATTTCTGGACCTAAGGAAGTATCTCGCCACAGCTCTATTGTACCAGCGATCCTGCCTAGCGAATGGCATCAAGACAGTAAACGTGATGATAGTAGTCGTCACAACAACACAAAAAAGAGTCCTGATTCATCCCCGACATCTCATAAAATCAAGACGAATACTCGCGAGTCTTTAATGTCGGTGAAACATAAAGGCAAAGGTCTTTTTGATAAGCTGAAGCATTTATAGAGATAGTTAGAATTTAATTGAGTACATTATAGTTAAATACAATAGTATTATAGGAAACCGTGACACCCATGGCGCCCTATGACTAGTTACTCTAGCGCTACCTCACACTGAGCCAAAAGGACAAAACTGGGCTACCCTCAGTGATCAGCCCAACTTTCTCCTCTTTTCTATACTACCTTCTTTATCATTAGGACGCTTCTTTTTATCATCCTGCATCGCACTAGTGGCGAATAACTTGGCATCAAATCCAGGGATCCCGGCCTGCGGGCTCCTGCTAAATTTAATGGCATCAAGTAGATCTTTCGCTATTGGTTTGATATCAGGTCCCTGCGAAGGAGGTCTACGGGCGAACCCGACCAATGAAGGAGACTCCTCGCGAGTGGGGATATTGTGTTTGCCAGGAAGGTCAGCGATATGATTTTTATAGGACTTTCTGAGCTTTCTCTTGGCACCTGTGGCAGGATCTACACGAGCCACACTGGCAGCAAGTGATTGAAGACCATAAAGGTCCAGTAAATTGTCCCTACCACTAGGTGTAGCCGGTGGCAACTGCTCTGATGGGGTGAGGTAAAGGCCCATGGGTAAGCAGCCGCACTAGCAGGGATTTATAAGGGAATGGTA
The DNA here is from genome assembly GCA_030564425.1 of Wickerhamiella cacticola. Lineage (NCBI taxonomy): Eukaryota > Fungi > Ascomycota > Dipodascomycetes > Dipodascales > Trichomonascaceae > Wickerhamiella > Wickerhamiella cacticola. The sequence goes on along the minus strand of JAJLUX010000003.1, from coordinate 230,881 downwards.
GGACAACTAAAGTGGTGTAGATGAAAATAGAGTATTAAAATGATTAAATACATAAAGAGACCATCAAAATGAGGACATTTCTAAGCTCATGCTTCGTTGGACATTCTACATAACAACGCAACAACTGTTTGTCTTCTTGGCTTGCTTGTAAAACATGCGGCTTGTGCTACTCAGCGCCTCACTCTTGTCTACAAGCGAGTCAAGTTTCTCACCACGCTGTAAAACTGAATCAATTGTCTTATGCAAAACAACCTTTGTGTCGTCTAACTCCTGTTGTACCTTAAGTAGAGCATCCGCCTGATGGGGATCCTGGTAGCGACGAACATAATCATCAAGCTGGGAAAACGCGGTTTGGGGAGTTGGTTCGGTGGCATTGCCCCAAACACTCTTGGGCTTGGCCGCAAGGTACTCATCCAAAGCCTTTTGAATGACACTGAATGCCACACGCTGAGGGTATTCCTTATCGGTGATTGCTACGCCAGCAATACCCTCGGGACGTGCATAAACATAGGTGGTACTGCTACCTTCCTCAACACTCTGGCGTTGTCCTGAAGCAGTCCGGCCGGCAACTGTGATGGAGGCAAACTTCATAAACTCTTGGACTTTACCGCGTTGCAAGTATCCATAGCTACTGAGTTCCGCGGCGGAAGCTAGTTCGACTGCCTTGCCGTGAAAATCTGTCTTGAGAATTGCCAAATATTGAAGCTTCATTAGAGAAAAGGGGAGAGAGGGAGATGAAATCCAAACACAATAAGCGTGAGGTGTTGTGAGGCAAATGTGGCGCAGTCATACAATAGGAGTGAGGGGCGTATACTCTAACACCCCTTTCCACATAATGATCGTGACCTCTAGGGCTTGGTATTACTCAGCATACAAGGGCTGTATCACCTCGCACCCACTCACAAACCCACCACAGCTCCCATGAAATTTCACCAACATGTCGGCCAGCTTGCCCCACCCTAAGATCGTGAAAAAGCACCCCAAGCAGTTCAAGCGTCACCACTCTGACCGCTACCACCGTGTCGGTGAGTCTTGGCGCAAGCCCAAGGGTATCGACTCCGCTGTCCGTCGTCGTTTCCGCGGTACTGTCCGTATGCCCAAGATTGGTTACGGTTCTAACAACAAGACCAAGCACTTGTGCCCCTCTGGCCACAAGGTCTTCGTTGTCAGCAACGTCAATGACCTTGAGATTCTTATTCTCCAGTCCCGTACCTACGCCGCCGAGATTGCCCACAACGTTTCTGCCAAGAACCGTGTCACTCTTGTCAACCGCGCAAAGGCTCTTGGTGTCAAGGTCACAAACCCCAACGGTCGTCTCAGCCTCGAGGCCTAATTATTTACATAATAAGCGCATATAACCACTAGTAGGCATCTACAGTGAATAAACTATTGTGTTCTATCTACACCGATGAGTTGATAAGCTTTACTTTATCGATACCGGCTGTCGCACATGATGTATTCATAGAAAGTCATAAAACTACACTAATTACGATAATATCCCTGATATCTTGTTTGCATTATCTCGCTGTGAGAATTCAGTAACCCTCTGGAGAATAACCGCAAGGACATTGCCATGACCTCTGCCAGCCTCCAGGTGGTAATTGCATCATATAGCTCAGCAATTGACTCGGCCAAAGCCGGTGCAAGAGTTCCATATACTTGGTGGATGCCTGCTTCACGGCAAATATCTGTGATCCATTGATAAACTTTCCGGAGTTTCTCATCCAGTGGTTTTATCTGCGGGTTTGCAGTAGACTCGCGAATGCGTTCCTCAACCCTATGGCACCAGATAATAATGCCTAGTATAAGCTCATACGCCAATATCATGCACTGCCCTGCAATTGAACCTGTCAGTGGCGACTGTAAAAACGATTGGTACATGCGATGACCCAAAAGGCAGGTGGCCCGTACCACATCACACGATCCAATAACGACACGGGTCATTTTGTCAATCAATTCGTCACCATTGCCTTGAAGACTAGTTAAACAGGTAAGAGCTGCCTCAGCTACACGCTCAGCACTTCTGTAGTTGAGGCTTTCGCGTACTAACCCCAAATCCAAAATCAGCTGTAACCTTGCAGTGCCAAGTAGTGTATAGCTCAAAATGATTATTGGATGCTGGCGGCATTGCATTGCCATAATAATGCTCTGAGGAAGGTCCAATGTGGTCTCATTTTGATATACAAGAGGTTTCATGAGGGATATCAAAGGCAGGTTCGCCATTGCCAGCATCGCTCCCTGGCCCATGCCTGGGTACGGATCTCTTGCAACTGCTTGCCAGAGCCCAACTTGCATCGAAAGTTGTTTGATACGTTGAGGATCGGTGCCAGGTCCCACGCCCGAAGTGCGTAAGAACAGAACATTGCCGAGAACCCGGACGCTAAACGGATTTAGGACTGGTGGATGGCTAATGTACTCGTGTGCTAGGTCGGTAATGTCGAGAAGCTCCCCAATCGTTATGATGGGAATCTCGCTCAGTTCCTGGTGCAACCGGGTTCTCCATTCGTGCTCATCGCTAAACTGGTTGTTCCAAATAACTTCAGAACATGGAAGTAGGATGTTGCCATTAATTGCATCAAGAGAAACCACTCCACTGGCGTTGAAAATACACGCCATAGTGGTTACAGCAATTAGCGAACACCAGTAAGTTCGGATACATATTTGCTCATGAATCCAATCGTGCCACGATTGGTGCTGTTTATGTTTTTGTCCAGGTGTTTTCAGTCCCTGTTCGTCGAGAATTTGCTCTACTACCTTGAGCATCATTGTACGCGCAGCAGCGGTTTCTGCACCCGCCATATCACCAGTATATGAAGCATAAATCACAATCAAGATTAGGGTCTGAGCCAATTGCAGCTTATCTTGAGTGGAATAAATATCTGGGTTCAAAACAATTCGTGAGTTATAGCTAAAAATCTGGGCGACAGCTACCTCATGGCACAAAACAGCACCCATTGCCAAGATTGAGTAAAGGAGGTACGGGCTTGCAGTGTGGGTGTTGAATGTCTGAGTGTGGAGCATTGGCATAATAGGGTGGAAGAAACAAAAGTACGCACTCAAATATCGATCCATTTGAAGACGAGTGATATCTTTGGCATTGTTGAACTCACTTCGAATACTTGGTCGTTGTTTGACCTGCTCTAAAAACAGTTTAGCATCAAAGTCTGGACCAAATTGAGGTACGGGCACAGGCGTATTAATATCTGGGGCGACTCTCCTGAATTGTGGCGGATCAAAATTAACTCTTGGTAAATAAGTAGCGGATATATCGCGCAGATCTTCCTGACTTAACGGCTCGGTCGGCTCCACTGGGGCTTGGGATAGGCTCAAAAGCCCCCGCTGTTCCGGTGGTGAGTAAAGCATTTGTAGCTGCTGAGACGCTTGTTTTGGAGAGTGTCCCATCTCAGTCATTAACATAGCAGTGGTGATCTCTTGTTGCGTGCCATTGGCCAGAGAAAGAAGGCTATCTGCAGCACTAGGGCGACGAAGGTTACCATTTACACTCGAGGCAGCGGCAGCAGCAGCGGCAGCGGCACTAGCGACATTAGGCATTCCGTCAATACCATTAATTGTTTGATTTGGATGGGGCATCATCATTTGCGGCTGCTGATTCTCTTGTGAATCGCGACGAGCTGCCTTGCCCTTCTTGGGAGGAGGCATTATGCTTCCTTGATGGACAGTGCGGCAGTGACGCAATAGTAGATCCCGTCTCACAAAAGACGACACGCATTGGGTACATCGATAAGGTCGCTCGCTCGAATGGCTCAGCTCATGGCGCGATCTGTGTTCTGAGCGGGTGAAATACCGGTCACAGGAGTTGCATTTGTACTTTTTGGCAACTTTCGTGCCGTCAGCTTTGATTGTCTGTGCTTGTGCCATAATATTTGGTGTTTCTTTCTCTCACTCTTTGGATATACTATAGAGAAAAGGTGTAGACAAATATCTATGCGGGGTGCTCTTGTGGGGTAAGGGGGGGAGGAAGGGTAGGGATAAGGTGGGGTATGGTGACCGGTGGCGTTACAAGTATCATGATTAAGCCGGCAAACTGAATCCAGTTTTAAACACGCATGTACTTAAACTAATTTATTTTACGAGCTCGCATATGTCATTGATCGCCTTGTACAAGTGGGGGTGGGGCCCCAGATTAACCGGCTTGGCCGTTGAGGTATGGTGGCAAAGTGGCAAAAGCGGTGGCGCACAACTCAGGGAGTACAGAATTTAGTCATTCTATCTGGGAGTGCGTCTCTCGCGCATATAGAGATTGCCAATCAATAGAATTCCGAATAGATCTCGTCAAGATCTAGGTCAAGTATCCTGGCATGTAAATCATCTATGCTCCAAGTCATCCTTGCTTGATATTAGCCGTGTAATCCTTATACCCCATCATCCTAGTGTTAAATCCCGTCTGATTAAACAGTATCACTACTGTCTTAATAACATTGTGCTCTATAACTAATCCTGACATGTCCACACCAGCCCTTGCTACAGACCCCAAAGTTATCCTTTTCACCGACTGGGATGGCACTGTGACCGTCCAAGACAGCAATGATTTCCTCACTGACAACCTTGGTATGGGAGTAGAGAAACGTAAAGCTCTCAACAAGCTGGTTCTCGAAGATAAAGTCACATTTAGAGACTCTTTTAGAGACATGCTCGAGAGCATCCCCAACACTTTTGACGAGTGTGTCGATATCTTGGCCAAGAACATTACCCTTGATCCTGGATTCAAGGGCTTTTATGAGTGGGCACGTGCTAATAATGTGCCAATTGTGGTTGTGAGCAGCGGAATGAAGCCAATCATTCACAGTTTGCTTGCAAGGTTGGTGTCTCCTGATGCCGCACAGTACATTGAAGTCATCGCCAATGACGTCGATGTCAAGCCTGATGGATCCTGGGATATTGTTTATCGTCACCCAGAGTCTGGATTTGGCCATGACAAGTCTCGCTGTATTCGTCCTTATGCTGAAAAGTCGCCTCGCCCTGTGTTGCTCTATTCGGGTGATGGTGTTAGTGACCTCAGTGCCGCTCGCGAGACTGACTTGTTATTTGCCAAAGAAGGTCGTGATCTCATTTTGTACTGTAAAAAGGAGAAAATTCCTTATGTTGAGTTTAGTGACTTTAGCCAGATTCACAAGGCCACTCAAGAGATCCTCGAGGGTAAGGTTACTCCTCAGGAACTTGCTAAAGAAGATCACATATAGATTATAGAATTGAGATATTGTAAAAGTGTATCGAGTGTTTTTCCTTAAAAGAAGGCTAGTTGTGTCTCCGAATTATGTTGCCTAATTGTTTCTGGTAGCTTACAGAGATTGTAATAAAAAATTGTAATATGCATAGAAAAAAGTATATATCATTTATTTTACATCTTTTTTAGCCTGTTGAGCTTTCCAAGCCAAATACTTTGCACTAAAACCAAACCCCTTGGTAACTGTGAGGCCCGAAGTTTGGTGACCCTCCACACTGAACCTGAGATTAAGAGGAATAGGCTCGGTGTGGTAACGATGACTTACCCACACTGGGCATGCAGGGAACCATATAGGCGTATTGTCACGACCCTTGGCAACGTTCTGTAGTTGCGCTTCATCTAGACCAGCTACAAATGGACGGGGCAGTGAGAACGCAGTGGGGACAGAAGGGGTGGTGCTACTAAGCTGATTACCACCCGCAGTACCAGCAAGAGTACTCGGGTTATTATACATTGTCGGTGTACGCGACGTGTAGGTATAAGTGTTTGAGGCGGGAACAAAGTTGCCACGCTTATCACCCGCAGCCACCGTATTAGTAGGGTCGGGATTTTTGCGTACAGCAGGAGGCTCAGGGGTTGGCGTCTCGGGAGGGTCATTAGGATCAATGGGTCGTTTATAAACCGCTCCTACAATAGGTGGAGCATTGGGGGAGCCCATTTTAGGCTGTGGGATGGGGTCTGTCTCTTTGGCATCTGCCGGAAGAAGGTGCTTTATAGGGGAAGCCAGTCTTCTGAGCGTTTGTGGGCGATCAAATAAGTCCATAGGATAGTCAGTTGATCTAATTTCATCAGGGATACATGCCTTCCAGGTGCGAATCTTGGTGAGCATTCTGTCGGTCTCATTATAGCGAGATTCACAGCAATAAACGCTACGCTGACCAGCGCCAGTGGGTCTACCACGCTGATATTTAGTGATAAACATCACAAAGCACTTCTCTAAAATCTGGTCGATGGTATGGTCTCTATACTGGCCCGACTTGACCACTTCATTTTCGTAAAAGCATTTAGTGTACTGATGAACTGTTTGCTCTGGTCTATAGTACCAACAAGCGTTGATCCATTGCTTCCCATCTGCTTGCCAAATTCGGAAAATTTGGCCAATAATAGGTTTCGCTGGGTCATTGGGATTTTCGATATGGACCCAATCACCAACAGAGTAAGTTTCGCCGCGATGCTGGACTTGGTCAAGCGGAACACGAGCAGGTTTGGAGTCAGGCTCCACGTATACGCTGTCGGGTTTTTTGAGCTCCTCCTGAGCAGTTGCTTGTGCCAAATTTTCCAAAGCAACTGCATCCTTGTGAATTTGAGACTCTGGCGGATTGAACTGTTTAGCATTCTCAAACATGAGGTTCAAGTCCTCCATGAACTGTTCTACTGTGGGGTACTTGCGTCTCTTGATATTCTTGCGAATTATATCGAGAGCAATGGGATTTTTGATTTCCTGGTAGTATTCAGGGATTAATTTAGCGTCTGGAAGTTTCTCAAACTCTGCGCACAGCAGGTGAGGGTCACGCTCACGGCGAACAGCTCTCAGGATGGCTTTGATACGGTGCTCATGAGGTTTATCAACAGTAGGAGGCCTTCCACGTTTACGAGGAGCTCCCTCATCATCTGAATCACCCCGCAAATGCTTTGTACGAGCCATCAAGACCGATCTGCGCACGGGCCGACGACGACGGTTTTCGGGTTCAGAATCGCTTGAATCGAGCGATTCTACATCCGAATATTGAGGCAGAGGGCCTAAATCAGGATACTCAAGCTCTTCGGCCGGCAGTTTGCCCGTTTTCCGTAACTTGGATAGCGATTCTCGGATGTATTTCTCGAGAACGAGCGCGTCAGTATAAATGAAATTGTCGGGAGGATTATAAGTACGCGCATTATGAGGAATTTGCGCCAGGTCGGTCACGAATTCTTGGAACGTACCATACTGCTTATCTTTTAATTTTTTGCGAATCATATCGAGTGCCATGGGCTTTTTAATGACATTATAGTATTCTTCTAGTTTTCTAGGAGGCAAAACTTTGAATGCATAGCTTGCGTCCTGCCCGGCCGAGTTTCTGAGCCGGTAAACACCGTCCAGAATCGGTTTGGCGTACTCGTTGACGTTCATGTAAGCGGCCAAATGGAAGGGTGCTCCTACTATACTAGTAGCGAGTGTGTCCTCTGAGATTTATAGATGGCTTGTGATGATTTAATTGATATAAATAAGAGAATACATAGATAGCTATCTATTGGGCTAGCGGTGAACGCCTACAAATGGTACTCCTTGAGCCACATGTAGATCCCCGCAAATAGCACAACCACCAAGCTCCAAACAATATTCAGCTCAATGAATCCCCACACAACAAGACTACCAACTGGTGGTGCTCTGTACATTACCGCATAGTATCCTAGCTCGTTGGCAATGTAAATCAGGTAGCATGCTCCTATAGTTGAAGCACCGCATACGCCGACCTGACCCCATCTGGTGGCTAGATGAGGGTGAACATACTCGAACAAACCCCAGAATATCGGTATAGCAAGCCAAGATTCTTTGATTACTAGCTTCAAGTCTACTTCTTGACCGTACTGGTACCGTACGAGGGCCACAAGAGTGGCATGGAAAATCACCAGCGGTAAAATAAAAACCTTGCCATTAGTTTTAGCGGCTAGTGGCTCATCTTTGAATGTAACTTTACGTCTAGTAGGACCCGTGTTTGCGGGTATTTCGTTGATTAGTACCATGCTAAAGGGTGTGCTGCTGGGGTGGACGAGTGTTCGCTTACCATTATGGAAGAGCTAAACTTCGAACAATTCTTTAGTGGATCAAAACGGATCCTCGTTTTAAGCGGCGCAGGACTTAGCATTCCTTCTGGATTCCCCGGCTTAAGGACAGTTTGTGAGGGCGCGATGGATACAGTCACACAAGAGGCGTGGGATACTGACCCCGCAGCGGTTTGGCAATTTTATACAGCACGCCGAAGACAAGCGGCAAAAGCAGTTCCCAATAAAGCACACCAAGCACTTGCATATCTAGCGCAAAAGCTGGGACCTCGAATGCTCACTGTCTCGCACACTGTAGATGATTTGCAGATTCAAGCGGGCTCTCCAAGCGAAACCTTGGTGACTTTATTGGGCAACATTTTCGCGGTCAAGTGCACGAATTTCAAATGCTCATATGCTTCAATTATAAAGTCAGATCCTCTCACACCAGCACTGGATAAAAGCGAATTCCAAAGCGATTTCTATATTAGCCCACGCGACCTCCCACGGTGTCCAAAATGCGACTGGATGCTGAGACCGGACTGTGTTTGGTTTGGTGATCCGCTCAAGAATCAGCATCTAAAGCAAATTGATCAGTTTATTCTCAAGGGGGTTGACCTTGTCTTGCTGATTGGCATGTCAAACACGGTATGGCCCACCGCAGGGTATGTGGAAGAGTGCCAACAAAGAGGGGCAAAATTAGCTATCTTCAATACAGATGAGAAAACAAAACGAGATGGAGCGTGGTTTTTCCTCGGCGATGCTACTGAGACCCTTCCACGAGTATTGAAAGTACCACCAGCGTAGCCGCATACACCTCTCAGTTTGCATTGCATGAATTGCCTAGTCTAACCGCCTCTATCTGTTTCTGAATTGTATGCAGGGCGCAGCTACACAGAATTAGTTCTATGCGTACGCGTCCTGTACTGTCGAGAGGTGGATTGAGATCAATGAGGCCCATTTAGATGGCCTGGGCCGGCGCCAAATTACCTCTTTCAGTAATAATGGACAGTTGTTACGATAAATTTCAAAAACAAATATAAGATCAGCTAGGCAAGTGTCAGATTTCAGCAAATTTCAGGCAACATACTGTACACAGTGCGAAAATCTTGGATATGACGCCGCTTATACGAAAAAGATTAAATATTTGTAAAATTAATCATAAATCTGCGATTGGATTCTTAGTTTTAGCTGCTAGTGGCCTGGGGCAGATCGGTCACAGCGGTTTGAAACCTAACCCACGGCGCCACAAAACCTCACCAAATCAATTCTCGCTCTCCCCAAGATGCTTTCCATTGCTCGTACGCGCGCATTGCCCCGCGCCTCCCGTATGGCACACTGGCGTTCATACGCTACACAGGACTTTGACTGCGTTGTTATTGGTGCCGGACCTGGCGGATACGTCAGCGCCATCAAGGCTGCTCAGTTGGGTCTCAAGACTGCTTGTATTGACAAGCGTGGTCCCCCCGGTGGTACTTGTCTTAACGTTGGTTGCATTCCTTCCAAGGCTCTTTTGAACAACTCTCACCTCTACCACGAGATCCAGCACGACTCCAAGAACCGTGGTATCGAGGTATCTGATGCCAAGATCAACTTTGGCCAGTTTATGGCTGCCAAGGACCAGGCCGTCAAGGGTCTTACCGGCGGTGTTGGCATGCTTCTCAAAAAGAACAAGGTCGCTTACTTTGAGGGTGCTGGTAAATTGACCGGTGAGAACCAGGTTACCGTCAAGCCCAACGATGGTAGCGAGGAGGTTCAGCTCAACACCAAGAACATTGTTATCGCTACTGGCTCTGATGCTAGCGGCTTCCCCGGTATTGAGATTGACGAGGAGCGCATTGTTACCTCTACCGGTGCCCTTTCCCTTAAGGAGATCCCTAAGCGTCTCGTGGTTATTGGTGGTGGTATCATCGGTCTCGAGATGGGCAGCGTCTGGAGTCGTCTCGGTACCCAGGTTACCGTCATTGAGTACGCCCCCGCTATTGGTGGTGCCGGCATGGACGGTGAGTTGGCCAAGACTGCTCTCAAGACTTTGAAGAAGCAGGGTCTTGATTTCAAGGTCAGCACCAAGGTCACTGGCGCTAAGCGTGACGGCGATGTCGTCAAGGTCGAGTTTGAGGACTCCAAGGGCAAATCCGGCTCCATCGAGGCCGACATTTTGTTGGTTGCCGTTGGCCGTAAGCCTTACACCGAGGGACTCGGTCTCGAAGAGTTGGGCATTGAGCTCGATAACCGTGGTCGCGTTGTTATTGACTCTCAGTACCGCACCAAGTTCCCTCACATCCGCGCTATTGGTGATGCTACTTTTGGCCCTATGTTGGCCCACAAGGCTGAGGACGAAGGTGTTGCCGTTGCCGAGCTCATCAAGACTGGCCACGGTCACGTCAACTACAACGTGATCCCCGGTGTCATGTACACCCACCCCGAGTTTGCCTGGGTTGGTCAGAACGAGGAGCAGCTCAAGGAGGCTGGCATCAAGTACAATGTCGGTAAGTTCCCCTTCGCCGCCAACTCCCGTGCCAAGACTAACTTGGACACTGAAGGTTTCGTCAAGGTTTTGGCCGACAAGGAGACTGACCGTATCCTTGGTGTTCACATTGTTGGACCCAACGCCGGTGAGATGATCGGTGAGGCTGGTTTGGCTCTTGAGTACGGTGCCAGTGCTGAGGACATTGCTCGCACTTGCCACGCTCACCCCACTTTGAGTGAGGCCCTCAAGGAAGCTGCTTTGGCTGCCTACGACAAGCCCATCAACTTTTAAGGCTAACAGTATATAAGTTTAGAATTTCTGATTTAAGCAGTGGTTAAGTGATAGAATATACCAGCTGCGTGCGACGAATGCTTTAAGTATGCTCTTGATTTTTCTTTGATTGCGCGTGAACCAAGCTGCCAAGAGATTTGACTGATCAGACGCATCGACACCCCAAATTAGTAGCCTGCTTTTCGTTTTCGAAGTTACACTAAGATTCAAGTATATCGATAAGTTTGCTAGCTATAATATTAGCTATCTAACAACCAGTGAACACATGATTTTGAAGATCATATGTAACCGACCACGGCTAATCCCAAAAAATGCGGGGTAAACTCCACCACCATTGGTAGATCCAACGGGAGGCGTTTGTCAACCAGCTCTACCCCACAAGTTAGTTTACTAAAAACAAATAATAGAATTAAGCTTTACCACCTTCTTGTGATTCCGAGGATGATCTCGAACCAGATAGAACATGCTCGACGCTTGCTAGGTACTTGTCTAGAAACTCAGCAGTGGTATTAATTTCAGTGGGACAGTATTTTAAAAGCCAATTCGTGTGCTGAACGTTCGAGATTAACCGCGATAACTGGTTTTGTATGCGTGCCTGCAGGATCTCAGTGTCGGTATACATGTGATATAGGCAAGAACATGTTTAGTTTTATGTATCGGCTACTTAATCAGTCTCTAGATGGAAAGAACAAGAAACTATATTCGCTGATAGCCCAGCCTAAAGCCGGCGATAACCGTTCGGCTCGTATAGAAGCTTGAGGACAAGGGTTAGGTTCCGCGTTCTTAGTATATATATATGTACAGATGCCATGCCGATGAGATCTCAAACAACTCATCTGAAAAGCCAATTCAATAGCTCGATGCAACTAAATTTAAAGGTTGTTTTATTGCCTGTAGGCCATGTATTATTACCCGGTATGGTAATGCGACTCCGTGCCGGTCCATTGAAAGAATTGCCGACACTTGCCGAGGACCAGCTCGCCGCGCTCGAGGATTCATTCAATATTCAAGGAAAATCTGTGCTGGCTGTTCTGCCACGCAATACAAAGGGTACCCCTAATGCCATTGGTACTCTAGCACAGGTTGAAAGCAACGCTAATGGCCTTTTAGTAACTAAAGGTTTATGCCGGTTAGTTGTTGAGGAATTGGAGCCTAAAAACGGTTCTGCCAAATGCACTCTTGCTCAGGAAAGTAACGATGTGAGCCCGGAACTGCTTGATGACCTTAAAAACGCGTTGAGCATCCTGTTGTCTCCCATGGGCTCCACAGGTAATGCCATTGCACAGCGGTTTGTGACGCTCAGTCAAGACATCTCCAGTACCAGCCTTGTGGTTGATTTGGTAGGCTCAATTATGCCTCTCAAACAACAAGATAAGCTCGCGGTGCTGGGTGAATTCGATGTAGCCAAACGCATTCAGACTCTCATTGAGATTGTTAGAGAGCAGACCCACAAGACATCTGTTGCTCTTGCCCGTCAGCCCCAAAAGAAGCTATCCGGGCCCACAGGTGGCTCTAATGCGGCTGGTGGTGGTAATGCCAACGATGATGAAGAGTTGGCCGGGTTGGTGGAGACGTTGACCAACGCTCCACTTTCGGAAGATGGCCGCCGTATTGTTGACCGTGAATTACGCAAACTCAAGAGAATGAATCCACAACAAGCCGAGTATAATGTTATGCGCACATACCTCGAAACTATTGCCGATATCCCCTGGGCAAACAATCAAATCGCGCCCATGGAGCAGGAGGTCATTCAGAAAGCTGAAGAGCAGCTAAACAAGGATCACTATGGATTAGAGAAAGTCAAGAAGAGACTTGTTGAGTACCTATCAGTTCTTTACCTCCAACAGCAAAAGGGAGGCACCAGCCAAAAGTCGCCAATCTTATGCCTTGTTGGACCCCCTGGAGTCGGTAAAACTTCACTTGCACAGTCCGTTGCAAAAACTCTTGAACGCCCTCTACACCGTATTTCACTTGGTGGTGTCCGAGACGAGGCAGAGATCAGAGGTCACAGACGGACCTATATTGGTGCTATGCCAGGTATCATGGTAAATGGATTGCGGAAAGCCAGATCCATGAATCCTGTTTTTGTGTTGGATGAAATCGATAAAGTCGGTCAAGGTACGCACTCTGTACACGGCGATCCCAGTGCTGCTTTATTGGAGGTGCTCGATCCTGAACAGAATTCTACTTTTACCGATCATTATGTGGGATTCCCAGTGGATCTGAGTAAGATTTTGTTTATTGCAACTGCAAATTCTATTGATGATATGCCACGCCCTCTCTTGGACCGTATGGAAGTCATTCATATTGAAGGCTACACCTACCTAGAGAAACAGCACATTGCTCAAAATTATCTGCTCCCCAAACAGATTGAGCAAAACGCGCTCGACCCAGATGCTATCTCTGTTCCCAACGAGTGTATCGACTACATTGCGACCCACTATACCAGAGAATCAGGCGTCCGCAACTTAAACCGGCAACTAGGTGCTTTGTGCCGTGGCCGTGCAGTTGAAATTCTTAATAAGAATGAAAAGTATCGCAAACAAGTTGAAATCGAGGACCTACCGCGGTATCTTGGCCTTGAATCTTTCCATGACGACATCGTCAATGATGAGGTGGATCTTGTTGAATCCAATGGCAAGTCGTACCTTCGTGAGACACCCGGTCTTGTCAATGGGCTTGCATATATGGGTTCAGGTACCGGTGGACTCTTGGTGTTTGAGGCTACCACCATCCCCAACGGATCAGGAAAGCTCAAACTCACGGGTAAGCTTGGCGAGGTTATCTCTGAATCGGCACAGATTGCAATGTCTTGGGTTCGCGCGCATGCGTACGAACTGGGAATCATTGCAGATCTCAACAAAACTGATATCCACTTGCACGCGCCAGCAGGAGCAATCCCCAAGGATGGTCCTAGCGCTGGCGTTGCAATGACGGTCTGCCTTGTATCGCTTCTAAGTGGTCAGAGAGTTCCTCGAAATATTGCCATGACGGGTGAAATGACCTTGAGAGGCAAAATTCTGCCCGTTGGAGGAATTAGAGAGAAGCTCTTGGGCGCGCACATGGCTGGAGTCACCCACATCATCTTGCCGTACCATTGCCGGCCAGTCGTAGAAGATGAGTGTGCTTTCGTGAAGGACTTGAATATCCGAATCGACTATGTCAAGTATATTTGGGACGCGTTTGGATTAATCTGGCCCGAGAAGAAGGAATTTAGAGAGCCAGCTTATCTGTAACTGCGCTGAGCTCTATCTCATATCCATATATTATTTAGTAGTAACGAATTATGATACAGCAATATTGATCCAGGATATGCGTCTCAGGCTCATGCGGACATATGCGAGCTTTTACATATTAGCGATTGAAGGTACACATTAGCGCCTCCTCCTCGTAGGGCTAATCAAGGTGATTATAGTTGTGCAAGTAAACGCGCTCGCTCTCGTTCACGCGCTTGACGCCGGATCTCTGGCGGAACAGGGTCCGCGGGATTGTTGATGGGATATGCGACCCATCTTGGCCGTGGTTCTGGAGCCGGTGCACGTCTCTCAAGAACCAGGTTATAAGGGGATAGATATAATGCCCAGATCAGAATAAGGGCAATGACACATAAATAAAAGAGCAGTTCTCTGGTATGACATTCTTGCACTTCAGTGCCAGGGTCGTATGTACTGGTGACAACAGGAGTTACGGTAGTAGTCTTGACACGGGTTTGAGTCAAAGTTTCAGTGATAACCCCAGTTATTACACTGATGACCTGATTAACTACTTTATCCTCTGGATACTCATAGCGGGCGTAATTTCGAGTGGGCCGCATACAAGTGAGGAATAAAATTCAAATGCAGACCCTCAGGATATGTTATACTATCACATTATTGGTATTATTCTGAATGCATATTCTAAGTAATTAGCATGGGGAATACTAATGCCTTAAATGAGGTTACCAGAGCTAGGCGCATGGGTATGTATCATTCTACCTCCTCAGTAATAGACCAGTGTTAGCGCCTCGAAATATCCTGCTCTTCATCAGGGTTTTGGAGCTCATCATATAACCTCTCATATATCATATGTCGCTTGTAGCGGTTTGGATCAAGAGTTTCCAAACACCTGAGGAGTGATTCATCTCCAGGAGCCCTGCAGTTAATTGATTTCTAAATTCTCCATTCACGTCACTAATGACAGATCCAAGGCAGTCAAAGTGGTCAATATCCCAAACTTTTGAGTGTATCCCGAGCCGGCCTACTGGACCAGAGATTGACGGCTCGTTCGGGGTGGGGTATAGTGATCCCACGCATTTTAGCTGCAGGCAGCGGTTTAAGATAGCCACCTATCATATTCATATAAAGTCCCTAAATATTAAGGGGCATCCAACCACAATCAAGTGTGAACACTTGAAAGAACGATTTCGAAACTAACGCAGAATTACAGTACGATTTTGGGTGTGGCTCCACATATTTAGCAATAATCAACACTATATATACAGGGATATAAGGGTATTGAAGTTATGGCTAGATGTCGCAGCATAAAGCGAGAGAACTACTTCGCAGATGAACATCGTCTTGTGCATAAGCGATATGTGAAGGATGAAAGCTCCAAGGTGGTATAGGACGGACCGTAGTAACACAACAGCGATTCAATAATTATGCTCTACAAAACTATATAATCTTAATACCACAATAAGTGATTCAACTGGACATTGAAAAACAAACATAAACTTCTCTTCTATCAGTAAAATCCTGGTCGCGACGTGTCGACCCCATTCATATAGCCCCGCTGCAGACAGAAACTAAAGAATAGATTTTACTCGCTGGTCCCTGCTATCGGCTCCCGTCGGAGCGTCAAGCACAAGCCAGCAGTCTTTCCAGGGGCGGCCCCCCGAAGTCGTAACCTATGGTATTAGGCACTCACGAATCCATGGGCTCCGCTGGTACGGAGTGGTTCCCACTTCAGTCGCGTGATCCCGTAACAAGCTCAGTCTGGGTCAGTACCAGGACCGTCCGACCAGGAGATGTTATCGTTCACACTTTACATACCCTCCGCGAGGAGGTATATGAAGGCTAGCAAAGCCGCCATGCTCTCAAAATAGAGGCACCATCGCATGATCGCAATGTCGTCGTAGTAGAGAAGTTCAGTTTATCGTTCGCTGTCCAGTATCAGCACTATTGTCGGTATGTGGATATACGTCCATAATGGAGTGCAAAGAGAACTCTAGTAATTGGTGTACCAGAGCTTATTGAAATCGCCATTGGTTGGCAGATTGGGTGCTTGATGGGCAAGCAGTTTTGGAAGCGATGGCAATTGGTGTACCAAAGCTGAAGCTATAGCAGTTTGTGGGGATGCCAGCCAAGGTGCTATTGAAGCAATAGCAGGAGGTAGCAGTAGGATGCTAGCCTGTTTAGCAGTAGGGTGCTAGCCAATGCGGTAGCGGCACAAGGGAGGTGCCAAGGGGAAACCTGGACGCTTCGAGCTGCAACTTAGAGGAAATGAAACCAATGTCGCTGCTAAAGTTAGTCCAGGGATCACAGGTGGAGATGCCAATATAGTATCCAGTCCGCGCGGCTGCCATGGGCCAAACAGCTTCTAGTGTGGTGCAAGTGCAACCATAAATACTGCAGGCAAGAAAAAGGAGCGGCGCGGCGCTATTCAATGAAAGCTAATCATCAGGGGTGATTCCTAGTTGAGCGACCGGGATGGTCCTCAAAAGCATCTCTGAAGGGGCAGAGGTATTTGATTTAGCAGTCAAGGGTGAGCTGTAGGGGGAGAACTCAGTAGCGGAAGTGGGAAGGCATTGAGGATGTTGTTGCGATGAAGAATTATGGAGAGTTTGGCTTCGTTTTATACCTGAGATGGAATTTCAAGTTACCATTTCAGTCCCTTGCTCCAGATACCCACTTCGCCAACCACGAGGTATGCTTTCCAAAAAGGGTAGTTAATCTATAGCAGATCTCCAGATGCTGCAAGAGCTGCTCAAATTAGATATACGGCAGCCGAAAATGTGCAGCAATGCCCGCAAGCGTCTCTATTTGGTATAGTATGGTAGGCATTTAGCCAAACAATGGCAAGGCCAGGATATGTGGTAGCATTGCGGCATATAGGCAGCATTAATTAGCGCGATTAAGTGTTAACAAACGCCTATGGCAATTTTAACTAAATATTCATTATAGTTTTTATATCTTAAACCGCCCAGCACATTTTTGTTTTTACTTTCTATAGCCTTTTTTTGTTAGAAATTCCTATGTTAAAACCTCTTTCAGTCTAATCCACACAAAGCAACAAAGTAGATATTAGACTACATAATTAAACAACTCAACATCTAGTTGATAGCAGCTGTGTGGTTCTTCACATAGCGACCGCTAGGGTCAGAGTGGCAGCCCCAGTCAGCCTTGGGGATCCAACGCTTAACAGTGGAAGCAACAGCCTCTGTGTTTTTAGGGAAAACTTCATCAAACATACAGCGGTACCAGTAAGCCTCCTTAGTCTGAGGAATATCGGAGCCCCATTCGGGCTTGGGGTTAGCCAACTGCTCGTCAGTTACCATTTTCTCGGCAGTGTCCTTGAGGCTGTCGATCCAAGAGTAACCAACACCATCACTGAACTGCTCCTTTTGACGCCAGAGAACCTCGCTAGGGAGGTAGTCACCAGTATCAAAGGCCTTACGAAGGATGTACTTCTCCATGTGATCCTTGTCAATCATCTTGTCTTTAGCACTGATTTCGAGGCAGGTATCCAAAAACTCCTTGTCAAGGAAAGGAACACGAGCTTCAAGACCCCAGGCCATGGTACTCTTGTTGGCACGCAAGCAGTCGGCATAGTGGAGGTTCTTAACACGCTTGACGCACTCTTTGTGGAACTCATCAGAGTTGGGGGCAGCACTAAAGTAAAGGTATCCACCAAAGATCTCGTCACTGCCTTCACCACTGAGGACCATCTTGATAGCCTGAGCCTTGATTTTACGCGAGAGCAAGTACATGGGAGTAGAAGCACGAATAGTGGTAACATCGTAAGTCTCAAGGTGGTAGATGACATCCTGAAGAGCATCAAGACCTTCCTGGATGGTGAAGTTGTGTTCGTGGTGAATAGTACCGATGAACTCAGCGACTTGAGCAGCAGCCTTGAGGTCAGGTGCACCAGGCAAACCAATAGCAAAAGAGTGCAAGCGGGAGCCACTGGTGTTGACAAGTTTACCGTCTGCACCAACACCAGCAAGGGAGTGGTGAGTAGGAGTATCGTCCAAAGCGTTGTGAGTTTCGCGAGCAGCAATGGAGGCAATCAAGGAAGAATCGAGTCCTCCGGACAAGAGGACACCATAAGGAACCTCAGACATGAGACGCTTACGCACAGCCTTCTCTAAACTCTCGCGGATCTTTTTAAGATCTGCTTCCTGAGTAGGGATGTAGCTTTCGTCAAACCACTTGGGGTTGTAGTAGCGGGTGGTCTCACCGGTTTTGGAGTCGTAAATGTGACCAGGAGGGAAGGTTTCAATGTTATCACAGTCCTCGGTCAGGCATTTAGCCTCGGAAGCAAACCAAGTAGCACCAGGGTTAGCGGAGGAGGTACCCTTGTAGAGGGTAGTGATACCAATAGGATCACGGGCAACAACGAGACGATCATTCTTCTTATCGTGGAGGGCAAATGCGAAGAAGCCGTCCAAATACTTGGCAACATCGGTACCGTGCTTGAGGTAAAGGGGGATGATCACTTCGCAGTCAGAGTGAGTCTTGAAAGGGTAGTCCTTGAACTCTTCACGGAGCAATCTGTGGTTGTAGATTTCACCGTTGACGCTCAAAGTGATCTCGTTATCCTCACTAGTGATGGGCTGGGCTCCACTGTCGAGGCCAACAATCGCCAAGCGCTCGTGGCACAAAACGGTGTCGTGACTGGTGGTGATGGCACCGCTCCAATCAGGACCACGGTGACGAATACGTTTGCTCATTTGCAAGGCTGTCTTTTTGTAGCCCTCGGCATCAGGGTGATGGAACACGGCAAAGATTCCACACATGTATGAATGAGTCAAGTCGAATGTCCCGTTGACGAGATAATATAGGCACTGCGAGATTGGGTGACTCAATCTTTCAATAAGGGAGATACGTAAACAAGGATAACAACAATGAACTAAGAGTCAAGGTACAAAAATAGCAGAAATTATATGTTTTCTAAAAAATTATGACAAGTGCTTTGTGGCACCCCCGGCTGTCACTACCACTTGGTTACGGAAGCTGCAGGCGAGTGATGCGTCTATCGGCGAGTGAAAAATTTAAATTTCGGCAAAGCTCATGAAGGTAATACGAGTGAAAAACTACTGAATTATGGCTTGATACAGGCCTATGAAAAGATGCCGAAGAATAGTCTCGCCTGAAAATGCTAGTCAACAGCCACTCAATTATTGAAGTGGTGCCCGTCGACAAGCATTCAAAGATAATAGCCATTTAGCAATATAAATAAATAAGAAGCGGTGACTCGGGGCACGCATTGTAGAGTAAATGTAGGTCACAATTAATAGGAAATGTGGACCTAGGCTCATGGCTAGCTGCGTGTATATTGCTAGCTGCGTGCCGGCTAAGCTGCATGCTTGTGATAGACCACCAGAATCAATTCACATTCAAAACATGTAAATGACCCTGGCCCGAGTTCTTTAATGTATTCAATCTGTCCTTGACTTGCTGCACCAGCCTCCAGTCTTGGGCACCTGCACTCGATATAGTTGCATTGATAATTGCCTCATTAGTTTGAAAATCACTGGAAATTCCTGGCCAGCCCCAACAATTCTGCTTCACTGCTTTGAGTGCCAAGGTAAAACTACTACGCAGGTTATCAGAGGCAAATTTAATGGCAGATCCATTTTGAGAGATCGCTGCTAATACCAATGGCTCATAGTCCTGAAGATCTTCAGAAGCAAATTTAAGTAAACGCCCATCAAGCTTTACGGCCGCAAGTACGATATCAAGGTTATCCTTGATCTCAGGGCCTGCCTCCTCTAGGCACCAGGGATCGAACTGTATGGCCGCACGACAAATGTCTTCGTTTGAGCGTAGTCTCTCTGAAGCATAGGAAAGAGCGTGACGATTGCAGGCCACAGCCTTGAGCACAACTTGATAATCGTCCTTGAGACGTGGAGAAGCATACCTGAATGATCCTGGGTTGATATCCAATATAGTCAACATAAAATCACGATCATCAATGACTGGCCAAGGGAAAATGTCGAGACCATTGACTATAGCGCCAAACATGGCTTCAGGGGTTGACGGCTGAGGGATACGGATGCCATAGTTTGTGCTTAACCAGCAGTATGAAAACTCCAACAGCTGACTTGGGTCAAAGCATCTAACTCGTGCTGAGAGCTGTATGGCGATATTTTGCTGGGATCCACCGAAATTTAACTGGCGCCAGAGCTGATCCCCCATAAACACACGGTAGAAAGCACTGGAAACGCACGCAAGACGAGTATAAACGATAGGGTTTGGCTCAATATAGCTGGCTATGAGGTGTATGATTTCCAATGGAATACCCATGGTTGGTGGTAAAAGGTTGGCTCGCGATTGCCCGCCTGCAATGCAAAAGTAACGAATGTAGAGTCAAAGGCGGCTGGAAGGGGTAAACAAAATTGACGCAATGTCAATACGATAAGAGCTTCAACAGGGGATCAACATAGAGTTTTAGCTCAAATAGAGACATTAAAGTGATAGGTAGCGCTCTACTTGATGCTAGTCGAACAGTTAAACTCCCAACCGTTGGCAGCCGTGTCAACGGTCATGCAGGGTCAAGGGTAGTACACCTCTGATGAAGCGCTAAATTTAATTACAGTTACTCTGTGCATGGTGCTCTAGTAAGCACCAAATGCCTGGTGACCTGAATTTAAAGAAATCATGGCACCCAGGGCTTGCAAAGAACAAATTCAAAGTTGAACAGGCAGAAAAAGCTGCAGTTGAGGATATAAAGGCTCAAGAGGCCCGTTTAGCAGAGATACAGCGAACTAGAGAGTTAGAGGAGTTAAAAGCATTACAGACAGGTACCCCTTCCAAAGTAGGCTGGATATACGAGTCCAAACACGCAGAGACAGGGGTCGAAAGCATGCAGCATGAAGTTGAGAGTCTTTTGAAAAAGAAAAAGCTCCGTAAAGAAAAGAAAGCTTTGAAGCCCAAAGGACCGATTAAAACTTCTAATGATAAACGAAAAGCGGACCCAATGAGCGAATTTCTAAAAAAATAGCTCATCTCATTCGTCGCGTCACTCTTCCATATGCATAAATATTTATAGCTAATTTAAACCCGCCAAGAAACTGCTCACGGATTTAACCCAAATTAGATTCCCATCCATTTCAATACTCATGGCAGCTCTTACATTTTCAAGGTCACGACTAGGGCACCGTATTGTGCACTCTTTCTCGTTCGAGTGCAGTATATCGACTTGTGTGGCTTGACCCATCAGACCAGAGAATCTCTGCATGGCAGTAGAAGTTAATAAACGCCAGCTCAAAGTATCAGGGATTTGCTGGCTGCAACAAAGCCGCAAGTAACTGAAATCAGGGTCAAGAGCTCTCATCCTGTCAGCATGAAGAAAAGTCCCCAGTCCAAAGAAAAGGCCAAATGGTTTAGACGACGCTATCAACTTTTTTCGAAATATGATCTAGGGATCAGGGTGTCTGAGAAAATGTGGTTCAGTGTAACTCCTGAAGAGGTAGCAATGACAGTTGCTACAAGAATGAAGGCTCGGTGGCCAGATGCAACAACGGTTATCGATATATGCGGTGGAGCTGGAGGAAATACCATTGCCTTTTCGAGAGTTGGATTCGAAAAAGTTATTTATGTGGATAATGATGCTCATGTTCTTCAAGATGCAGCACACAATGCAGGTGTGTATGACTGCAGAAACATTGAGTTTCATCTCGGCGATGCGCTCAAGATAGATTTCACAGAACTGGCGGACCCACAATCAACTGTGGTACACTCATCCCCAGAGTGGGGTGGACCCTCATACAATGATACAGATGTGTTTGACGTCAACAAGTGTGGCCCACCACTGAATAAATTGACTCGCCATTTGATCAAACAAGGCTTCAAAAGAATGGTTTTTTATTTACCCCGCAAGAGTGATGTCAAGCAGCTCATGGCTCTAGGAGCTGGTGCTATAGAGAGTATCAATGTCAGCTGGAAGTCATGGCCACTAGCGATTAACGCTGTTTGGGATAAGCCATTAGGCAAGCCAAGCAGCACACCAGCCAGCACAAGTGAGAGCGAGAGCAGCGATGAGAGTTCAGACGATAGTGAGAGTGAAAGTGACAGTAGCGACAGTGATAGCTCGAGATCAAGTGACAGCGACAGTACAAGCTCAAGTTTGAGTGATAGCGACAGCAGTACCGGCAGTACAAATTCAACCAGTCTCGATAAGAGTCTTGCAGCAGATGTAAAGAAGAAACGAGGGATGTCTGGCTCGTTTGGGGAATCTGACCGCAAAAAGTAGACTTTACATGGACGATCTGAATTCTATTTAATTTAATACCAATGTATATACCACTTTATGAGACCATCTATGACAGGCTACTAGTACCCTCGACACTAGCGTGTAGTGATGGTGTAGTACTAATCTAGTCACTACAAGTCCCAACTACTGCCTCGACCATACAACATAAACATTACCTCATGTCTCTTTTTAATAGTCTGCAAACGGCGGTCTACGATTTACAGCAACGTGGTTTGGTTTTAGCTGCTCGCTGGGCAGCTGAGGCCGCACAAGGAATGGACGTTCCTCCAGAACCAGCCCCAAGTGTTCCCGGGCTGCCAATTCAGACACTTGTAGGGAAAACATACTTTGACTGTCATGAATACGATAGATGCTGGCATACTCTCAAAGGTTCTGAGGATAATATTGGCAAATTTCTATGCTACTACTCGCGATACCTTGCTGGAGAGAAGTTAAAGGAGGATAAACCCTTTGAGGGCAAATCGCCACAATCCAATCCTCATTTGAGTGAAATTTATGAAGCAATAAAAACAAGCGATGACTGTTTTATGTTATATCTCCGTGGTGTCATTTTGCGGCGCACGAACCAGGAGAAGCAAGCAGTCGAGGTGCTGTTGCAAAGTTGTTGTGGCTACCCATTCAATTGGAGCTGTTGGCAGGAGTTACTCATGTGTTTTAGGACGCTTAATGACTGTATCACTACTGTATCTAAAGCTACCTCCCCAATACCTCATTACGATGCTATGTACAAGATGTTCTTATTACATGCAAAACAAGAGTTTTTCCAGAGCAAAACAAGCTCAGAGGAGGTAATTGCAGAGCTCAAACATGTATTCCCCAAGTTTGTGTGGGTTGATGCTCAGTTAGCGCTCTTGCACATTCACAATGTCAACTATGATGAGGCAGAACAAATTTTTGAGAAAATCATCGCTGCCGACCCATACAGGCTTGAAGAACTTGACATTTACTCTAATTTATTATATGTCACTGAACAAAGAGCCAAACTTGCACTTGTGGCTCAAGAGGCCGTCAAAACAGACAAGTATCGCGCTGAGGCATGCTGCGTTGTGGCAAACTACTACTCGCTTCGCGGAGAACACGAGCAGGCAGTTGAATACTACAAGCGTGCGCTGGTGTCGAACCCCAATTATTTATCTGCATGGACTCTTTTGGGGCACGAATTTGTTGAGCTCAAAAATACCCACGCAGCGATTGAAAGTTATACTACAGCAGTTAACATCTGTAAGCGCGATTTCAGGGCTTGGTACGGATTAGGACAAGCATACGAAGTGTTGGATATGGCTTCATATGCTCATTATTACTATCAAAGAGCTCTAGCATTGTCGCCAGGAGACACTCGTATCTGGAGTGCATTAGCGAATTGCTACGAGAAAATGCAGGATTTCCAGCAAAGTGTGCGTACTTATGAACTTGCGCTCAAAATCTGCAAATCAGATCCTTACTTTTACTTCCGACTAGGGCACCTCTATGATGAAAATCACGACTACAAAAAAGCTCAAGAAAATTATGAGCTTTGCATATCATACGAGGATGATGACGATCAAGATCAGCTCAAACCGCAAGCACGCTTGTGGCTTGCCCGCAATGCAGCTCGTTGTCAAAGGTGGCTAGAAGCACTGGACCATGCTAATGCAATCACTGAAGCCAAATACAATAGCGGTCTTGAGGATGATGCTAGAATAATTGCTCGAGAGGCTATGTACCATGTCAATAGGGTACAGGAAAGCTAGAGACTGTATCCTGAGTTACTGAAAATGCATTGTTATAAATAAAATTAATTAGTTTGAGATATCCAAAAATCGTGCTACTCTTCCATTAGTTTTTTGCCAAGCTTGTGCTGCGCAATCTTGCTGCAATCAACCCCTTGAGCTTCAAGCTGGGCTCGTAGCTCCTTATTTTCGTGCGCAATTTCCAACAGATACTCATAGACGTTTTGGAGGACCGTTGCCTTTGGTAAATTGGGTGGTGCTTCTTGTATTGATGGGACCAACGAGCACATTGACTTGAAGTTTTGAGAGATCAAGTCACGACGGCGCTTTTCGCTATTTATATGGTTAATCCTGACCTGATTTTCGGTGAGATGTTCTCTTTTCTTTTTTGAAACAGGCGTGTGTGAAGGTGTTGGTAGCGGTTCAGGAGGAGAGCGCGTGCGCGGCCGTTTTGGTTCAGATTTGGGAACTAAAGAGTTGTGCTCAAGGTAATTGTGTGGAGAATGGTTGGGAGAATATACGTCTCGTGCTGCAGCATAGGCCATACAAGCTGTGGAAAATGCCTGAGTAGCACTGAAATGGGGGGTTGCGTTCGTTGTGGTTGTGGGCGCGGCTCCGACTCCGGCTCCATGGGTACGAGCATGATTCTGATGATGTTGCTGCACAGGCATCGGCAAAGGGTTTTGAGGTGATTGGGCATAAGTCTTGAGTTCGTACCCCCTAGTATCACAATTTGGTGGAATCGAGGGCACAATGTGACCGCCGGCTCCAATGACTCCCGTTGCTGGGCCCACCACCGATGGTGCTGGTGGCGGTAACTGTGAATGGAGTTGTGGGTGATTCCCTGGCGTTACCGGATTCCAGGAACTTTTTACTTCTCTAAATCCTCTGTAGAAATCATTGGAGTACTTGGGATCGCCGAGAGGCGCCGTGGGAGGAGCTGGCGTATACCCCGCGATTGTGGGACCTGAAAAATGCTGATCTAGCCACTTAATTTCATTTGATTCGGCTGCTCCTTTAGGATCATCGAGTACATTATCCAAAAACTTTGAAAACACCTCCTGCTCTTGGTCGTTCAGCAGTGCCTCTGTGCCCCCTGAAGACCCGGGGGTCTGCACGCCCCCTAGTCCTTTTGCGTCACCATACATTTGTGAAAAAAGCGTGTACGCTTGGTCGAAATTATCTGGTAGCTCATCATAAGCCTCCATGGTTGTATGGGTGTAGGAAAGCATGTGATTACGCTCCGTGGCGGACCTATGTGGCGATGACTAGCAAGTGGGGTGATATGTGGGGTAGGGGCCAAACAACGAGCCCCGTAACTAAACGTTTTGATATTGGCAGCAGTTGAGATTACATGGTCTCAGAGTTATGCCCCCGATTAAAGGTAGTCTCGCAACCAATATGAAAACTCTACGCCCAATCCTTTAGCCTACTTAACCACACTCTCGCTTATGCAGTATGAGCATACGCGTCCTAAGCAATTCCACAGGACGCTGTTACAGATTGAGGATGGGCATTTTTGCTCTTATGCTTGAATATGTCTATGTAAGATTCGGTCATGAGGCGATAACACGATTTTGCAGATCAACGCATGTTTATCTAAAACAAACCAGACAGGGGACCCTAGAACGATATCTCGCTTGACAAATGATCCCTTTCGGCAGGCAGAGACGACAGATATTAACAGGAGCGTCGTTAGCATTGCTTGTCGTAAGCATATGCTGGTTAATCTATCAGGAGTTGCGGCCCACTTCTACTTCTCCGACCGAAACTCAAAATGCCGCACAGTCTCACAATTTCCTGCTGGAGGATGCATCTCAAGTGTCAGGAGCATATGCTGATCCGCAGTATCACCAAAATAATGATTCTGATAGCAGCCAGGTCGGTCCCAGCTACTGGTCCTCACAAGAGATCGATGGGCTGGACCCAAGTGTCTGGCCAGACTGGAACATACCCTATCCTTGGCCGTTACCTCGATTCCCCAGCTTAACAGAGCGCATTCGAAACGAGAATGCTGAAGTTTGGCGAAATTCCGACAATATCCTGCCCCAAGATACAGGGGTAAAGGGTCTTCTTCGCTACAAGCCGCGTGACAGGTCTAGCTTCAGTTCTCCCGGTCAGTACCTTCGCGCAGCATTACCGGGGGACTTTAGAGCCAATTCAAATAAAGCCTTCTTCATGTTCAAGACAGGCGCAGATACACAATGGAAGCGTATGCCAATGCATTTCATGACCGATATGGCATTTGTGGAGAATTTCGCCTTATACTCTGATGCACCAGGAAGCATATTAGGCCATGAGGTTATTGATATTTTAGGTAAAACCTTACCGCAAGATATTATCCTTAATAACTGGGAATTTGAGAAATATCGTGCTCAAATGCAGTCGCACAGTGAACGCTGGAACTGGGCTCCCGAGCGAGTATCCGGCAAAGGTGGGTGGGAGCTTGACCGGTTTAAAAACATTCCAATGCTCTGGGATGCGTACCAAAAGAATCCCAATTGCGATTGGTACGTGTGGGTCGATGATGACTCGTTCATTTTCTACGATAACTTGATGAAATGGCTCGAAACCATGGACCCTAATGAGCTTATCTATACTGGTGCCCTTACACATACCTGGTATGAGGATAAGGAGTGGTACTTTGCTCACGGAGGTTCCGTGATTGTTGTTTCTCGTGGCATTGCTGATGCGCTGTTTGGTGCCAATAAAAAACACAACTTTTCTGATAAAGAGTTTTTGGATAAGTGGGCAAATCGTACGGTTCCTATTTGCTGTGGTGACGCTATTTTGGGAATTATGCTCGGCGAAGAGCTGGGGGTTGAGCTTTATACACACCCAGTGTTTGGCGAATGGATTTGGTACGGACAGCCCTTCCAGGGTGAGCCACTATACGGCCTTGTGATCGAGAAGAGTCGAATGTGCGTCCCGATTCTCACATGGCATCACATGAGTCCTCATGATATGGAAACGGTATGGGAGTATGAACGTCTGTGGCCGCACGATAGATGGATCACCTATGATGATCTCTACCGTGATAACTTTTTACCTTATATTGTCGAGGAACGCCCCAACTGGAAGATCTCTGATGCTTCCGGATTCCCAGATCGGTTCCCAGAAGAAGGAAAGACTGCCTCTGACCCAGTAGAAATGAATGGCAAGACATATCACCCTGCTAAAAGCAAAGACGAGTGTAAACGGTATTGTACTGACAAGAGTGACTGCTACGCATGGACGTGGCATTATGATTTTTGCATGATCACGCACGCAGGTTTTGTTTTTGGAGCTGCTGCAAATCGCTGGAATGAGCAAGAAGATGGTTGGTACAGCGGATGGATGGTAGACCGAATTCGTGAATGGAGAGCAGAGTCGCCTTGTGATCCTCTACAAAAGGTGGATGGGGTATGGAATGACAATGACGAAATTAGAGAAGGATGGTATCTTCGTAAACTGCAAAAATCGGAAAGACCAATGATCTATAAAGAGGATTCTACGCTTGAGAAAGTCTAGAGACCGCGAGACAAAAAGCCCCGTTATAGATATAAAATACTTAGATATACCGATATAGTTCCAGATTTAGATTGCTACGCTATATGTCACACTTGCAGGGCACCGCTCAAGATATCTACAGGATTGAATATTTAGTGACATTCAGATCTATAAACTCAATTGGGATAGCTCAATGCTCTGATTCAATGAAAATACCCAGAGCCTATATAAATATAGCATATATAGAGCCTATCGTCTACTGGTATGGCGCCGACGCTGGGGTGACAAGCTCCTTGTTAGTGAGGGCATCGACATCAGTTATGCAAACCAAAAATGAATTCATTTTAGTTTTATTTCAAAATTAAATCTATGATACTCCTATTTAGTTACCTTAATGTATGTATTATACCCGTTTGGCTCCAGGGGTTGATTCGGTGCACCCCATTAGCACCCCCTGTGGAACGCATTACACCTCGCTACCCTG
This sequence comes from Wickerhamiella cacticola, assembly GCA_030564425.1. Taxonomy (NCBI): domain Eukaryota; kingdom Fungi; phylum Ascomycota; class Dipodascomycetes; order Dipodascales; family Trichomonascaceae; genus Wickerhamiella; species Wickerhamiella cacticola. The sequence continues at coordinate 202,976 of JAJLUX010000003.1, read as the reverse complement.
ACTATTTTTTTTTCAAATGGCTCCAATCGCTAGAGCAGAGAATATTCTCCAGCGAGCTGATGAGCTTGTCAAAATGGACAAACCAAACAGTGCTTTGGAGTTGCTTTACGATACGATTAATTCCAAGCGTTCTCGCTCGGTCGCTCTTGACACCCTGGAGCCTCTAATCCTCAAGTTCATTGAGCTCAGCGTTGATTTGAGGGCCGGAAAAAACGTTCGTGATGCCCTTCATCAGTACAAGAAAATGACTTTGGCTGCCAACACTCAGGCTTTGACCACTGCTATTGAGACTTTCCTCGATCGCTGCCGCAAAAAAGTCGCCGAGGCTCAGGCAACCGCGAAGCAGATTGAGATTGATGCAGAGGATCTTGAGGCCGAGCAAAGCCCCGAGGAATTATTGATGGCTACTGTCTCCAGTGAGCAGAAGGGCACTGACAGAGAGGTCGTTACCCCCTGGCTCAAGTTCTTGTGGGAAGGCTACCGCAGCGTGTTGGATGTTTTGCGTAACAACAACAAGCTTGAGCAACTTTACTCTAAGGTTGTTTCTGAGGCTTTCCAGTTTTGTCTCGAGTACCAGCGTAAGACCGAGTTCCGTCGTCTTTGTGAGCTGCTCCGCAATCACCTTGTTCAAGCCGCTCAGCAAGCCAAGCAGCCCAATGCTCCTCAGACTAATCCCATTGATATCAACGACCCTGACACTTTGCAGATGCTTATTGGTATCCGCTTTGAGCAGCTGAAAGTTGCAGTTAAGTTGGAGCTTTGGCAGGAGGCTTTCCGCTCTGTTGAGGATATTCATGTCCTTTTCTTGGCTAGCCGTCGTCCCATTAAGATCAACTACTTGGCCACTTACTACGAGACTTTGGCCAAGATCTGTGCTGTCTCTAACAACTATCTTTTCCACGCCGCTTCCTGGGCTAAATACTATGGAATGGTTTACAACACTCGTGAGACTGCCCCTGAGGGTGAGCTTCAGCGTATTGCCAGCGTGTTTTACTTGAGCGTCTTGTGCATTCCTGGTGATGCTGGATCTAAGGTGACTGCTGGCCAAAACCGCCTCACCACCCTTCTCAATATGGGTCGTGTCCCCACTCGTGATGCTTTGATTGCCTTCTCTTTGTCTAAAAACATTCTTAATTACGTGCGTCCCGAAATTCGTGACTTGAACCGTCTTCTTGAGGCCGATTTCCACCCTCTTACCCTCAAGAAACGTCTTGCACCCATCCTTGAAAGTCTTGGTAAAGTCAAGGTGTTCCACCCTTATGTCAAGCCTCTTTTGGATGCTGTTGTTAACCGCACTCTGTTGCAGTTGGCCCAGTCATACACCACCGTCAAGCTTGATTTCATTTTTGATATTCTGTCGTTTGCCGCGCCTTTCAACCTCTCGAAGATCGAGATCGAGAAGATGCTTGTCATGGGCAACCACAAGGCTGCCTTCAAGGCTCGCATTAACCACCAGCAAGGTAGCGTGACTTTTGTCGACTCTCTTAGTACCAACGAATCCAACAGTATCGAGGATGTGTTGCAGCCTACTCCTGCTACCCTTATCCGCAACAAACTTCGCTCTCTGGCTGCTTGCGTGCAGGATGTTTACCCTGAGATTGATGAGACCGAGATGCGCCGTGTGAACGCCGCTCGTAAAGAGCTTTTGGCGGTTGCTGAACGTGGTCTTATCAAGGAGAACAGTGACTTCCTTAACCGCAAGAAGGAGCAGCTGGAGCGTATCAAGAAGGCACGCGATGAGAAACGCCAGGCTGAGGCACAAGCTGCAAAGGAACGTGCTGCTAAACTTGCTCGCGAGCAGGAAGAAGAAGCCGAGCGTCACGCCCGTGAACAGCGTGAGCAAGAGCTTGCCCTCGTCAAAAAGGAGCAAAAGGCCGTTGAAGATGCCAAGAAGCTCAAAATCGCGACCGAAATTGCTGATAAGGTCAAGATTGATCTTAAGAACCTTGACAAGTACACTCTTGAGGAATTGAAGAAAATGCAGGTTGCACAGCTCAACAAGGAGACTCTCGAATTGCGTGAGCGTATGAATGCGATTGCTCGTAAACAAGACCACTATGAGCGTGCTTGTCGTCTCAAGGAGGCCGAAATTTGGAAAAAGGACGCTGAGGAACAAAATGCTCGTGACCTCAAGGCACATGAAGTCCGCACTTCCTCTATTGTGGTCACTGCCAAAGCCCGCTTTGAGCGCATTCAGGCCGCTCATGAGCGCTACAAACCTATGGTCCCCCATTACAAGAGGTATGTTGACAAGATTATGAAGGCTCGCAAGGGTGAGTACGACCAAGAATTGGCAAAGAACCAGGAAATGCTCGAGGAAGCCAAGAAGGAACGTATCGCACAAGAGATTAAGCGCCGCGAAGAAGAAGCTAAGCTTGCCAAGGAGCGCGAGGAGGAACTCAAGAAGAAGCAGGCCGAAGAGGAAGCTGAACGCAAAGCCATGGAGGCCAAACGTGCTGCCAGATCTAGCTCCAGCCTATTCGGTTCCGCTAAGCCAGTGTCAGCTGCAGGAGCAGCAGCTTCGGGTGAGCCTGCCACTCAAGCCTACAAGCCTCCTCAATCACGGGTTAAGGCTTCACCTTTCGGTGCAGCTAGGCCAGTACCAACTGCGGCAGCAGGCGAGTCTGCTAACCAAGCCTATAAGCCTCCTCAATCACGGGCCAAGGCTTCGCCTTTCGGCGCAGCTACGCCAGTGCGCACTCCCGATGCAGCAGCTTCGGGTGAGCCTGCCACTCAAGCCTATAAGCCTCCTCAATCACGGGCCAAGGCTTCGCCTTTCGGCGCAGCTACGCCAGTGCGCACTCCCGATGCAGCTTCAGGCGAGGCTAAGCCAGCCGAAACCCAGCGTTATGTCCCCAGACATCTGCAGAACCGTAAGTAAGTACGTAAAAATATCTCTTTTATCTATATCGTGTGGGTTTAAGTATAATTGCTGGGGCTGAATTCATATGAATTCAGTCTTTAACTAAAGCTCGCTATGGACAGGGTCACTTGTCGCGTCACTGGACGAGTCAACCTCAGGCTTGTTAGAATCAGGAATACAAGCCACTGGGCTTAGCATATCAATAGTGTACACGCATTTCTCAATCTCCTCAACTTTGAGGAGGGCGTTTGTTTCACCACACCGGACGATGATGTTGGCGCTACGGGGTGGCCCATTCCAACAGCGCGCACCATCAGCATACTTGAATACCAAATGATCATCAACAATCTCATGTGACTTATAGTTGCCGAGTAGTGAGAATTGTCCGTTACCACGCTGAGTTGCTTGCTTGTAGTAGCACATCTCGTACTCATATTCACCAAATTGTTGCTTGACACAAACATCTTGCAAGGCACGCAAAACATCGTCGGGACCATTTTGAGTCTCAAGACTGGCAGTGCATTCATCGATTTTGCGGTATGTGTCCTCAATTTCCTTGTTGATTCGCTCGATCAGTTCTCTCGCCTCACCGAGCTTTCTGGGCTGAGATTTGGGTTTACGAGCAGGAAGGATTGATTTATCCACAAGCCACTGAGTTACGCTTTCCGAGAGGTCATGCCAGTAGCTCTTGTGGGTGCTTTCACCTGAAGATTGGTGTAAAGAAGTGAATAGCTGATCCAGGTAGTTGATGGTATCATCTGCGTTGAGTGGCATCAATGCTATTTGCTCTGCTTCTTGAGCTTTTTCGTCATTGGAGTTACTTTTGGCATCCTCAAATGAGTTGATTGCTTGCTTGACTGCCGGGTCATTGAAGTTAGGGTTGTAGTCTCTTTTCATCAGATCGAGCACTGTGGCAAGTTGATCGGCATATAGTTTCTTGTCAGTGTAGCCCTCCTTGAGAGTGTTGAGCATACCATAAGCCATCCTGACCATTTGGCGTGCTGCCTCGAGCTGACTCTCAAGCTCCGGGTCTATGCCATCACCAAGCTTTCCTTTGTGATTAAGTTCCTCGAGTTCCTCAAGCTGAACTTGAGCTTCGTGAAGCTGAGATTTCTTGACCTCAATCTCTCCCTTGAGGGAATTGATTTGGTCCTGCAGATTAGCCCGCAGCTCAGTAGCTTTAGCAACAAAGACTTCACGTGCCTTGAGTCCTCGTTCAAATTCTGCTTGTTTTTCGGCCCTGATTTTCGCTTGTCCAGCAGCAATTTCGGCACACCGGTCGGGACAAACCCCTGGCTTCTCATCACTGCCGTCGCAGCACAAGTCGTAATCGCACTTGCCGTCATTCACAAACCGCGAAGGGATAAAAGAGCCCACATGACCCTTATTTGCACACCAAAATTTACCCCTTGAACAGGCGGAGGTTCCTGGCTCGTCACTGCCATCAGGACAATCGCAATAATCATCATTGACGCGATCAAAGGGAATCTTTATCGATGGGTCACTAATACAATGAAAATATCCATCATTGTTTTGATAATGTGCTGCATCTTTGGGGTGAACGCCCTTGACTTGAGCGGAAGCAACTGCCAACACAGCAGTGTACAGTAATTTCATGATCTTACACACTTGGAGTTGGAACGCGGGGCTCTAACTCTTGAAAGGGTGCTGGAGAAAGATTAGATAAGTAAGATGGATATTTTCTCCATAGTGGAGTTTAAAACCGACCCAGCCACGGCTTTGGCTGATTTGAATCAATATCTAGAGCAAGGGATGCCGGCGAACATTCGCCAGGGAGAAGTTCGCGAATCGCCAGAAGACCCACTTGAAGGGCTCTTGCATACCCTCTGTCTCAATACAACTGCCGAAAATCTAACGCTCGCAGATCAGTTTCTCGGCCTTATTTTGGAATATGGAGCACAATGGAACCTCCTCAACTCAAAAAATCAAACCGCAGCTTGCATTTGCTGGGAAAGAGGTATCCCCGAACTGTACCAGAGACTACTCCATCGTGGAGTTGCATCTGAAGTGTTTTTGCGGCGAATGACCGAAGACAACCCCGAAGATAAAATGGAGGATACAGAAGAAACGGAGGGAGAACACAGGTCAAAACGCATGCGCCCCGATCGATCCAACGATGAGCCTGAAGCTAATGTTAACCATTATCTCCGGTCAAACCTTACTTTTACCGACTCCAAAGTCATCACTGATCAAAATGATGGTGTGATGATGGACTGGGAAACTCCAATTATGGAAAGAAGCGCAGAAATTATCACAAAACCTGGAGGTACCGTCATGAATGTAGGGTTTGGAATGGGCATCATTGACAATTTTATTCAGAAATTGAATCCCGCAAAGCACTATATCGTGGAAGCCCACCCAGAGGTACTCAAAAAGATGCGCCAGGACGGATGGTACGATAAGCCTAATGTGACAATTTTGGAAGGCGAATGGAAAAAAGTCTTGCCGCAATTACTTTCTCAAGGAATCACATTCAGTGGTATCTATTATGACACTTTTAGTGAGCACTATAGTGACATGCTCGAGTTTTTCGATATTACTTGTGGCTTGCTCGATTTCCAAGGTACATTTTCATTTTTCAATGGGCTTGGCGCCGATAAGCAAATTTGTTATGACATTTACAAGGAAGTCACTCAAATTGATCTTTCAGAGTACGGTTTCCAGGTTGAATACGAGAATATACCTGTAGAAGTGCCTGAACAAACTTGGCAAGGTATCAAACGCAGCTACTTTGAAGTTAAAGAATATGCGTTGCCTAAGATTACATTCAAGGTGGATTAATTGCTTTAGCTAAATAAATTAGTTCAGAGTGCGAAAATGAAGGCGTATACGTATTTCACAGGCGCAATCAAGCTCGCACTATTGGCTTCCTGAGGTGCAACTTGGGTTTCAGTCGGAATCTCGACAGGTGCCGAAATATCTGAGCTAGGAATGGCTGAGCTGGTCGAGCTGGGGCTGCTGGAGCTTGAGCTTGTTAGGCTTGCTGAGCTAGTAACTTCACTGGATGCTGTAGTAGTGCTTTCGGGAGCAGGGGAAGAAGATTCAGGTGCACTCGAGCTGGCACCTGCATTTAGGGCGTAATTTTGAGGCTTTTGAGGCTTTTCATCAGTAGTGGGGTTTTGCATAGGCTTTCCCAATTTTAGTGCTTTCACATTGAGAATGACCTCCAATGCAGCCATCTCTTCTCCCAGACCATACACACCGTCCCAGCTTCCTTTGGACCAGTCCTGACCACAAGTCTTGCCATCAGATCCACCACTGCATGACTTTGCGGCTAGATTGGCATTTTCAGTGAGATGCTCTAGAACCTCATCTTGGTACTCGGGAACAAAGTTTATAAGATGACCCAAAAACCGGGCAAACGGCGCTCTAAAACTACGTTGGTCATTGTTGCATTGGTCATGGGGCTGGCAACTGGGTTCAATCATAGCCTTGGTGTCATCGTCGGTAAAGAAAATCTGGTTAGCCCGCTTCCAGGCCATATCGATACGTTTGGACCAGGTGTCCTTATCGTCCAAGAGATCGTGAAGATAGGACATGCCACTCAAAAATGCACCATAATTATACGACCATTCGGCAGTTGAGATTTCTTGGCAGTCTGTTTCAGTTCCGGCACCATCGTATATGTGGTATACAGTTTTCGGACTAGGTTCAGTGATAAACTTTACCTCAACCATCCAGTCGTAAATCTTGTAAGCCCAATCAACATAAGTTTGATTATTGGTATAGCGAGCCAAACGGGCCGCGAGGTTAAACATGCAGCCGGTTGAGACAGAGTTTTTATAATTGTAGCCCTTGTTCCAGTCGAAAATCTGCCAGCGCAGACCACCGCCGCATTTAGGATCCCAACGGGTAACCATCTGGTCAAATACATTCTGAGCAAGAGATACCCACGTCTTTCCGTCAGGAGGAGACTTGAAATTACGTTCAGCTGCATCTAGAGCAAACATTGCCCAGTAGCCTTGGTCGTCATTGCCTTCAACCATTGTTTGGTTTTCGGTAATGAAATCCCACTTTTCACCCGTTTGGGCTAGTAACGAGTCGTAAAGCATGTCGTCGTACTGATGGTCGTCGGTAATTAGTCCATAGTGATACAACCCACTAAACGCAGAAGCAGACTGCCACCAGTAATAAGGAGGGCTCATCACACCAACTGTGCCTCCATAGTGTTGGCCATCATAATAGTCTACAACCCCAGCAGCGATTTTCTTAGTTGCCTCACAGAAGCTTTCATCGTTATTCAAGTCCAAGTCGACAGCAAATGCGTACGAGAGCAGTAGTCCGAGGGCGAGCATGTATCGATGCGGATAGGACTCTAGTCTTATTTATATGCGAGCATTTGAGGTGCGTGCATAAAGCTTAGGTGTACGTGTATCTGAAAATAGCGGAGCTTATCGGAAGAGAATATTTATCTCGCAAAGCTCTCACATCAAGAAGAGATTATTTGATATTCAGATTGCTCTAATTGGGAAGACATATACACCGGAGCTGTACTTGTACGCAGCTAATTTTAGTACTTGCATATATATGCATAATTACGCATGCTGGGACGGCAATTCATAGTAACCTGCAAAGAGGGGCCAGGTACATTGAAGAGTATTTACACCAGCTGGTTGTATGTTGATCCCGTAAAGTTTAAAAATACAATATTAATAGTATGTATAGCCGCATCTCTGGATATCTTGCTCATTCTACTTCTCCGTATGATGGTGAAAAAACCATAGAGTTTGAATATGTACATTGTACAGACACCTAAAGATAAACCACCTCAATAACGCTGATTCATCAATACCCTCAAGGCCCTCGGTGGCTTGCTTGAAACCGCCGTTTTGATGTCTCGTCCGGATCGGTCTAAATTGTTTGGCCACTATATAATATTAAGCTCCAGGGCTTAGTACCATTTGAGACACTTAATATTTAGCGTTGATCTAAAAATATTTACAGTTTTAGCCATAGGCTAGTCAATAGCTTGAACAAACTGGCAGGTCAAAAACCAATTAATTAATTAGTGTGGGGTGTGCATCTCTTTGCATTGCAGAACGCAACTGGGGACGCATTCAATGTAGCAGCGTGCTATTAAAGGTGGGGGGCAGTGAAAACTGCTCTTAAATGTTCCTTTCATATATTTGAGACTAAAACTTAAATAATGCTGGAGAATCGTGCTTCAGCAACATCCTGCAATGATGCGGAGGGTCCGCTAAATGCAAGATGCACAATCCTAGAGGGTGAAATGTACGGTAGGGGGTGAGAACCACATTTAGGAAAACACAAGATAAATATCTCACCCCCTTGCTTTGGTTTTTCATTTATTTTTTTGGTTGCCAAACGCTAAATCCAATTGATCACAGTACTACCTATATATCCTCGGCCTACGAGTACAGTTGAGTTCATAGATCTTCTCAAAGATTGGATTTCGGTAAAGCTCTTCGGCAACCCATTTTAAGTTAAGGACCTACTGAGCTGACGTTTGTCTCGGTTGACGCAGTAAAGGGGTAACCTCGAAGGAACTCTAAGCTAGACTGCAGTGTCCTACAAACTTTGGATTGGGCATTCTTGTGCCGTGGTAATATAAAACAGTATATTAGCCTTTACATTACTATTATCGGCTATATGTCGGCAAGTTTTGTCATGACGACCTCGCTTGTAGTCAATTAAGGTTAAGGATGTTTTTTGACTCTGATAGATGTGCCTATATCTGTGGGTTTTGCGTATAATCTAATTTTGGAATTCATAGCTAGGTGCGGACACGTCTGGGGTCTATAAAGTGTGAAATCTTCCAGTGTGGTTTATTGGAGACAATTCAAGCCAGTGGGATAGTTTAAATAGCGCTATGTTGTAAAGAATAATTCACTATAGTATTGTAGACTATGAATATCAAATACCTTGCCGCCAGAGGGTCCCGTTAATGAGCTGTGGGCGAGCCACGAAGATGATAACAGGAACAATCAGCTGAAACTTAGCTTTAAGACGTAGCCCGAAATCTAACTTGTATGCCCCGGCCTGAAAATGCGTTTAGCGAACCACCGCGTCGCCATTATCAGCCACTATCAGCCCACCTATTTGATCTCCCTAACCCTCGCTCTCTTTTCTTGAGCCTCACCTGAGTATCGTATTCACGCTTACTCACAACACGCGATGGACATTCTTTCAACAGAAAATCGCGTCGTGCGAGCCATTTTTAGCGGTGCCGCGCTCTTTGCGGGCGTTATTCTGCTGAATATCCTCTGCCAGTTTGCTTATCGCGTCATGTACCCTCACCGTCCTCCTCTTGTCTTCTATATTTTCCCCTGGATCGGTAGTGCTGTTGTTTATGGCATGGACCCGTACGGATTTTTCGAGCGCTGCCGCCTCAAATACGGTGACCAGTTTGCCTTTGTTATGTGCGGAAAAGTAATGACCGTTTATCTCGGTCCTGGTGGCCACGACTTTGTCTTCAACTCCAAGCTGGCCGATGTAAGTGCTGAAGAAGCCTACAAACACCTGACTACTCCTGTGTTTGGTGAAGGCGTTGTGTATGATTGTCCCAACTCCAGACTTATGGAACAAAAGAAGTTCGCCAAGAGCGCTTTAACTCGCGATGCTTTCAAGTCGTATGTTCCCAAGATCACCAACGAAGTCCGCGAGATGATCCACAAGAGCAAATTGTTGAGTGGCCAAAGCGGCTCCGTCAAGCTCCTTGAGATGACTCCTGAACTGACCATCTACACTGCTTCTCGCTGCCTTCTCGGCGATGAGGTTCGCTCCAAGTTCTCTGCTCGTACAGCCAAACTTTACTCTGATCTCGACAAGGGCTTCAAGCCTATTAATTTTGTTTTTCCCAATTTGCCCTTGCCTCATTACTGGGCCCGTGACCGTGCTCAGCGTGAGATTGCCCAGCAGTACATGGATGTCATTACCCGCAGACGCCAAGATGAGAAGGGTGAAGTTCACAGCCGCGACTTGATTGACGGTATCATGCACAACTGTACCTACAAGGATGGTGTTAAAATGACTGACAAGCAGATTGCCCACCTGTTGATTGGTGTCTTGATGGGCGGCCAGCATACCTCTGCTTCTACTTCTGCTTGGGCAATGCTCCACTTGGGTCAAAAGCCTGAGTATCAGCAGAAACTTTACGATGAGCAGGTTAAGGTTGTTGGCCTCGATGCTCATGGCAATCTCAACGATCTCACTTACGAGGATTTGCAGGAAATGCCTCTGCTCAATGCCGTCATCAAGGAGACTCTGCGTCTTCACTCTCCTTTGCACTCAATTTTCCGTAAAGTTATGCGCCCCCTTCCTATCCCTGACACCAAATACGTGGTTCCCAAGGGTCACTACGTTATGGTTTCCCCTGGCTACACTATGACTTCTTCTCGCTACTTCAAGGACGCAGAAGAGTGGATTCCTGAGCGTTGGCTGAATGTTGAGGATGTTCCTCAAGAAATGGTTGATTATGGATTCGGTGAGGTTAGCAAGGGTGCACACTCCCCGTACCTGCCTTTTGGTGCAGGACGTCACCGTTGTATCGGTGAGCAGTTTGCCAGTCTCCAGCTTGGCACCATTTTGACCAACATGGTTCGTGAGCTCAAGTGGACCTTGCCTGAGGGCGAGTCTTTGCCTCCAGTGGACTATGAGAGCATGGTTACTCTCCCTGATAGCCGTGCCAGTGTAGTTTACGTCAAGCGCTCCAATTAATTAATGTAATAATAGTCATTGAAAGTACATAATACCAAATCAAGCGATCAACTACTGCTATAGTGTGATCTGGGCAGCCTAAAACTTTAAAAAAAAGGCTAATGTTGTAGACGCGTAAATATAGACTGGACAAGCAAAAAGAAATCTCTCGAGGGAGAGTTGAACTCCCGACCTCAGGATAATTGTATACATTACAGTCCCGCGCTCTAAACCAACTGAGCTATCGAGAGGTTAAATGTGCCCCGGGCGAGGGTCGAACTCGCGATCTTCGGATTATGAGACCAACGCTCTAACCAACTGAGCCACCAAGGCAACGCGAAAGTTAATCGGACTGAACATATTTCCAACACACCCAGATAATTCAAAAACCGGCTTACTAAGCAAGATGAAATTCTAGTTTTCGAGAACTCCAGTTAGGATGGGATAACGGTATCGAGATTCACTGTAATGGCATGCCACTCTGCTATAAAGGCTCAAAATCACATAGATATGCCAGGCCACAAGACACTAAAGATTGCGTGCCTGCCGCCATCTTACCTCTCCCACGGTAACCAAATAATAAGCCTTCAGAAATACAACACTGTATGTGCAATAACTGAGCAGGCTGAACTAATTATGACGTAAATAAAGTGTGTGCTAACGGTATTTCACAAACCGCTTGGGAGGTTCTCACTCAGTATGCTTGATGAAGAGCCCGATTCAGCTTAACGTAGCGAGTAGTCTGAGATATTCAACTGGTTGAATTACAGCAGGAATTACTACCATATGCTACCTATCTTTGCAAACTTTATTTAGTGAACTTCAGGTCTGATAATGTAGATAAGCCCCATAAAGTATCTGCAGTTGATACATAATCTTCCAAGATACGACTATACTCCTAACAAGTGAGTTCCCGATGTGTTCTGCCAATTGACCAGCAAGTGTTGTCAGACGGACCCACCAGCCATCCTAGAATCCTATTAGTTTCTATGGCTTTCCAGTAACCTAGACAATACCAACTAAACTATACACTATAGCTAATTTCGGTGAGAATATGTGGTTCCTTGGAACCTTCTGCCACCTTCCTTTGCGGCACTTGTAGCTCTGTACCACCTCACAAATCCTTACATGATCAACCTCGTCGTGAAGCACGCTGGCAAAAAATACGATGTCACGCTGGACGATGGCAGCTCAGGGCTTGATTTCAAAAACAAAATGAAGGAATTAACCGGGGTTCCTAATGATCGGCAAAAAATCCTTGCCAAAGGAGGCCAGATTAAGGATGATGTGTTGATCTCATCATTAGGACTCGCGGATGGTGCTACGCTTATGATGCTGGGAACCGCCGGTGCTCTTCCGATAAATGCACCAAAAGTCGACCTCAATGTTCCGCAAGAGGAAAAACCGGACCCAATCCCCAATGGTCTTACCAACATTGGCAATACCTGTTATGCCGCCTCGGCAGTCCAGGCATTCCGGGCCATCCCTGATGTTTCCAACGCGTTGCGCGAGTATTCCGGCGACGATAAAGTCCTGAAAAACTTCGGCTCGCTGCTAAAGCAACTGGATAACCAGAAGCTGGCGCCCATCATCTTCATGATGCACTTGCGGGAGGCATTTCCGCAGTTTGATGAACGCGATCCAGAAACTGGAATGCACAAGCAGCAAGACGCTGAGGAACTGTGGACTCAGTTCATCGAGCTTTTCCGTAAAGCGGATATCAAGACGACTTCCGACAAGTTGCCACTAGAGCGTTATTTTGAAGGTATGTTTGAAACTAAGCTCACAAACACTGAAAACGACAGTGAACCTCCTACAGAGCGTGCTGAATCTTGGAATAAACTGGGTTGTCATATCAAGATTACCACTAATTTCATGCGTGATGGTTTGCTCGAAGGGCTCAGTGAGGATATCGAGAAAAACAGCGAGTCGCTTGGCCGTAACTGTCACTATAAGCTCACAAAGCAAATCTCTCGGTTGCCCAAATACCTCACAATTCAAATGGTTCGGTTTTATTGGCGTAGAGATACGGGAGTGAAGTCCAAAATCCTCCGCAAGGTTGCTTTCCCATTTGTCCTTGATGTGTGCGATATGTGCACACCAGAGTTGCGTGACAAGTTGTTGCCTGCTCGTGACGCGTTTAGAGAGATGGAGGGCGAGTTTGAGGATGCCCGTCGCATCGCTCGTCGTCAACGGTTTTCCAAACTGAGCGTGAAGGAAGACAAGATTGAGGATACGCTACCGCTTGAGAAGCAACGGGAATTGGCTCAAATGGTCAAGTCCAAAGTAGACCCTGAGTTGGCCAATGACCCCAGCACCAACCCCTATGGAATCTACGAGCTAACTGCTCTCATTACGCATCGTGGCCAAAGCGCTGATTCGGGCCATTACGTCTCATTTGTTAAAAATCCCAAAGAAGCCAATTCTTGGTGGTGCTTTAATGACGAAAAAGTGACCCAAGTGGATGACGCCCGGATCGAACAGCTTGCAGGTGGTGGAGAGAGTGATAGCGCACTCATTTTGGTCTACTCTACTCCGTCTTTGGATAATATGGGGTCCAAGAAGTAATTGCTATGATTTAGCATACATACATACATATCTATTTAGTGCCACTGTTCTCCACAATCTTCTGGAACGCGATGAACTGTTCATAGCACAAGAATGGTTTATCTTTGTTTTCTTTCAAGCAGTCAACAAGCTCCTGGCGAGCCTTGAGAGCAGCCTTGTCGAGAACACCCTTGGCGGGGCGTGCGTCGAGTTGGCTCTGCAATTTGTGTACTTTCTCGAAAAGATCCTTGGCACTGAAGTCTTTATCGTTGAGTTTTTCCTTGGAGAGCTTTGCGTATGCCTCGTCAATGTGCTGCGAGGCGACCTTCTCGGCGTTCTTGAGAGCCTTTGCTACTTGCTGCTGAACTTCCGCCTGTTTTTTCTGGTCAAGCGCAAAGTCTGTATCGGGGAGATCAGAGACGGCGTTCTTGAGGTTATCAGTGACATGAGTAGGGACTTTAGGCTCAAACGAGCTCTGGCTTTGCTTTGACGGGGTATTGCCCATTGGTCAGCTGCCGATGTGGACCGAAAGCTATAAACGGGGACCCATTGGTGCAAAGATATTCCATTATATTTGAATATTTTTTCCTCGTTGAAGTTCTAACTAGTTAATTGCTAATTCGCTTTGAATTATATACTTTGTTGACTACAGCATCATAAATGAAATCATCACGCAGCTCGAGTGAGGGGGTACCGCACCCTTATTAACTAATCATCTCACACAGCATCATAGATAGCAACAGGGGCTCTAGAAAATTTATAGAAGGCACTAGTAAAGACGCTATATTGCGGGCGCTTTATTGCCAACTAAATCGAATATTTTCTGTACTAGATATAAAGCAAAGAGCTAGCAAAGCTACCTAACGATCCTGGGCCCATTCGTGCTCACGGCGGATCTGGGCCTCCTCCTCAGGAGTGAAGTCATTCTGAATATTGAAGGTCTTGCGGATCTCCTCAGGGCTCTTGTTCTTAATCATACCGGCAACAATACGGCACGAAACCTCAAGAAGAGGAGTAATCTCCATGTAGTTGGCGGCAAGAATGATTTCAAAAAGGAGTTCCTGATCCACCTGGAGGAACTTGCAGTCCCACTGCGAGATCTCGCTGGCGCGCGCCTTCTGGATACCCTCCTCAGTAGAAGCAAAGGGGGGATCGTCTTTGTGGTGCTCGCAGAATTCAAGAACCTTGGTCAAGACATTGGACTGCACGTTCTCCAAAAAGATCTCGTCGTCGGGGATACCCAAGTCCTCAATCATGTTTTTAATGAGAGTGCTCTTTTCAGCAACCTTCTGGTCGATCTCAAAAGTCACGCCGTCGGCGCTCTTCAGCTTTACCATTGCAGTGTTGGAAGTACTCATTGTCAGGTTGGCAGGATTATCGCCACTGACTAACCCACGCCTTTATGCCTGCGGGTCTCGGATTTCGAAAATAAGCCCTTGGGTTGCATCCAATTAAATCAAAGGAAGCACTTGAAAAACTATGATAGGTGCTATTTAACAGTTAAATATGTATAATTTTTAGTTTCTAGGCAGGTACGCACAAACGGTCTCACAGACCCACCCACCGTGCAACATTCTCAAAGTTTATGTGAGACCATACGACCGCCCAAATTGTGCAAGCATTTGTTACGAATGTCTCGCTTCATAAACACATTATAATATACTAAAGTTAAATACTATTGACTGTAACATCCAAATAATTGTTGTTTGTAGTGTCTTTTTAGTTGCTATCGACGTATTTCTGCGCCTTTGCTTTCACATAGTCCACACCGGCTGTATCGCCATGCTCAACCTCATATGACAGCCATTTCTTGAAGAAAAATTTGGCTTGTTTGGTGGTCAGCTTCAAGTCCAAAATACGCTCAAACAGTCTAGTGATAGCAGCACGGTTCTCGGGGAACTTGAGTTCTTGGTCACTGTACACGCTCCAGATATCAATCTTGCGAGGATATGCACTCACCAAGCCTTCCATCAAAGTTCTACCACGCTCAGCATCACCCTGGGCATACTCAAGTTTGGCAAATTGCAGAGTAATATCCTTGTGGGCACGGGTAGGAATGACCCGAATCGCACGTTCAAGCAGTTTACGAGCCTCCTCAGGGGCGCCTGCATCAAACAAAAATTTGCCGTACATAGTCCATACTTCCAGATCGTCGGCACCAAACTTCTTGCAGGCAGTGTTCCATACTTTCTTGGCGGCATCCATCTTATCCGTAGAGCTGTAAATACCGGCCATCTTCTTGTGCATAGTAAGAGGATCCATAAATGTACAGGCCTCCTTAAAAGTTTCCTGCGTGGTCTCCTCTGTACCAAAAGAATTCTCCAAGTTCAGCAACGCGATCCAAATATTCTGCTTCTCGTCCTCCTCGCGAATAGGAATTGACTTGAGAGCACGACGAGCAATCTGGCGAGCAGCTTCAATTTCACTCAATTGGATCTGGAATGCCATGTAATTCATCCAGATTACAGAGCTGCCAGGGTTGGATACAAGTAACCGCTCGAAGTCCTGAGCACTCTGAGGAGCGCGAGAGTTGAGAGTGGCAGTCTTATCCTCTGTGAACTTCTCACCGCGCTTGCGTTTACGGGGTGCTTGATCTTCATCATCAGAGCTATCACTCTCATCGCTGTCCTTCTGCTCATCCAAAATATCAGCGTTCCAGTCAAAACCAGCACTAACGCCGTTACCGACATCCATTTCAGCGTCGCTATCATCTTCACTGCTATTTTCCTCATCGTCGCTAGGGAGTGCAATCTCGTTGTAATCTTCCACCTCCATCTCGACATCGTCGTTAGAATCAGACTCAGAGGCATCTTCCGAATCCTCGGAATCTTCGACATCTTCATCATCAAAATAGGAGGCCTTCATGCCGAGTGAAATCTTGCGCTTCTCGAGGTCAACATCAAGTACTTTTACTTTTACTGGGTCTCCCTTGTTAAAAACCTTGGTCAAATCAGAAATCTCCTTATCTGCTACTTCAGACTTGTGGCAGAGACCAGATAGGGGTAGCCCATCAAGACCGACAAAAATACCATAATCCTGGACATTACGAACGGTACCAGTTAAAACGGAGCCAACTTGGAGATCTTCGAGTCCCTCTTGGCCCTTGGATTTGCCAGAGATGGCACTTTGTTTAAGAGTCAATTCAACGCGGCCACCGCAAGAAATGATCTTAGCTTCAACAACCTGGCCAACCTTGAAGTTCTTCTTCCAGTTCTTGAGATAGTCATCGCTCAACTGAGAAATTTGAATACGGCCAGTGACGTTCCGGGCCAGCTGCACAAATACACCGCTATCGGCAACATTCTTGATATAACCACGAACAATATCACCAGACTTAAAAGAATCAGTAGACTTAGTGGCAGCATCCTTAGATACTAGAGAGACCCAGGTCTTTTCATTAGCCTCATCGATTTCTACTACTCTGCCGCAAACGATATCACGCACCTTAAAGTGCTTCTCCAACGGCTCATAAGTATCAAGAGCATCTGTTGCAGCGACAACGCCAGATTTGTTGTGTGGCAGCTTCACATAGAGCTGGGTGGGCATCACCTTGGTAACTACTGCAAGCACCTCTTTGTTAGCATCAACAGAAGCTGAGACACCCAGTGGAGAAGAGCTGTAGACAGTAGTCTCAATAACGCGACCAATAGGATAATTCTCATCGATATTCTCGAGCTCCTTGGCATCAGTACTAAGATCGCAGAGGGCTAGACGAGTAGTAACAGTGGGGGTCAAGCTAACGTAGACTTGGTCTTTGTTGGCGTTGAAGTTATTGATAAATGCAAGAGCCTTGTCGCCCTCCTTGAGAGTGTGCTCCTTCTTGAGTGCTGATAACTCAAGGACAATATGAGAGCCAGTGCGATGGCTGATGGGCAAGAATTTGTGATTGCGAGCATCATGGTAACCAATGACAGTACACTTGATTTTATCACCTTTGCTGAATTGAGCAAGAGGGTGCTTGGCATCTTCAACCTCCTCGAGGCTGTCAAATATTTGGGTCATTTCGATACGACCTTGAGACTCGCCAACTGTAACATTGAGCTGCATAGGCTTTACAGCAGTAACAACAGCAGTAACTTTCTCGCCAACTTTAGGAACTTGAGCAGCTTCACTGTTACCTGCGGTAGAATGCTTATGGGGACTCTCTGGTGAGACCAAAAATCTATTCTTGGAAGCGTCAACGGCACTCACATAAACAGACACAGTCTCGCCCTTTGTGTACTTATGATCGCCAATGATAGCCTCAGGTAACAAACCAACCAGCTTATTAGCGAATGCAATAAAAGCACCATGCTCATTAGCATCGCGAACATAGCCGTGGACATGATCTCCCTTGGAGAGGTTTTGAAGATTAGTGCAAGGAGGGTTTTCCATCAGAATGGGTTTTGTGGTGGCCAAAATAGTAGGGTAGCCATTTTGCAAAACGAGCACCTCGATTGAAGCACCAATCTTGATGGCCTTTTTGGCAGCCTTGGTTTCAGATGGCTTATCAGCCAAAAGTTCAAAGGGAAGTACACCACCATGGCCATTGATTTGGATAGCGTAAGAATCCTTGAGTTTCTCAGTAACGACGGCCTGAACTTTGTCCAGCACATCTGGCTGAGGACCCTCTGCGATGGCGCTAGAAGCTCTGCATGTTAGGATAAGTCTTTCTTCACTAGGGTTTGCATTGAGAACAGAAACAGCAACACTTTGACCAAGCTTGAAATGAGACTTGGGGTCGCTAATAGTAGACTCTGACATTTCCCTGGCCGGTAAAAACCCTTTGATATCGTTGAAAAACTCGACTACTGCACCACGATCTTTGAGGGCTACAATAGTACCAATAGATTTATCGCCTGTCTTGGGGAACTGTGAAATGATATCGGCATCACTGTTGACAATGCTTTTCTTGAGAGTCAGCTTGAACTTGCCCTCCTGCGGATTGGTGGCAACAACACGAGCAGTTACCTTTTGGCCAGCCTTGAATTTCTTTTCGGGATTCTTCAAGGCAACGTCACTCAAGTACAGCTCAGGGCAAATACCCTTGAGGTTCTCGCCAAATTTAATAATTACACCGCCCTTGGGCAACAAACGGTCAACAACACCTTCCATAACCTCGCCAGTCTGGATCTCGTCTACTTTGAGATGCTTTTGTGCCAGTACTGATGGCTGCATAGTCAAGTAGTACATATCGTCAACATAAGAATAACTCAATACACGAGCCTTGTGAATAGTACCAACCTTGTAATTGGGGTATTTGTTAAGATCTTCAATGCGAGTATCAGCAACATTAGAGACATGAACAAATGCAGAGCGTGAAACGCCGATGTTCAAATAAAGGCCAGTTTCGGTGACTTTTGTTACTTTACAGTCCTCAAGGATCTGTCCAGGGACAAATGCTTTAGCGTCTTCTGGAACAACAAGTTCACGAGTACACTTGAGGCAGCTCAAGGCCAATACACGGTTGGTCTCTGTAGGCGAATCAGCCGGGTGGCTGAAAAGAATGCGTGCTTCCTCAGTTGCACCCTCAACGACGTCTTGAGCATATACATCTGCCAAGCTAATATTGATGTGGCCAAACACAGAGCACATGTATCCACCAGGGAGGGTAGATGAAATTTGAGCATCTACTAAGACACCGGGAACCAGCGAACTTTGCTCGTGAACAGTGGAGAGAGGCTTTGAATCCAATTGAGTGACAGTAAAGACGCCATTTTTCTCCGATTTGATTGTTGTGAGGATAATCTTGCCTGCCTCGATATTTGGAGAAGAAGCATACTTTTTGGGTAAAAACGCCTGCTTGCCGCCTAGATCCAAAATGAAACCCTTGTCTTCAGAAGATTTAACGAGTGCCTGCACTGACATTCCTGGAAGATAATCATCTTGAGCAATTGACTGATTCACGAGCGCTGGCTCAACCACCAGCTGGAGACGTTTGTGAGGGGCACCCTCAACACCAGCAACAATGCACCGGAGCCATTCGCCAACCTTGTACAATGAGGGATCAACACCATGCAAGAACCCAATTACATTGTTGGGCAAAGAAACGGCGATGTGGCCCTTATGGATCTTCTCGATCTGGCCTAGTGCCAAAGTGCCAATTTTGAGTTTCGAAAGAATGAAAAGTTCGACACGAGGCTTATCACTACGAGGAGCAGCAACAGGAAGTTTAGGTGCTTTTGTCTTTTGCTTGCGTTTCTTTTGCGACCGTTCATCAAAAACGTCTCTAGTAGCCTGGGTGGTGGCTTGACGAATCTCAAGGGGAGTAACACCAGATCCGCCACCACGAGGGAAGGGAGTATCTACGTTGATGGAATCGTCCAACTTGAGAACAGAAGGAGGGCCTTCTGGTTGTTCGGTAGCCGATACTTGGTCTTCTCTTTTGCGTTTGACCATAATATCTATGAAAAGTTTCGTTACCTAATTTTTTTTTTGAGCGAGCACGGATGAGTAATCTCACTCCACACCGGCAGGCATCATGGGCGTTATTGATACCGGCATTGAAGTTCTGGTGGCATTCGCGTCATGGTGGAAACTAATTCTGGTAATCCTAATATGTATCGTGATTTTTATCTTTATGCGTCGTACCCGGTTTAGTTATTTCAAGCTCGATAGGGCTCTAGGACTCGAGTCGGACTCCTTCTCCTTGAGTGATAATATAGACGGCGACGATGACCGTGCTGGCCTTGAAATTCTAGCAAAAGCACGGATTCGCTGGCTAATGTTCCGTCACAGGGTATCCTTCGATGAAGCTCGCGCCATGGATGTCCAAAACTCGTTTGCCCTAAACGATGTCAACCCCGACGGAACTCCGCGCGATCCTAAAGCATTTTTCTTTGTTTGATCTGTTGTATTTATTAGTTTTTCCTTTATCTGTTTATTATAGTCCATTCACCTAGACTTCGTAATAGCTTTGAGACTTTAGCTCTAGATGCCCGGAGCCCTGAGCAGAGATCATCAAACCGCATCGGCGTGTCCAAACAATTGTTGATAATTTTGATAGCTCTTTCATCATGTAAGAGATGTGCTGCCTCTAGTGCGCGCTTAATTTCCTCGGTATCTGGCCGCTGGGCGGCTTGATGGTCAAACATTGGAAACGCGTGAACTCTCATAATGAGTCTTTTTGCCACTCCAAATATCACAAACCGGCGCACATCAACATCTTTTAACAAATCTTTGTGGCTTTGGTACCATGTATAAACGCTTTGGCCAGTATCAAACGACTGATACAGATCGAACACTTGTTTGACGGTTAGTTTAGCCATTGATACCTCAACGCTAGAGGTATAGGATATAGGCGTGCCGCTCATATGTGTGCTACTGCTCACTGAACTACCATGAGTTGTAGTATGGCTAGAGGGGTTGTGGACAAATGCTAGGAGCTCTTGAAACATAAACTGATCAGTAGCGATGCGAGCCAGGTCTGGTGTGGGAGCATAGATGTTTGAGAATTGGAATATTCCGATAATTATCACGCAGTCATAATGAATCAGATGGCTGATAACTTGTTTAGTCCAACCATAATCTGCTTGAGCGAGATCGGCAATTCGCCGTACCGAATTGATCCCATTCAGATATGGAATGATTCTTTCCATTGTTGGGTCCCAGTGCTCATCCATCAGGCTGTTAAGTCGAACAGTGGGTATAGGCACATGGTAACGCCGTACCACGGGTGGGCTCTCTGAAATGGGGAACAATTTGATGTTTACTTTGTTGTCGTCACCAATTGGAATTTGGCACTCGCTGAAACTGTTGAGATCCTGGTAAAGTTGCTCAAGCATCGTATCGATATCGTGAATATTATCCGGGGTACTAAAAAAATGGCTTTGAATCTCCATGACTCGTGACATACGGGCAAAGCGGATAATAGCGCTCTCATGGCACTCTGAATTACCGTCTAACGGGTAGATACAGGCGAAATTATAAGTAAAAGAGTTGCGCTCATACTGATCTCCCTGAATGTTGACTGGATACCCCTTGATGACAACATTTCCATACTTTACGCTAATAAGTTTATTGCATAGTGCTGGTTTTGGAATCAAGTAGTTTTTGACTTGGTCAAACTCAATCAATTGCTCGACTTCTGATGTAGGGGTAGGTATCACGCATCCATCCGGTACTTGGCACATGACTTTGGATCCTTGTGTGGGGTGGAACACGCAAAAAAAGGTGCCCAACATAGGACAGAAACCAGTGTTCATTGCACCTGCTGGTATATTCTAGCTATTGTGGAAGATGGTCCCTCGATAAACCTATCGCCACATTGTCGCCACTTAATTTTTCCATGCAACGTCTTCCTGAAGGAGCTGGAGTCAACAAAATCAAAAGCAAACGCCGAGATCTGACACGTCTTTTGAACAAGCCTGGTCTATCTGCTGAAAAGAAACGAGAGGTGGAGCGTGCACTTCAGGTACTCGCCGACGATCTTGAGCGAGCCATGGCTAAAAACAAGGCCAAGAAAAACGCCCAGAAATACCACATGGTAAAATTCTTTGAGCGCACAAAGGCTTTACGAGCAATCAAGAAAAATCCTGGCCCTCGTGAGCTTGCCGATTATCATTATATCCTTGAGTTTCCCAATGAGAAAAAATACGTAGCATTGTTTGCAAAGGATTCGACTGCTCGCGAGTCTCAATTGTACAAAGGCATAATGGAAAAGGCTAAAAAGGGTGAGCTCGAGGTTCCTCAACAACAAAAGCGCAAGAGAGAGGACAAGGAGACGGGTAAGTCCAAAGCTGCCAAGTCCAAAGCCGACAGTGGATCCAGTTCAAAGTCCAAGTCTGCAAAGACTGAGACTGAGCCTAGTTCGGAATCTGAAGCAGAGTCCAATTCAGGGTCCTCAGCCTCTGATTCTGAATCTGGGTTGGAGTCTGCAGGCTCTGGATCCGACTCTGAGGCCGACTCTGACTCTGCAACCTCCAGCTCCTGATTTTGACATCTTTACATTTAACCTAATTATATAGCATTAATCACTATCATCATCAACCATTTTTCTACGCCGTGAAGGCGCTTCTTCTTCTTCATTCTTTCGTTTAATTGCCTGTAGACGGCTCCCCCTATCACCGTCACTATCTTCATCGACATCACTGAGCTCTGCCTCCTCTTCCTCTTCCTCCTCTTCTTCTTCTTCTTCTTCCTCGGAGTCAGAGTCTGCGCGTGACCCCATATAACTTCTCGAAACGGGCATATCCTGCTCTCTCTTGGCTTCGAGTTTTCTACGGGCTTTGTCCTTGGCACTTTCAGCCGCAATAGTATTGCGCTGTAGCTTTGTAGGGTCATCTGTTGTAGCATGAGCACTAACATGAACCTGTTGGCCCGTGACACGGGCGGCCATTTGACGTGCTAGGCGTCTGTGCGTTTCTGAAGCGGTGGAAGTAGGAATCAAAGTAATCTGCTCGTCAACAATGTGCAGCGTATCCAGTACTTCACCATTCTGAGCGGCAATGAAAATTGGTTCAGCAGGCGGTTGAGCTCTCATTTCAAATTGTTCGTCTCCCACTTGGAGGGTACGGCTACCATCCTCCCACTCTACGATTCGTGCGTTGCTCAGTTTGTCCATATCTCCTTGTTCATTACGACCATACCTCCAGCGAATTGTATTGGGGTTTACTGGAAGGTCAAACTGATCAGCGTTGCCAGCCTCGAACGGCTTGGGGTCGATATCAAGGAAAGCGGGTATACGACCAAAGAGTACCTGTTCTGAGCTATGTGACGCGGGATACCGACTCAACTGTACGTCTTTACTGCGTTTCGGCTTCGGAGGCTCAGGACTCGAGTGAGCTTCCGGGGTTCCCAGTCCTAAATCTGCTTCTGAGTCGCTCATTGAGGAGTACAGGTTGGTCATCGCGTCTCGATCCGCCACCCTACGCCACTCGAGAACTAGCCCTCGTGAGATAAACGAGGTAGCGATGTAACGACTCAAAAGTCAGAGTCGATGTCAAAGAATTTCAAACTTATCTATGTAGGCATTTATTAACAGATATCATACTGACAGTTGACTTGGTTCAGCTAATTTACCGGATAGACCCCATAGCCCCCGTATACTCTTGGATACTCTTTGCCACAACACGCCTCTCTGATATTCCCAGCTCAAGCTCTATTACCTTATCCAATGAGAAGAAGTGCAATCCTGCGGTACTCGAAATACTCAAAATTCAAACTCGAGCAGCACTTTGAGCAAGTAGACAAGAGTGTGAGAAGTGCAGAGAAACTCGCCTGGCAAGAGGAGGCCAATATGCACAAACAGAACCTCGGACCTGCCCAGACCACACTCGAGAAGATCGCTGCTACCCCTGAGCTTGCTGATGTTGTTCTTGAGCTCTCTACAAAACTCGGCAAGGAAGTTGTGATGGTCCGTCCCACTAGCGGCAACCCTACTGGTCTCACCGAGCTCCAACAGTACGAGAAACCTCGCCCTACTCTTTTGAAGATCTATGACCACACCCTCGCCCTTCTCGAGGACAAGTACCCCAAGGACTCTGTTTATCGTACTGCCGTAGAGAATCTCACCAAGGCTCGTCGTGCCATTGTTGCCGAGAACGATGACATCAATGAAATCGAGCAGAAAGTTGGTTCCGGTCTCGTGGAGGAGATTTTGATCCAAGCAGCCGAGGAGTTTAGACTCGCAGAAGAACTCGCAGCTCTCAAACCCTGGGAAGAGCTCGAAGAGAAACCTGTCGAGGGCCAGTGGACTGCGCACGCTTTCAAAGACACCCCTGAGGGACCCCGTTAGTTAGTTTATCTAAAGGTAATTATGACTGTAACATAGACGGTTGGCTGCGAGAGTGCCAAACTGCCGGATAACTTCGGCAGGGCCCTTTTCTCAGCCCTCTAGCAGAGTCCGAACTGGTAGCTGCCATATATTACGCCGCAAGTTCAATTTTTGTACTCTTGCGACCTCTCACTAGGATTATAGCTGTTGCAATAACACACCCCACGAATACTGGGGCCACGGTATCCCATACAAACCCCAGGATCAAATATAATATCTCTGCAAATACAAAAGCTGTAATGACTACCTTACGTTCAGACTCGGCCACTGGAATACTAGTGAGCAACAGGGAGGTTCCAATCACAACTAAAGGCAACAGTAGAGGTAGCATAGCAAGCATTAACGCTATCGTGGTATTTAAGCAGTTGGTTTCATCATCCAATGGTGCATCGTGGGAGTTATAAGCAGATGCATAGCAATTCCGAAATATGCAATTGATGCTTCTTGATTGGTTTCTCACAGATTAGAATTTCTCAGCAATCAACGCGCGTGATCTTGGATTGTAGCCCTAGACTGTGATTATCGGTGTATGCATATGCAAATACCTTATTATATCCTGCTGCATTTTCGCATGTTAAAGTGAGCTGGCACATGGGGCCATAAAGACTGTAGCATTGAAAAGGGACGGGTGTCTCTCAGTCCTGTAAGTTATACGAAAATTTGCATTTGGCAAGTATTTGTTTTCTATTGAGTTATTTTCTATTGATTATGTAAGCAACCCCCACAATTCCACCTTGACAGGATCCAAAGTTGTTTACAGGAGTCCTTCGGGACATTGGTCAATTTGAAACAATACAGAGAAGATTAGCATGGCCCCTGCATAAGGATGACACGCTAGACAAAGAGATATTTCCCCGATTTTTTTAATGTTATTCCTCACCCACGACTACTCTAAGGCCATCAACTCTAGAGCAGTAGCGTGGTTCGAAACCTGACAAACCATGAGCCAAGACCAGGATGATGTGTTGGAGTTATTAGACTCCATTGATAAACCCAAAACTCAGAACAAGCGCAAGGATCGTAAAGCAAAAAAACGTCACAATGAGGATCTTATGGAGTTCCTAGACGAGATTGCCTCTGAGGGCACCCCGCAGCCCGAAACTGCTCAAACCAAGGAAAACGAGTCCATTGCCAAAGATTCCGAGCCCATAAAGCCAACAAAGCCCACTGCAGAGCCCACAAAACCTGAGCCTGACAATAAATCCGAACCAGTGGTTCCTCAGGAACATCTCCCTGACCCAATCTCTGCTGTGTCCTCATGGTGGTCCAAGGCGAGCCCAAGTATTTGGGAGCAAGCTAGCAAGGCTGCCTCTAAAGCCAGCGAGACCCTGAAGCAAAGTGAACAGCACATCCAACGGTTTGATCTCTCAAACATCCAAAAATCTCTTTCTACATTTGTGGAAGTTATCGTTCCTCCTATTTCCCGTCACGAGCAGCTCACAGTGCATGTTTTCCATGATATGAGTGGGTATCCAAGCGTTGATGATATTGTTCGTACTGTATTTGAGCGCGTAATGGACCAGGTTGAAGGAGGCGGTGATCTCAACATGGTGGTCCAAAAGGGTGCTGACCGGCACGCCGCAAACAAGGGTGCCCGTAACCTCCACCTGTTCGAGGGAACTCTTGAGAATGCAAACAAGCTGTGCTTGGCGTCTATTGAAGATTTCAGACGTGATCAAAAGGAAGCCAGCAAGGATGCCGCCAGTAAAGAAACGCGTGTGTCTGAAATATTTATCTCTCTCCAGGCAGTTCTTGTTGATGGCATTCCTCCTGAAAACCAATTCCAGTTTGCTTGCTGCATGTCCGACTTTACCAACAATGTTCACCTCAGTACATCTTCACAACCCATGCCAGCTGAATGGGCCGCATGGCTTGATTCGGATGATGAGCAGTTCAAAGATAGCATTGCTGATCCTCGTGAGTGGGTCTTGGAATGGGTCGAGGAAAGCATTGGCCTTGCCCTTGGTAGCCTTGCTCAGAAGTATGTCTTGCTCCGTATGGGCCTCAGTAAGCCCAAAGACAAAGAGTCGGAGTAATTGATATACCAGCTCCTTTGTGTAGCTATCTACTGACACTAGTCATTTATCTAAATATTAGCGTTCCAATATTTGCCTAACTAGTTCTTGGGCTTAACGTAACGGAGGTAAGGAGTCACCTCGTCGACAGAGCCAAACTTCTCTTTACCCTGTTCAGTGCTGAAACTCAATGGCAAAATCACATCCTTACCAGGAGTCCAGTTGACAGGAGTGGCGACCTGTTGGGCATCAGCAAGCTGAAGAGCATCCAAAACACGCAAGACCTCTGCAGTGTTGCGGCCAGTAGTCGCAGGGTACACAAAGAAAAGGCGTACTTTCTTAGAAGGGTCAATAATGTAGACATTGCGGATAGTCATTGCCTGGTTGCTGAGATTCTTAAATCCTTCCTCGTCGACCATATCATAGAGATAAGCGACATTGCGGTCGTGGTCGGCAATGATGGGAAAATCAAACTTCTTGCCGAGCTTGCTGCTAGTCTCAATGTCCTTGAGCCACTCCTCGTGGCTCTTGATATCATCGGCACTGAGACCAATGAGCTGAGCATTACGCTTTGAAAACTCGTCCTTTAGAGCACTAAAAGCACCAAGCTCAGTAGTGCAGACAGGAGTAAAGTCTGCCGGGTGGGAAAAGAGAATTGTCCACTTGTCACCGATGAAATCGTGGAAATCAATGTTGCCAGCAGTAGTCAAGGCCTTAAAGTTGGGGGCTACGCTGCCGATACGAATTCTTGGTTGAGAAGCAGCATCGAATGCGTAGGTACGCACAAAGACACGGGAATTGCGAGCAATGAAATTGCGAAACATTGGTAGTGACTCTTGTATTATGCGATGGCTTTAATAGGCGGGGGAAGACCTCTCCAGTGGGGGTGTTATAGTACTCGCTTAAGCACTATGGTGCATATACAGATTGAAGCGTTATTTCCTGTTTGCTCATAGTCAGCTTGAGTGCGTTGATTTTTGTGAGTAGTTAGTGTGGTTCTGGCTGCGTAGATGGCGTGGACTTTTTCTATGCTAAATGTGCGAGCTCGGCACAATTACATATTGTTAACTCTAGTAAACAACGCTCGGTAAATAGTAACTGATCTTATTTATTTAATCACACAGGGGGGAAAAGGTCCAAAAATACTAATAAACTAAATCCGCGGGGACGGCACGCTTTCCCTGGAGACCTAGCCAAAAGGTCTTCGAGTCTGGATGTGGTGCAAAGCTACTATTTTCATAATCTAAATCTACCGATGAGTGCCGACCGTATTGATGTTTCTATGATGGGCTCGATATTACTACAGAGTCCAGTAAATCTACTTCTACTCAGAACATTTACACTGGCTCTACAGTAAGCCCAGTACTCAATTAATTTTAGCGGAACAGATACAGTTTGGAGTGTAGCCTGAAGTTTGAACTGAAGTTACATCGTTTGAATTGTTGTTTGTTATAGTTATCGCGTATTGCTAATTATCGTTCAGGCCCTAACATACATACACCCGCTAACTACCTTGTACAGTGCTCATAAAGTGCTTGAGCACCACATATAGGTAAAAATAAAACATTAATGTAATATGCTAATAATTTACGGCCCATTGTTGGTTACAGGATGAAACTTTTCGTCCTCTTCGCTAAATTCATCCAAGGCATCAAGCTCCTCGTCGATGATTTCGTCAACAGCAGCAGCCTTTTGGCGGGTAAACTCGACACCCATAAGATCAGCGACCTTATCACGGAGTTGACGGGTGGTCATATTTTCTAGACTGGCAGTATTGAGAACTTGCTTGATGGTTCTTCTAACACGAGCAATTGTAGGACCATCGAATGCGCCATGTGACGTGACAATAGTATTTGCCATGGTACCATGACCAGTGGTAAACTCAGTACGATCATCTCTGTAGCTTGCAGTGTCACCATAGCTGTGAGGAATGTATTCTTCTTGAACAGCTTGCAAAACACGTCCCTTGCGAGGATCGAAAATAATAGGTCTTTCGCTACCAGGAAGGCCCTCACGAGATGCATAGTCTCTCCAGGACTCCATGGGAACCCAACGAGGATCATAGACATCGTTGTCGTCTTGGAGGATGACTTTTTTACCTTGTGATTCATCAACAACAACACGAGTGTTACCCCATCCGAAATCATCCATGTACCAAAACGAGTAGATGGGAAGAATAAAAGAGTGGAATGGGTAGGCGGCAATGTAAATGATCATCCAGAAAATGTGTTGCCAACGGCGATGAATGATATAAACCAGTGCTTGCAAACCATAGACTGAAGCGATAAGAACAATCGAAATCAGCGGCAAAGGAGATGTCTTTGAAGCAATAACATAAATCAGGTATACCAAGTAGATGACAACAGAAGGCAGCATCAGCGTACCAACCAAATCCACAAACACAACACCTTTCATACTAAACAGGCAGAACCCACAAAGAGTTCTCAAACGCAAAAGTTCACAAAGGTTATGCACTGTGGAGTTAATCCAACGACGGCGCTGAGACATGAGCACGCTAAACTCGTCAGGAACACGGGTCAGACACTTTGCGTCGGGCACAAACTTGAGAGCCATTTTTTCGTGGTACTTGGACATCAACGTAGTGAGGTAACGATCCTCACCAAGGGAGAACAAGTTCTTTTTGTGAAGAGTATCGACATGACGGACTGAGTATTCACGAATGATTTCGTTGGAGATGATTAGCGGCTTAGCACGGTGATGAGTTTTGAGGCGGTAGAGTGTAAAACATCCGGGAAGACAGGTTACGCTACCAAACAAAGACTCGAATGCCTTGGTGAGATGATGTGAGATGAAGTATTCATAAACCTGGATCATAGTAGACAAACTTTGCTGCTCGTTTTGGATACCTGTTTCACCACAAACGGCAGCAATACGGTTATCTGCTGTGCAGGCAGCTACAAGTCGAGTCAGTGCTTCAGGGTGTACCTCAGTATCGGCATCAACTGTGAAAAGATACTCATAACGTTCGGGCTCAACGCCGATAATGTTGTTGAGTTGATGGAACATCTCAAGTTCTAACGGGCACATTGGAGCTTGATAATGAACAGCATTCAAGAAGTTCATGAGCATCAATTGAGAGTCACGCTTACCACGGTTTCCAGGACGTGAAGCTTCGGTGGGTGCACCACATTTGACAAGCACCATATAGGGTACGATATTACCCTCAAACTCATACAAACCAGAGTATACTTTGGCATAGTTGAGCTCTTTACTGCCCTCACTAATCGCGTGATAAGCCTTAGGTTCCGGATCAACACGATCATCTACTCCGAAAATATCCAATACGATTTGAGGTGTAGTACGATCGTTACCAGCACCAGTAACCAAACCATCACAAATAATCACCAGCAACTTACGCTGATTGTCATAGTCCATGCTTGTGAGTGAGTCAATTGCTAGGCGAAGATCGTCTTCACTTTCAGTGTAAACGGGGACCTGGCAAATGACGAACCGATCTTGTCTAGAGGGCATAGCTTTAGTACCAAACCTGAGCGAAGCCAAAAACTTAACGAGAGTAATACCCGTAAGAATACCAGCAATAGCCAACAAAATAACGTTAGCTGCCTGGCACTTGGCCGACTTACGGAAATCAACTTTTCCATAGTAGAAAACGTTGTCAAGACACTCAAGAGTATCACTTCGTACATCGGAACTCAACTTCTCCCACTGGTCTTTGATGTCCTGGCCCCGGAAATTCTGAAATATGTTGACCACTTTGTCGTCAAAAAAGTTGTATTTGGCGTATTGATCACTGCTCTTTTTCGGGTATCTGTCGATTGTCAACATATAGCGCGTAACATCATAGATTTTCTTGTCGAGAATAAATAGGTATGAATCATCCTCATCAGCCGTCTTTTGCACGTCTTTACGGGTTTCAACGATATCTCCCTTTTGCATTGTTTTCATTTTGGGGATAAAGGTCTGAGCGTACCAGTCGTTATCATGCAGAGCAGTGTCAGTAGATGCCACCAATTCTTCACCCGATGTGTGCATTGCAATGCTTGCATACTCGTCAATGGTTGTGTTGTAGACAAGAGTGAAATCCTGATCAGACACAAGGTTAGGACAGGCTTGCCAAAGTGGAGGCGGGAAATAATCAGTCAAATCAAGTCCAGCAAACGGCATCATGGTATCGGAATTAGTATCGATGCCATTATCAGAGTGTTGTGTTTTGTAGAAGTTTGTGAGATCGTACACTTTACCATTTACACCAACATAGAAATCATTGGATCCCTGATGAGTCTTGAGCTCTTTGTGATTCCAGACCTTGTCATAATCAGGACAAATAAGCCGACCAAGAATAATCATATAGAAAATCATACCAGCATTGAGTAAAAAGATCAAAAAGAAAATGACCAGTTTTTCACGCCATGCAATACGCATATCACTGCGCTTCATACCTCCAGGCCATTTTAGCAACGGCGAGGGGATCCACCAGGTCAAAAGCCATACAAATGTGACCCAAACCTTACGCTCTGTCGTTTGTCTAATGACTTCAACATGACGACCGTCTTTCTCGGTATCCTTATAGTCGTTGAGGAAAGCACGTTCATCAAATCCTTCATCGTCAGAGTAATACGGGCCGCCCATATCGGCCTCCACTTGGTGAACGTGGCCGTCTTCACCATAAATGCGGTCAAACTGCTGTACTGGAGGCTGTCCAGGCGGGGGCAGATCTCCTCCGCCGCGAGTCTGTTGCCCGTGAGGTGGCGGCATGCCATTATTACCAGCAGTGTGTGCAGTTTGAGGCTCATTCATATTGGAAGGGTAAACACTTGGCTGGTAAAAGTATGCGGAGTTTGCATCATAGACTGATGGGGCACCTGGACGCATATTGAACTGAGACTGTTGAGGGGTCATCATAGCACCTGGCCACACACTTCCTCCGCCAACTGAAGGTGCACCTCCAAGAGAGCGATGCGGCTGGAATGGTTGATCTGACATTTTATGGGGTAAAGATGGTGGTGCAAACCCTTCTGCAGCAGCCTTCTCGCGCTCGAGACTCTGCCACACGACTTCAGAAAGATAAATACGATGCTTGCCCAAAAATAGATCAGCTGGGCTGTAGCCTCTCTGATCAACCCAATTTGCAATCTGAAATCCTGCCTGACCCGACGGGAGAATCGAACGGTACTCCGCAATGAAATCACCGACTCCGAAATCAGTGGTAAAATCGATGGGACCACGTTTGGTAGCCCATTCATTGACAAAGTAGTCGCGTAACTGTTCACTGACAATGCTTGATGCCCATGCGTCGTTATTGACTTGCTCAGCACCTGCTGCACATGCCATTGAAAGGATATTCCAGATACGATTTGAGGGCAAAAGGGCACTGATGTCCAATGGCGTGTAATTGGTTCCCAATTTGCGTACTGCAGTACGTGGCCAGGTCACTTCACTGCTGCATACCGCAGTAAAGTCTGGAATCACCGTCAAGTTTCTTGGTTTGTGAGGCTGAAGCTTGTGGAGGGCCTTGTCGATGTTTCTGGGGGTTCGCGGCAGAGCAATACCGTTTGAGGCCATCTCTGCATTGATACCTTCTTGATCATTGAAGATAGGGTTGAGAACTTCGTATCTGTTTTCTAGAGCGGTTTCGACAATTGTAACCACTGAGGAAACTTCGTTTGCTCCCTGGGCGTCATGAGTTCCAAGGTAATGGTTAATATTTGCCACCACTGCTTCAATCAGAGCGATATATGCGGCAGAAATGAGTTCGCGAGGTGGATAACTAGCACAAAGACCTGGATCAAGGCCGATGAGTGAAGCACCCTCTGCTCTGGCTGCCTTATCACTTTGGCCGAGTAAAAGAATACCCGAAAGTGTAGCCATCATATCCCGCTGGAACTCACGGCTGAAAATATCGGCGCATGCCTGAACCCAGTCTTTGGCAAGGGCCCGATCATCTGCAAATACGACCCAGGAGGGCAAAGTATATGTATCACTTTTGTTGAGCAAATTATAGCGTGAAGGGTGCTTGAGACCGAGCAAATCTGCGCGATCAAGCTCTGCAAACAAGAGATGATAAAAAACATCAAACGAGCGGCAACCTTGCTCATGCGATAAATCCAAAAGGGGCTCGAGCGTGGTAAGCGGCTGCTCAGGCATAACTACGCGAGCGCTAATGACTGAACCATCACTGGCAAGGCTAAGGGATACACCTAAACCACTGTGGGCAATAGTATTGAGACTTTCGGGGGTTGTATGGGTCAGGAATGGTAGCAAAACCCGGACAGCTTGTACAACACTCTGATCGATAGTCGGAAAGTTTTCTAATACAGATAAGAATGGGCTTTGAGCGGAGCTGCTAGCACTTGCAATAAGTACCATCTCGTCCTCTGCACGGCGGTGTGCATGTTGCCAAATGGCATAGATGAACTCGGGAGGCACATCCTGGAACGTTAACATAGAGCTTCCATCAATCCTCTGCGCCCGCGGGCCATGGCTAAATGTTTGATAGAGCGTGGCGATGAGCGCAGACGCCGTTACAGGAATCGGAGACTGTGAAAGAGGTGGAGCGTCCATGTAAGCTGAGTCGCGTGGGAGGCCTATATACAAATCCTGACGCACTCGGGTGAGAAGATGTGAAGGTGTGAAAGTTATTTCTACTGGGGAATGTGTGTTTTTGATTGTTTAGTTAGTTACTTATTTATTGATTGATATCTGTTGGCGATTAGCTCTGCATTAATTGGTTGATACCATAGGGGCTATTAATTAACGTGGCGGATTGGGGGCGTCAAAACAATATTCGGCCATTAGAAACAATCAACACAGCCCTAAATCTGTTGGTTTGAGCTGCCTTGTTGGGTTATAACGTTTAATTTCCGTAACTAAAAACACGAAAAAAACTATTATTTGTTGGACCGCATTATGCTACGGCACCCGGATGTTTTTCCCGATCAATCTAAAGCACCACTGTTCTATTTTTAGTAAGGTGTCAGTATGCATGAGGCAGGGGAGTGGGGAGGTGCTGCCTTTCCTTGATATGTTTCAGTCTTGCAAATTTTTCTAGATTATAGTGGAATGTAATGGAATATACTGAAGGTGCTATAGTATTCGTTCATAGAGCTTTTCTCCTTCAGCTTAAACGAGTTTTTTTCTAGACGCCCCTAGACGTTTGATTATGCTGACCTAGAGCCTTTGCTTGAGGGTCAGGTCTAAGCAACAGAAGCCAAGTCGGTCAGTGCTAGTCGCGTTTAGTTAAATAACAAGGAACTTTCTAATACCTAATGACCTCTTTAGCTCTATATTCGCTCTCAGATATGTAGCCCTAATCTCCAACTCCTACCTGACTAGATACGGTGGCCTCTCAAACACTCTCCCAAAACCGCTTACCATGAGCCTAGCCGCGGACATCAGTCTGCTGCCAGAAGGAAATCTGGATGAGCGAGGCCTCACAGCGCATATCGCATCGCGATTTCATCAAGGAATGCCCTTTTGCACAATATCCACGCGTGCGCTAGTCGCCGTCAACACTTATAGTCCCTTTGATATGAACCAGGACCAAGTTTTCCGGGACATGGCGACGCGCATCACCCACAGAATGCAGGCACGCGCCGAGTCTCAGGCAGTGATTTTTATGGGTGAGGCCGGATCGGGTAAATCAACTTTTGCCAACGCCCTAAACACTCATATCCTTACGCTGGCCGGTAACCCACTAAGTAGTCGTGCGCGCGCATTGGCACCAATTCTCGAAGCTTTCACAACTGCAAAGAATGCTCAGAGTACTCAAGCCTCTAAAGTAGGGCTCGTTTACGAGTATCAGTACGATCGCGATGACACACTTGTCGGAACCGCTATTAGTGACTATCGCCTTGAGCGCGAGCGGGTAACCTCGATTCCTACCAATGAGCGGAACTTCAACGTCTTTTACCAACTTTTCAATGGTCTTACTGAGGATGAACGCTATCATTTGCAATTCAATGATCGTACTCAACCGTTCAGGTACCTGGGCAACTCTAGCCAACACAAGATCGCCGGTATGGACGACCGGGCGGCGTTTAAACAGTTGAAAAATTCGTTTTTTACTTTGGGATTCACTCGTCCCGAAGTCGCCAACATTTTCCAGGTTTTGGCTGCAATCCTTCACTTGGGTCAGATCCAGTTTAAGCCGATTGCGACCGATTCAAGTGTAGCCCAAACAATGGCAGTGGAAATCCAAAACCCGGATATTCTGGAGCTCGCCGCATCATTCCTCGGCGTTTTACCAGACGTTCTGGCCAACTGTTTGGTCTCGAAAACAGTTCATATCAACAAGGACCGTGTTACAATTGTTTTGGACCAGCGGGGAGCTCGTGAGAACTGTGACGAGGTATCGCGTACTTTGTACTCCATGTTGTTGCAATGGATCTTGGATCGTATCAACGGTACCTTGAGTGTTAGCTCTGGAAGTGATATCAACCCGCTTGTTAACACCACCCTGTTTGTTGTTGATTTCCCCGGTTTCACTCATCACGCAGTGCCTTCGTTTGATCACCTTCTGCACAATACCGCCAACGAACTCTTTTATAACTTTATGCTCCATGTCTACTACCAGAAAAATCAGGACGTGCTCAGCAGTGATGATATTCAGCTGGCTACTTCTGACCACTTTGACAACAGCGATACAGTTAAGGCTCTAGTTCGTCCACGCTTAGGTCTCTTGAGTGTCATCGATGATTATTCGCGCAAGGATAAAGATAGCACCCAGCTTATCGAGAGTCTTTCGCGTCGATTCGACGGATCTTCAATTATATCAGTTAACAAACCTAAACAATCGTTTACTGTTAACCACTTTGATGGTGAAGTTGAGTACGGAACGAACAACTTGCTCGAGGACTGCAAAGAGACTATCACTTCCGATATCCTCTCAATCTTCACTTCAAGCACTTCTTCGGATTTCCTTAAGCAGCTGTTTGCCAAAAGTGCTGTCGTAGATGATATTTTCGGGGAGAATCAGCAAGTAATTGCTGCGCATCTTTCCTCTGAACCTCGTCGTCAGCCATCATTGATGAAATCCAACTCTCTGTTACGTCGCACAGGCTCAACACGTCGCCGTCATACTGGAGCTGATAGATCAGAGCCGTCTTCAGATCGCAGGCATGCTGTCAAGAAGAGCAGTTCTAACCAGGATTTTAAACCCTCCGAAGGTGCAAGAAAGTTCGTCACCTCTATTGACAAGCTATTTGATTCTCTTGACGAGCCAAACTCGTATTTCGTTATTTGTCTCAAGCCTAATGATCACCGTCTTCAGTCTCAATTCGATGCCCGGTGTGTTCGTCAACAGGTCGTTGGGTATGGCTTGCCTGAGCTTGCCAAACGAACTCAAGTTACAGATCACAGTATTTTCATGCCATTCAATGAATATCTCAGGTATGCAGCAACAGAGCCGGCTATGAACAATGAAACTGAGCGCGACTATGCTATTCGTACCCTCGAAGATCAAGGTTGGCCTAGCAGAGATATTTGCTACGGTACTACAGGTGTCTTTATATCCGAGAGTGCCTGGCTACAATTAGTGGATCCTAATATGACATTTGCAGAGACAGCAGCCCAAAAGTTTGCCGCGCATGGTAACGACGATTATTATATTGACTTTGATAGCAAGTCTGTCATGGGATTCGGCAATATGTTCAATCAAACTAATGGCGCCGACAATGATGATTTTATTCACCTCAATGAGAAATCGGGTGATATCGATATGACCGCACCCAGCAAGGAGAGTAAGGAACGCCGTACATGGCTTGCAGTTGTTTGGTTTTACACCTGGTATATACCCGATAAGATCCTCAAGACTATTGGCAAAATGTCAATTCAAAGTGTCCGCATCGCATGGCGTGAAAAGTTGACCATCAATTTAATTATCTGGGGCATGTGTATTGGCTGTATGTTGTTTCTCATTGGTTTCCCGTACTTGATTTGTCCAATTCAAAACGTCATTAGCAAGGGAGAGCTCAGCGGTTATAACTCAAATGACAGCCCTGAGCATGTCTACACAGCTATTCGTGGTATTGTTTACGACATTACTCACTTTGCTAACTCGCACTACCCATCGATAGTTCCTTCAAATGACATTCTAAAGTATGGTGGAAAAGACAGCACCGATTTGTTCCCCTTACAACTCAGCGCGGTTTGCGGTGGGCCTAATGGAAGTCTTTCAGAATTTATTGTTTACGGAGACCCCAGCAACTACACCGATTCTAACGCTCGTTACCATGATTTCCGATCATTTCAAAATGACTCACGTCCTGACTGGTACTTAGAGAAGATAGAGTTCTTTAATGAGCACTTCTTGAAGAAATACATTGGCTATACTCCAAAGGAGCTCCGTAACCTGAGCTCTGTGGACCGGAAAGTGGCTGCAAGCATTGATGGCTATGTGTATGATCTTACAGATTATGTAGCTGGCAATGTTTTCACGAGGTCGCCAGCAGGTACTGTTCCTCCACCTGGTATTGATACCAACTTCATGATGCAAGAGGTGGTTGATCTATTTACGAATTTCAACGGCCAAGATATCAGTAAGAGGTACCATGAGTTGCAGATAAGTGGCGATGAAAGGTTCCAAATGGATAGATGTCTCAAGAATGTCTTCATGATTGGTAAATTGGACACTCGAGGATCCACAAAATGTCTGTTTGCTCGTTATTTCTTGCTTGCGGTAACCTGTTTTGTGGTGTTTGTCATTGTGATCAAATTCCTAGCGGCCTTGCAATTTGGTGGCTTTGAATACCCAGATGATTTGGATAAGTTCGTCATTATGCAAGTTCCCGCCTATACTGAGGACGAAAACTCGCTTCGCCGTGCCATTGATTCGCTTTGTCGTACCAATTACGATGATAAGCGTAAGCTCCTGGTAGTTATTTGTGACGGTATGATTATCGGTGCCGGTAATGAGAAGGCCACTCCTCGCATTGTTCTCGATATTCTGGGATCACCCGAAACCTCTGATCCTCCTGCTCTAAGCTTTGAGAGTTTGGGAGAGGGCGACAAACAACACAATATGGGTAAAATATACACTGGTCTCTACGAAGTTGGAGGTCACATTGTGCCTTATCTTGTTATGGTCAAAGTTGGTAAGCCTACAGAAACGTTCCGTCCTGGTAACCGTGGTAAGCGTGACTCCCAGATGATGCTCATGCGCTTTCTTAACCGTGTTCACTACAATGCTCCCATGTCTCCCTTTGAGCTCGAGCTGTATCATCAGATTCAGGACGTGATTGGTGTTAACCCCGCTTTCTACGAATTCATTATGCAGGTTGATGCCGATACAGTGGTATCTAGGGAGTCGCTATCTCAGCTTGTTGGTAAAATGGTACGTGACAACAAGATTCAGGCGGTTTGCGGTGAAACTGCAATTTCCAATGCTCGTCATAGCATGATCACAATGATTCAGGTCTATGAATACTATATTTCGCACAACTTAGCCAAAGCCTTCGAGTCTTTGTTTGGTACTGTAACGTGTTTACCTGGTTGTTTCACACTTTACCGCATTTTCGAGGCGAAGACTGGCAAGCCCGTATTTGTTACCACCCCCGTTGTGCAGGCATATTCCGAGAATATTGTCCGTACTTTGCATACCAAAAACTTGCTTCACCTCGGTGAGGATCGTTATTTGACCACACTTTTGATCAAGCACAATTCCCAGTACACCACTAAATATCTTCGTCACGCTCATGCATACACTATTGCGCCTGACAGTTGGGGTGTCTTTTTATCACAACGTCGTCGTTGGATTAACTCGACGGTGCACAACTTTGTAGAGCTCATGC
The DNA here is from genome assembly GCA_030564425.1 of Wickerhamiella cacticola. Lineage (NCBI taxonomy): Eukaryota > Fungi > Ascomycota > Dipodascomycetes > Dipodascales > Trichomonascaceae > Wickerhamiella > Wickerhamiella cacticola. Next base: position 165,353 of record JAJLUX010000003.1, on the reverse strand, counting down.
CCATGGGTGGAATGTGTGGGTTCTGCTGCTTCAGTATGCGTTTCATCGTTATTCTTGATCTTTTCAGTACGCTGATTCAACCGGTGACTTGTTTCTATCTCGCCTACTTGATTTATCTGTGCATTGCCAATCCCGATAGTATTCCCATCACTTCCATTGCAATGGTGGCGGCTATTTACGGTTTACAGGCAATTGTCTTCCTGCTTCGCCGTAAATGGGAAATGATCGGTTGGATGTTTGTGTATATTTTTGCATTGCCAATTTTCTCCTTGGCGCTTCCACTTTACTCGTTCTGGTACATGGATGACTTCAGTTGGGGTAACACCCGTCTTGTTACTGGTGAAAAGGGTGAGAAAATCATTGTCAGTGATGAGGGTCACTATGATCCGTCGGTTATTCCTCTCAAACGCTGGACCGAATATCAGAATGAGACTTTTGATAAGGATGAAGACATCGATGGAATGTCCACTTATGGTGGTGGTCGCTCTAATACCATGAACACTCACAAAATGAGTCTAATGACTGCAAAGACTGGTCTGGATACCATCGACCAGCTGCCGATTGATGGTTCTAACCAGCCCACCGATACAGAGCTGACTGAGGCAATCCGTGAAATTCTTGCCAATGCAGATCTCACAAAGATCACCAAGAGAATCATTCGTATGCAGCTTGAAAACCAATTCAATTGCAACTTGAGCTTGCGTCGTGAATACATTTCCTCGGTAACAGAGGCTCTTCTCTCAGGGGAACTTTAGGCATATAGCATTATTTACTAAATTCGATTTATATTAAAATAGAATCAATGAAGCTGATAAGCTTTGGGGTTGATGAAATTAACAGCGAGGATCATACACAAAACTACAATATATTATCTAGCTAAGCCTCAGCCTGAACGGCGTCGGGGTTCTTTTTGAGGATCACAACGCCCTCTAGTGCTGCACCGAGAGAAATATACTCGTCATCTTCTAGCTCAGCACGCTCACCCACTGCAAGCAACACAGGAGTGGTGTGCGTAACCCAACCAGTAATGGTTTTTGGGCGACCAGCTTGACCGACGACATCGACAGCCTGACCAACACGGACACTCACCTTTATGGGCTCCATCTGCTCATTGACAGTGACCAACATACGCGGGTGAATTGCTGGGGTCAAGAAGTACATGAGGCCAGGGCTCTGACTCAAAACAAATGACTTGGGACTGAGAAGCGCCAATGACACGATTAATAGGCCACCGAGAGCAACAGGTGAGAGGATCTGGCCCTCCGTGTGGAAAGGAGAGAGAGATAAAACACCCTTACCGAGGTGCACCAACCCCTGAGCGATACGTACCATGAACAGAGTATCAGGGTCACGACTATAGTATGCCGCGAGTTGACGCAAAAGCTGTGCTAGACGAGCATTGTTAGTGCCGGCACCGACAAGACCCATGGCGAAAATTGCATTAATGGCGACATCGAGGTCAGAATCGTGCGAGTAACGCGACAAAGTATCATAGACTTCAATCTCGGGAGTAGATGCGCTGATTAAACCGAGCGCAAGGGGAACTGCACGGCGAATGCTGGCATCACCATAGTGCATGAGGTGGGCGAAATGTCTTAATACCATCTCTTGACCGATCTCCTCACCCATTGCAATCACTGCAATACCGAGAACGCAATAAGCCTTTGCCTTTGCTGCTTCTCTGCGGGCTTCACGGCGCTTTTCCTTATCCTCTTCACTTTCAACAGGCTTTTCAGGCTGCTGGTTGTCTTGGTCATTTCCTTCGGGGTCCGCGGTCTCGGGAGGCTGCTCACGCATGGCTTCATCCGCAGCCTCAGGAGCAGGCGCAACTTCAGACTCATCGTCCTCATCCTCACTATCTGTCTCGTCTTCGTATGGCCGGGTAGCGCACTCGCGCAACAGCCTCTGTATCTGTAGCACGTTACCACTAGCGCAGTATGAGCAGATTGTTACTAGAGTCTCCACGACATGTGCAATGGGGTGATCGATAGCTTTGATAGTCTCGAAAAGCTCCTCAGTATCCTCGATTTTACCAATGAATAATAGCGCAAGGCCAAGAGCCATGAAACGAGCCCATTTATCGTTGAGCTGGGAGCTGGGACGCTCAAGGAAAGCTTGAATAATATATGTTGTGCAATCACCATTTGCGGTTCCAACAAACACGAGACCCAGAGCCAATGCTGCAAGAGATGAAGTCTCCATGGGAAGTTCCTCATTGACAATCAAGGGGGTTAAAAGCTCGGCAATATCTTCACGTGCGGTACCTGCATAGGCTAGTGCGAGACCCATCAACGCAGCAGAACGCAAGTTGCTGCTGGGGTTCTCGAGGTAATCGCTAAGCAAAGCCATGGCCGGGTCAACCTCATCATGGACACCGGTGCTCAAGACACCAACACCCAAGAGTGCACCAGCCTTGACATGCTCTTCAGAAGAATAAAGGTAGCGATCGAGTACTGGAAGACCGGCGTTGATATCCCAAAGATGGAGCAATCCGATCGAGGCCACGGTACACTGCATACCAACTCCCGAAGTGCGGTAGATCCACGACGAGTCATCCACATCTGTGAGTACCAACGAATCGTTTCCATAACCAGTATGAACGAGGGCGTTGACAAATGAAGTAGCAAGGTTTTGTTTCGCTGGTTCGAGAGAAGAGCCGCTAAGGACGCTGGAGTCATATTGAGAGCGGAGAATATCTTCGGGTTTTTTGGGCTCGCCGACATTAAGTTCACGAATCAGGTACTTGTAGTACTCTGTGAGTTTTTGGTTGGTTAATGCCTCCTGCGCAACCTCGCATTCGACGCCGTAGCGCTGGTTTTGACGACCCACCAGGAGTCCCAGCTGGATACGAGTAGAGTCGTCTTTCGCCTCATCAAAAACACGTTTGACAAATCCAGGGTCATCGAGCCGAATTGCGAGGACAAGCGCCTGCAACAGAGCGCCATACTTGATGTAAATAGCATAGGCAGTGTGTAAACAGTCGATATCATCGCCAGGTGGCAAGAATGGGACACAGCTGACGACGTAGCGACAAACGCGGTCATAAGTCTGCTTGTCAACAAATTGGGGCAATTCCTCGATGGCCTCAATCTCGAGGAGCAAGTCTACGGCATCGGCTTCCGAGTTGTCCTGTAACAATGACGGGACGATATCGAGTGCCAGCGCCTTCAGATCTTCTGTGCTCTGGTCCTCTGCCTTCTCTTGACGTTTACGGAATTCGGTTCCAATCTCGAGCGCCAGGTGACGAACATACTCGTGGCCCCACCGAGAAGCGGCCCCGTTATTGCCGGAGAGCAGGCGATACTTGAGGGCATCGCCCTTTTTCACTGTGGTACCAACAACGGAAAGAATATCTGCGAGCTGTTGGTTGCCGGATTTGTCGTAGGCTTCTGCCAATTTACTGAATGACTCCCTGAGGTATTTGAGTGGCTTGGGGACAGCGGTCATGCTGCTTGTACTGGTGCGGATTGTTGTTGCGAGATCATCTAACGCGGCAGAATCACCGTTAACCGCTCGTGCAACGAGTGCATCAAGCTCTTCTTGGAGCTGAACGTCCACGTCGCTAGGCTCTGGTGCTGGCTGCTGCTCTTTAGGCATGAGGTAATCTCCACCAGATGGAAGATTTATAGAAATCGGAGGGGAAGAGATTGAATAGATAATGAACATATATTTAGGGGTTAATTTAGATGTTTTTAGATGTTTTAAAGTAAATTGTGTACAATTGTCCTCTTTTTAAGCCCTCATTATACCCTGAAGCCTAGTCCAGACTCTTGTGGGTTCTGCAGTCTACTTACATGATTCCGCCAATTAACCTGCAATCATGGCTTGAGGAAAACTCCCACCTTCTCAAACCTCCCGTAGGAAATTTCTGTATCCAGCGAGGCGGATTCACCATTATGGTTGTGGGTGGCCCAAATCAGCGCACAGATTATCATGTGAACCCAACGCCTGAATGGTTTTACCAGTATCGCGGCCCGATGACGCTTAAAGTTGTAGAGGACGGGGAATTTAAGGACATTCACATTTATGAAGGAGATATTTTCTTGCTGCCGCCCAATATTCCCCATTCGCCATGCCGGTATGAGGATACGGTGGGGATTGTTGTTGAGCAAGACCGGCCAGCGGGATCTCCAGATAGACTGCGCTGGTATTGTCCGGATTGTCGTCAAATTGTTTACGAGGAAGTTTTCCAAATGCACGATCTGGGTACTCAGGTCAAGGAAGCCATTGACAAGTTTGCTGCTCAGGAAGGTGCCCAAAAATGTATCTGTGGTGGTGTGGTAAAGTTGAGGCCGGATACATTGGCTGAGGCACCCAGGAGGTGAATTACTGGCTGTAGAACGCTGCTGAAATATGCTTGCCTAACAAGCGGTATCTACTGAGGCCTCAGGCCGGCTGCCTCGCTTAGCCATCCACTAGACGTTTACGTGTATAGAATGCTTTATTACTGAATTTTAACTTTTTTTTATTTGTTCTTGGTACCATTACCTCGTCTCCTACCACCTTCCTCTACAGTATATCTCCCACTGGTCTCACCTACCTGCCTACCTGCCCCCGCTTGCTGTTACTCATGTCCCCCACTACAGAGCAAGGTAACAAAAAATGGGTGCTTCCTGATGAGCTGCAAAGCTTCCGACCCCAAATTCCTAAAGTTCATGTAGCCAATTACACCCAAAAAGTGGACCTTGTTGTTCTCTCCAGCCAGGAACACTCAGCCACAAGGATCGTCAAGACTTTGACAACCAAACAAGTCAAGGGACAGCGAGTGATTTGGTATAATGGGTCCAAGCATCACCAATTAAAGGATGAGAAAATGGTTCCAATGGAAAAGTTCCAAAGCATCAAGTCGGTTTACATCCACGATGTTATGGGTGATACAAACAACGAGCTCCGAGCTAAGGCCAAGGGATCCCCTATTGTGCCTGTTACTGCCAATTATCTTTGTAAAACGTCCTCTCAAAGTGTGCATATTTCAGAGTCTGCACCCTATACTTTGGTTAAGCTTAAGGATGGCAGTGAACACTACACTCCTATGCTGTACTTGGACATTGTGAACTTTGAAATTGATTGGACCAAAATTACCGAGAAAACCACCACTCTGGGCAGCATCAAGGGTTCTAATCTACAGCCTAGTGAAGATATACCTGCTGGTGAGGCCAATATTGATAGTGGGCCAAAGGGGGAGCCTAAGGGTGAGTCCAAAGAAACGAAAAAGTTGAAAAAAAAGCAATCCAAGAACCAGGCAGAAAATAGCTCGGGCTCTGCCAGCTCGACTACTACCTCCAGCCAGGAGTCCACCAGTTCTGACTCCTCGCCTAGCCCTGGTACTGATTCCTATTCTACGCCCACCTCACCAAAGAGTGAGGCTTCGTCGTCCACTCGCTCGCCGTCGCCTAGCTCGAAATCTAGTCAAGCAGTTGACGAACTCTATGCAGCGGCAACGAGTAGCAAACCCTCACCGGTTATCTACATTGCTCCGCTATTTATTGCACTAATCATTGTGTGTCTTGTCAATTACTATTACTTCCCCAAGACTTCGTTACTATCCAACCTGGAAACTAATGAAGCAGGTGGTGAATCCATTCCAGAGGTTGTGTGGTCTACCTGCACTGAACCCATGGCTATAATGGAGGAGAAGGAACTACAAGCTTATGAAGATGTCAAGACAATCTTTGCGAGATTCTATGAATACCTCAAGGACGCTACATTGTACTGTCTCAAGGATATTCCTGCGCAAGTCTACCAACATCTCAAGGGTGCTCTGATCAAAAAGCCCCACAACACTATTCTCCCTTCTGAGTCTAGTGAAATAATACGCGAAGAAATCGTCAGAACTTATATTCAGGGCGCTGTTGAAGTCTCTTAATTACCTACCTTATAAATACTTAAAATTCATCCGAGGGTCTAGAGTTTTGATGCTCAAGAAGCCACTTGTCGAGCTTGTCGTACACAATCGTGTTTGCATTGTGGAAATAAATACTGTGGTCGCTATCAGGGTAGACGTGCATGTCATAGTTTTCCACTCCTTGCTGGTCAAACTGATCAAGCAAGCGATAAGTGTTTTGAATGTGCACATTGTCGTCACCAGTACCATGCATGATCATAAACCTGCGGGCTTTGGCAAGGTTCTTGACATCGGTAATAGCACTTTGCTCATACCCCTTGGTGTTGTTTTGAGGAGTGTGCATGTAGCGTTCAGTATAGATACTGTCATAGAGTCGCCAGTCAGTAACAGGAGCCACCGCAACACCAAACTTGAACTGTTCGCCGCCGTCAGTCTCCAAAGTTTTGAGCGTGAGGAAACCTCCAAAAGACCATCCCCAAATAGCCGTGACATTGGAATTGACATAGTCCTTGGCGTTCCACTGAGCAGCTACCTCAATAACATCGTGGGCCTCATAGTATCCCAACTTGTCGCGGACTGCGGACCGGAAATCACGGCCCATATAGCCAGTACCGCGAGGATCAACTGTTACAACAATAGCGTTATGCGATTCGGCAAACACGGTTTGGAAATCAATGGAGAAAGTTTCCTGAACCATTTGGGACCCAGGGCCACCATAGTTGTAAAATAGTACGGGGTACTCAAGAGAATCATCAAAGTGGCTCGGCCGGATTTCGCGAACATTTACTTTGACACCCTTGTCAACCTCTACTTGGCTGTAGTGTACAGTAGGCAAAGTGCGATTAGCAAGCGTTTTTTCGAGCTTTTCATTGCCATACGTAACAATCGCGTGATTCTCCTTGAGGTCGCGAACCTCGGTTTTGGGGATACCGGGACCCTCATAGGAGATAACCGCGTGGCTAGCAGACCCCGAATAGCTCGCGCCATAAAACCCATTCTCGGTGATTGCAGTGAGCTGTTTGGGACTGCTAAGATTTACTGAATAAATGTTTTGGCGGATTGGTGATTCTTTGGTAGCGGTGAAAAACAGGGTATTGAGCTCAGAGTTAAAGGCATATGGGATATCAGCAACCTCCCATTCGCCACTGGTAAGAATAACTGGTTCAGAAGAGTTTAGAGGCGAAAAGTACCCAAGATGATTGTACCCGTCCACAGTCAGTGTATCAATGTATCCATCAGCCTCACGTCCGTGACCTTGGGGAACATAAACGCTGTTATGGGTAATCTCAAACCATCCACCATCATCAAGAGCATCGTACTTGCGTACAACAGACGACGAGTGGGATTCAGCATCAACGAGGTGGACCTCCAAAGTATCACTATCACGGGTCATGACCTTAACAATTGCCTGGTCTTGTCCCCACACCACTTCTGTGATAATCTTTTCGGGAAGACTGATGGGAACTAAGTGAGCAGATTCACTGGCGAGGTTGTAGACGTACAAATCATCGATCGGGTTGTCTACTCCAGGTTTAGGATAATTGATATTAACCACCGATGGGTACTGACCGGCCCCCTCTTGTACAAAGTACTCTAGGGGATAAGTGGGTACTTGAGTATCATTGGTACGGAGGTAAAGCACATGTTTGCTGTTGCGAGACCACCAAAACGCAGTATCTCCTGAAAACACTTCTTCCTCATAAACCCAGTCGGGATTACCGTTGAAGATATTGGGAGCACCATCATCGGTGACCTGGTGGACAGTTTTTGATGAGACTTCGCGTACATAGAGGTTGTTTTCGTACACAAACGCGACTTTCTCGCCGTCAGGACTGAAATGGGCTACAGATATCATGGCTTCTGCATTGTCTGGAATCAAGGGCTGGAACTCGCCCGATTTAATATCCAGCAGCCAAAACAATCCAAATGAAGAGTGACGGAAATTCTTTTTGTAGTCTGTCTTGACCACAGCGTGCGAGTTGTTTTTGTTAATAACAATATCATAAACCTGACGTTGGGTCCCCTGGATTTCGGGCCATCTGCTGCAGAGCACGAGCTCATATGTGCTGCCGACCTTCATTATAACAAACTGGTCGTGGTTGTTGCGAGTAAGGTACTCACCATCGGTGCCATCGGGTACCCAGTTGTAAGTAGGAGCCTCACTACGATACAAACCCGAGCGCATCTCGTCAAGGTTCAATGAAGGCACGCGCACATTTGTCTTGTGCTTTCCGTACGAGCCCATACTCAAAAGCAAGATGAGGGACACCAAGACGGCAGAAACGAGAGCGCCGACTGCCCAGCGCCAAATTTGGCTTTGCTTATACTTTTTCTGGCTTTCAATGTCCTTGGGAGGCTGTGAGGCATTCAATAACGGGTTATCATCTGGACCTTGAGGGGAAGCCATGTGTGGGTCCGGTATGTAAGCGCCCGGTATTGAAACCAGTTTAATGAGGTTCCTCATGATTCGGCGTGAGGCTCGCAAGATTGGCATTTAGTAGGTACGATAGGCTGTGGTAGGGTTGATGGCTAATTCTGTAACGCTATAGATGATTATGGGTCCTGCGATAGCTGCGGGATATGTATGTTTTATGCATGTCTGAACTTACTCGATATCAGGGCACTCCCATTGCGCAGTTAGAGTTTCCTTGAGGTTTTGTAGTTCATTGTCCAGGAATTCGTTTGTTTCTCTGGTGCCCGCAAGTGTTTCAATCCTCATGTTTTGTCTCACTTGCCGGTAAATTTCCGCCACCGCCTGTCGCGGGTTACGGAGCAGTTCCGGATTTGTCTGGACTGTTCGAGCTACGTGATCAGAAACAGCGGCTTCTAATGTAGCTTTTGCACTCGACTCTTTATATTTTGAGACTAACTCTGCCCGTGTATCATCAAACTTTCCGCTTGCCTTGAACTCTGCGATACGAGAGGCGCTCATGTAAGCGGTAAGAAGCTACCCCCTCTGAACTGAGCTAGCCCCTCTGAGCTAGAGTCTATATATAATTATTCTAAAATGCGAGCGAGGCATGAAATAAGAGGGACAAAATGCAGGATGATAAACAAAAATGCAAATGCAAAGCGGGCCAGCTCTTTAAGCCGGCACCCTGGCCCATAGGCAATAAATAATGACAAAGTCGTGAATAAAAATAAGGAGGCAAATGAACCCATAGGGTAAAATGCGGGACTGAATGTAAGAAGATCTGAAGTGAGAAGCTCTAGGAAGCAGTGTGAGAGGCCCTGTGTGAGCAGCTCTGGGTGGAGCTCTTACAAGCTCTATAGGTGTCTGCACCACCGCATTGCTTGCTCCATTTACCGCTCCGTTTACCGGAGTTAGTACAATCCAAAGTGTGGCAACCACAGTTGACTAGCACAACTAAGTTGAGCTAAACGTGTAGAGTGAGCTAACGCGTGCACGTAGCAGCGTCGTCAATTATCAAAATCTCAACCTCAACTTCAAGATCTCCTAAGGTCACTCATTCGCACCCATTTGCTCCATTCAATAACGGAAAAAATGAATTACTATTTAGACGGAGATGACATCCTTCTGGCTAATGTACTCGTCCATTTCGGCATCGAGCTCTTCAGCAGTCTTGGGAGTGCGCTTCTTGGGGTCACTCTTCTTGGGAGTGCGTTTCTTCCTGGGCTCAGACTTCTTTTTGGGCTGCTGCTCAGCGCTGTTTGCCTTTTTCTTGGGCTCTTTGGCAGCAGGGACAGGAAGACCGATACGGGAAGCTAAGCTCTTGCGAGTAGGATCAGTGTGGATCTCGACTGCAAGGATTTTAGCGCCGCCGTCCATGGGCATTCCGTTGAGCTTGTTGAAGGTGGCAAGAGCCTTACCTTCGTCACGGTACTCAACAGTGAACTTACCAGTGGGCTTACCGTTTTTGGCGTAAACGCCCTCGCACTTCTTCACAACACCAAGATCCTTTTGCAAAAACTCCTTGAGTTTGCTCTCGGTGATGTCGACAGGGAAGTTGCTAATAGTGACTTTGACGGCCTGGTAAAAGGGGTCGTCCTCAGAAACGCTTTGTTTCTTGGAGTTGCTCCGGCGGCGCTTGCCTGGGGTGTTGGTCGCGTCCTTGAGCTTGGTGACATCTTTTTGGGGGGTGGATGCGCTCTTTTTGGAGACACCTCCGGAAGACGATTTTTTACCTTTGGAAGATCTGCGAGATGCGCGAGGCTTGCTCGAGCCGATAATATCGTCGAGAGTTCTATCGAGGTTTGGAACAGCTGTGGACATGGGAAAGAAGAGAGTGGAGGGGGCGGTGATGAGCGCGTCGGTTTTGGTCAGCGAGTATGCAGGGTAAGGGTGGAACAAGCAGCATATTGGGAACACATAATATTATATAATCCCTAGAGTGGCTACCGCCCTGGACAAAACCAGCCACACCAGGACGCAAAATTGTTACTTTTATGCTATTAGTTCTTTGTAAAAAGTATCCGAATAATAAAAACTAAGCTAGTTCTTTATCTCCTAAATCTGTCCCCCACCATTTCACCTATGCTTATGTAGACCCACTTGACCAGGACTCTGCACATGGACATCCACTACGTGATAGCGTCGGAATTTGATATCGACGTTGGTGCCACAGTCAAGTACCATTACCCCGATGAAGAGCAGCCATTATTCAAGCGGGAGAACGGTTTCGCCAACCTTTTAATCCCTGATCAAGCACACGTTCGACAAGAAGATTCAGGCTATTTTACGCTCTATCAAAACAAGGACGGCCACTTGGACTACACGCCCAGCAGCCCCGACTCAAAGAAGTTTTATGTTGCGCATATTTTACAAACAAAGACGGGCGAGGAGATCAAGCGCGGTGCCAGGATCCACTCCTTGGCGATTGTTGCCACTGAATGTTTCCTGCCTGTTTTCAAGCCGCTACTGCTGCTGGCTATCGATGCCTATATTATGAGCCCTGGAGTGGCGCGTCTTGCCGAGGTTTACCAGGCGCTTCGCAATATGGATATGAGCGGGATGCCTCAGTACTCGTGGAGCCAGAAACGTATCTTGCAGCTCAACGCAAACCCTAATATGTTCAGAGACAATAATAGTGACGTTCAAGATACTCATGTTTTCGAGGCTACCGCTCAGTACCGCGGGTTACGCATCCCGGTACGCATCCCTACTGATATGGACTATTACAACTATGGTGATTTCTCGTTGAGCAAGTTAGTAGAACTTTGCTCGCAATTGCCACAGTGTGCAGGGTTTCACAAGGAAATGACCGTGTATGGCCCTGCTACTCCTGCGCTCATTATGCTCTGGACTAGTATTCTTACCGAGAAACGCATCTTATTGGTGGGTGATACCCAAACAGCGTGTGCAGAACTCGTGAACCTCGTTCAGGCATGTGGATTCTTTGGCTCAGCCGGTGGACTCCTCAATACCCCCATGCGAGTATTCCCCTATGTCGACCTCGGGCGTATGGATGACCTCCGTAAAGCGGGTGGTTATATTGCCGGCGTCACGAACCGTGCGTTTTTGCTTCATCCTGAATGGTATGATTTGGCGATTCACATCGAGAAGAAGACCATTGAACTCAGTCCCCGTATGGCTCGTCCCAAATTACCCGAACGGTTCCCCCTCCATAACCCGATTGATTTTGAAATGCTCGACAAGGCGCAGCGTTTAGCTCGTGAAGGTAACGAGCGCGCAGTTAGAGCAACTTGTCTCGAATACACTACTGCGTTTTTACGCCGGAGTGCACTCAATGATTTAGAGAAAATGGCACACAGCCTTAAAAACCGCGCCGAACAGCCCGCCCGTATCCTTGGTGATTTTGGACATTATTATTCTAACCAAGCCGAGAGGGCCCAGTTTTCTACTGTGTATGTCACCGTATTTAACTCATGGAAACGGCACCCAAGCTATGCCTTCTACCTCAAACAGGTATCGACCTACGAGTGGCCCCAGTTCCCCAAACCACTGGTCGATTACGCACACCTGGAGCGGCGTTTAGAGGTGGGTAAGCTGGATGTGGACCAGGCCGCAGAAATCTATGAAGCATTTTGCGAGGCTATGAAGGACGATGACGATATATCATTGTACTTGGCCCAAGCCAACTCTGTGTACTATTTGAACCTTGGTCTTTACCACCCTTCGAGCACTGTTCGTGAAAAGGTGTCGCGACTCATGCTCAAGATTAGAGATCACCCTGCTGGCAAGTACTATTACGCGGAGCTTCCCCCCTACCACGCAATTGCCCTAGAGCGCGCCGAACGCAAGATGCTCTAAGATTCGAACGATATATTTACATACCGTTATAGATTAATTAAGCTTTAAGCTACTGTTTAGAACTTGACTGCGGATTTACTGCGTCGACTTGAGTATATCCTTAGGCCCCGGATCATTGTGTCTTTACCGCCCATATGGTTCTCCAACACTGTGAGAGTAATCATATGGCACTTAATACCATTCAAACTAGCACTTTGAACCCACCCTGTGGGCTCCTGCATGGCCAGTTCCTGGCATTTCACGAGATCATGGCTACCAGTGCCCATGGAGATCTCGATCCTGCTGGGAGTGTACGATTCATCAGATTCATAATTAAAAAAAAACCAAATTTCGTGCACATCCACGAGTTTCCCAAACTGAACCGTGAGCGAGTGCGGCTGACCACCATTGCTCTGCCAGTACGTATGCGGTGAGTTATCGAGGACATGTGACGCGGGGTGTGCAAGCTGTGATGAACTAGCAGTTATATTTGCCTGTGAAGAGATATTTCTCAGGTCTGGGCTGACTTGTTGAAACTTCTTAGAGAGGTCGTCCATGTCAGCGTATCGGCAAGTGTGGGGATGTTTCTAGGGTTATGAGAATAAGGTTAGAGTTGAGAGCTGATTTAGTTGCAAGGTTGCTGGCTCGTTTAAGAAAGATTACAGATACTTTAAGGTACGCAGGTACACCCCCCCTCTTCTCCCAGGCTACCTAATAGCCTATCCCAGGCTCTCTGTTTGTCATCCAATGGGTCTCAAAGAAATGCCTGCTCACCTCTCTGCAGAGGAACTCAAAGCCGCAAAGGTGCCACTTGCGTGGAGAGACCGCTGTGCAGGTTTACTGATCCCTCTCAACAAGTGCCGCCTCGAAACTGCATACCTTCCCTGGAAGTGCTCACAGCTCAGACATGACTATGAAGAGTGTCAGTACAATGACTTTCAACGCCGTGTAGAGGAATTCAAGGCTCAGAAGTCCGAACAACAGTAAATTTTTTACGTACTTTTATAGCTTTTTATTCCGCTCTAGATAAGCTGCTAGATGGTCGTCAAGCGAACCTCTCGCAGCTAGATTAGGCTCTTACCCGAGTTCGCCGTTCACGCAGCTTTTGAGTAGCTTCCTGATCACCTTTACGTTTCAACATCTTTGCGTGATATAGTCCACAAGCATTGCAAAGTGTACGGGCACCATCAGGGCCGCGACGCCATTCAGGAGTCTCTTTAGTGCCGCACTCATGACACTGCACCGGCTGGCCATTTCGAAGTCGTTTGCGACGCTGAGGTGTACTGACTGCTGCTGGGGAATTGGCCCATGTCATTTTAGGGGACTCGTAAACAGGTGTGCTCTGTGGTCGCAGTCCAGGATACGGTGCTCCCCATAAGCCATTGGGGGGTGCTAGACTAGGACTAGATTGGCCAGTATAAACAGAGCTGGAGTGTGCCAATGCTTTGCCCATCTGTGCCAATTGATCAATACAGCCAAGAAGCATATCAGGCGATGGCGTCTGTGTGCAAGACAAGCTGTAAATGTGGTAAGAGGCTTCACGAATATCTTTAAGAATCTCCATTGTAGGACTTGGATATGGCATTACAGGTTGGGGTTGTTGGTGTACCCCACGTACTCCAGGTGCCTGCTGGAGTGGTTGGTGCACCCCTGGTACCTGCTGGGGCTGATGCATCATTGGCAAATGCGGCTGTGAGATAGGAATAGGGTTCATAAGCTGTGGCATCTGCTGTCTAGGCTGGTTGAGCGGAGAGTAAGCGTTTGTCGACCCCCCAAGCCTTGGGTCTACTGGCTGGCCGTTCTGGCCGCTGAAGTGTTGCAATAGTTCGATAGCAGGATCTTCACCTCCTGTGCGACGAGAGTCATCAGAGGACTCGGGAGGAGAATGTAGGATCTTTTGAATCCGTGGCAGCTCTCCATTATCGCCAGACGAATTGATCTTTGTGCCAACCTCTGTGGTCGATGAAATAGGTGTAGTAGTAGCCATGAGAAATTAGTGGGCGACCAAGTATTTTTAAAGAGTCCGATGCATGTGATATGGACGTGATGTTATATGATTGAGTTCAAGATGCATACACCTGCAGAATACCTGCATAAACGCTCCAACCTCACGCAGTCTGTGCTACCACCACCTTAATTACTTTAAATCTATAAAATTGATAGAATGATCTACCCTGTTCTGATACATCTACCCACATATGAACGTTACGAGCTCAATTTACGTTTAAGTAAACCGATATGCCGATATAGTTTGATAGATATCGATTAGTGTTGCTTCACGTGGTCTTTATTATGGGCCAAGGAGTTTTTAAACTATGAAAATTACAGGAATTGATGAGGAACATGGGTTATTAAAGTGATAGCTACACCATTCTTCTGAAACACTGTAGTGAAACGCCGTAATATAACTTTAATCAGTTACGCGCACGCATACGCTGTCAGTATTATCATCATTACTATTACCAATATAACTACTATTAGGAATTCTTTTTGTAAATTAAGCTGTAGCGGGTTTGGTTTCATCTGTTTGCGTACCATGCAGGTCCTGAGATGAGATAGCATCCGGAACGTCTGAGGTCGCTGGAACTTCTGTGGCTGATTTCAAGTTTGAAGGGTCTGCTTTCTCTGATTCGGCGTCGGGTGCTTCTGACGTCTGATTAGCCTTCGGTACCTTCTGTACATTCTTTGGTGCCTCTACCGCAGCTATGGCCGCAAGCGATTCAGCATTTCCGCCATACTCCTTTGGAATCCATTCACCCAGTACATATCGTAACTCCTTGCCATTCCCTACCACATGGAACTTATCGGCTGTCTCCTGAGACATGAAAACGCGAGCGAGGCCAAACATCCAAGTCATAACTTTGGGAACATTAACAAAGTACTTTGCGGATAAAAACTCAGGATAGTAGTCCTGAAATAACTGGATGGTGGTACTTGATGCCTTCTTAGTGGCACCATCGAGTCGCAAAAACGAAACGTCCTTGTAATCATGGACCTGGTCCATGTATGCCGTCTCTGGATCAGAGAGGTCCATGAGCTTGATACCACGCTCCATGACACTAACCCTCCACCTCAAAAACTTGTTGAGCTCACCAAACAATTTGGCCCGTTCACTGGCAGACCGGGCAGCTCCGTAGAGGTTCCAGGTGACCACTTTGCGTGAGGGAGAGATAGTAAGGACGGCCAATTTACTTAAGTCGCCATGCTCCTCATCAATTGTATCGAGCGGCCTAAATTCTTTACGCCATTTCAGCGTCTTCTCCAACTGCGCAGCGGCCTCAGTGGCATTGTCCTTGTTAGCGACCATGAATTTCTTTAGGATTTGCTTGTGCGCAGCCCCGAATTCCTGTGAAAAATCGAGGCCATACAGTTCGCTGTAGCCTACTTTAGCGATAATATCCGGTACTTGAGCTTCAAGGGACATGTTAGTAGTTGCCTTGGGCTGCCTTGGGCTTTGTCATCCAATACCATGGGAGCTGTAGCGTATAGTGTAGCCGGCTTCTCGGCGACTGCAACGCTTCTTGTGGGTGGCTATTTGCTACTCACTGGCCAGGGTGAGCAGTTTGATGTCGGGTACTTTTTATCGTCCCTCAGCCCCTACATGTGGGCAGTTACCGGTATCGCTCTTTGTACTGGCTTGTCGATTGTGGGTGCTGCGTGGGGTATTTACGTTAGTGGCACCAGTATTTTGGGTGCGGGAGTCAAAGTGCCTCGCATCACTACCAAAAACCTTATCTCTATCATTTTTTGCGAGGTGGTGGCTATCTATGGCCTCATCATGTCCATTGTCTTTAGTGCAAAGCTCACAAACGCCGACGCGGCCAATCTTTATTCCCGTGAAAATTTGTTCACCGGTTACGCACTGTTTTGGGCCGGCACAACTGTAGGTTTGGCCAACTTAGTGTGTGGTATCGCTGTGGGAATTACTGGATCCACTGCTGCAATTAGTGATGCGGCAGACCCCTCATTGTTCGTGAAGATCCTCGTTATCGAAATTTTCGGTAGTGTTTTGGGTCTTTTCGGGCTAATTGTGGGCTTGTTGATGGCGGGTAAGGCTCAAGAGTTTCAGTAACCAGCACCCTTAGCTTTACGCAGGCTATCAAGCACTCTTAGCTTGGCAATTAGCTACCAAGCACCTTTAACTATTACCAGCTATCAGCCGTACTTCTATTAACATCTATGAACAGCTTTAGTATAAACAGCTTACTATTAAGGCTTTAAGCTTCTAGAGGCATTTTGGCCCTACCTAGGCTGACATGTACCGGATATTTCGACGGTTTGCCTCTAGCATCACCTCTAAAGATGTTTCTCAAGCATTTCAACAGGAATTAAAAGAAATTAAAATTCGTTCTTCGCTCATGAACCAGAATTCCTGGAAATCGCTCGTCCAACTCAAAGATGTTAATCCCATGATGGAAATTTTTAAAAACCTCACCACCGTAAATGGAGCTCTTACACAGTCCTCGGTTTTGGATACAGTTACAGCTCTTTCACGCTCAGCAAAAGATAGTCCACTGCTATTTCGCACAGTAATGGAATCGGTTCGCAGCCAGCACCAAGCCAAACTGAACCTTGACCTTGCCAAGCATTGCGATACAGTGGCTGAATCAATCATTACGAGACGAATCCCTTACACCAACAAGATTCTCGGCACACTGTTGGGAGTCTATGAAATTGTGGACCCGGCCAAGGGTGCTGCCTTTTACCTCGAGGGTGGGTTTACCAGTGTAGGAGGCAGTGTGATTCCGTGTATGGTGAAATCGAGCGCTCCATTGGCGGTAATTGAACAGGCTTACCGTCAGACTACCCATAAAAGTGCTCGGGTAAGAGCTAATATGGCTTGGGCGTACCTCAAGTACAACAAATTTGACGAGGCTCTCGAGCTGCGACAACAAATCCAGGATGTACCGCTCAATACTGAGAAATTTTTGGTTAGTGCATTTGTAGGTGACGCTCCTCTCGATATTGCCCTGGAAGAGTTTTCAAAGGCCGATGTTGCCCCTCATCACGCTGCAGTAGTACGACTGCTGCACAATGCCTGGGCCGTCAACCAGAGTCCCAAACAACAGCTGGAGATTTTTGCTAAGTTCCTATCACTTGCACGCGGCGCACCTGAATCCGCATTCAAGCCAGTAACTTATGCCGTCACGGAAAATATTCTCAATCAGCCAAAGGATACTGGGACACTAGTAGAGGACGTCAAGAATCTTATTGACGTATACTCGCAGTACCCATCGAAAGCAATTTTCCTCAATATTCTCTTGACTCATGTTACCAAGCACCGTGGTACTGAATCGCAGCTCATATTGCCAATTCTTCAGGCGTATGGCGCCGATACACTGAGTCCTATCACCTACCGCGTACGGCTCAACTCGTTGGCTCGAATCAACCCTGAAAACAAACGCGAGTACATTTATAAACTTTGGAATGCTCGTAACCAGTTGAGCGAGCCTGTAGATACTTTCGACTGGTTGGCATTGGCCAAGGCTGATGCGGCAGTGGCAAGAGAGCTTGTAGAGAGTTCTGGCGCGAATATTAATGATCCTAAGTTGCTGAGACGACTAAATAAGCAGTGAGTTATCTGCTGGCTACCCTGGGCTACCTATTGGGCTATTTGGGTTGAGTCTGGTCCGGCAGAAATGAGACTGCTATTTAACAGGATGCTAACTATCTGAGCTAACTAACTGCCAAGTGCCTGAGCACTGCGCTCGCTACCTAATTCGAATATAGACCGGACAGACGCACAGGCAGATTTACGGCAAAATGAGAGTCGGCTGGCTTTTTTATTCTTGTTTGGCTTTGCACTGGTTGTTTTGGTGGTGAAACGGGGCTTACCCATGGGCACACGAGCAACAAATGTGGCCAAATCAAACTCACTCTCAAAGATCCAGTACTGAGTATCTGTGACCCCACTAATAGTAGGAGTATCGAGTCTCAGCACTGGAAGACCCTTGAAAAATACCTTTTCAATACTCGTTGACTCGATCGGCCAGATACTCACACACTTGAACGCGCCGTGCTCGAGAATCGCGCGCGCCACTACCAACGAATCCTTGTCCTTGCGAGCGACAATTGCAAAACTAGCCTGCGCCGGGATAGATGTGGAATTGAGTGTCAAAGCGGTGATTATAGGGAGCCTAATGAGGAAACAGCTTTTATCGATATCAGGCTGAGCCGTGTTAGGCTGAGCGTCAGGTTTAGCCGCGCCGGACTGAGATGGAGCATCAACCACATCAAGTTGAACTAAATCGGCCGTTCCAGGGGTCCTACGAAACAGCTTGGTCAAGTTTTGACCGATTTTCTTATACGACAAACACATGTAGGAGGACAGGCGGACTCAATGTGACCCGCGATATGACCCACGATACATCAATATGACCCAGGGTGAAGACATCAAGCATAAACTAGCCAGTTAATTAAGATAGGTTACGATGGTTATATAGTGACTATTACGGCTTTCCTTGCAGGCTCCCTGTATGCCGTCTCTGGCTATCTGTGTTTTGTCCTGTGGCGTGCATCTCTACGTGTGCCTCCTGTCAGCAGCATCAAATGTCTATTCACTTTGTGCTCATTCAAAACCGGCAGGGAAAAACAAGACTATCGAAATGGTACGGCAATCAAACAGAAGCCGAACGCCGTAAAACAAAGACCGAAGTCCATCAACTGGTGGCGTCCCGCGACCAAAAGTACCAATCAAACTTTGTGGAGTTTCACGAGCACAAAATTGTCTACCGGCGATATGCTGGCCTATTTTTCTGTCTCTGTGTGGACGTAGCCGATAACGAACTGTTTTACTTGGAGGCAATTCACATGTTTGTGGAGATTCTCGATACGTTTTTCGGCAGCGTGAGAGAACTCGATATTGTGTTTAATTTCTACAAGGTTTACACGGCACTGGATGAGATTATCTTGGATGGTGAGTTGCAGGAGACCAGTGCCAAAGTTGTGTTGACTCGCTTGGAGGAATTGGAGGCGAGGTGATTGAATTAACGAGCGAGTCAACAGCATGAGCGAATGCTCAATAAGTCACATATAACGGCGTACCTGTGTGAGAGATTCTCGCCATTCGCATGGAAAATGTTGATCGATGCCGATTCGACCGCAATTCCTATTAACGTACTCTCTCCTTCCGACTCTCGCTCTCACTCTTTGGCCACGCTCAGCCACCGGATCACACCCACCCACCCCCATAAGGCCCCTGACTCACAGTAGTCGTTCCTCTTAACTCCTACTATGCGTTCAGGATACTATTTCGGTGCTGGCCCAGCTCCAATGCCTACCGACGTCATCGTCAAAGCATCCGAAGAATTCGTTGAATACGAAAACCTCGGTGTAGGTCTCGGCGAACTCTCTCACCGGTCCAAACAAGCTACTGCTATCATCGACAGCACTAAATCTAAGATCAAGCAGCTCTACAATGTCCCCGACACCCATGAGGTTTTGTTTGTGCAAGGAGGAGGTACAGGTGGATTTGCTACTATTGCCTATAACATGCTGGCCCACTATGCCAAAAAGACGGGCAAAAAGGGTAAGGTCGACTACCTGGTCACTGGAGGATGGAGCCAAAAGGCTGCACAGGAAGCCCAGCGTCTTGGTTTGGATGTAAACATTGTGTGTGATGGTAAAAATAGTGGTTTCACAGCCATTCCTCCGCAGACCGAGTGGAAGTTTAGCGACCCTAACGAGACCGCCTACGTTTACTACTGTGACAATGAAACTGTGCACGGTGTCGAATTCAAAGATGTGCCGAAAGTGCCTGAAGGAGTGGATCTCGTGGTAGATGTGTCGAGCAACATGCTTAGCCGTGAGGTTGACATTTCAAAATTCGCCATTGTGTTTGGAGGT
This sequence comes from Wickerhamiella cacticola, assembly GCA_030564425.1. Taxonomy (NCBI): domain Eukaryota; kingdom Fungi; phylum Ascomycota; class Dipodascomycetes; order Dipodascales; family Trichomonascaceae; genus Wickerhamiella; species Wickerhamiella cacticola. Next base: position 145,452 of record JAJLUX010000003.1, on the reverse strand, counting down.
GCGCAGAAAAATGTCGGTATTGCCGGTGTCTCGCTTTATATTGTAAACAAGAAGATTTTGGAGCAGGCTCCGGTCCCTGAACTGGCCAAATTGGGGATTCCCATTGCTCCTTCGCTGCTGGATCTCCCATTAATCGCGAAGAACAACAGTGCCTACAACACAGTGTCGATTTTTGCAATTGAAGTCATCAACCTGGTGCTTGACAAGCTCATTGCTAAGGGCGGTCTTGCTGCTCAAGAAAAAGAGGCACAAGAAAAGGCCGACAAGCTGTATGCGGCGATTGATTCACGGGATATTTACGTGAAAAAAGTCAATCCCGATAACCGGTCGCGGATGAACATTGTGTTTAATCTCAAAGATGAAGCATCGGAAGCACGGTTTTTGGAGGCAGCCGCAGCCAAGAAACTCTCGGGTTTGAAGGGTCACCGCAGTGTTGGGGGTATTCGCGTGAGCAATTACAATGCTGTTACGCCAGAGGCAGTGGATGCGCTGATAGAGGTCATCAATAGCTTCGAGTAACCAGAGACAGCAATCTGAAGCTATACAGAGCCTGTATAAATTAGATAGTAAGGTATAGATAACCATAGGCAGTCAACCTGATAGGCAGCAACCTGTAGACAGCGCGTTAGCGGTAACCATAACTTGGGGCGGTGCAAATATACCTGTTCAAGCGCAGTTCTCCAAATGTAGCCATTGGGTTCAAATAATGGTCTACTAGCACACGTCAGTAATTATATCAGTATACTGTCCATTTTGCTAAGAATTTAACTCAGTTTAATTGGGGCCGAGGAAGCCTATCTCAAACACCAGATATTGTACTGCCCTAGGCATATTGAGGACCAGCTTGTGTGTGGGCCAGATAAGAGGATCTGCAGGGAGTAACAAACTGCAAATAAAATGTAAATAGTGGGTAGCTGTTAGGTACGGAGAGTGTCAGTAAACACATGAGACTTTTGTTATCACTTTATGCTCGACAGTAGGTAGCATATCATGGACTGTCGGGAGGTAGCTATTGGTGTTTGGTGCGTCCAGAAGCAGTGTATACATGATACTCTTGCCGTTATCTGGATATATAATTGATCGCAGACGGTTTGTATCTGGACTGTAAGTGTGTACAGGTACTACCAGGTCCAGAGGAGCAGCAATGAGGTTCAGAATCAGGACTAGGAGCCGTGCGCCCATGTTACTTTTCACATTAATTACATATTTTTGCAACTATTTCTTCATAAATTTATATCTTCTTTCCTTTCGTTCACCCCTCGTGCCCTCCCTTCCCTCTCCCCTTTTGCCCCCTTTTGCCACATTTGTCAACCAACCACCTTCTCTCTAAATGCTCAAGATCGTTCGTGGTTTGCGTACTCCCTTGAGCTCTCCTTTGCGTGCTCCTGTTAACACAGCTTTCTGCGGCCTTCGTTTCAACTCGTCACAGGCCAAGAACGACGACCTTACCAACGACGACCGCATGATTGGTCCCTACCCACACGTTAAGTTTGAGTACTACAACGAACGCCCTCAAGATATCAAGTACGATGACCAGCAAGGACGCCGTAACTTGGGTGAGCCTCTGCACTACCAATACGATATGATTGATGTGTGGTCGCCCGACCATTTTAGCCAGCGGTCTGACTCCACTGCTGCCCGGTACAACCTGTACTTTATTGGCCTCATTCTTGGATTTTCTGGCTGGTGCTATTATGTATTTGACGGCCCCAACTTTGTTCGTCGCGAGTATCCCAATGGTCTCAACAGAGCTCTTGGTGGTACTGACCAGTCTGGTGACATTTACAAGGCTCGCGAGGACAAGACCTACTAGGCTAACATATTAAAAGTTGGTGATTAGTTATAATAAATTACTGTGCATTTAGTTCAGATAGGCTTCATAGGCTCGTGTTCAGCTCTGTGCTAGCGGCGTCCTCTCCCACGGCCCCTGCGGCCTCCACGGCCTCCACGTGCGTGTCCAGGAAGGGCAAAGTCTGGGTTCGCATTCAAAACTAAATCGTTGCGGTCAGCAGCACGACGTAATGCGGGAGCAAACCCGGTACTTCCCCTTGCGGCAGCTCCATTTTCAGCCCGCTGGGATACACTAGTGAAATCACTTCCGCCTGGGCTATGAGGGGTGGGGGGGATGTGGTCCTGTTCAGAGCTGTAATCAAAGTATTCTTGCGAAGGAGGCAGCTCTTGAATGAACCGTTCCATCAACCGATTAGACTCTGGGCCCTGTTGTGAGGGCATCATTTGGTGGTGCATTTGCGGAGGTTCTGCCATTCGAGGTTGCTGCGAATGCATAGACTGGCCAGTGGGTAGTTGAGTTCTTGGCTGCTTGTAAGGACTCTCAGCTACTTGAGCGTGTGTGATAGGTTCACTGGGAATTATATCCCTGTATGCAGCAGCGGGATCTGTTGGGCTGTGATTTTGACGGCTAAAGTTGGGTACCTGACTAGGTCTCTCGGGGTGGGCATACTGGACAATGCCTACATGGCTCTCATCACGAGGCATACCACGGACCATGTGCGGTGTACCAGTAGGGGTGTTTCCGGCACGCGTCTCTTCGCCATCAGCGATTTCAGCGGTGTTAATCTTGCGAACTCGAGGCACTGGTACTACACTTGGACCAAAGCTTGAGCGAGCGTCTTCCATGCCAGGGATATCCGCACCTGCGGGAGGAAGTCCTCCTCCGAAATCAAATTCATCGCGTTGTACTGGTTTCGCACGTTGCTGGAACTCTGTGTCTTTACGAACGGGGGCCGGTCGTTGCGTAGGGTTGGAGTGAGGTGCAGCGGGAGCAACAGCGGCAGCGTCAGATTGCGCAGCGCTAGAGTACCCTGTGTGAGAATTGGAATGAGGAGGAGGTGCAGGCGCTCCCCTATGCGTTTGATAAGTGGGAGTGCCAGTACCTGCACCGGCCATAGCGGTGCTCGCAGCAGGAGGTCCTCTATGACCAGGAGCACGAGGAGGTGGGTCTCTGCGACGGTCGCCCAACAACTCGTTTGGTGCCTGAGACTGGCCTCGTTGGCGACGTCCCGGCTGAGAAGCTTGTTGGCTAGAGCCAGGGGGCTGGGGTACCCGTTGAGGGGGGGCACCACCGGGAGGAGGTCCATAAGCAGCACAATTCTGGCGTGTATGTTGTCCATTATGTTGACCGTTGAGGCCGCCATGGCTTCCATTAGTGTGCTGACCTGTGTGAGGATGTCCATTGAAGCCTTCGCCTCCATCGGCACCCGCTCTGCCTCTACCGGACTCATTTGCCTCCAGAATAGGCGTAAACGAACGCTCTACATGTCTCTTTGGTTCAAACACATCGCTGTGGTTGGTTGTATCAACAGATTCCTGGTAAACCCGTGAATTAATGAGCTTTTCGTCATCTCTATCCCCCGTAGACACAGAGGATCCCTTCCACTTATCGCCGAGATGACGGTGTTGCAAGCACAGCAAAACAATTACAATGCCATTCAACACTGTCGCTGCAAGCACAAACCACCCGGCAAAATCGAGGTGTCGCGTAAACAGAAGAATCTCGGCCAAGAACGCTAGCAGGGAGACAAGGAAACTGGGCACTGCCAGCAAGGACAACGCCAGAATGTACTTACGGTTGCCACAAAAGCCAATAAATACAAGCAGCAGCATAATAAGAGTGCACCCTGCCGCTACTACGTGGACAATCAGAAGCTTTGAGAGGACACTCATACTGGCATTGGGAAGGGGTTCATCGGAAGGGTATCCCAGTGCAATATCAGTGCACGAGCCTCCATTCGAGTCGCAGTATCCCCAAAGACCGAACCGATGGCCTTCGTATGAGGCGATACTGATAGTTTTCGTTACCGGCATACTGACCACGCCAACGATTTGGAGCCCGAGGGCTACCAAAAGCACTACGACTAGTGCAATTAGTGTTTTCGCCATTATTAGTGTGTTGCAGTAAAATAGAAAAAGAACAAGTCGCGAACCTAGTTAATCAGCGTTGGGAGTATGATAAGCGCTAGTCACCTTCACCCACCCAAAGTTCATGCATGCGAATCCAGGGGTATGTTTCATGCGCATATGCGCATCGTGGTCTCAGACAGTCAATCAGCTAGAACGGCTGGTTGGCCATGTAAAATATAGCAAGTATGAAAATAATCAGTTTTAGCCGCGTTTCCGAGCGACCCTAGGTGGTTTTGAGCAACTAATCTCGTTTTGAACGAAAACCGACCTAACCCAGTAACTGCATGATCGTGCCTCATCGTTCTAGTAACGCGTAATCGCCTTAGCATACGAGTCAATTATGAACACTCTTTGTGTGAAAAATTTTCATGTAGAACTCGACCATAAATTTAGCTCCAATTTGAAGGGCATTTCATACTCTCTTATTGCACTTCAGCGTACACCCAGCTATACTGAAATCTGCAAGTTTGATCCCATGCCTCGCTAACCACCGCTCCCATGGCAATGGGCTCGCCGCAGTCCTAGTCTGCATGACTTTGACACTGTAAATCAGGCACGGCTGGTATGTGACGATTGTTTTTTTTTCTCGCCCTTGAACTATGTTTCACTGAAACATGAAACCGTCTATAGCTATACCACTGATCAACCTAAATCTTATGGAATTAGAGATAAAGGTTGAATATGAAACGTAAAAGATAAAGATCTAAATGTAGAAAAGCTGATAAATGCTTATAGAAACTACCCGTCATTTCCTCGAAACTGATCTAACTTTGCAACTATGCCGCCGTCGTCAAACTATGTTAACGATGCCGCCAGCATATATATAATGCGAGATCAGTAAATAGTACTAGATCGATTGAAATGCGAATTGCCTACACTGAATACGCGGCAATGGCCTCAATGGCTTCGGCAATGGGCTTTATCGATGCGCCTCTGTCGGTTTCAAGACCAAGACATGTATTCAAAAGAGACGCGTACGGGACCCCACTTTTGAACAGTGTCTTTTATTATACAGCAGAGATAGGAGTAGGCACGCCGCCGCAAAAGATCAATGTGGTTCTCGATACTGGCTCGAGTGATCTCTGGGTCATGAAGAGCAGTAACCCATACTGCGCTCACAGCTCTGCGTTATGTGAAGGTAAAGTTTTCAATCCAGATCATAGCTCTACATTCATCGATAGCGAAAACCCCTTTTCCATTCGGTATGGGGATTTCTCTAGTGCATCAGGTGAATGGGCTCACGATAACATCGAGTTTGCCGGTGTTACACTAAGAAATGCAACTTTTGCTTTGGCCAATAACTCGAATTCTACACAGATTGTCATGGGCGTTGGTCTAACTAGCCTTGAGTCCACTGTGGCCGGGGTGAGCGCTCAAGGCAATGAAGAGGGGACATATATGAATGTTCCGCAACTATTCAAGGAGCAAGGATACATCGAGCATGTAATGTATTCACTCTGGCTCAATGATATTGACTCTCAGGGTGGCAACATCCTTTTTGGCGCCATTGATGAATCGAAATTTGAAGGCAACCTCACTGTAGTCCCGATTGTGAACCTCAGTCACAAGCTTGCAAACCCGTACAGTTTTCATATTATGGTTAATGGACTGGCTCTGCAGTATGAAGATGGGGTGATTGAGGAAGTAGCCGATTTAGCGTACCCAGCACTGCTTGATAGCGGTACATCATTTTCGTACTTGCCCCCTGTTGTAGTCGAAGCGTTGGCGACTGAATTGGGTTACAAGCTTGATATCAAGTCAGGTTATTTCACGGGTTCGTGTGATGCTAGTGCGAACAAAACGGTGCTGATCAATTTCAGTGGAGTAGACATCCCGGTGCCGTTTTCGAGTTTAACAATGCCTTATAGTCTCAAGGAGCCAGGGGTATGTGCACTTGTAGTATTGCCTTCGCACAGTGCTTACAGCACGATTTTGGGCGATATTTTCCTTCGCAATGTGTATGCAGTGTTTGATCTCGAAAACTATGAGATTGGAATTGCCCCTGCTAAACTCAATGTGACTGAAACTGAAATCAGGGTTGTCAATAGCAGTATTCCTGGGCTTCGTGCGCCACTGTATTCCCAAGAAATCCGCAATTTTACTAACGCGATTGTTAGTTCTGATCCTCTGAGCAAACAGCAAGTAAACGGTGCTAGGGGTATGGGCGGCTATAGTGTGAGCATGTGCTATATCTCTATGGTAGTTGCATTGCTATTTTTGTAGTAATTTATATATTAAAAGTCCGTTTCAGCTGAACTTCAGGCGGGCCGGCTTGAGTCTAGTAAGCTTATAGTGAAGCTTTAAGGCTGAAGCTTACGGCTGATTTTTCAGCATGGTTGTTCCTGTTGTGCCGTTGGGTAAGATCCAGAACGAGAGTGATGAACTGCGCTCTTTTGTATATAATATGGGATTTATGAGGGGCGCGTGGTCAGACACTGTTTTGAGTATCAACAACTTGCCGAGCCTAAGACTCCACGCACTGTTTGTGAGTCAAAGCCCGGTCCTCTACCACCATCTCTCGTCACAGACCCCTAACCAGGGACAGTACCATATTACTCTCACAAGCAATGACCCCTGCTTGACAGCCCCAGCTGTGTCTACTGCTCTGGCGACTTTATATGGTAACCCTATGAACATTCAAGGCAGTGATTTTACCACTGCTAGGGGGATGCTTGCGGCTGGCTCGCTATTTGGATTAGAGACCATTACTGCTCAGGCCTACGATTTGCTCCTCAAGTCGCTCACCAAGGAGTTGCTGCCTACCTTCTTTGACATGGCCCTCAGCCCCAGCTATATTGAAGGCGATAACACTGTGGGCAAGGGGCCTTACCCGCCGTACACTGAAAATCTCCTCAAATACTTGGTAGACTATGTTTATGAGAACTTCAGAGCAGACCAGGTGGATGAAACCTGGGTCTCAATTTTCAGTGCACTGCCATTTGACTTGTACAAGGAGCTGGTAGAGAGCCCTAAGCTTAGGTTCCCTACTGCAAAAGAGCGTTATAACTTTGCAAAGACCATCTCCAAGAAGCGCAAGGCTAGCGATGAGCAGGTGTTACTGGCATTTGGAAATGGCACCCAGGGCGTGCAGGTTGTACGTCGCCAGAAAAACTAAGATCCAACGCCGAAGTGAGAGATCCCAGCGCAAGGTGTATGATTATGCATTATATAAATTAAGCTAATGGCAAGTGCTAGTGAATGTTGGATCGTGGGTAGTGATTGCTGGCAAGTTGGCGGTACCCACAAGATCCAGCACGAAAATCTAAGGATAGAATTAATGCTATACACTATTTACAAACCGAAACATGATCTCAGCCAATTGAGTTGATAGCTAGTGAGCGGGGTCACTGGTCAAGTCTCCAGAGGGTTAGTGCCAGATCTGCTTGTAAGTGATTTTACATTATATATACAATATCAAAGAAGACTTAGTGACACATACCTAAACAGATTAATAGCTAACAAGCTAGTTGTCCGAGGCCTCTTTTTCGCCGACTTTCTCTGTCACAACCGGCCGCATACCACCAAAAGACAAGACTTGATTGATGCGTGTACTCTGAGTGAAAAGCATTACAATGCGGTCAATTCCCATACCCCATCCACCAGTCGGAGGTAACCCCCATTCCATATCCTTGACATAGTCGATATCAGCTACACTCTCTTCATTTTGATCATGGGCTTGAGCCGTTAATTTTTCCAATTGTGCCACTGGATCGTTTTCCTCCTCATATGCATTTACATACTCTCTCTTGTCGATAATAAGCTCAAATCGACGACTAACCTCCCGATCAATACCATTTATACAGATGGTGGTTTGCTTGGCAAGTGGTGCCAGCACGGCTGGTGGGTTAACCACAAATGTAGCATTAGTACAGTTGTCTTCGATAAAATGACCTGCGAGTTTATCAAGCATTTTGGCAGTGCTTGAGCACCCCTCGTCCAACGGCAAACCAACTTGATGGAAATATTCCGTTAGAGTATCCGTGTTAATGGTTGCAGGCAATTGTTTCCCAGCTCTGGCCTCAACTTCGGTAAAAAAGTCCACCACCTTCCACTTAAACTCTGGAACTGTGTACTGAGGGTGATGGCGTTGTACCTCCTGGGCCACATGCGCCAGCATCTGTTTTGTCAATTCAATAAGGTCTGGCAAGCTGGTAAACGTCTGATAAAATTCACATGTAGTAAATTCTGGGTTATGAGTAGCATCAATGCCTTCGTTCCTGAAAGAAGGACCAATCTCAAACACCCTTTCAAACCCGCCTACGATTAACCTTTTGAGCCAGAGTTCGGGAGCCACTCTGAGAGTTGGTCCTGATGTAGTTACAAATGGTTCGGCATTAGCACCGCCCAGCTGAGCACTAAGCACTGGGGTCTGAACTTGAGTGAAATCGCGACTTTTCAGGAAATTGGAAATGGCAGTGATTATTGTGTCCCTGGCATATAAAACCTCACGGGCATCACTAAACGCCTTAAGTTCAGCTACTCTATTTGACCGTCGCACTGCTTGGCTGATTTCGCTAGTAGGTGGAGGGTGAAGGCACGCACTTAGTAGCCGGGGGACCTGCGATGCGAGAATACTCAGTTCACCAGCTCGAGTTCGCCATGGCTTACCCCTGATTTCGATACTATCGCCCTTTCGCAGTAACTTGATGCGATCAAGTCCGTCCAATGACTCGAGCTTCTTTGTATTGACTACAACCTGAATACTGAGCCGGTTGTACTCAATGTCAATAAACGTCAAGTTCCTGCCTGATTTGCGGATATTCTGAATTCTGCCAAAACAATCAACATGTCTGATTAGTGGATCGGGCAATGGCGTGTGCTGTATGTGCTGGAATTGGTTCAATACTTCCGATATCTCTGTACGATTTTCAGGTGTTGTATATAGCGGGTAATCCTCACGGTTTAGAAGGGAATTTCGGTCATCATATGAATAAGTTAATTTATGATTGAATCGCAAGTTCAGGGCCCTGATTTGGGTCCTCACCTGTGTGCTGAGTCGACTCTTGAGCATGAAAAGTCTGGATATTACGCCACTGAAATTTGCCACTCGTGTGCAGCGGTGCAAAACAATATTAGCCAGCCAAGATAAGCCTAAAGACAACCTAAGCTTACAGATAAGCCAGATACAGATAAGCTAGATAAGTCAGTCATAATTCTACAAAACTAGTTAACCTTGCTAGGACCAGGGACCTGGGCAATCAAGGACTTGACCTTGAGCCAGTAATCCTTGAGAGCATGGGGACCATTGTGAGTAAGGTTATCGATCTGGATCTCAAGCGAGTGAACGGCTTGACGGCTGTACTGGGAAACAGCATAGCGGAACCGGAAGAAAACGGCGTAAAGGGCAAAGACAATAAAATTGGCCTTGCGGAATCTAAAGAGAGAGAGGAAAAGCGAGATAAGAACGCCAAGCTCAATTTGGGCGGCAATCAATGTAAACTGATTGTTACGAGTCTTGATAAACTGCTCAATCTGCTTGCTAATAGGCGACTCCTTGGAGTGACCAAGAGCGGGCAACAAGTATGCACGGGCATAAGTCAAGGCATGGAAAACGCTGTAAATAGCAAAGGGAGTGGCAGTAAAACTGCGCTTGGAAACAAGGATCCACAGCAATGACAGACCCAAATAGTGGGCATTGTCGTCAACAGCAAGCTGGCGAGGGACGACTTTGGTGCCGTATTTTTGGAAAATAATCAATCCAAAAGAAACAAATTCAGAGATGAAAAAAATCTTGCTCAAAAAAGTGCTGGCTCCACCTTTGCGGAAAATGAAACCGAGCAAATAAGTCAAGAGAGCAAGGGCATGGGCACTGAACCATACGAACTCAGGTGTCTCAATCAACTTGTTGAGAGGAGTAACACCAGTGGTACTGTGGGTAGTGCTGTGGGTAGTACTGTGGGCACCTGTAGTGCTGTGAGTAGCACCGGCATCGGTCTTGGAAGCGGTAGTTTTAGGTGCTGTGCTCATTAGACAAGCAATCACGAACAATGGCACATATAGGGGTTAGTCACGTGAGCCTCGTGAATTGCGTGGCGCAAGCGTCATGTGTAGCATACTAAATTGCTGGTCCTAACGCTTTATATATTCCCCAATACTTGCAACTTTTATAGAATCTTGGATAACGTATGAGTGGGGACGTAGGATGGTTGTACTGAGTAGTCTCGCATTTACACCTGCTACGCGAACCCCTTCTATGCCCACTATCTACCACCCTCCGTGCATATAATCGATCAAACATAATGATCTGTATACCACCTTTACGCAGCCCATTTGACTAGTCCTTGATCCGTTCCACTCTCTTTTTCTACAACCTGACCGTATCAGACTAGAGCTCGCATATCATTCTAACTGACTTATTTTGAATAATTTTCATGCTTGTATTAGGCTTGTTCAATGTTTACACCCACAACCTATGCCACATAGTCCTGGTTTTTAATTAAAGTCGTTGTACCAGCGACAAAAATAATACTGTGGATCATGCATAGGCAATGCATCGCGGGTGCATGTCCTGGTAACCGGCTGCCCACGACAGTCTCATTAAGAGCTAGCATGGGTAGGCTAGTTACAGAGTTTTCATGACTCTATTTCGTATATGTAGCAATATCTGTAAAAAATAATCGTCTTTGAGCTGGTGGAGCTCGTAGGCCATTTGGTGGAAATTCTCGTGAATGAACTCGGAGCTGACGGTTTCCAGGGTTTCGAGTTCGGCCTCGACTTGGAGGGTGAATTGTTCCATTTTTTCGACGATGCTCTCGTCGTCCACAGCGCCAGCTACCTTGAGGGTTCACTCAAAAACTCTCAATGCGCTCCGCTACTCAAATAGTTGGTCAACTACTATAAACACAAAGTAGCGTAAGAGAAATGCTATCAATTAGAGGAAAGGAATAACTCAGTCAAATCATTAAAATGACCCCTAGAGAATAACATAGTGAACTCATCCAGTCACATGGCAATGCAACCAAGCTGTATGAAATACAGAAATTTTCCATAACTCTGTAGAATGCTCGTCATTGACAAAAAGCTGTAAAATTCGTGATTTCTATCAAGCTCATTTAGCTCCACTGTCTAGAGTACGAACAAACTCATACACAAATTATACACACCAATTGGTCAACATAATGATAAATAACTATTTTGGATCATAATAGCAAACCCTCGTAAGTCGTCGTCTTCTATATTCCCCATCAACGTCTACACCCCAGGAGCCCTCAGCTACAATGCCTTCAACACCTCTCTCACGAATCCATCTTTCACTATCAGGATCTTCGGCCCACACGTCCTCATGTCTAAAAGACCAATCTGTTGGGCATTCGATTTCAGCTAATGTCTTCGACCCAGGGGGATATTGATGCGATAATCGATGCGGAGATGTGGCAGAGTACACAACTGGGGTGTACAGTAGCGTATCCCACATACGCGGGGTCAGTCCCTGCTTTTGGAGCTCAAATATCTCGACAGAACGAGATATAGGAGGGTCATTGAACTCAAATTGAGACGACATTTTATTGATTAGACCGGAAACAATCGTCAGCTCCAAGTCCCAAGGCTCTAAACTGGCAAGGTATGCCTTGACTTTGGGGTGAGCTGTAATAAAAACCAAGAGCCCTGAACTCAAAAACAGTTGAGTTATATCAATGAAGCTCGAGAAATAGGCAACATTCACTAGTCCAAATAGCAGGACGAGATAGAGCGCACAAGAAGTGCCTGGCTCTTCAAAGTTGCCAGGCCCGGCCTTGAATTTATCAAACTTTTCTAGCCCATCGCAAAGTTTTGACAACGACATTTGGGCATCACGAACTCCTTTAATAATGTCTCTTTCTGCTGCTTCCTGATGCCGCTTAAGGATAAGTTGCCGAGCATCCGCTTCGTCTTGAGCTTCATAGTGTCGCGGCTGAATAGCTGGAAGATAGTCCTCGCTATATGGGAATTTTCTCGCATAATTTGGGACAAAAACACCCATTAAAACTATCGCCAATGGAGCGCACGCGAGCAATTGTGGTCGCAGACATATGGTGGTGTACGCAAGCATTGCGGTGATTGTTTGTGCGGGGTTCTCCCAGGACATAACCTCAACTGGCAATGCTCTTAAACTACCCAGGCCCCTGACCCGTTCCGCAATATTTCTGAGTTGCCCAAAGGAAGTAGTGAAACTCGGTCCGGGAACTTGATCGAGCTCTTTGCGTGCAAGTTTTGAGGCAGATTGTCTAGCAGTAAAGGCCCAGAACATATCTGCTACATGTTTTCGTTCATCGCTCGCCTTACCCCGCAGGCTGTCTTCTAACGACTGTTCGACCATGTAGGAGGAGCAGCCACCCCCACACTTTATGCCGCCACTTTATCTTGACCGACAAGGTGGGACATTATAACCCCTACCTTGTGGCGCTGGAAGCGATTTTCACATGACAGCCAAAGAGCCAACTGAATTTGAGCTGGAAAAAATCGGCAATGAGCTCGCAGTTCCAACCAAAGATGTAGATGTCATAAATAAGTTGCGGGAGTTGGGCGAAAGACTGGAACCTAGTGAGTCGGCGGCACAGAGACGTCGGAGACTATTATTGATCACTGCTCGACGCCACATCTCCGGGGAGGGTTCCTCCACCGGCACTGTAAACGAGAGCTCAAATGAACACAGTGAAGAATTCTATTCAGGTGCATCCCCAGAGCTGGTTACAGTAAGACACCAAATTGCGGCTGCTTCACGGGAATTCGCAGCCCACAGACTTGAAAGGCAGAGAAAGGCCGCAGAGGTTTACACAACTTGTGATCTAGAGTCTCTAACAGCTAATGTCGAAAAAATCAATGCTCAATTGAATTGCTTCAAAAACATGGAGTGCCAAGGTACAGAATCGGGCTTCAAAAGGCCGGTATCGGGAGTGGCTTTTCATACCCATAAACTTTTCGCGGGTAGCTGGTCTGGTGATGTTTTCAGTGTAAACACTGATAGCTTAGAGATTGAATCTACCAGGAAAGTACACACAGGCAAAGTTTGTATGTCAAGTTGGAGGCATGGCCTAATCACTGGAGGACTTGAAGGCACCATTCAGATAGGGGACGGGATTCTCAAGTCTGATACTAGAGTTGGCGGTGTAGATGGCCACCCACACTTGGATCTTGTTGCTGGTGCATACTTTGACCACACATTCAAGTTATGGGATACTAACGGAACGATGCTGCTCAATCAGACTGGGCATAGTGCAGAGGTATTTAGCGTGAGATTTCATCCAGATGGTGGCCTAATAGCGTCTACTGGACTGGATGGTCAAGTACGTATCTGGGATCTTAGATCTGGCCAAACGATCATGCTGCTGGATAAACATGCTCAAGAAGTATATGCCGTTGACTGGTGCTCTGATGGATACACGCTTGCAACTGGGGGGTCTGACAATAGCGTTATTGTTTGGGATATGAGACAAAAGGCATCAAGAATGCTACCTGCACACACAAGTGTAGTTTCAGCAATCAAGTTCGTAGGGCGCTCGATAATCAGCGGGTCATACGATAAGACAGTAAGGATATGGAACTCCCAAAGTGGGTCTTTGATAGCGTCGAAAAATATCCACGAGAAGGTTATGAGTCTAGACTACTACGGAGATAAGCTGGCCGTTGGCAAGTGGGATAGATCGGTAGATATCTGGGGTATCTGAGTTCACACACAAGGATTCAAAAAATTATCGGCGCTATTTATATATTACATTATGGTTTTCTTTTTCGGAAAGCCATTTAAACTAACCATGTATAATATCACCTTAGGGTGCTGGGGAGTACCCTTTTGAGCGACCTTGACCACCTGTGCGATTTGAGAATCTCAAACGCTCACGAGTAGTGCTCATGCGTTCATTTTCTGCTATAGAAACTGCTGCTTTCATGTTTTTGAGCTCCTCTTTGAGTTGATTTAGTTGTGCATCTTTTGCCTGTAGCTCACTGTTGATAGCCAGTTCGCGAAGACGAACAAATTGGCCAGAAGCTTGCTCCTGAGATACTTTAAGCTCCTCTTTGAGTGAAGAGATTGTAGCATTTAATTCAGCAATCGTCTGGGAGGCATTTCTGAACTCAGTTTTTAAAGCTTCAATCATACTTTCTTGTGTTCCGAGTTTTTGTCTGAGGCTAGTAGCCTCCCCAAGTGCGCTCTCAAGTTTTTGCTGAGACTCCACATACTTCTTGCCGAGGCCTACACTATCTTTTTCGACCAACAGTTTCTCCAGTTCTTCAACCTTTTTCTTCAAGTCAGTCTCGCGCTGTTGTGAAAGCTCAAGGTCTGCCTTGTATCGCAAAGACCGAGATTCATTAGCATCACGAGTAGCTGTCTTTTCTTTACTCGCAATTGTAAGTCTTATAATTTCTTCACGAGCCTCGTCAAGAGCATTCTCCCGGCGGGTAGCAGTAACTCGGTAATTATCGAGCTCTTTTTGTGTCCGGGATATACTCTCCACCATTTTTTGATGACTCTCCATAAGTTTTTGACTGAAACCATTATCATCTGGCAATGAACCATTTTCAATCTTGACGCGTTTGATGCTTGGGTCCTGATCCACAGCAAGCTGAACTGCAACAGTTGGGGTTTGCATTAGCGCTGTGTAGACATCTCTACTACCCACTCCAGGGAGTTGAGCAGGACGGGGCAGAAGCCAGGGGCCATCGGGGTCTCTAAACCAAATCGCAAGCGGCATCAAATCGTGCTCGTAAATCTGAGCAAGTTCTTCGGGAATTTTACCAGCGTTTGCGCGTAAAACTACCGCTGCAGCTAGAGCGTTGATTCCTGCGTCGGGATTCGAGAGTGTTGCATGGATAATAGTATTTAGCGGCACCAGCGTGACAACCGGGGCCATTGGCTTGCGTATCGAAGGATCTCTTAACTGAGAGCGCAAACCAGTGGCATAGTCACTGCTTAGATCAAATGTGTCGTCAACTGCAATAATAACATCAAAAGCAGTGTTGACTGCAGCAGCCAGATGACGCAGACTCGAAGGTATAAGATAGACAGTAGAGATGTTTGGCTTCTGTGGGCGTGGATCCCGAAGTGGTTGGCCAGAATAGCGATAGCAGTTTATGGGCTTGTCTACCAAGAACGCCTCGACAAGATCAGTGGTGCGGCCCGCCTTAGCGACCAAGCCGACTTGTAGGTTCAGCTCGCTAAACAGGCGAACAAGCATACCCAAAGCTTGAAACATACCAGAATAACGTTGAAGAGAGTTCGGTGTGTCTCTATGCAACAAGCTTTTGGGTAAAAAATGGTTGATGAGCAGCGCTGGGTGGATGCATACAGTCTGTATGTTTTCAGCCATCTTATTGAGCGAATCAAGGGCGCGCTCGGCACGAGCAGCATCAGGGTGCTCTTCATCGCTAAAATAAGCTAAAAGCTCACTGTAATGAGAGGAAATGATGGCATCCAAGAGCTGTTTTTGGGTCTGGCTGAAAGGAACTGGAAGAATATACTCTCCACTGGTATCAATGTCTTGCATGGGTCGATCATTAGCCGCAGGCTCAATCGAGGTCTGGTTTCCCACTGCCATCGAGTTTTGACGCACTAGAATCGTACCAAAGTCCATGACAAAGCGAGAGTATCCCCGGGGACTAAAAGAGCGATTACACTATATATATAGTCTCTGAAATACCGTTTAGGGGTACATGCCTGATCTCTGTGATAAAATAACCTCACTTAAAAGACAAAACAACCCAGAAAAAGCGCAAGAGCTTTTAGAAAGAGTTTATAAATATGCATTACCCTTAATGCGGAAATATGATTTGCGGGTCAAGACTCTCACAGAGTTTTATCCCAAAAACCCAAATTTACTTGGAATTAATGTGAACCGTGGTTTAAAAATTGCAATCAGGCTACGCCACGCTCACAACCCGAATTCTTTTCTGCGATTCGAGGATTTGCTCGGCACAATGCTTCATGAGTTGACGCATAATCGACACGGCCCTCACGATGAAAGGTTCTTTGCCTACCTAGATCGATTAAAGGCTGAAATGCAGACTCTTCTCAATAACGGATTCAAGGGTGATCACTGGCATGGCACAGGAAACCGTGTTGGGGGATCTGCGCGAGCTGCAGGAAGAGCTGCAAGTCGTGCAGGCCGTGCAGGCCGTGCAGTTAGAGCTGGCCCAGGCCATCGCCTGGGGGGTGAAACACCCACTCCGCTTTCTGTTATCGATCGACGAGAAAGAATGCTGAACGCAGCGGAGAGACGCCGAAAAACCGATGAAAGCTGTCCGGCAGATAACCCACTAACCGAGATTGAACTTATAGATCTAACGCGAGACGAGACGCCACAGCAGACGCCACAACAATCATCAAGTTCGCCACCAGAGTCGCCACGACAGCCAATCTTCATTGACCTGACGTAGAAGAAATGGCATTTCAGTACATGCTATTGGTTTCCCGGCAGGGAAAAGTGCGCCTTTCGAAATGGTTCGAGACGTACAGCATGAAAGACAAAAACAAGATCGTCAAAGAAGTCACTACTCTAGTATTGGGACGCCGCACTAAAATGTGTAATTTTGTGGAATATAAACAAAGCAAAATTGTGTATCGGCGTTATGCCTCACTATTTTTTGTTGCTGGCATTGAACAGGATGACAATGAGCTTGTCGCGCTCGAAACAATTCACCGCTACGTCGAGCAAATGGATAAATATTACGGAAATGTCAGCGAGCTTGACATTATTTTCAACTTTCAAAAGGCTTATTATATTCTTGATGAAATTTTAATTGCTGGAGAGATGCACGACTCATCGAAACGCGATCCCATTCGTAGAGTCACACAACAGGATGCTCTAGAGGTAGCGGAGAGAGAAGAAGGAACTGTTTCGGCTTTGGCTGGACAGTTTTAGCTTATATATTATTTGAATCTACTTATCTTATTTCCTATATGGCCGAAACTCCAGAACAAGGTCTATATGATGGCGTCTGGTTTGCCAGAACTCGGCAGTGGCACAGATGGCCTGACGCTGTTTCCGAGTATCGGCGATACTGCTAGCTTTTGCATATGAAAGAAGTGCAAATGCTTCATTAAAAAAGAGGTTTGGGTCATATTTTGTGGTCATTTCGACAAAGCCTGACCCGTTGTTACCAGAATTCAGGTGATGCATATAATGAGAATTAGATGTTATGAAACGAGTTGACGATATATGAAATATATTTTGGAACATGTGAATAATCTGTATTTATCTGGATCCCATTGCTCGAGCACACAAGAGGGCACGGTACACTGTACTTGCAAGTTAGCAAAGGTCTAATCTCTGCATTCAGGAACAAGATTGATAACCTTTCCAGTATCCAGAAAAGATTCAATGTTACTGATGACCTGCTTCTCCATTTTACGTCTCGCAACAGTGGTGTGCGTACCAGCGTGGGGAAGTAACATGGTTTGAGGGTGAGAGATTAGACCTTGGTTGATCTTGGGCTCATTCTCATAGACATCAAGACCAACTGACTTAATCTTTCCGGAGTCTAGAGCATCAACAAGGGCTTGCTCGTCTATAACTGGGCCCCGGGCGGTATTGATAATATAGCTACCATCTTTGCACTTTGATAGGGCTTCCTTGTCAATAAGGTGGTGAGTGGATTTATTCAACGGAACACTGACATAAATCACATCACTAGTTCCAAGAAACTCGTCGAAATCAGGAACAAAAACGCTGTCCTTCTCCAATTCAGGAGATGCTCGGTTGCGGTTATGGTACTGGATCTTATCGAAATCCAAGAGTGCTGCGGCTTTATCGCGGTACAACGCACCTATTCCACCCAATCCAAGAATACCCAGAGTTTTCCCTTCCGCTTCGTCTGCAAGAGGTATATCACCTAGCCATTTGTTTTGGCGGCAGCTCTCAGCCAATTGATTGAAATTCCGTAGGGCACCCAGAGTTAGATAAATTGCAAGATCAGCAGTGGCTGTTTGTACTGCTTCAGGAGTATTGGATACCTGGATACCTAGCGAATGGCACTTGGTAGCATCCACAGTATCGTAGCCGGCACCTTGATGCGCAATACATTTTACACCTTTGAGGCTAGAGTAGATCTTATCAGTGTATCCGCCAAATTTAATAACTCCTGGGACAGTGTTAGCGATGGCAAAAACGTCTCCATCCTTGAAGTAATCTATGAACTCAGATTCGGAGCTGGCCTCGCATTGGATCAGCTCTAGGCCATGCTTCGCGGCAAGCTTTTCCCAAACATCTTTGGCAAGCATGAAGCCCTTTTTCAAAATCAGAACTTTATTCTTTTGAGCCATTGGTCGATAAGTCAAGTTGCTAGATTATGAAATTGGATCGTGCATAGTGTCACCGTACATGGGGGACATGCGGGGGGGCTCTGTGGGTATGTGCTAAGCTGCCGTTGGAATATATCTAGTGGCAAAAACGCCACAACTAAGTTTAGGCATGATCCGAAAATCATGGAAACAATTTACGAGACATTTACATTGTAAAGGATGTGGAACTAAATTTCAAGTTGATAACGCCAATGAATGGGGATTCAGAGATACTCCAAATTCTGCCAAGAAGGCATCAATCAGGGAGAACCTAAATAATACAAAGTATGCCACAATATATGAAAACCTCACACCAGCACAGCGGCAGGCTCTACAGTTTACACCTCCTGAGCTTGAAATCGATACAATTTCCTCAGCTCAAGTAATAAGCGCGGAAAAGGCCAAACAAAAGAAGGAAAAGTTTGAAACTTTTTGTCGCCCCTGCATCGACGCAAAGGATGGCAGAACTATACCACTGTCACCGTCAAAGTATGATATTTTATCAAGAATGTCAAACGATGCGCAGATCATGCATGTGATTGATTCTCAGGATTTCCCCACGACCATTGTAGATGATTTGATTGATCGCCCCAATACCCACTACATTATTGCCAGGGCTGATCTCGTGGTGACGCACCCAAATCAGCTGTCAAGATTCAAGGAATATGCAATGGATGAGGTTTTCAATAAAGCCAACATCCCAGCGTCAAGAGTGCATGTTGTGAGTGCGAAAAAACAATGGGGTGCTCAGACCGTACTTGAGGCACTTTCTGAACAAAGTTATTTCGTTGGCAAGACAAACTGTGGCAAATCCACGTTGGTGAGCTACCTTAGCGGTAAGCCAATGCAGTATTGGCCACTGCCTTTCAAAACCCAGTTCCCTCAGTACCATTCGTTTGGCAATCGTACTCTTATAGACACACCCTCGGTTCCAGAGTCTTTCCAAGACACTGGTATCTTCTCAATTTTGAAATCGAGCCATATTCGCAAAATTACAGCAGGTAAAATGATGTTGAGCAAGCGTAATCGCTACAATATTGAGCCCACTGTTGTCAAACCTGGCCAGACAGTTTCAATAGGGGGTTTGGTAGGTATCGAAATACCTGTAAGCGCAAAGGGAAATGCTACCCACGTTTGGGCGATCCATGGAGTTGGTGGTCCAATGGTCACCCGTGCACTTGGATCAATTGACAAAATCTCAGATATCAACAGTAGCAATCACCCGGCACATGCGGGCTGGTCCCTAACGTCTGAACCTCAGCAATTGGTGCATCAATTTGACGTAAAAGTCTCTGGAGCTCTTGAACTCGCGGTTCGCGGTCTGGGACCTGTCATTTTGAAGTTCTTTGGTAAATATAACGAGCCAAATGTCGTCAAAGTCTCAGCTCTACCTGGCGTGGAGGTTGCCCAGAGGCAGAATATTTTGCCATGGATCATGCATAAGAGGTCCAAGCGCTATATTCCACCTGAACAAACCGAGAAGATTAAAAGTACATAGTTAGTGAGGTATCTCCCACTAGTCGTTCAAGCTTTACGCTTATATAGTTCAAAGTCTGGCATATAAAGCTCATTTTGATCATTTGACCAAAGTTTCTTGAGGTAATTGAAAGCAGATCAGGTTAGATTTATATATCTGGCTGGTAAAATCGGCATACTTGGTATCGTCACGACCCACAAGCGTTACCTCACTTACATGATATGCCAGAGATGCAGACTACCTCTGGTGGCTCACAAGTCACTTAGCCAGCTAAACCAGGGGCAATTGAGAGTCTTGAGCGCGAATGAGAGCGAAGTCTGCAATACACCTTCGACAGTATACGGTGGCAATGCCGAGGACGCATCGTTTATTGTCCTTTCAGAATCAGTTGCCGGTGCCAATCCGTTATGGAATTCGAAAAGCCAAGATCTGGTCCCATCAAATACCGATGATAAGTTGGATCAGCTTTTCGATTTTTTGAATGCCAAAACTGACATCAATATGCCCATATGCGGAGAGTGTGCAGAGACCGTAAGGACTAACCTCAAGCAGCAATATGACGACACATGTGCCGAAAGAGATACATACTTTTCATTTTTAAATCGCATAAAGGACGAGCCTGAGCCACAGAGCACTGAGGTGAGTGCATTGTGGAAACAGATCCAAAAATTGGAACAGGAGAATGCAACGGCCCTTCAAGAACTCCGCGATGCCGAAAAAGAGCTGAAGTCTGCTGAGGAAGAACTCAACAGTGCTAAGGAAAAAGAAGAAGACCTTAAAAGAAGCAATAAGAAAATCTACGACGAGAGAAACGCCGCTGAACTTGAGTTTAGAAAGCTAGAAACGGAAAAGATGAGGCTCGAAGCTATTTCACAATATCAAAGTATGCAACTACAGCGTTTACAGAAAACAAACGTCTACAATGATGTTTTCTGTATTGGTGTCGATGGGCAAATTGCAACTATCAACGGGTTAAGACTGGGCCGGCTCAAGGAAAAGAAGTTCGATTGGGCAGAGATAAATGCTGCATGGGGACAGACGCTACTACTATTGACTGCCGTTATATCGAAACTTGACATATCTATACCCGAGTATAAGCTACGGCCGTTGGGCTCAATGAGTCGAATTGATAAAGTGGAATTCGATGATGACGGCCAGCCGACTGGTCGTACGACGTCTTTAGAGCTCTACTCAAAAGGAGACACTGCATTTACTCGCATGCTCATGCATTCTAAAATGGATTCCGCGATGGTGGCATTTTTGGATGTTTTGAAAAAAGTCGGTCAATTTGTTGAAAAGGAAAACCCGAATTTGCACATTCCTTATTATATTGACAAAGACGTGATAGGAGGCTACTCCATAATGTATTCCAGCACATCTCATAAAGAGTGGACACAGGCTTGCCGGTATGTGCTCACCGATGCGCGTTGGATTTTAAGCTATGTCTCTAGCAAATAAATTATTTAACCCTATAACTCTTCTACGCCAACCATAGAGTCAACGACTTCTTCTGGAGATGGTAATTTTTCGGCATCAAACGCACTAATTTCCGGGCTAAAAGGATGAGCTGATGGAGGGGCACCAAAGCTTGGCTCTTTAGGGGTGGTATCTCCTGCCTCCAAGAGCTCATATCCTACTTCCAAACTCTCAAATAAGGCGCTTCCCCGCAAAAAAGTTCCTTTGAAACCATCGAGTTGATTCCAGGAGCACGAAAAACAATGGGTGGCCGCAGGGCTTATAGGAGACTGTTGTGTACTGGGCTCCCTACTCTCCATTGCGGCATTGAAAAATACTCTAGCAACAGAGTGAAGAACGGGAATTCCCTTGATTACCGTAGTACGCGTAAATTTGATCACCACATCAGAAGGGGAATAAAGTGATGGCCCGATTGGAACAAACTGGAGCACTGAAAGCTCTCCAAACGATTTTATGTTTTGGTCCCATTGATGAGCTGCGAGATGAGCATGCTGCTTAGTAGAACCTGACTCGACCTCGACTGTAAAATCATCATACACGGGGTTACGGAGCGAGATGGCGACAATCTTGACACGCCGACTGGCACCGCTAGCCTCAGCTACTATAAGCTGATCTTTTTTAAACTTCTCGACGTAGCGAAGATACCTGATCTGCGAGCTAATTTTGACACCATCGCCGAAGAAACGACGCATTCTTGCTTCTGTAAAAATGGCAATGGCGTTTTCATGGCTCAGTTCCCGATAAATCTGCAAATATGCGCATGCGATAGTCCCTGAACGACCCATGCCTGCCTTGCAGTGGACAACGGCCACATTATTTTCGCTTTTATTCAAGAATTCGTCAATCTCTGCCGCAATTTTCAGGAGTTGTTCGAGAGGTGGAGGAGTATGATCAGCCATTGGGTGTCGAGTGACTTTCATATCAAAGAATTCGTCTGGATAGTCATTTTCTTTAGGTTCTTGCAAATTCCAAATGTGCCAGTTTGCGCCGTGGGTCGTTTCAAGATAGTCCTTGAGCGACGCCGCGCCGGTACGGTACCATGAAGTCCAATAATTAGTAGTGGGCATAGAGCTCACGATAAGCTGCGGTGTGATATAGGAAATATCATATTTTGCCCCATTAATAGACAAGCTTTTACGCGGTAACGACGTTAGAGCTTGGAAAACCATGAAGGTAACAAACAAACAGCTAATACGTGGACGGGGGAGTTATAATCAGCGATCTATTACAGATATGTGATATCACAAATAATGTTGAGGCGTGGTCACAGATCGATGCACCCACAGCCCATGCCGTAAGAGGCCCACTAATCCCAAACTCCCAATCCAATCTGAGTAAAGTAGAAGACTCTCTTTAGTAACATATTCTTATGCCAGCTGTAATGCAGATAGGTAGTTAGCGAGTGCACCGAACAAGTCGTGCCGTTCAAGTGGACCAGATCATGCCGTAATGCACAGTACATAAACACATACTTATCACCGGATGTGAGCAGCGGGATATGAACTGAAACACGAGGAAGACTAGCATACATTTTTGGGCCCACAATATCTTTTCTACTGCGCACCAAGACACTGCAAAATGCTTCCTCGCTGCATTGGTGGCTTGACTTTCACATTTAAATAAGACTCCATTTACGATACCTTATTATATGTATCTAGGGACTCTTATGATACTGGGCTATAGACACATATTTTAACCGAACTAGCTTCTGCACAGTTTAGTAAGGATAGAAAACTAATGGATTCGTAGTCTTATACATTATCATGCTAGTAGATACAGCTGAATTCGATAAGCCAAGGCTGAAAGCATCATTAGAACGAGTAAGAAAAACCCTCAAGGTTTCGGTAGATGAGCTAGTGGATCGCGTTGTACCTGGACTCTTTGATGGTGTTTCTAAAGTAGAGCTAATGACCCTCGTTTCCGAAACAGCGGCCTCCATGGCAACAAGGCACCCAGACTATAGTATCTTTGCCGCAAGAGTCGCATGTCGATCGCTTTATCGGACAACTCCAGATAAGTTTTCAGACGCAATGTCAATTCTTTTGGAAGGCAAGAGTGTGACTGAGGAAATTGCTCGACTAGCACCCGAAGTTGACAATTTCATAGATCACCAGAGAGACGAAGATTTAACATTTATCGGTTTTACAACGCTTTCGAGATCATATCTGATGTGCAAAGACCGCAAAATTGTTGAAAGACCCCAGTACCTTTTCATGAGGGTTGCCTTAGCCATACACACTACTGACATTAAAAAAGTAGTTGAGACCTATGATATGATGTCAAAGAGATATTTTATCCATGCAACACCAACACTCTTCAATGCCGGATCTCCACATAATCAATACTCTTCATGCTTTTTGACTGCAATGAAAGAGGACTCCATTGAAGGTATTTTCGACACTCTAAAAGATTGTGCTGTAATATCCAAGCACAGTGGAGGGATTGGGCTTCACGTATCGAATGTACGTGCAGCCAATGCCTCCATTAAATCAAGTGGGGTCGCAGGGGGGATAGTGCCTATGCTCAGAGTGTACAACAACATGGCAAGATATGTTGATCAAGGTGGAAATAGACGACCCGGAGCCATATCTATCACCCTCGAGCCGTGGCACGCTGACATTCTAGAGTTTCTTGATCTGCGTAAAAATCACGGTAAAGAGGAGTACAGAGCAAGAGATTTGTTTTACGCACTGTGGGTTCCGGATTTGTTTATGGAAAAAGTTAAAGAAAATAAGACATGGTACCTTTTCAGTCCCGACACTGCCCCAGGCTTGTCAGATGTGTATGGCGAGGAGTTCGATAAGCTATACAACTCTTATGTCGATGAAGGTCGATATGTTAGGAGCTATCCCGCGCAAAAGCTTTGGTCTGCTATTTTGGTGGCCCAGTCCGAGACAGGAAACCCATCAATTTTATACAAGGACGCGTGCAATCAGAAATCGAACCAAAAGAATCTGGGCACAATCAAGTCGTCTAATCTCTGCACGGAGATAATTGAGTATTCGTCGCCATCACAAACTGCAGTGTGTAATTTGGCATCGCTTGCCTTGCCCCAATTTATACAGGACGGCAAGTACAATTTTGAATTACTCCATAAAGTTACGAAGGTGATAGCATTCAATTTGGATAAAATCATTGACTTGAACTTTTATCCGATTGAATCTGCAAAGGTCTCGAATAAGATGAACCGCCCCATGGGTATTGGCGTCCAGGGCCTCGCTGATGTATATATGGCTCTTGGCTTACCATTCGAGAGCGACGAAGCAGCAGAATTGAATAAACAAATATTCGAGACTATATATCACGCTGCTATCGAGCAATCGATGGAACTCGCAATGGAGAAGGGGCCCTATGATTCGTATTCCGGCTCGCCTGCTTCTCAGGGTCAATTACAATTTGACTTGTGGAATGTTAAAGTCAGCGATAGGTTATGGGACTGGACCATACTCAAAAGTCAGATAAAAAAGTACGGACTCCGTAACTCGTTGGTCACTGCACTAATGCCAACGGCCACCACCTCACAGATCCTCGGGTGCTCTGAGTGTTTTGAGCCAGTAAACTCCAATATTTTCTCACGCAGAGTTTTAAGCGGCGAGTTCCAGATTGTTAATAAATATCTGGTAGCTGAGCTTGAACATCTTGGTATGTGGAACGACGAGATGAGGCAACGCATAATGGCAGAGCAGGGATCTATTCAAAATATACCAGGTATACCAAGCGAGGTCAAGGCTGTTTACAAAACTGTATGGGAGATAAAGCAGCGCTGCTTGATTGACCAGAGTGCCGCGAGAGGCATCTTTATTGACCAGTCGCAAAGTCTGAACATATTTTTAGCAAATCCTACCGAGCGGCAGTTAACTTCTATGCATTTTTATGGCTGGTCCAAGGGGCTCAAGACAGGGATATACTACCTTCGGTCACGCGCCGCTTCCATGCCAACGCCGTTTACATTAGAGCCTGGATTACTAAGAAATGGCATTAAGCGGTCGGAGGTGGGCTCTCCGATGTCTGGTAGTGTGGATAAACGTTTCAGAGCCGACACAGATCTGGAATCCTGCGATATGTGCTCGGCGTAGAGATTCACAACCTTCATGAGTATTATGGAAATGTGTAGATATAATAGATTTTTGTACATAGATTAGAATATTTTTCAGCTTCGGGCCTTATATCTCCCCTGACTTTGAGCGTGCATGACCGAACACTCCATGCAGGATTAATAGGATTATATACGTTCCAAAGTCAGACAATGCATGGACGGGAATATGAAAGTGTTGCTACTGATGATTGTGGAAGCGAGGAAAGCTTTTCTTTGACAGACGACACACCCAAAAGCCAGTCGTTCTTTGAGGCTCTCTGGAATGGGCCTCAAAAGCCTCGCAAGGCTCAAATCACATTGTGGTGCGAACAAATTCAAACGTGGCCATACAGAGTAACAAAAAACCGCCAAAATTGGCTAAAATATATGTTTACGCTATTTCCTCTGCTCATTTGGTGCCTAGCATTTGCCATTCTGAATTCACACTCGCTGATGGCAGAACCCCAGATTGATGGTCAGGAGGCAACTTTTTTGGGTTGTACAGACCAGATACCAGCTTGGCAAGGTCATAATGCAGATTGTGGAATTAACGGGACAGACTGTTTGAGCGGATACCCAGTTGGCACTGAATTCAGGTTTAAATGCCCAGCAAATTGTCGCAGGGAATCATGGACTTATCGACCACTAGCAATTGGATCCGAGGTTGTCTATCACCAAAGTTTCTTGATAGGTAGTAATAATACTTATCGGGCAGATTCTTTTATCTGCGCAGCTGCCCTTCACCGGAACATAATTTCAGACTCAAGAGGAGGGTGTGGAATCGTTCGCCTAGGTGGACCCAAGTCAAAGTTTGTGGGAACCCCTGGTAACAACTCAATGCAAAGCAACTCCTTTGACACAGAGTTTCCCGCAAGCTTTTCATTTGATGATTTGGAGGGACTCGAGCTTCGAGGCTGCGATGACAAGCGCAACCCAATGATGCTCGTTTCTTTCCTCGCGATCATAGTTATTGGCTATCTAAGTGTGAATCCACCACTCTTTGTGTTTGCTGTCTCTATTATAGGATTCTGGACGGTGATTATGGCGTCGAACCCGCCGTGGAAAGGTGGGAATGATCATGAAAATGCCGAGATAATTTCACTCGGAGCGCGCAGGCTTCTTCCCATGATGCTGGCAATGGTACCTATCTATCAATTTTCGCTGAAGGGAGCTCTAGACGGTTGTGAGGCCAACCTCACGCGCGCTATTTTCTGGTGCGTACCTTTCTACTTAGGCATTATTGAAAACTATACATTTGGGATGATTCCTATTGACCGTCTTACTCTCGATGACCTGAACACTCAGGCCGGAGCATGGATTGCACTATTCATTATCGCTGGGATTGTCGCGGTTATTGTTATCGGACAGGCGTATATTATTTGGAGAGAAGGAAAGTTCTGGCCTTATCTAACTGGTTATATCTCTGCAATCCTATTCTTGGTTATTTTAAGCACAATTCCCTCGCAGACTCTTCGAATCCATCATTACATTCTCGCTCTCTTATTTCTACCTGGAACTGGCTTTCAGACAACTCCAAGCTATGTTTATAACGGATTGCTGACTGCTTTATTCATTGCAGGCATTTCAAGATGGGACTTTGACTCTATCATCCAAACATATGACCAGCTGAGACGTGGCGGTCCTGAGGAAAATACCGGTACTGCTACTTTTGTCGAGCCTTTGGTTCAAGATATTGGAAGTGCTTTCAAGAATGTTGTCCTCAAGTGGATTTCTCAAGATGATACGAACCCACACCGATGGAACGGGTATTCGCTACTGATCAATGATGTGGAAGTATACAGAGGCAATGAGACCGAGTTCAATTTGACTGAATGGGCATTAGGAATTGATCCATCCCCGGTGATCAACTACGTGCGCCTAGCAATAGCTGATATTTACAGCAAAAAAACCGGGGCCTTCTCCATGGCTGGAATGGTAAATATGACTAGCGGGGAATGGACTGCCCCTACTGTGGGAATGACATGAATTTTACGATTAAATAGTTAGATGATTATACCTGATTTACAGAGCTATCTATGTAACGACCTGCTGTCGAAGTTTTCAGTGTTTGTAATGTTTAAACCACTTGGTGGAGGAAGAGGCCTGTTGAGTCTTAACGGGAAAGAAATCAACACTCCAAACTTTATTGTACCTACTATACGTGGTGCTATTCCTCATCTGACACCTGATAATTATCCTAAAGTCCCTATAAGTGCAATTTTTGCTGAACATTTTGTGGACCAACACGGATTCGCGACAGAAGCCGCTGCAATATTGCCGGTGAATGCCGAGATCAACCTGGTTGCCGTTCGTCCTCCTAACGCAAAGCGCTTGCACAAACCAAATACCAACGAGGCGGTGGGAATTAGCACATTCCAGGGCACTCAACTTGTGAATGTCGAAACTCTTTCAAAAGCTATCAGTACCATGGATGCATCTATAGTGGTGTCTCCTTTGGATTTACCAAATAAGCCAGGCCCTCCTGGTAAAAATAGACAGCGCAAGATGGATACAAGGAGCGAATCTTGGTTAGCCAAGTTCCGGAGTAATCTACCCAAAAACACACTGCTAGTTGCACCTATCACACAGGAAATGGAAAAGCAGGAGATTATGGCCAAGGCAGATGGTATTTGTGCATCGAGAGCAGTTGCA
This sequence comes from Wickerhamiella cacticola, assembly GCA_030564425.1. NCBI lineage: Eukaryota > Fungi > Ascomycota > Dipodascomycetes > Dipodascales > Trichomonascaceae > Wickerhamiella > Wickerhamiella cacticola. The sequence continues at coordinate 117,600 of JAJLUX010000003.1, read as the reverse complement.
ACCGAGGAATTGTCAGACCATCTACGTATATGTGATGAGCCGGTGAGTCTCAAAGATATCCCCGAATTGCTAGGCAAATTTGATCTATTCTACACTGATTTCAGTGACTACTCTGAAAAGGGCCAAGCAATTATAGACTCTGAAACCGTAATCGATCTGCATGATAGTAAGTATGCAGAGGACATGGAGACTATCGGTGAGACAGGATATGCAAAGGCATATGTTCATCATTTGTTGAACGCTCGTGAAATGACAGCTAACGTTATATTACAAAAGCACAACTTAGCAGTAGTGTCACGGTTCTTTGAAGCATTATGAGTCCTGCATCTATCATCCCGTTGACCCCCCCTACCCTTGTCACTCTAAATTGCCACCAAAAGGTGGAGGCGCAAGGTGGAGGCGCAAAGGTGGAGTGCAGGGTAAAAGGGGGAACTAGCAAAGTTGATTAGGAGGCAAAATATTAATTGAATACTTTTATTACCACAGAACGACTCGTAATAAATTATACCATCCAATAACATGTTTACACTTTTTCTGCATAGATAGCAAACTACTAATATTCGGGCAGCGTTACGTCCCATTGCGGGACAATCTACAGTGACGCTTACTGACTAGATGGAGGAAAAAGAGAAGAGCGAGTCCGGACACCGGCCATTCCTCTCATTGCTCAATTCTGTATGGCAAGGGCATGAAAAGGGCGGCGACAAGTCAGGATCATTCAACGACGGAGACCTCTCTCGCAGTTCGAGTACGCACCATTCGGCGGATTCCAGAAAGGGCAAGGCAATTCGCAATATTGGTGAAGGTTCGTTTAGTTTGGACGATCTCGATGAATCATTCCATAGCGGCAAGGGAAGAGAATTTGTAAAGAAGGCCACTACCAACGACGAGAAAACTATACAAGAACACTTCCCTGACTTGACCTTTGCTAGCGAGAAGCGCAATGCAGATTTTCACAAAACATTTGCGAACCACATTGATCCAAATGAGTCGCTCATTGAAGACTGCTCTTGCGCGCTCACACGAGAAATTTTAGTACAGGGCCGATTCTACATCACCGCCCACCATGTGTGTTTTCACTCAAACATTCTCGGCAGAACCACACATCTTGTTATCTCTTTTCAGGAGATTTTGGAAATCAAGCCAAAAAACACTGTAGGCTTGTTTCCCAACGGTATTGTTATCCGAACCTTGCACGCGCAGCACACATTTGCGTCTTTTGTGAACCGCGACCATGTTCTGAAGCTTTTGCGTCGTCTCAAGGACTCTACAATTAACAGTAGAAATGAATCCGAAGATCTCGATGATGCTGTTGCTATTACCGAGTCAAGTGACACCGAGAACTCTGATGATAGTGATCAATGGAATGAAGAATCCAGCTTCAAGCGTAGGAGATCTTCGAGCTCCTCATTCTCATTCAATTCAAGTGGCTTGGGCGATTCGGAAGATGAGTATTCAAGTTCAGTTAATGCCGCTCCAAAGGGGCGGTCCCGTAGCTCTACTCGAACTGAGAAGGACAAGTCCAAGATCCTGAAAAACACAGCCAAAGACAACAGTGGCAGCAGCGGGGCAGAGAATGGAGATGGAGGTGGAAGTGGGGGGGCAGGCAAATGGCCTGTAGAGAATTTGGGCCCAGAAACACACAAGCCAACCAACCTTCCAGAAATGGATAGTAAAGAAAAGCTTGTTGATACTTTTACCGTTGCGGCGCCCCTGGGTGTTGTTGCCAATCTCATGTACGGTAAAGATACCAGTTGGTACCTTGAGTTTCAGACAGTGGACTTGAAGAATCGCGATCTTGATAGCATCCCCCAATTCAAGAAGAAGAATGGTAAAGAAGAGCGATATTTTGAGTACACCAAACCACTTAACGGTCCCGTGGGTCCTAAACAAACCAAGTGCAAGTGTACCGAAACAATTGAGGAGTGGAATATGGAAGATCGCGTGCAGATTCTCATTTCAAATAAAACTCCTGATGTGCCATCTGGTGATGCGTTTACTACGTTTACACGCTGTACGATGGTTTGGGCTGAGGGTAACAAAACCACTATTAGGCACACCACATGGTTAGAATGGACAGGAAAATCGTGGCTCAAAAAGCCAATTGAGAATGGAGCCATGGATGGTCAGCAGCAGTATTGCAAGGCTCTTAATTCTGCTCTCCAGCAAAAGCTGAGAGCCAAGTCGGCCGGTGGCTCCAAATCCAAGAAGACTCGCAAGAAAGAAAAGAAGGCACCTCCTACGCCCTCGAGCTCACCTCAGCAAACTTCATCGAGCTGGTCTGGAATCATGCAATACTCAAACTATATGGTGTATGCTATCGCTGCTATTGTGGGGCTTATGATCCTGCGATTTGCCTATAACTACTGCACAGGCGGCCTCACGCAACAGCATAAGATGCTTCAACAGCAAATTGATCTGTGGCAATGGCTCGATAGCCGCCTTGAGAACAAGAGCACGTTCAATGAAATCGCGGGAACCTTGACCAACCACGAAATCGACGAGGTCATCAAGTTGACTGAGCTACGTCTGGAGCGTTTGCGAGCTATCCGCAACGAGCGTATGTAGTAATATATTTATCTATTTTGAAAGTAGGCTATCTTGCCGGTAGTGCGATTAAGAATGAGAGTAGTCCCAGTGGGTGTGACCGATGCGCTGTGTTTCTCCTACCCAAGTTGACCATTACCTAACATGAAAAATATCTGGGGCAGAATATTAACTGGCTCTTTGCGGACTGGAAGCTCATTCTTAAAGCCTAGATTTAATGGTATTGCAAACATGAGCACTAAGGTCCAGCCCCTGAGCACTGTAGAGCTCGTCAAGCACAAGGCAAACTATTACACACCTAAAACTGCCGAAGAGCTTAAACCCCTTCAAGAAGCTCGCAAACTCTATGCTAAAATGCATATTCACAACTGGGATTTGCTTGTTACTGAAGGCGATATAGTCAAGCTTCCCGTTAACATGAAGGACGTTAAAATCGGCTCGAAGCTTCACTTCAATGAGGTTAGCCAGATTGGATCCCGTGATCACACTTTGAGTGCGGACCGTATTGACCCTAGTATTCTTGACGTTCAAGGTACAGTCCTTGAAAAGACTCGCGTCAAACGTGAAGTAACTGAGCACACACGTCGTCGTCGCCGTCACGTGCGGCACCAGGTTCACCACAACTGCTTGACTGTGATTCGCATCACCAAGGTTTCGGTCAAGCAGCCGGAATAAATATTGTACATAAAATTTAAACGTTAACCTATCTACGCGCGAGCCCTTTTAGTTTAGCAACGGCATGGCTTACATATTATTAACCCCAAGTTCCCTCCCGTTTGAATTGCAAAACCCGTGATCTGAGGCCCGCAAATGACCTCGTTTAGTGCTGTGGATTCCCAGCCACAAACAATCACATGGGATCACACAGATCCCAATGCGTGGACGTTTGAGCGTGTGATGTTTTGGCTACAAGTACATAATTTCGGTCCCGAGTGGAAACGCGTTTTCAGAGAAAACAATATTAAGCATGAGAAGTTCCTTGCGCTGAGCAACTATCGTAACTTGAAGGCTCTGGGACTCAATGACTCTGTTACCAAATTTATTAGACTCGCTCGAGCGTTTGAGAAGCCACAAGGGTACAACTGGCTAGACCAAGATAAAGCTGAAATTGTTCCCGAGCGAGGCGAGAAGGAAAGGCTACACAGACGTAGTGAAAGTGCTACAACTACCTCATCATATTGGTCTAACCCGGATACACGCTGTTCTCCCAGCGTGATATCGTTTAGCCATCGTTCCTTTGAAAAGTACATGTTCCTAAGTGATAACCTACGCCCCAGACGCCAACCGCATTCGGGAAAATATGTGGCATTGACCACAGATAACACTACTTTCACATTGGTTTCTATAACAAACTGCACGGACGTTGAAGAGACCATCGAGACTTTCAAATCCGCCTGTAACGTGGGGCCAGGAAGCTCCCTCAGTGTGCATCTTACAGAATACTTTTGTACACCAGGGGAAGCGCTCAGCAATACACAATTATGGAGCGTATTGAATGCGGCAGCTGGTGATATCGTTAAGTTCTTTATACAGGCAGAGATCAAATCACCTCTACTGGCTGTTAATAGTGGTAATTCGCCCCAGAGTCGACATACCATTAATTCTACTCCTGATTCCTCTCACTCTGTTCCACATCCCAGTCCAACACTTCGAGTCTCACCAGCACTATCTGGTCGAAGCATGACCGGGGGCTCGGAACATTCACCACTGTCTTTAAGTGCGTTTGAGAGTGAGTCTGCAAAATCAACCTACAGTGAAAATATTGGTTCACCCGGAACTGGCAGAAATATTTACCCTGACACTCCTTCCTACCTAATTTCCAGTGCCGAAACTACAGAAGTCGACTACTTTAACATCAGGCCATCACGCTTGAGTCTCATCAATGAGTCAGAGAACTCTTTGGATAAGCCTATTACTCGGTCAGATGCGATTGTATCCCCTTATCGTAACTTTGGCTATCGTGCTAGGGAAGGTCGCCGTACGATAAGCAGTCCTATAACTGAAACGCATCACGAGGACGCAATTGGCACCCCTGAAAGGCGCTCTGTTAGTGGACCTACCGCACTTACTTCCGCATCATCCACCAAGTCTACGACATCCACGACATCTACTGCAAGCAGCTACCAGCCTTCCAAGTCGATGCAAAAGTCCACAGCTGCCCTGCTTGCTCGAGAACGTGAAAGTCAGGAAGATACAAAGCGCAACGTTCCGCGTCTCAAGGTCAACACAAAACACGATTTCCAAAATCCGGCCTTCAAAATTTTACGCGAGACAGGGAATAAGGAAATCAATTTTGATAAGCCAAGACTTTCACCATATGAGGATACTAACTCTACAAATGGTATAGTGCCCAGACGCAGTGCTCCACCTCCTCCTTTAGCAAGACAGGCTTCCTCAAAGTATCGACCCGAGCTTAGCCCAAGTGCTCCTACTATGGAGGAAAGGAGACCAATGGTACGTACCACCAGTGATCGCAAACTTCTATCTCGGTTACCTTCTTTGAACCGGATACCCATGCCGGTTCCTGAAGCTGAATCCACGCAGATCTCGTGGGACAATGTGCCAGAGGTTAGTGATGAGGATTCTGACGATGATGGTGATGGACTCTGGGCGATTCAGCCAAAGAAAGGTGGTACAGATGATAATCATGACGAGGATACATTTACTGGATCTGCTCACAGCTCTGCGAACAATACAAAATTGAGCGAGCGGGTGGCTCGTCCTAGCACAGAGGATGTCTACGATAATCTTGAGCAGTTCTTCCCCAACGCTGATCTCGATAAACCTGTTATCATAACTAATAAAGCAGAAACACCACCGGATATTGCTGTGGCTGCTAAACCCATCCAGAGAACAGGAATCACGCGTATGAAGAGCATTCGCGTCGTTGCTTCTGAAGCAAGTCATCGAATTAAATCAAACCGAGCCGGGCCTTCACAGAGTCGACCTATTCTACGCCGTAAGAGTACTAAAATGTGGGGCCAAAAGGTAGTTGAAATGGGTCAAGGCAACCCGATCACGCTTCGCGACCAAAAGCAATACATGTGGATCAAGGGTGAGCTCATTGGAAAGGGTACATTTGGAAAGGTTTACTTGGGCTTCAATGTAACTACTGGAGATGTTATGGCGGTCAAACAAGTAAAGACTGTCACTCGTCGTGCAACTCAAGACCAGAAATCATCTGAGGGGGTTGATAACCTCTTCCGTGAGGTAGAGAATATGAAGGATCTGGACCACCCTAATATTGTGCAGTATCTTGGCTTTGAGGTTAAGGGCGACAAGAGTAACCTGTTTCTCGAGTATGTCCCGGGTGGAAGTGTAAAGTCAATTATCGCACAATATGGAAGATTCCAGGAGGAAATTATCCAGCACCTTTCAAGACAGGTCCTTGAAGGCTTGACGTATCTGCATTCAAGAGGTATCTTACACAGAGACCTCAAGGCAGACAATCTTCTACTGGACATTGACGGCACAGCGAAAATCAGTGACTTTGGTATTTCAAAGCGTAGTCGAGACATTTACTCGAACAATGCTGAGATGTCCATGCAAGGTACCATATTCTGGATGGCTCCAGAAGTAATTCGCAATGTTGTGGAAAACGAGCGGCAAGGCTACAGTGCGAAGGTTGATATCTGGTCATTTGGATGCGTTGTACTGGAAATGTTTGCCGGTCGTCGCCCTTGGTCTACCGAGGAGGCCATTGGTGCCATGTATAAGTTGGGATCAAACAAGATGGCGCCTCCTATACCTGAAGATGCAAGGCCATTCATGAGCGCACAAGGTATGGAGTTCCTTCAGCAATGCTTCATTATCGACCCAAGTAAACGTCCAACTGCAGATGTTTTGCTAGATCATGAGTTCACGCTATTAGATGCTGGGTTTAGGTTCCAGGACACTACGCTGGGGCAGAAACTTGCAGCACAGGCTAGTGTTACTATGCCTCCTTTCCCTGAACACTCTAAAGAATAATTTATTTAACTTTTTTTTCATGTTGCGAATAGAACTAGGCGAATAATTTGCTCAGGAAACAATCTATTTCGTTACTGCTAAATAACCCACTCTGCATAAAAGTGCCCCAATAATTCAATGAGTTTTTATAATTGATGAAACTATCTTGGAGCGGGCTATTGTTGTGCTCCAGCATACACCAGTGGCTTAGATTGGCCCACCACTGGCAATCCTTCCCAGCTGACGCATAGTCGAGAGATATACTCCTATGGTAAAGGTTATTGAACTAGGATACGAGGCAATCGCTGATCACTCTTTCAGCCAGGACAAGTCATTGTTGGCCATTGCTAGAGGCCGTGATGCTCAGCTTTACTTCAACACTGGTAGCAAGTACGAGCTCGGTGGCACTTTGAGTGCTCACGATAAAGTCGTGACCGCAGTTGACATCTCTCCGCAGGGCCAGATTGTTACTTGTAGTCAGGATCGTAATGCATACGTATGGGATGCTATGAGCGACGGTACATGGCGCCACACTTTGGTGTTGCTGCGTCTCAACCGTGCTGCAACAAGTGCTCGCTGGAACCCGCAGGGCACCAAGTTTGCCGTCGGAAGTGCTGATCGTGCCGTTGCCGTTTGTTATTTTGAACCCGAGAATGACTGGTGGGTCTCAAAACACATCAAGAAGCCGATCCGCAGTACCATCCTGTGCACCGAGTGGCACCCCAATGGAGTTTTGTTAGCTGCTGGAGGGACTGATGGCCACGCAAGAGTCTTTTCAGGATACATCAAAGCCGTTGATGAGAAGCCTGAGCCATCAGTATGGGGCGAGCGTCTTCCCTTCAACACCTTGTGCGCTGACTTTGCCGATGAGGCTCAGGCCTGGGTGCACGCCGCTGCGTTCAGTCCCAGCGGAAATGCACTGGCTTGGACTACGCACGACTCTCAGGTATTCGTCTCTTATGGCCCTGACTCCCTCGTCAGTGTAGACACCACCTTCCTTCCCTTCCATGGTATTGTTTTCACTTCTGAGACTCAGCTCGTCGCCGCTGGTTACGATTGTCACCCTGTCGTGTTTTCTGGTGACTCTCACAGCTGGAAATTCGAGAGGTCTATTGACGAAGGCATCCGTGAAGAGGTTGAAGAAGAGCAGAGTGCTCTCAAGATGTTCAAGCAGATGGACCTCAAGGGAACCACTACTGACAAGTCCTCATTGCCAACAATTCACCAGAACGCTATTCGTACTGTACGCCTTGTTGATGGACAAATCACCACAAGTGGCGATGCCAAGGTTGTTATCTCTGATGTTTGAATATACTCTATATATATTATAGCCAACCCGTGTATATCTATTAATAGTGATGGTGGGGGATAGCGCTTACTAAATAAATGTACTCGGTGGTCGTGGACGCGGGTTCCTCTGGTAGTCGAGCCTACGTGTACAAATGGCCTTCAGTGTCTGAGGTATCCGATACACAACAGTTTATCATACCTATAGAGACTTATCCAGAATGGGTGACGCGTGTCAAGCCCGGAATTTCATCATTCGCTGGAAAGTCCAAAAAAGAGATCTGGACTCAACATCTCAAACCACTAATCGATGGCGCTTTGAAGGTCATTCCACGTAGCGAGAGAGAAAATACACCGGTGTTTTTCTTGGCAACCGCTGGAATGCGGCTCCTGGAAGAAGATGTTCGCCGTACAGTTCTCGATAACGTATGCTCGCTCCTACAATCACAAACCCCTTTTGCAGTAAATCAATGCTCCCGTCACGTTTCAATGATCGATGGAGAGACAGAAGGACTTTATGGCTGGCTGGGACTAAATTATTTGATTCACACTCGTGATAACAGCCTTTGGACCGCAGACGAGTTCTTGCAAACATATGGCTTTATGGACATGGGAGGAGCATCGACCCAAATAGCATTTGTTCCAGATCCCACCGAGAGTGAGCGCCACCATGATGATCTTTATACTGTGAGCCTGAGGACTAATACTGGCGAACCGCTACACTGGAAGCTATTTGTAACTACGTGGCTAGGATTTGGTGCAAACCAAGCACAGGGCAGATGGCGACAGTTTTTAGTAGACAATGCTTCAGAAGCGGATTGGGCTGCTGTCTCACACGATGCCCCGCTTGTCTTATCCGACCCTTGTTTACAGATGGGCGGATTTTATCATGAACCTCGCGAGGTAGATGGGAAGATGGTGGATACAATTTTCCATGGCTCGGGTGATTTTGCTAAGTGTGAGGCTCAGCTTGAGACTTTACTCAACGCAGATAAGACATGCAAGGATGAGCCATGTCTATTCGACGGTGTTCATGTTCCAGCTTTTGATGTGAATACTCAGAAATTCATTGGCGTTTCTGAGTATTGGTATTCAGCTCAAGATCTCTTCCACTTGAATGGTAAATTTGACTATGCAACCTTTTTGGGTAAAGCCACCGAGTTTTGCCAGCAAGACTGGCCTTCAGTAGAGAAAAATTGGGAAAATGGAGAGTATGGTTCAGAGTTTGATAAAGCTAACCTACAAACAGGCTGCTTCAAATCAGCTTGGGTTCTAACGGTACTGCATAAAGGATTCAAATTTCCACTCGACCCCGCTGATGCTACTGGTGAGCATAATTTCCTCGATGCTTTTCAATCTGCCGCTAAGATCAATGGCCTCGAGCTCTCGTGGACGCTAGGTAAGGCTATCATGTATGCTTCTTCGCAAATCCCATCTTCTACCGCACATCAAGTTGGTTTTGTGAGCAACAATGGAGAAATCCTCACAGAAGAGTCTGTGTTTGTTGCTCCTAAGGGGAACGGCTATGTTGAACTAGTCTTTATCGTGCTTTGTATTGGATTACTAGGGTGGCTTTACAAAGAGTTCTCGTCGTTGCGCAAGAGGATTGCCCGAAGATGGGATAATTTCAGAAACAGGAACAAGCCAGGATTACCAGAGCTTGAGCGAAGGTCGTGGTCGCGACCCCCCAGCCGCAACGGGATGCCGACATACCCCCAGTTTGAATTAAGTGACATGCACTCTCCTAGTAGTAGCATGAGCCGCTCGCCGGTATTTGGACAGTTTAGAGAGGGTGTTAGCTCAAGTGTACCAGTTTCCAGAGCACCTAGCCGCGTAAGCAGCCGCTTGAATATTACAACGATGCAAGAAGAAGACTGAATATTTATTATATAGGTGCAAAACATTTTTTTAAACCATTCCCTTGCCCCTAAATCAACGTGAACCATTATTTAAACACCACTGGACCAGCCCGTGACACTGTTGTCTGTCTGCTTCATCGAAAAGCCACAGTCCATAAATCTCGGTTGGGGAGACCTGGATCATGAGCAGTGAGTCTTCAAACCCAACTTCCATTGGAGGCTGTGATGTGCTAAGGTGATGAGGTATGAGTCCCAAGCTGAAATCTGAATTATTGTTGCGGTTCAAGACAAGTGCCGCGTAGGGATACTGGTCCTGAGAAACTCGAGAGTAGAGAAAGAAAGTACCTTGGATGCCGAGCTTATCCCACTGGCTCGTCTCCAAGTTAAACTGATAAACAGTACAAACTGATGAGCAAAAGAATATTTGTGATAGCGAAGGGTCATGCTTTAGCACAACGCTATGGTTGATAGCCTCTTTGGTCACTGTAGACATGTCAGCAGCACTTGCAGTCTGCACCCTATAAAGGGTCATGGAAACTATCTTGGATTTAAACTATATATCTGTATAATATCAAAGGACCACTCAATTATGTTGGATAATCCTTATCCAAGGTTGAAGGAAAAACAACTATTCGTTAATTCCAGGCTGCAGCTATCATGCAAGTTAATGACCAGCCACGCTTAATAGGTCGCACTGGCAGATAAACTATAAATAAGAGCAGTCGACCGTAGATTCAAAGATCTGTATTCTCTATATCTTAAATCCACCAATGAGCTTCGACCACAACGACATCTCTATGAACGGCGATATTGTTACTGAGTCCAGTGACTATTCATCTACTAAGAACACTAGCACTGGCTCGACAGGTTATGAGCCCTGATCTACGCAGGAACAGTCCAAGTTTGAGCGCGAAGCCTACCTCAAGTCTATCGAAGCCATGATTCCTACTACAGTGTGGCGAGAGGCCAAAGACATTCCTGGTTGGCGTCAGGATTGGTTGGATGGCCTCGACATATTTCCTGGTGTGTTTCCGAGCGGAGTGCCGAAGTATTTCAAGTTAGTGCTGCTGGGACGCTTGATTCACTCTGTCAAGACCAAGGAGGTTGATACTGTGTTTTTGCGCAGTCTTCGCAACTTAGCTAAGTCTCCTGACTCGATTACCATCCCTATCATCAAGGAGTATGTGAAAAAACTCACGCCTAATAAAATTGGAGTCGACGAATTGACGTCCCTCTTCGAAGACCTTCTCAGCATGGATATACAGCACGGAGACGATCACCGCCGTCGTCTGTTCCAATACGAGGAATTGCAAAGGGTTATGAACTTGACGCCCATCCAATGGATGGAGCTGCTGTGCATGTATTTACGCCACGTTAACACTCCTGAGTGGCAGCAAGTGTTAACTAAGTTTGCTCCTCTAACAACTGGGGCGAAATACACCCTGGATCCTGATAGTCTTACTGACTACTACGTGTATGAACGAGACTCGAAGGGTGAGCGGTTTCTCACCAAGGTTACTCGCACGTTGCGACAAGAAAACGTGAATTTTTGGTCAAGTATCGAAAACGCCCTCTATCTTCTGACAACAGTATGTCGGACATGAAGAGGACTTCAAGACCCTTTTCACAGGATGATCAACCTTCGATCAAGCGTCTTGATAGACATAGGCAAATTAACACAGAGACTGAGCAGTCGTCTTCGTCTCAGGTGAAGAATCCCATAGAGTGTTATGGGTGTGGGGAAGCCGGCCGCTATCGCTCGGAATGCTCCATTGAGATAGCCAACGACACTTCTGCCTTGTGAAGAGGAGCTAGTGAAAGGCCATCTCATGTTCCTGTTCAACCGCGGTCTACTGACGGCGGAAGAACAAACTCAGACTATTGCTTAAGAGAGGGGTGAAGGGTTCTCCTTCTCTTGAGAAGTTATTTGGAAACATTCAGCTGCGTGTTCGTACTCGGGCACAAAAGCTAGGATACTGAAGAACTGCATGGTGCAGTGGCGTTCGTTCGCCGAAGAAGATTCAGAGGATGATCCGCGGTGTAAGTTCGCTGAGGATCAAAGGCGTTTGTCCGCCGACTCTCAAAGGCGTGTGTTCGCCGACAATGAAGGGCGTGTGTTCGCCAACAATCAAAGGCGTTTGTCCGCCGACTCTCAAAGGCGTGTGTTCGCCGACAATCAAGGGCGTGTGTTCGCCGACAATCAAGGGCGTGTGTTCGCCAAAAGGACAGTGATTCAAGTGACCAACGGCGTCTGTCGCTGATGAGGGTCTTAATTAACAATCAAGTGGTGCGTTTTTTATGCTGAACTACGCTTAAAGATACTAAACCATATCGCCAAGCGATGAGGCTTAACTCCGAGGTTTGAACAATCGCAATGGATAACGAACTGAATAACATGAGCCGCAAAATGCTTGTTGACCGATCAGACTCCAGAGAATAAGTAAGGAGTTCCTCGCATGTTCTTGGGTGTTTAAGACATGAAGGCTGATTTCTCGACAAAGTGCATGGACATGGGAGTCTCAAAGTCCCAGTGTACCGAAACCCAGACACAGTACTACCGTTTCTGGGGGGAAGTGTTGGATAATCCTTATCCAAGGTTGAAGGAAAAACAACTATTCGTTAATTCCAGGCTGCAGCTATCATGCAAGTTAATGACCAGCCACGTTTCTAATGATGACCAGCCACGCTTAATAGGTCGCACTGGCAGATAAACTATAAATAAGAGCAGTCGACCGTAGATTCAAAGATCTGTATTCTCTATATCTTAAATCCACCAATGAGCTTCGACCACAACGACATCTCTATGAACGGCGATATTGTTACTGAGTCCAGTGACTATTCATCTACTAAGAACACTAGCACTGGCTCGACACAATTAAATTGAGCTATATTGGTGTAAATAGATGGAATTTGCTGGTTTCTTTCCACAATATTAAGCAAACTGGTTTTCATGATGGAAGCATTATTTCATGGCTCTCCATGGGCGAATTGATTTGATATAATGGTTATAATTTATACAAAATCTACAAGTTCGTTTTCAGCCTCAACACTCTCTATAAATTTTTGCATAATGCCTTGCCTACGCTCTGCAACACGCCTACCCAGCGGTGTGCGCATAGTATCTTTCATGTGGAGTAGCTTGTCATTAAAGTGTTGGTGAACTGTAAACTTAGAGCTGTTTGTATCATAAAGTGGCTCATTAGTACATGCTGCATAGCAACTAACGCGAAATATACCCATAGCGCCGATAGCATCAAGCCGATCGGCGTCCTGAACACAGTGGTATTCTAGACATGTATCGTGCCACGAGGTCCATTGCCCCGAGCTTCGGAGTTTCTTTTCGACACTGTATCCAGTATTTTCGACAATATGAATAACTAAGGAAGCACGATCAAGTGATAACCCGTTTTTAACCATAACCGAGTTCAGCTGTGCGACCAGCGCACTACGCCTTTCCGGTGTAACGTATTTGTGGTCAATCATATCATGAAACATTGCCCCTAGTTCAACTACGGTCTCGTCGACTCCCGGTCCGATATCACGGGCAAGCCGGAGCGCCATGCGGCGGACCCGCTCAATGTGCAGATAATCGTGGCTGGGATCATTGGTTGCCATATGGTTTCTAACTAGAGCTTCCGCTTCAGTAAACAATGATGGTGATGGTTTGCTATCTGGAGGAGGTGTGAGTAGCATTAGATAATTCTAGATAGTGAGAGAAGAGACGGACCCAGTATATAACATGTATGTTTAGTCAGCGACCTAAGCTGCAGGATACTGCGGTGATAAGCACCCCGTGCATAAACATGCAGCACGTGTAGCAAACAACACGCCCGATAAAGGAGGAAGCAAGGGGAAATTGACACTAGAAATCGAGACTATCAATGGGACGCTTCTCACTCTTGAGGAGATTGTTGACGAACCGGTTAAATGTGGCTAGTGCCTGATCCAGCCTTGGATCACGTTTAGCATGCTTTGCAGAACTGATGTCATCCTGATCAGCGAGAACCTCGCCCAGTTTGGGCACATTATTTGGATCGAAACGTGCATGATTCGGCACGTCGATTGGTACACTGATTTTATCCGTTTTAGGATGCACACAGAAAGGTGATTTCAGCAGGTGATTCATCTTTTTTGAGACATTGGCATCAAGTCTTGGGTACATACACTCAAGCACGATAAGCTTCAGAGTAGCCTCGATAGTGTCTGCCTTTTCTGGATTAGCTTTTTTCTTGTTGGCTGCAACTTCTTCTATTTTTGCCCACTTATCGGCGCTGCTTTGGTCACTCCACTTTAGCTTGATATCGATTTTATCTAGCCACTGCTCCAGTTTTTTTGTACGGTCAGATTCGGGATCTTTCCATGGGTCTTGATCCACCAAAATATTTGTGTAAAAGTGTGGTTTTAGGAGCTTGTATGATGCCTCCAGATGAGGATGCAGAGGAGTGCGCTCGGTCATCAGATTATCCAGGGTGAGGTACTTCACGAGAGCAGTGCGCTGTTTGTCGTCGAGAGTCCGTGCTTTAGCATCGCAAACCCACGCGTGGACACCACGACGTCCTGAGAATACCCATAAGATATGCTCAAAGCCAAAGTCTTCGCGCAGTGTCCTCTCCATAACATCAATGGCCACTGTCATAAACTGCCAGCACTTAATACAGACATTACTATCAGTGCAGCAGGTACGGATGTTATCATAATCCGTTAAATCCACATCAAAAACCAATTCTTTACTCACAGGTTTGAGGCCATCCTTACCCACAATTTTTCGCTCTGACGGATTAACAGAGTAAACGCAACCAATTTCGAAACGTAAAGGCCGAGATTTTTTCGTTAAATCACGTACAAACGCGTCGGCTGTGGGAAATGATTGATAACGCACGTACAAATCAGGTGGAAGCGTCCACGCAAATTCGCGGTTCGAAAAATCCAGACCTGGGGTCACCGAGTGATTTAACCATCTGAAGATATCTTGCGCAGGCAGCAGACTGCCATAGTACGCAGCGAGCATTTCCTGCTGGGAATCCATTTCTTTTAGGTAATTCTTCAGGATGGTGGTGGCTAGGTAACTAGGTAATTAGCTTGCATGGTGTGAGTCACGTGGTATGTGTGTTTTGATATTTGGTGTGGAGTGGAGTAGAGTGTGATTGAAGGCAGCCTACTCGGGGAAAGCAGTCTTAGGAATAGTACTCGTTTCGTGTTGCTTTCCTTGTAGCTCAACCTGAAGTTTGGGAATGTTCTCAGAGCCAGCGTGTAATACACACACTTCAGTACCGTTTGTATCATCATCGTCTGCAGAGCCCTCCAATTCTGCTCTATATTTGAGCAATGCTAAATTGAGCTGATTGTTAAAATCGTCATCATGGTGTACATTTGTGTTGGGGGGCTCTTCCACTGATGGCTCCCATTCACCAGGAGGTGATGCCGGAGGGCTTGTGAACCATAATCTGCCGGCATCTGGAAGTGCTAGATATGAGGGCCGAGCATCAAGAGGCATGCGTGGTCCGAAAAATACATGAAGCTCTGGGAGCGATTTCTCAAGGAATTCCATGGCATTTTGGGCATCAAGATCGGTTTCAAAGATCATCAGCACCCGATGAAAACTTGGAAGTTCGATCCATTTTTCGAGATTAACCAAAGACTCATGGGCAGCTTTTTTCCACTTGCTAAAGTCCTCCCTATCTATATCACACAGAATGAGCAGGTTCGATGATTCCATCTTGAAAGCTCACTAATCGCCACCCCCCGCATCTTGGCATATCTTATCCTCCTCACTAATGGTGCTGTACATTCTCAAGGCGGACTCCCTGCTTCCTGAAATAGTGTCTCTAAAGGGTGACTATGGAGAACTTTATACTAATTGTCTTCGCGAGGCTGGTTACGACGGCAAGATTAAGATTGTAGACGTCGAGAATGGTGAGTACCCGCCCGAGCTGTCTCCTGAAGACGCCCTCCTTATTTCTGGATCAAAGAAGAATGCCTGGGAAGACATTGATTGGATTGTTAAGCTGAGAGACTATGTCAAGACTCAGATAAATAAAGTACCCATTATTGGTGTCTGTTTTGGCCACCAGATTATCGCCAGAGCTCTCGGCGCTAAAATGGGACCAAGTGATAAGGGTTGGGAAGTTGCTGGCTTGCCAGTTGAGCCAACAGAGCTTGCTAAGAAGCTTTTCCCCACATTGGGTGATTCACCTGAGTTCATGCACATGCACAAAGACCAGGTGTTTGAACTCCCTCAAGATACAGAGCACCTCTTCAGTTCGGGCATCACTCCCATACAAGGATTCTATAGAAAAGGGAAAATCCTCTCTGTGCAATTCCACCCTGAATTCGATAAGGAGATTGTTACTATTATTTGCAACAGCCGCTTCAAGGGTGAGGAGCTTGAGGACGCGCTCAAGCGCACTGTTGGACCTAATGCTGGGCCTGAGCTCAACAAATACTTTACCAAGTTTTTGAATAGAGAGCTCTAGGGTTATACATAGCTACCTATCGAATAGAACTAGCACAAAGCCCTTTAGATTTCTTATCCGAATGAATATACGATATACTTGGTTGGTTATATGCTGTTATTTTAGGGGGGAGGGAGTTATGTTTTTTAGATTACATCGAAGCCAAGGCTATATACAGACGTCAAATGATGGTGCTGAAAGTACCTTGTTGAGGCTCTGACTGGGGTTTGAGATGCTTGAAGGTAAACCCAACAAAATCACGAGAACTCAAATTTCCTGCATCGGCCATGTTATCCAGCTCATTACGCTTGTTCATAACTTCTTTGTATTTAGCCATATCTGCCTCATTCTCAAAGTCATCAAAGTATCCAGCATCATCCTCACCGTCGAGGTCAGGCACGAACGGAGGCTTTTGGGCACGAATGTTTGACCAGTCTACCTCAGAGAAGTATGGATGGCGGGAAATTTCGTCAAATGATCGCAATCTGTTGCTAGGAGACGTGATTAAACGCTGGACCAAGTCCCACGTACGGTCGCTCAAAACATACTCGCCAGTTTCATATTGAGGCCTGCGAAGGGAACGGCGCCAGTTTTGCAAGTTAGAATATGTTTCATCAGTCGAGCGACCGCTGAAAGGTGGGTATCCCACGAGTGCCTCGAATAGCATGCATCCCATGCTCCAGTAGTCAATAGTGAAATCATATGACTGGCCCTGGACGACCTCAAGTGCCATATAATCGGGAGACCCGACAACACTATTTGCATAGTCAATTTCAGCAGTTCTAGCAGTACGGTAGGCACCACGACGTTCCTTCACGCTCATGTATGGCACATTCAAATCCTTTACCCGCTCAAGGCGTTGGCGTAAGTTTTCAATATGCTGAGCCGGGATCTGGCCAGCGGCCAGACCAAAATCAGTCAGTTTGATATGTCCTTCGGCTGTAATCAAAAAGTTCTCAGGCTTTAGGTCACGGTGAATGAAGTTGAGCTGGTGGAGCGCATCCAATGCCATAAACATTTCGCTCATGTAGAAGCGTGTATGTCTAGAGTTGAGTGTTCCGGTGTTATTTAGCAATGTACGGAAATCACCACCAGGCACGAATTCCATAGCTAAATAAAGATGCTCGGTGTCTTGGAAGCTGTAAAGTAGTTTGACTAGCCACTCGCTCTTGGAGGCCTGAGTTAAGATATCACGCTCGGTGAGAATGTGCTGGATTTCATCCAACTTGAGTAGGAGCCGCTTTGAGAGCACTTTAAGCGCACAAACTTCGCGAGTGTCACGTTTGCGTGCAAGGTATACTTGGCCATAGCCACCCTGTCCGACTTGAGTGATCATGTCAAAGTCACCATATTTGAGCTTTGTGCGACGCTTGCGTAAAAGAGCACGCTCTCTTCCATAATAGCTCCGCAAGGTCGCAGCCCTTTCTTGCTCGCCAAGCCGAGCCGTTTCGGCTTGAATTTTGTTGTAGCGCTCACGACGGGCTTTGATATATGTCAAAGTCTCAAAGTAGTTCTCCAAAAAGTACATTTGTGTGATTTTAGCCATACGTAGCACCTTGGGATCGTTGAGAGCCTTACGGTCCTCAGGGGACATGCTGCTCAGACTGAGGTTGGAGATTCCAAGGTCCTCCTCCTTTTCTTTGCGTGATTTGAATGTCCGTGGACTAAGTCCCTGCATAAATCCGCCCAATTTTTTACCCGGACTGGACGACATGAAGGAGGGGTGATGAGATGTAAACACGGTGACTAAACCCTCAGCTTAGGACCCACATTCAAAACAACACAATTGAAACCATTTCAGTTTTATAATTTTCAGCGAATGTATTCATAGGGAGTTTTGAGGATGAGACCCTTCAACTCGAATATAAGTGGCCTGGAACTATGCCAAGACATTAAATGCATATTTAATTGACATTGAACTGCGGGAATATAGAGCAATAGTTTGTTTTGAATGCTGAAAGATGATATCTGACTATTAGGGTTCATACTCGAAAAATAACATGAAATACTTTTCTGAGTTGGAAACTACCTAAGGCGTTGAGGCTTGTTCACGGTCGGCACATGGGAGTATCAGCGTTGCTAATGACAAACATACTCCCAGCGACAAAGCGAGCCTACTGCGCGGTAAACCTTATGCAGCAATTGCATCATACAGAGGAGCTCAAGCAGATATAAATATCTATTAATAAAAGTAGTATGTGAATTGTATAAACTCACCCTCAAAAGGATATTAGAACGCCCGTGACCTCAGCCACAAACCCCACCCCTGCGTCGGTCTCCCCTCGAGCCCCAAAAATAGACGGCACTTTGTCATCCGCTCTTGCCTCAGCCCAAAACAAACCGCAGCTTTATACACCAAATCTTAGAATGAAGCTATTGATCTGGCCACTGCTTGCGGCTTTGGCGTTTGCAGAAAGAAGGCTTGAAACTAACGCGCTCCTGTCCTGCCAGGAAAGCTCCCAAGTGCAGGCATCGAGCTTTAACCTTCGGTTCTTTCCCAACAACAATACTGCGTATATCACTACAAATCTCATATCCTCAGTCGAGGGTAACTTTTCCGCTGATATAGACGTGATTGTGTATGGTCTGTCGATTTTCCAAAAGACCATCACAAACTGCGAGATCTCCGATACCCTGTGTCCCATGAGCGCCGGACATTTTGACGTTGATACAACCTACACACTTGGAAGTGATGTCACTAAAGATGTTCCCGGAATCGCATACACCATGCCTGATATCGATGCGGTGGTTAGAGTCCAAGTTTACCAACTTGACTCCAGTGGTAATCGACAGTCCAACAGTATTGCGTGCGTAGAGGCGCAGGTAACAAACACCAAGACTGTCCGCACAGAGATTGCCTCTTGGATTTTATTTGGTCTGATTATCTTTTTCTTGTTAATTGCAGGTATTATGGCCCTGCGTGGCCACTACTCTACCACTACTCACATCATCTCAGATATCATGAGTCTGTTTGGATATTTCCAAGCTGTCGCTCTTATTTCAATGATGGCTGTTGAGCGTTTACCCCCTATTGCTGCTGCATGGGCACAGAACTTCATGTGGACTATGGGTATTATGCGTGCCAATTTCATGCAAAGCGCTTTGACTTGGTATGTGCGCTCTACAGGTGGTTCACCCACTGTTGTGATTGCTAACAAACAGATTCTCTCTGTTGCCGTTTACAAACGTGCGGCTGATTTAGCTGCCAAGTCTAGTGAGCAAATTACCCGCCTGGTGAAGCGTGTACCTCAAGCTTCAATTCCGATTTTGAACACATTGGCCCGCCGTGCTATCGCTACTGATAGTGATTATGTGACTACGAATGAACAGGATCCCGATATGCTCAAGAAAACGCTGGTACTTCAAGGTATTAAGCGTGTTGCTTTCAAGTCGGACATTGAAATCTCGAATTTGTTCCTCACTGGAGCAGTATTCTTTTTGTTCATTGGATTTGTGCTCATTTTAATTATGATTGCCACAAAGTTCCTTCTCGAGACTCTCTGCAAATCTGGCGTCTTGCGTGCCGATAGGTTCCTTGACTACCGTCAACAGTGGCTTCAATGCATCAAGGGTGTAATGAACCGTTACTTTTTGGTCGCTTTCTCGCAGCTCACTGTACTATGCCTCTACGAATTTACTCAGCGGAATAGTGCTGCTTGTGTCGTGGATGCCGCATGTATATATGCCGTGATTCTCGTATCCCTTGTTTGGTCCGCGATCAAGGTCATTATGCTTGCACGTGAATCAACTAAGCTTTTCAAGAACCCGGCTTATATTCTCTATGGAAATGCTGAAATTCTCAACCACTGGGGTTTCATGTACGTTTCTTATCGCGCAACAGCCTACTACTTTTTAGTACCCCTTCTGATCGCCAACTTTTTCCGCTCCGCGGTCATCGCGCTCGGTCAATCCAATGGTAAAGTTCAAGCTGTTCTGATTTTCGCTGCTGAGCTCATTTACCTCGTGATATTGTGTATTTTGCGGCCTTACATGGACAAGAAGACTAATGGTATCAACATCGCTGTTGCGGTTATCATGTTCCTCAACTCGATTATATTTTTGTTGTTTTCACAAATTTTCCCTCACACGAACGTCGCCTCTCCAATTGCTGCGGTAGTGTTCTTCATTTTGAATGCCGTGTTTTCACTGATCCTTATTATATCCATCATTCTATCTTGCTTGTGGGCTATCTTCCGTAAAGATCCTGATGCAAGATACCAACCAATGAAGGACGATCGTGCTGCGTTTAGACACGACGCTCGTGATGGCGAGACGAATGAGCTAGCTGAGATGGCTGATGCTGCGCGTGATGGCTACCGCGAGTCATACATCCATCAGGATGGTGAAAGTATTTATCGTGAACCCAGTTCAGGGTCGTCAACTCCACACAATGTTGATAAAACACACGCAAAGTACCGTCCCTATGGAGGAGGTTATCATGAGTACTAAATAGATAAAGTTATTAGTTGCATTACAGTGAGACGTTCCCTTGGCGCTTAAAGCTCGGATGCCTCAATAAATAGAGTCGAACTGCGAGAAAAAATACGGTCTCCCTCTGTCATTGTGTATCGTCTGCGGTTTTGATTATTTTTGGTGTATTGATCAAATCCCTTCGCAACGTTGCCTGCGGAAGCGTCCTGGAGGTAGGCTCCCTCTTCCAGATAGATTTTTTCTTCTATATCATCAAGCTCTTCATTGATTTTCTTGCGTTTTGCCAGCAGAACTTTCAAAGCGGCTCGTTGCTTTTCAAACTCCTCCATGTCAGCAACAAGATCGTGATAACAGCCTAAAGAGAGCCGATATAGACTAACTTTCTAATTACTTGTAAAACTTTGACAGCTAGGTGTATAATAATTAAATAATGAAAAAAATTATCCTTGGGATGAAAATAAATAAAGTTACTTTGCCGCATCGCCTGGTTCGCCCTGGTCACTGGTGAGGCTAACCCGGCTGTCCGTAGTTGTGGTACTTGAGGTCAAAGAATCGCGTGGTGGTGCACCGATAGCTATACTGGGAAATGGTGGTGCGGAGACAGCTAGAGTGGTGTTTTGAGGCACTTCCCTGGGAGTATATGCTGGAGCTGAATCTGGAAGGGGCTCTGAAGCAAGTTGCTGTAACCGCATCGTTTCCTTGTCACCAGTAGCTAATTGTGGTCGTTGGTTGATATCATATACTGTAGGTGCAGACGGCTCCTCCTGTGGGACAGGATATTCAGGCACTGAAGGAATGAGGGTTTGTGCTCTGGTTGCCAACACCATTTTCTCTGTTGGCGTCCCGGCATCATTGCTATTATGCATAGGTGGCGATGTACTGTGGTTTGACGAGTTGTGAGACTGCGAAAATTGATCAGAATTCTCAAGGGATGAGGGTGCATCTGCATTAGCAGTTTGAATTACTTCTGAGATGGTGTCCATGCGCGAGCCTTCGCGTGACCCAGGGTCAGATCTGTGCGTTCCCACAATGATTTCAGCCCATGAGGACACTACACCAGGCCGCCTACGAACTCTATCGGTGTCAATAATCTTAATTGCTGGGTTGGAGTTAGCCCAGTCGCCAAGATCAGTCCTGCCGCTCAAATCCACTGTCACTTCAACAAGATAAGAAAACGAAATAAGTTCTGTAGCAGCAGTGATCAAACTATCAGGTGGCACGGCTAAATTTGTTGTCAGTTCCGCAATACGAGTGTCAGGATCGGTATAGAGTCCTAAGATGCTTTGGTCTAAATCTTTGCGGTACGTGTACTCTGAACCACCCACTACTAGCTGTGAAATTCGACTCAGAGTTACAGCAATAGCTGCAGGGCTTTGAACATCCCATTGATGTTGGATAAATAATTTGATGGGTATATGCTCCCCAGGCGTCCAACCTTTACGAGGCATAGTGAGTTTGACAACAACCTTCTTATTTGGCTTACGCTTTTTTGAGGTATCCACCAGCAGAGACACTGTCTTTGGACTGTTATAGCTCATCACGTCGCGGTTGGTGGCGACTTTAACAGAGCGTAGCATACTTTCTTGAACACCCTTAGTAGTTTCTAGCATACCTCTAATAACGTAGGAGATATTGCCCATATCAAAATCAATGCTCTCTAGCAAACCTTCCTGGGGAAGCTCGAGCTCAAAGGGGAACGCGTGTTTTCCCTCCTTCAATGGCTGATCCTTTGAGAGGATGACTTTGTCGTCAAACATCACTGACTCCTGAGCTTTTATCTGAGGTTTTCGTGCTTTGAGCTTGAGTCGCCCCTTGAAGCATACCGATATCGTCGAGTTGGTGATGGCCTTTCCTAGGTCAATCACGACACTGCCGCTCACGCATTCGCCAGGTCTATATACATGGTGTGAGTCTTGAAGATCAATGTATATATTAGGCTTTGTGGAGGAAAGCAGTTTTAGCGGTTTCCAAACCATTCAGACTTGTCGGTAAAAGGGTCACCCAATAATGTAAGCGTTGAAGAGGCATAGGCAGCTGGCTTGAGGATACTAGAGAGCATGCCTCACACTTAGTATTTTCATGAAGCCATGCATTTGATGAACGGCCAAAAGCAGACCCACATTTTTTTAATCAGGCTCGGCGCATACCGCAGGCTTGGCACAGTTATCAACAATTATTCTGGTGACTAGTTGTGCAGAGTGTTTGCACTGTGCTGTGTAACACTAAACTCGCGGTATATCCAAAACTATTATATTTTCAAACATCTACACTAATGCACTGTGAGCTTGGCGATTCACCCAACCCTCAACACATGTCAAACTCATGAGGCGTGGATCGGCAATGTTACGCGACGCTGAGTTGAGTGACGAGTGCTGATTGTTTCATCTGCATGTAATTCTCTATCCAATCCACATTCTTTGATAGCTGTGCATATTATAACGTCCCATTATTGGAGCGGTGCCACATAAAATCTTCTCTTCAGTGATTTTCCTGTGCATGAGTACATACGCATGGGTACATAAAATGTTATCCAGAGCCTGCCGGAATTCTAGAGCTTAGATTTAGCGATAGACCACCTTGATATACAAAATTTGTGAGTCCCCCCCCCCCCTGGATTAAAAACTGCAGCGTATACCGCACACAACTCTCAACAGGCGAGGTAACAGGCTGCACATAAGCGAGTCTGTAGCTTGAGTTAGTTTTGAGGGAATAAAAAAAAACAGACACCCTCCTTTTCAAGGGCGGCAAAAAGAAATGGTCCCTAGCAGGATCGAACTGCTGATCTTCGCGTAACAATCTCAAGATGAGTAGTTATTAGCACGACGCCTTAACCAACTGGGCCAAGGGACCCCGCTGAAAATGGAGGTCCGAAGAACATAGAAGTTGTGGCAGAATTTCAAATAAAAACGCGATTTTGTGGTAGGAGGAATTTACATGGAAATTATCGCCAAAATATAGAATCATAATCATATTTTTTATAGCTAAATTGTCTATATGTAGTGAAATATTTGGATATGGACTCTAAATTGACTTCTGAAATCCTGTAATTATGCGAATTACGAAAAATAAAATATTGAAGGATCACGCACTCGGTATTTCTAAGGCAGGCTAGATACATTCGTAGAGAAATGCGCACTCCTTCATATCTACAGTCATTCTGGTATGTTATGATGACCACGTTTACTCAATCAACTGATTACTTGTGAAGGTATAGCACCCACACGTTTTCTCTATACAAGAGCTGCAGACAGCTTCACGTCTCTAAATTATGCGATCTCAAATTATCAGAATATCTAATTAAGTGCAATTGCGGTTTCTCAATTTTTTAGGCCAAATTTTTGATTGATTTGAGGAAACAATCTCGTTAACTCTGGTCCTACAGCCAGCGGAAACTGAGACATCAATTATATGATACACACACACGCACAGAGTTCTTGGATTGATATACCTGCATGCGCACACAGGAATTATCAAGGGTGATTTATAGTCTACGCCACCTTAGACGCCACACACTATGGCGACTACTGAGCAGAAAGCACAAATTTTGAACAGACTTTTTCTCCATAAAGATACATCTCCATTCATACTGATCACAGATTCACTTGCGCAATCAGGTGTACCCATTCTCGGAGAGTTTTTACGAAAAGTTCCTGCTCACACAAAGGTGGTTTATTGGAAAGTGGTTTCTGCAATTCCCACAATTTCGCCCACAGAGCAAACTCTTTTGATAATTGAAAATATTTGTCTGATTCCTGATGTTGGGCGTGCTCTCCAGCAGCTAATGGGCCCCAAAGTAACTATAATTGCTGTTTATCATCGTGATCTTGAACCAGATCCTGGCTACGCTCCGAAGGGTTTAGCACTTGTTGAGTACATGGCCACGACTATTATACGCGTGCAGTGTCCGGAAAATATTCGCCTTGCGCTAATAGAGGATCCAATGCTGAAGTACACTATACACAAATCAGATCTCATTCCGGTCGAGCTCATACATCGTCGACGTTCAGGTAACGCCACTGTGAATAAGTATCTTGTTGACGTCAAGAATCATAATGCAGAGATCCAAGTAGATGCCCAAGCAGTGGATGAGGACCCCTCCATGCTGGCTGGACTTACTACCTTCAACTTGAATATCACAGAAAAGCAAAAGGCTGATCGCGAAAATGTTGAGCTTCCATATTTAGCTGCCCAAGAAATTGGCGATGGTGGTGCAAGTGGTGGTGCAATTATCTACCAGTATGAGAAGGATGACGATTATGATGAAGAAGACCCATATGAGGATCCCATGTAAACTAAACTAAACTATTCAAAATTGTGCTAGATATAATTCTTCACACTAAGCGCGGTGGTGACGTACTTTTTCGCGATCACCACTTTTGTGCTTAGCTGCGGGAGCAGGGGCAGCACACCCACAGGGAACCTCATCCTTACGGTACTGGACGTAGGGCTTGGTCGACTGATGATACTTTTTCTTGTACTTTTGAGTAATATCAGCCGGTGTCTTCCAGTTATCAGCGCTAAGCTCGCGCTCTTCGCTGTTAATGAAGTTTCTAGCCTTGTTAATTAGCTTTCTGTGCAACTTAACAGGAATAGGCTCACGATCATTGGAGCAACCGCATTCAGGCTGAGGTGCCTGGCAACTGGGGCACACGGGCATAGGTGCAGGGGCGGGAGGGGCAGGTGGGCAGGCAGGAGGATATACGGGGGGAGCAGGAGGAGCAGGAGGAGGAGGGGGAGGAGGGAAAGTCGGGCAGCCGCAGCCAACAGTAATCGTAGTTGGAACATATACTGTCTCGGTGTTAGTCTCGTACACAGTTTGAGAGTCACCGGGAACGGCGACAGTCTGGGTCTGGGTGGTAGGGACGCCAACTGTGACATATGATGGCGTAGCAACTGTAATATAGCTGGGCTGATTAACCGTGACAGTTCTTGTATTAGGCACAAGAGTTGCTGTAGTCATGCCTCCAGGGAGTGAGATAGTCTGTGTGACGGTATCTGTCTGCGAGACAGTGCTAACCTGAGTGATGAGTCTTGTCTCAGTAGTGGATACGTGTACGGGCTGATACTGAGTAGAGACAACAGTCACTGGCAAGTTGCTCACGACAACGGTTTGCACAATGGTGTTTGCAGGGGGTGCAGGTAAGTTATGAGTCTCGGTGACGGTGGCCGTTCCGTCGTGAACTGTAACAGTTGACATTAGTGTCTGAACGATGGTGCTTGTTTCTGTAATAGTCTGGTATTGAGTCACCGTATTACCTCCAAACCCTGGGAAGGGCTTCCAGAAGTGGTGGTCAGACCCTTTAGTTGCAGCCGCATTGGCAGATGCCAACAAAAGAGCTGTGTGAACAAGACCGCTAGAGAGAAAGCCAACCATGTTTTATTTTTCTCGAGACTAGGCTGCTATTAAATATCCGATGCGACCGTTTTGGGTAAGCATTGGCTGTCTTCCGCTTTAGGAACAGATCTGAAGACAGAATACAACGCACCGTCCCGCCCGAGATCTTGATTTAGACTCCGATATGGCTTGTTAACTCAAATAGTTTCTTGATTGGCAGTGTCTGCATATATTGCAGCAGACGTGCATTATGTGTCGTTAGTTTATGAGAACTCTGCATAAAGTGTGAGTCTGAAATAGTATCGCTATCCCTTTTCATGATCTATGCACAGCGATCTAGTTAGGGTAAGGCAAGCTGTAGTCTTCTCGATCGTTTGTACACTCGATGTATCACACTGTTTATGCTGCAGAGGCATATTGACAGCAGAAACGCATAGGTCTAGTAATCCTTCACCCACCTCTAAATTTATAATTCAAAGCACATCCTCTATAGATCAGGGGATAAAATACACCAAACCACATCATCCAACCAGGCATGAATGCACGAGACACATTGTGCCACGATGATCAAAAACTGTATCAAAAAGTAGCATCATTTAATTAAATAAGTCTTTGTAGCTATTTAGGCTATATCCGTCTGATGTATTTATATGATAGGTCTTATTAACGCATACAGCCTCGTTTAAAGGGAGGCATGTGAGAGACAGCCATAGGGTTTGTCATGGAGATATCCAGCCTAGGCAATGTGCTGGAAAGTGCGCGAGACTTCACGCTAGAGGCTGCCTCGAGTGCTGCACAATTTATTGAAGGAATGGGTGCAGACGGGGATATCAAACAGCTGCTTGCGTCAAGTAGTAACCGAGACCAAGCCAACGGATTGCGTCTAGTATTGGCAGAAGCTGCGAGAGGGAAATCACCCGCTCAATATATATCCTCAGTGATAAAGTGTGCATCTAATCAAGATGCTTCTGTTCGTCGTATGGTCTACCAATTCGTGGTCATGTACGGAGCATTGGATCCAAATCTCGCGTTAATGACTGTCAATGCTGTCCAGAAGAGTTTGTTTGATAAAAATCCTGTTACACGCTGTCTTGGCCTTAAGACAATCTCCTGTATACCAGTGGCAAGCGTGGCCCCTATTGTTGCGATGAATGTTCGGACAATGAGTACTGACAAGAACCCCATGGTGCGTGAAACTGTTTGCCGTGCTATTGAAAAGTGTTATGGCCTCGATTCGTCACTTGGCTCGGATCTTATCAGTGTTCTCGACAAATTATTGGCAGATAACACACCATCGGTACAGGGCCAGGCAATAGCATCACTGGCTCGTACTTTTCCAAATCGGCTCGATCTCTTACACAAAACTTTCTACAGCGTCTGTGCCAACTTAGCATCTTTCAACACTGATTGTCAGGCACCAGCCCTCAGAATCCTCATTCGCTATGCGCGGCATTTCATGGGGCCTGATTATCCTGAGACCAAAGTGCTAGTTGAATCAATTGGTCCGCTTTTGAGAAGCATGGACAGCGATGTAGTCATTGCTACTACTAGCGCATACTTTTACTTGACTGATAGTGTACCCGACACCGCTGCTGCAAGTCTAGCTTCGCTCAAGTTAACACAGTTAGTGCTGGAGAATATCTTGGTTATGGTAAAGCACCACCCCGAGGGCTTCAAGAAATGGATTAAGAGATTTTTCATTGTTTTCAAGGATTCTGACGAGCAAAAGGTACTGAAACTCCGAATCATATCCCACCTTGCTGATGATAAGAGCTTAAAGACCATACTATCTCACCTCCAATTTTATGTCAAGGCTTTTCAGACACCTCAAACTATCACAGCTATATTTCAAACGATATCAGCTTGTGCTACACGTGCCTCTGCAGTCCCTAAGATCATTCGTTGGTTGGTAAACTTGGTCTCGAGTGGCGATCCATCACCCCTGCTTGTTTCACACGCATTATTATCTTTGAGGGTACTTATGCAGCAAGTTCCAACTAGTGGCCGGACTCTAGCGCACTTGGCGTCACTTTTATCGAGTGAGTCTCTGCCTACAGAAGCGCGGGCTACGATTTTGTGGTTGGTGGGCGAGGCATCAGGTACGCATCGTGCACTCGCATGTGAAGTGCTGCGTAAATCTATCAAGCCTATGCCGTCATTTGATGGGCCAGTACGTTTGCAAATCCTACAGCTAGCTGCAAAGCTATACTCTCACTATCTCGACGACAGTAGTGACTATGATGAGCGTGTACCGGCATTCTATCAGCATGTTACGTACTTGGCAAAATACGATCCCGATTACGACAACCGCGACCGCTGTCGTATGTTTACTTCGCTTCTTTCCGGCGACCAGCATGAGTTGGCAACCCTTTTACTACAAGCACAAAAACCCCCTCCCTCGATCGAGATAGATGAAGGAGATGAGTACTTTATCGGTTCCTCAGCACTTGCTGTGGGTAGACCTTTATTATACTACATATCTTTGGAGGATTGGGGTTGTAAAGATCCAACACTGCGAGAGCGCTCAAAGCCCGAACCGACTAAGCCAGCACACCCTGAGGTTAAGAATATCACGTCACAGTCTGCCCCCCAATTCCTCCCTCCTCAAAAAACCAAGAAGGTTCTCTCCTTGCAAGAGTTCCTTGAACCTGATGAATCTTCCTCAGAGGGTTCATCAGATTCGAGCTTCGAGTCAGGATCTGGATCTGAGTCTGAGTCGGTGGAATCGGATTAGAATGAGTATTGAAAACGGTCAAAATTGTTTAGAGCTTTCCAAAGCATCCTAAGCATCTGTTTTAGCTCTGCGTACACAAGGCAACATATGTGTTCCCGTACATCAATGGAAGCTTGGACTCAAAAAGCGGAACAGGATGAACTCTCTTTCCACTCAATGGCAATTACAGCTTTCAAGAAGCATGTAATTTTTCTCTGATTCCTGAGGTTTTGGCACTAGTCTCAATCGTATATCAGAAAGCAGTTCTAAAACCTTCAATTACAGGGTCGCTCATTCCAGACACGGACCCTAAATTCTCCTCTTAGACCAAATGTGTTCATTCAAACTACGCTCTAAAAAAAACTCAACTGATGTAGCCGCTGATATGTATGTTTGATAATGATCATTTTGCACAACTATCGAAGAGTTGTATATGCAGCCGTACGCAACGGAGCATTCTTTCTAGACTACGGACTATATCAAGACATAAGCGTGCAGTCTATATTCCTTCAATTATTGCAGACATGTGACTACCAATCCTGAAAATATGGACCTCATAATTAGAAGGTGAAATACGTGTTCAGGAGCCAATTTAGGTATAATATTCTATAGCCCCACTACAGCATCAAATAGAATTTCGAATGTATAGCAGAGATGCCACCTGAGCAAGTACTCTGTAGTCTGCATAAATATGGATGAGGTACTGTATACTGTGAGAAGGCAACATTATAGCTCTGGAGCAACAGGATAGGCAATCACTCTTTATATCTATTTAGCTATCGACCTCAACCAGTGCAATGAGCACGCAATTGGCAGTTCGATGGTTTGAATCGACTACATATATTGTGTCACCTGGCGGATGTAAGCCAGTTAGCGACCCAAGTTTTTAAGTAAGATAAGGCGTCATTATCATGCTGCATCTATAAGTGAAAACAAGCATAGCCTACAGGCAGATCTGCATGTGACATGCAGAGAGATGAATGATGTCGGTTTTGAGGGACTAGGCGATAAATGATAACTGACGGTCAAAAAAGCACACATTCTGATAGCATTCTGAAATATTTACGCGGGTTTAAAATTCTTAAATATTGAATTGTTCTACTTCATAAGTCTGCTCAAGACCGCTGTCGCGACTGGGCGCTATTGAAGACACGTCGACCATCACGTGGCCTCCCATTTCGAGAAGTTTCGGTTGTCCCTTTTTCGGCGATTGTGGGTGAAATATTCAGTTTCGATAACATTTTAGCTTATTTTTAGTAGTTTTGTCGCGTCAATTATGGTGAATGGCCCCTTTAATACTCACTAAAGCACTGCAACGTGTCAATGTAGTTGCCATAGCAACCAAGATCAGAGTGATATATAGGCTCCGTTACACATCCGTTCGTGCCACATGCAGTCTCGCTACTTTGGACTCAGCTTTTTGCTGTATGCACTGGCAGTCACTCTGCTGCCTATGCTTTCTCAAGCAGACACTACAAAAGACTATGGCTCGGTCATTGGTATTGACTTGGGTACCACCTACTCATGTGTCGGTGTGATGCAATCTGGTCGCGTCGAAATCCTCGCTAACGACCAAGGTAACCGTATTACTCCTTCTTATGTTGGATTCACAGACACTGAGCGTCTTGTAGGTGACGCCGCCAAGAACCAGGCCGCCTCTAACCCTTACAACACCGTTTTTGACATCAAGCGTATTATTGGTCTTGACTTCAAGGAGAAGAGTGTCCAGCGCGATATCAAGCGCTTCCCCTTCAAGGTTGCCAACAAGAACGGTAAGCCCGTTGTTGAGGTTGAATACAAGAAGGAGGCCAAGAGCTTCGCTCCTGAAGAGATTTCCGCCATGGTCCTCGCCAAGATGAAGGAGATCGCTGAGGATTACCTTGGCCACGATGTTACTCACGCCGTTGTTACTGTCCCCGCCTACTTCAACAATGCTCAGCGTGAGGCCACCAAGAACGCTGGTACTATCGCCGGTCTCGAGGTTTTGCGTATTGTTAACGAGCCCACTGCTGCTGCTATTGCTTACGGTCTTGACAAGACTGACAGCGAGCGTCAGATTATCGTTTACGACCTTGGTGGTGGTACTTTCGATGTCTCTCTCCTTAACATTGACAACGGTGTCTTTGAGGTTCTTTCCACCGATGGTGATACTCACTTGGGTGGTGAGGACTTTGACTTCCGTGTCATGAACTACTTCATCAAGAAGTTCCAGAGTGAACACGATGTTAACATCAAGTCCAACCCCAAGGCCATGGGTAAGCTTAAGCGCGAGGTTGAGAAGGCCAAGCGTACTCTTTCCAGCCAGATGTCCACCCGTATTGAAATCGAGTCTCTCATTGACGGTATTGACTTCTCTGAGTCCTTGACCCGTGCCAAGTTCGAAGAGATCAACATGGAGCTGTTCAAGAGAACCCTTGACACTGTCGAGAATGTCCTCAAGGCCGCTGGTGTTTCTAAGAAGGAGGTCGACGACATCGTTCTTGTTGGTGGTTCCACCCGTATTCCCAAGGTTGTCTCTCTTTTGGAGGACTACTTTGGCAAGAAGGCTTCCAAGGGTATCAACCCTGATGAGGCTGTTGCTTACGGTGCTGCCGTTCAGGCTGGTGTTCTTTCTGGTCAGGATGGTGTTGACGGTATCGTTCTCTTGGACGTCAACCCTCTTACCCTCGGTATTGAGACCACTGGTGGTGTCATGACCAAGTTGATCAACCGTAACACTGCTATCCCCACTAAGAAGACTCAGATCTTTTCTACTGCTGCTGACAACCAGCCCACCGTGCTTATCCAGGTTTACGAGGGTGAGCGTACTCTTTGCAAGGACAACAACTTGCTTGGTAAGTTCGAGCTCACTGGTATTCCTCCTGCTCCCCGTGGTGTCCCTCAAATCGAGGTCACTTTCGAGCTTGACGCCAACGGAATTCTCAAGGTCCACGCCATTGACAAGGCCACTGGTAAGTCCAACTCTATCACCATTACCAATGACAAGGGTCGTCTTTCCCAGGAGGACATTGACCGCATGGTTGAGGAGGCTGAGAAGTACGCCGACGAAGACAAGCAGCTCCGTGATCGTATTGAGGCCCGTAACTCCCTTTCTAACTTCGCCTACACTCTCAAGAACCAGCTCGCTGACGAGAAGGGTCTTGGTGGCAGCATTGACGCTAGCGACAAGGAGGTCCTTCAGGATGCTATCAAGGAGACTTTGGACTGGGTTGAGGAGTACGGCCCTGATGCCACATCTGAGGAGATCGATGCTCAGAAGCAGAAGCTCAACAGCATTGCCACTCCCATCACTTCCAAGCTTTACGGCAACGGCGAGGATGGCCAGGGTGACTACGATGATGAGTACGATGAGTACGATGACCACGACGAGCTTTAAATAGCATAATACTATAGCATCGCTTTATATTTTACACTTCTAATGGTAACGCTAAATACACACTACTAACTATTGCATTACTGGTAGTCTATCTAAAGTTAGAATCGCTACTTAGGCTGTATATATTGTCATCGCATTCTGCATTAGCAGTTAACACACATAAAAAAGACAGTTTGTTGGGGTGTTTTTCATAAATTTATTCTATTTGATGGATATTCACTACTTGAGTATAGTTTGGTAATTGCATACCCTGCCTGTTTAGTTGAACGTTCGGGCAATTCGCGTTCACACAGCCTCTAGGTTGACCTACCCATATTCATGGTTGTTGAACAATGAAATTTTGTATATAAATCTGATTTGGTATGTTTTTGATTCTCCGATCTCCGTTCCGCTTAACTTTCCCTATAAGGTGCAACCACCTCTCATGATAGGCATCCATAAGAGGAAAGAATTGTGGGTATAAATTACACCGACTAGTATGCTACCACTATACTTTGATGAATTTCCACCTGTATGCATCCGCGCAAGACTTTGAGGCCGAGGATTTCTCACCCACAAGCAGCCTTCTCAGTTCTGTCCCTCAGTCTACAAAATCACATACCTCTCAACACTCTGCCCGTCGCGCGTACAATACCATCAGAGCCAAATGTCACCGCATAAAGGTTAAATTGAGTAGGTCCTGGCATTCCAGACACGGTCAGGAGGAAGGTGAAGACACTACATGCGATGAATTTGATTTCCCTTATCCATCACCCCTTACCTTCAACTTTGGTACTATGCAATATGAAGCTGCCGCCCCAGCTGATAATGATGATGATGATTGGTACACAACACTTGCTGTCACGTTGAGACGCGGGTACCTCGAGTACGATAATGCCGCTTGAGGGCATCCTTCACACTGTACAAATAACTTGACGAGCTTGCTAATCTGAGCTTTATGTATTTAATTTATTTAAAAATAGGCACTTTCCACACACAGGGTGCAGTATAATGCCAAACGAATAGTACTACCAGTTCACGGCGACGGCTAACCCCGTGGGGACCACTGGTCGCTAGCACCTTCTTGCAAATGCACTCAGTCAAAAGAGTCAAGGGAACTGCTGAGCAGGAAGCCGCACGGAAAACCAAGGAAGCCAAGGAAATCGAAGTCTATCGCAAACTAGAGGCATATGTACAATCAATGCGTACCAAGAAAGATCACAGCCGCTCTGCACTTGAGCATAATACTTCACTCTTGCGGTTAAATCCAGAATACTATACCATGTGGAATTATAGAAGAGAAATACTGGATTCGTTCTCTCCAGAAGATCTCCAAGTTGCCTTGACCAAAGAGCTTTTATTTGGAATGGAATTGTTTAAGCGTTTCCCAAAAGTATATTGGATTTGGAACCACAGGAGATGGGTCCTGAACAAAATTAACAAATATGAAGTATGGGAGAAAGAGCTTGATCTTGTTGGAGCTTTATTGGAGCGCGATGTACGAAACTTTCACGGATGGCATTATCGCCGCACAGTGATCAAGCAGCTGGAGGAAATGTCTGGAGAAACAAGAATTGATGCGGAGCTCGAATACACCAAGAAAAAAATCAACCAAAACTTTTCAAACTTCAGCGCTTTTCACAACAGGAGTCTCTTGCTCAATCGAAAACCTCCTACTGATGCAGACTTCAGGACAGAGCTCGCGTATGCCCAAACGGCAGTGAATATGGATCCTTACGATCAGAGTGCTTGGTATTTCTATCACTGGGTACTTTTCTCTGATCACTGGAAAGCCGTGAGGTCTGGTTCAGTTTACAAGGATGAGCTTAGTGAATTGGAGGCGTTAGCACAGGATGAAGACAAATGCGTACTATGCCTTTACACAATTTTCCTCCTAAACAAATGCCTGGGGACTCACAGGACTGATATAAAGGAAAAGCTCGCACAGTTAGACCCCCTCCGGTCCAATAGGTACCTGACACTTTAGGTAGTATAACCTTGATGGAGAAACAAAGAGCCCATAAGGAATATAATCCAAAACACAATCTATCTAACTATGCTTAATTGAATTTTGTCACGGAGTAAGAGTTTTGAAGATAAGCAATCTCGCAAAAGTGTGTCAAATTCCACCCTTCATCAAGGTTTATACAATAAATATTCGGCGGTACCAACAACTGACACCTTGGGTTCATGAAGAAGTAAGCCTTCTAATGGACTTCTTTTCTTTGTCTTCTCCAGTTCACCCTCGATTGGTTTGAGTATACCTTCAAAAATACCCCGGCTTGCCTGAGGGGAGTCTCCAGCCGCGAGAGCCGTCAGGCTATAATTCTGAATGTACAAGTCAAGTACATCAGCCAGACACTCATTTACCATTGGTCTCTCTGATAAAAGAGCGGCACTGTCAATAGGGAATATACTTTTCACATCATGTAGTTTTGCCGACAGGATAATTGCTGCGAGTGCGACCGTGTGAGGTGGTTGACGCAGCGGAGCCCAAGTCAAATACATGTCTGTCGTAATCTCCCATGCAGTCTTAGCGACGTTTGCGTTTTGCTTGAGTTCTTTACACAGTTTGATGGTGTAGTAGTGCGGGGTCTCACCACGAAAATCGAAAGCTATCGTCTCGAGAAGTTGTTGCTCTTGTATTGAAATGGCACTCCTGAGTTCTTCATTTTCTTTTATTCCGTGCGGCTTTTCCGTTTCCACGAGTATAATGTGAGCAATGTCCCTAGACTTCTTTGGTGTGTCTTGCATCTTGGTAGCGAGTAAAACACAGCTCCCTACAAGCACATCAATGCTAATTTTCGACATTGAGCATATGATATAATGCAGAAATAGAGTCATGGCCACATCGAAGGTACGGATAGGCATGTTTAGAAATTTGCATGTTTTCAGCATCAGGTTAAACCCTTTTACACGGTATTGCCAGCCTTTCTCCGAGTCAATCTCACTCTGAGCAGCAAGATTCTTTATTTGCGGCCGCGTCAAGAAAGGTCGTGAGCACTTCACAGCCGCGAGGTGATCCATGGAATTATGTACAAACTGACGAATACTCTCGGCAGCTTCACCGCTATAAGAGCTTGATGATTGACACAAAAGAATTTTTTGGATGATTTAGTACTAAATAAGTTTATACTATTACAATTTATTGCTTGATTCTAGCTAGAAGTTCTTTTGTATAGCACTATGACCACTTCCTGTCAGAC
Organism: Wickerhamiella cacticola; assembly: GCA_030564425.1. NCBI lineage: Eukaryota > Fungi > Ascomycota > Dipodascomycetes > Dipodascales > Trichomonascaceae > Wickerhamiella > Wickerhamiella cacticola. The sequence continues at coordinate 82,467 of JAJLUX010000003.1, read as the reverse complement.
TAAGTTCTAGTCCACTCAGCACCCCCCTCCCATCTCCTCAAAGTTCCCACATGTCGGATCCAGCCAAGAAGGGAGACAACAATTCGAATCAAAGCAACGTACCGATTAGCCAAAAGCTCCTCGCAGATCTTGCGAAGATGCTTGGACAGCAGCCCCCCTCGCAGCCTCTTGAGCCTAAGGATATTGAGTCTTACAAGTTCTGGAAAACTCAGCCTGTCGTGGCCCCTGGTAGCAAAGTCGAGAGCGATGGCGAAATTGAAACGAAAACCAAAGACCAGGTACCCAAAACCCCTCAATCACTCCCTGACGGATTTCAGTGGAGCACTATTGACGTGACAGATCGGAAACAACTGGAGGAACTCTACGAACTACTCTTCAACAACTATGTCGAAGATGAGGATGAACAATTCCGGTTCCGCTACTCTATTCCTTTCCTTGAGTGGGCTTTGAAAGCGCCCGGTTGGTACGACGACCTGACAGTTGGTATTCGTACTGCTCAGGGTAAATTGGTGGCCTCAATCTCGGGTGTACCTGTGAATCTCAACATTCGTAGCAAGGACCTAAAAATGGTCGAAATTAACTTTCTCTGCGTTCACAAAAAACTCAGATCAAAACGCATGGCGCCCGTACTTATCAAGGAGGTTACTCGCAGATGTAATCTGCACGGTATCTGGCAAGCACTTTATACTTCAGGAACTATACTGCCTACACCCATATCCACTTGCCGCTATTACCACCGTACTATTAATTGGCCTAAGCTCTATGATGTGGGATTTACCTATTTGCCCGATAATAGCACACCTGAAGCCCAGATCAAAAAGTACGCTATTCCAGACAAGGTTACCCTTGAGAACTTTAGACCTCTCGAGAAAAAAGATATCAAGGCTGTTCACGAGCTCCTAAACAATTATCTCGCTCGGTTCGACATTTCACAGACATTCGCTGCTGAGGAACTCGAGCACTGGCTCCTTAGTGCTCCAGATGTAATCAAGCCATACGTGGTGGAGCAAAATGGAAACATTACCGACTTCATCAGCTTCTATGGTCTGGAGTCTACTGTCCTAGGGGAAACTAAGCACTCGTCTATCAACGTGGCATATAGCTACTATTACGCCACCAATGCTACTGGGGATCAATTAAGACCACGTTTGATATCTCTGTTTGACGCTGCACTTGTAGAAGCCAAAAATGCAGGCTTCGATGTTCTTAACGCCCTTACATTGCTTGACAATCCTCTCTTCTTGGATGAGCTCAAATTCGGCAAGGGTGATGGCCTGCTGCACTACTATCTGTTCAATTATAGAACTCCCCGTATTAACGGCGGTATTGATAAAGACGCTGAGATGTCGAAACCCGGTGGAGTTGCAGTTATCATGCTTTAGTTTACTTAAATTTATTTGATTTTCAATACGTAAATACACACAAGCTAATCAAAACATACCCTCGATATCGCCTTCAGCGTTTACTTCAATGTCCATAAAGCCTGCATGTGTAGGAAGACCAGGAATAGTGGGCATATCACCTACCAAAGCATACAAGTATCCAGCACCAACAGCAGCACGAACATCACGAATAGGAAGAGTGAAATCAGTGGGGCGACCCTTCAGGTTGGCGTCATGCGACAGAGAGTACTGGGTCTTTGCAACACAGATAGGCAGGTGTCCAAAGCCCTGGCGAACATAGGTTTCAATACGCTCCTTGGCAAGAGGAGCAAGCTCAATGTCCTTGGCGCCGTACATCTTCTGTGCAATTGCAGTAAGTTTCTCTTCCGGAGAGAGACCTTCTGCGTCGTATAAGAACTGGAATTCTTTTGGCTGCTCGCAAGCACGGATGACACCCTTTGCGAGGTCAACAGCTCCCTTACCACCTTCGGCCCAGTGGTTGGAAACAATAGCATCCAAAGCTCCAGCCTTGATAGCTTCATCACGAATAACCTCATGCTCAGCATCGGTGTCGGAAGCCATCTTGTTGATGGCAACAACAACAGGTAACCCATAGGCACGTGCATTCTCGATCTGCTTGGCCAAGTTAGAGCAGCCAGCACGCAGAGTGTCAACGTTCTCTTTCAAGTACTCCTCAGGAAGAGGAGCGCCAGGTGTAACGGCAGGTGCACCACCGTGTGACTTGAGAGCACGAACGGTAGCAACAATGACAACGGCATCAGGAGAAAGACCAGAGTTGCGGCACTTGATGTTCATGAAACGTTCACCACCCATAGTGAAGTCAAAACCAGCTTCAGTTACAACGTATCCAACATGCTCTTTGTTTTGAGAACCAGCCAGCTTGAGTGCTACCTTATCAGCCAGGATTGAGTTGGCACCAATGGAAATGTTGGCGAATGGGCCCGCGTGTACAAAAACGGGAGTACCTTCAAGAGTTTGCATAACGTTAGGCTTGATCGCATCCTTCATGAGGGCAGTCAAGGCACCACCACAGCCGATATCATCCGCAGTGACGGGCTCGCCTGACTTGGAAGAAGCAACGACCATGCGACCAAGACGTTCACGCATATCATCCAAACTAGTTGAGAGTGTTAGAACGGCCATACACTCGGAGGCTACAGTAATATCAAACCCAGTCTCTCGAGTCTGACCCTTCTCTGTAGCGTTCTGACCGACGGTGATACCACGCAAGAAACGATCGTTACAGTCGACAACACGACGCCATGTAATGGTAGAAGGATCAATATCAAGTCTAGCAAACTTGGTGATCTCCTCTGGGGTCAGGTCATCAGGATTTGTTTTGTCAATGCCAAGTTTCTTGAGGCGACGAAGCATGACAGGGCTAAACTTGCGGACTCCCCCCTTAGTAGGTACAAGACGACGGTACAGAGGACCGTCTTTTTGGGTGTTCTCATGGAACATACGGGTGTCAATGGCGGCGGCAAGCAAGTTGGTAGCGACGCCGATAGCGTGAATGTCACCAGTCAAGTGCAAGTTGAACTCGTCCATGGGAATAACTTGAGAGTATCCACCACCAGCAGCACCACCTTTAATACCAAAGGTTGGGCCCATAGAGGGTTGACGAACGTTAGCGATGCACATCTTGTTGAGGTGTGCGCCAAGGGCTTGAGCAAGACCAACGGTAGTTGTGGATTTGCCCTCACCAAGGGGAGTAGGAGTAATACCGGCGACAAGAACATATTTGCCGTTAGGGCGATCACGAAGACGTTCAAGAATATCCAGCTTGACCTTGGCCTTAGTGGAGCCGTAAGGCTCAACCTCAGAGGGGAGAAGACCCATCTCCATGGCCAGATCAGTGACATTTTTAGGCTTCTGCTGACGACTAACATCAATATCGCTGGGAACAGGTGTCTTGAGCTCAAGAGGCAAAGGAGTAACGCGTCTAGGAGCAGCGGCAGCACTGTAAGCGCGCTCGGCAGACAAAATGACATTCTCTAAGAGCATCGCTACTGTCATTGGGCCTACTCCACCAGGTACTGGAGTGATAGCTTTAGCTTTTTCCTTGGCAGAGGCAAACTCGACATCACCAACGAGACGGTAGCCCTTGGCTTTCGATGCATCGTCGACGAAATTAGTTCCAACATCGATAACAACGGCTCCCTCTTTAATCCAATCGCCTTTTACATACTCGGGCTGGCCAATTGCGGCGATTACAATATCGGCTGTGGCGACAGTCTCCTTGATGTTCTTACTCTTGGAGTGCAGCACAGTAACTGTGGCGTCAGACTTGCGCAAAAGGTTTGCAACAGGTGCACCAACAATATCACTGCGACCAAGAACGACAGCATTAGCACCGGCAAGCTGTACACCGGTGGTCTCCAAAAGCTTCATGATGCCCTTGGGAGTGCAGGGATAGAATTGAGGGTTACCGCCCTTTTTCGCAAGCTCACCAATGTTAAGAATACCAAATCCATCAACATCCTTTGAGGCAGCTACGGCATTGGTGATAGTATGCTCATCAATGGTGGGAGGAAGAGGAAGCTGGACGAGAATACCATGGCATGTTTCACTGTTATTGAGGTGCTCGATGGCATTGAGGAGACGGCTTTGCTCGGTGTTTTCAGGAAGCTGAAGAAGAGTGCATTCCACACCAATCTCATTGGCGGCCTTCTTTTTCATAGATACATAAGTAGAGCTATCCTTACGGTCACCGACTTGAATGATAATGAGGTTAGGAACAGCACCAGGATATTGCTGTTTTAATTGAGTGACTTTCTCTTTGAGATCATCACGCACGCGCTGTGAAATTGCTTTGCCGTCGATCAAGGACATGACAAAAAGTGAGACTGGCTGTCTGGGGTAGATGAATCACACCAGTTGCAGGTGTTTATGCATATAGTCATAGGACTGAGGTGTCATATCTGAAAATAGAAGACATTAAAAGCAATTATTGTTTAATTATTTGGGCGTTTAGCTGCTGCGGTCGGTATTATGAGGGAATATTGAGGATATGCATGATCGCATCGTACCCGGGTTACTCGGGACTGCTTGGCCCAATGGAGTGGGCAACTGACAAGATAAGCAATATATAGACGAAAAAATGGACAGGAAAACAAGTATAGTATTTAAAACAATATTTAAGTTTGTTATTGATGGCTTTATTACCGCCTGTTGCGAGAATCTCCGATCGCAGCGTGTCGAATATGGGTCAGTGTTGAACGCGTAAATGATACTAATAAATGCCCATTGTTGTGTAATAGAGACTGGTTTCAGCTAAATCAAAGTAGAATAATGCCTCCATAAAGACTTCGTGTCTCCACATACCCTTATCGATAACCCTGAAAAATCCAAGGGATGAGACGTTTACAATGCCATTCAAAGGGGCTCACTTTACTATGTACACATAAAATTAATATCGTTAATCATCAATCAATACCTAGACGCGTTCGGCAATCTTGATAGCAAGTCTGCAACCATTTTTGATTGTCTCTGTCAATAGCATATAAGGCACAGCCTTGTGGCTATCATTGGCAACTGCAGTATCCAGATGCTCTAATTCATCATCTCTGAATTGTGCAAGAAGCTTCTGAAACTCCTTGAAGTCCTCAGTGAGAGGGTAGCCATCTCTTGCGAGGGTTCTCAGCTGAGCATTATAATGGCCACCAATCACTGTCTCTACCGCTTCAGTGCATGCCATTGCGGCTTCTTTGCCCATTAGTGCCGTTCCTGCACCTACTGCAACAGCAGCGATCTTCCATACCGGAGTCAAAAGCGATGGCCTGACCCGACCCTCTGTTTGAATGGCATCAAACGTATTGTGGTGATGGATTTCTTGCTCCCACATGTGCTTGATTAAAGGTGCTAATCCAGGGTTAGTATGCTGGAAAACAAAGTGCTGGCCAGCGTAGATGAGATCCGCGGCGAGCTCACCAGCTTGGTCAACTCTAATGACCTTGTGTAAAAAATCGGTTTTCTGGGCTGGAAGTGGAGTTTTTACCGCCTTGATTGCATGTCGGAGCGCAGACATATTAATCTGGTTAGCAAATGCACTCCTGCCGAAATGCTGCAGAGCTGAGTCAAATTCACGTGACTTCTTTTTACTATATATTCAAGGGGTTTCCCTCCTTGCAAGAGTTGCGCCATTTAGGGCACAAATGATACTTAAATATAGTGTATTAAATTTGGGTGAGGAATCCGATAATATTTACGATGTGTTATCAAGCTATAGATGTAGTTGAACTGATGTGACGAACAAATTTTGTGGTATATAGTCTGGTGAGGGGTGTTTGTCATCATGAGCTTTCCGTACTCGTCTGCGCCGCTTCGCCCTGTGCGAGAGGTACAGTTCGGTCTGCTTGGCCCTGAAGAGGTTAAAGCGTTCAGCGTTGCGCGGATAGAGTACCCTGAAACGATGGACGAGTCCAAGATGCGTCCTCGCGTCGGTGGTTTGAATGATCCCCGTCTTGGCTCTATTGACCGTAACTTCAAGTGCCAAACTTGCGGAGAAGGAATGCAGGATTGTCCAGGACATTTTGGTCATATTGAGTTGGCAAAGCCTGTCTTTCATATTGGCTTCATCTCTAAAATTAAGAAGATTCTCGAGAGCGTCTGTGTGCACTGTGGAAAATTGAAACTAGACGAAACTAACGCGACTTTTGCGGCTGCAGTTAATATTCGTGATCCTAAACGTCGTTTTAACGCAGTTTGGAGTCTCTGTAAGACCAGAATGGTTTGTGAAGCTGACGAAAAGGGTATGCATGGTGGCTGTGGAAACACTCAACCATCCATTCGCAGAGACGGTCTTCGCCTCATCGGAAGCTGGAAACGTGATAAAAACAGTGATAGCGATGCGCCCGAGCGCCGTTATCTCAGTCCCTCTGAGGTCCTCAATGTATTCAAGCACATCTCGGACACAGATATCAGGAATTTGGGATTGAACGCTTATTATGCGCGCCCTGAGTGGCTTTTGATCACTGTTTTGCCAGTTCCACCTCCTCCCGTTCGTCCTAGTATCGCTATCAATGACAGCGCTCGTGGTGAAGATGACTTGACCTACAAGCTTGCGGATATTCTCAAGGCGAATGCTAATGTTCAGCGCTGTGAGCAGGAAGGTGCTCCTGCCCACGTTATGAGCGAGTTTGAGATGCTTTTACAATACCATGTTGCTACCTATATGGATAATAATATTGCTGGTCAGCCGCAGGCGCTACAGAAGAGTGGTCGTCCAGTCAAGAGTATTCGTGCTCGTCTAAAGGGTAAGGAAGGTCGTTTGCGTGGTAACCTAATGGGAAAACGTGTGAACTTTTCTGCTCGTACAGTCATTACTGGTGACCCTAATATCGAGCTTGACCAGGTTGGTGTCCCTCGCAGTATTGCCCGTACTCTCACATACCCCGAAGCTGTGACACCTTACAATATTCAAAAGCTGACTACCCTTGTTCGTAACGGTCCCAATGAGCACCCTGGTGCTAAGTATATCATTCGTGACACAGGTGAACGTATTGACTTGGGTTACCACAAACGTGTTGGTGATATTGCTTTGCAGTACGGCTGGAAGGTAGAGCGTCACTTGATGGATGATGATCCCGTTTTATTCAACCGTCAGCCTTCTTTGCACAAAATGAGTATGATGGCCCATCGGGTCAAAGTCATGCCCTACTCAACGTTCCGTCTCAATCTTTCCGTTACTTCACCTTATAACGCTGATTTCGATGGTGATGAAATGAACTTGCATGTTCCCCAATCTGAGGAAACCCGTGCAGAACTTTCACAGCTTTGTGCTGTTCCTCTACAGATTGTCTCCCCCCAGTCCAATAAGCCTGTTATGGGTATTGTACAGGATACTCTTTGTGGTATTCGTAAGATGACTGTTCGTGATGTCTATATGGACTATTCTCAAATTATGAACATTCTCTACTGGGTACCGAACTGGGATGGTGTTGTACCTCCTCCCGCTATCGTCAAACCTAAGCCGTTATGGACTGGTAAACAGATGGTTTCCCTTGCTATCCCTAAAGGTATTTTCTTGCAGAGATTCGATGACAATAACCCCATCACCTCTCCTAAAGATAATGGTATGCTGGTTTACAAAGGTGAAATCATGTATGGTGTTGTCGATAAGAAGACAGTTGGTGCAACTGCTGGCGGTCTAATCCACATGATTTTCCGTGAGAAGGGTCCTTATGCATGTTCACAGTTCGTGGGTAATGTACAAAAGATTGTCAACTACTGGCTTTTACACAACGGTTTCAGTATCGGTATTGGTGACACCATCGCAGATACCGATACGATGAGAAACATCACTCAAACAATTGCAGATGCTAAAACTAAGGTTCAAGAGATTATCAACGATGCTCAAGCAAATAGTCTCCCCGCTGAACCAGGTATGACTCTGCGTGAATCTTTCGAGCACAATGTTTCCCGTGTTTTGAATCAAGCGCGTGATACTGCGGGTCGTTCCGCTGAAATGTCTCTTAAAGACGCCAATAATGTTAAGCAGATGGTTGTTGCTGGTTCCAAGGGTTCCTTCATCAACATTTCACAAATGTCTGCCTGTGTCGGTCAACAGATTGTCGAAGGTAAACGTATTCCATACGGTTTTGTCGATCGTACACTACCTCATTTCACAAAAGATGATTATTCCCCAGAGTCTAAAGGCTTCATTGAAAACTCATACCTCCGTGGTCTCACTCCCCAGGAGTTTTTCTTCCACGCTATGGCGGGTCGTGAAGGTTTGATTGATACTGCCGTTAAGACTGCTGAGACTGGTTATATTCAGCGTCGTCTGGTCAAAGCCCTAGAAGATATTATGGTTCAATACGACGGTACTGCCAGAAATTCTCTCGGTGATATTATCCAGTTTGTTTATGGTGAAGATGGTTTGGATGGTACTCAAGTTGAGAAGCAAACTATCGACACCATCCCGGGCTCGGACAAAGCATTCGTCGATCGTTACAGAGTTGACGTCACTGGTTCCGACCATGTTCCTCTTCGCATTGAGAGCGCATCCACCATTATTGGTGACTTTGAAACACAAAAACTCTTGGATATGGAATACCAGCAGCTGCTTGATGATCGTAACTACTTGCGTAATGTGGTTTTCCAGGACGGTGAGCATAACTGGCCACTTCCGGTCAATATTCGTCGTGTGATCCAGAATGCCCAGCAGATCTTTAATGTCGATCAGAACAAGGTTAGCGATCTAACTGTGGCAGATATTGTGAACGGTGTCCGTGATGTCTGCGAAAAGTTGGTCGTTATTCGCGGTGAGGGTGATCCTTTGATCGAAGCACAGAATAATGCTACATATCTATTCCGTGCCCTTGTGCGGTCTCGTTTGGCCACTCGTCGTGTTACTGATGAGTATAGACTCAACAAGCTTGCATTCAACTGGATTCTTGGTGAAATTGAGTCTCAGTTTGGTAGAAGTATTGCTAACCCGGGTGAGATGGTTGGTGTTATCGCCGCGCAGTCGATTGGTGAACCTGCTACTCAGATGACTTTGAACACATTCCATTATGCTGGTGTCTCTTCTAAGAACGTCACACTTGGTGTTCCTCGTCTCAAAGAAATCTTGAACGTTGCAAAGAACATCAAAACTCCCGCCCTTACTGTCTACCTGAAAGATGATATTAAACAAGATATCGAGAAGGCTAAGGTTGTTCAATCTGCCATCGAACACACTTCTCTTCGCAACGTCACTGCAGCTACTGAGATTTACTATGATCCTGACCCTCGCACTACTGTCATCGAAGAGGACCTGGATACTGTAGAGGCGTACTTCTCCATTCCGGATGAGCAAGTTGAGTCTACTCTATATATGCAAAGTCCATGGCTGTTGCGTCTTGAGTTGGATCGTGCTAAGATGCTCGACAAACAATTGACGATGTCTCAAGTTGCCTCCACCATTACCCAGGCATTTGGTGGTGATTTGTTTGTGATTTGGAGTGAAGATAATGCTGATAAACTTATCATTCGTTGTCGTGTCATTCGTGACCCCAAGACTTTGGAAGAAGACCCTGATCTTGAGGAGGATCAAATGATCAAGACTATTGAAAACCACATGCTTGAGAGCATTACCTTGAGAGGTGTTCCTGCCATTGAGCGTGTGTTTATGATGGAGAAACGTGTTAAACTTCCAGACCCTGATACTGGAGACTACACTCAGAAGATGGAATGGGTGCTGGAAACTGATGGTATCGACTTGGCTGAGGTTATGACTATTGATGGTGTTGATCCCTTCCGCACTTACTCGAATAGTTTCGTTGAGGTTCTGGGAGTCTTGGGTATTGAAGCTACTCGTTCGGCGCTCTATCAAGAAATTTATAACGTCATTTCATTTGATGGTTCATATGTTAACTACCGTCATATGGCTCTTTTGGTGGATGTAATGACTTCTCGTGGTCATTTGATGGCCATTACCCGTCATGGTATTAACCGTGCTGATACAGGTGCGCTTATGCGTTGTTCGTTCGAAGAGACTGTAGAGATTCTCTTGGATGCTGCTGCTGCTGCGGAATTGGATGACTGTCGTGGTATCTCCGAGAATATCATGCTGGGTCAGATTGCCCCATTGGGTACAGGTGCTTTTGATGTCGTTTTGGATGACGCTGCGCTCGCTACATTGCCTATTACTATGCCTATTAGTGATATGAAAGCTACTGCGACTACTATGGCTGATGGAAGTGCTACGCCTTATGATAATATGTCCCCTGTGGATGCTAATGCTGGTTTCGATATGCAGGCCTCTTTCTCTCCTTTGGCTCAGTCAGGTATGGACAACAGAGGAGGGTTCACAGAATACGGAAGCGGGTTCCAAAGTCCTTTCAGCGGCGCTACTTCGCCAAACTTTGCTCCTGGCTCACCTTTCTCTGCGGCTTCGCCTGCATTTGGTGCTACTTCTCCTGCGTATGGAATTTCATCGCCTGCGTATGCACCTTCGAGCCCCAATTTTGCTGCCACAAGTCCACAGTATTCTCCTTCAAGTCCTTCGTATTCTGCTACGTCACCGAGCTACAGTCCTTCAAGTCCTTCGTACTCGGCTACCTCGCCAAGCTATAGTCCGTCGAGTCCCTCCTACTCTGCGACTTCTCCCAGCTACAGCCCGACCAGTCCCAGCTATAGTCCAACCTCGCCAAGCTATAGCCCAACATCGCCGAGCTATAGCCCGACTAGTCCACAATACAGTCCAACCAGTCCGCAGTACAGCCCGACTAGTCCACAATACAGCCCAACGAGCCCACAGTACAGCCCAACGAGTCCACAATACAGTCCAACGAGCCCTCAGTATAGTCCGACAAGCCCACAGTACAGTCCGACAAGCCCACAGTATAGCCCAACTAGTCCGCAATACAGTGCGAACAGTCCACAGTACAGTCCTGGGTCACCTCGCTAATTATTCTGAAAGCACACCCTTGGCTCGCTCAATATTTGGAACGTACAATTTTAAAAAAAATAAAACAAAGATGCTACATTTATCTTAAACTTTATTAGCGTAAATTTAGACTGTTTTACGAGTGAACTGCCCAAAAGTATGGTGCCGCTCGTTGAACCCAAATGAGAATACTGGGAACACGAGTGTAATAATATTAGTTTAACTACTCATTTACATCTACAAATACTAGTTCTGAGGAGGTTGGACTTGATCACTAAAGGGGGGCTCACTAGCAGGCTCACTAGCGGGTTCCTCAGCCTCTGAGCGAGGTTCTACCTCTTTCTTCACTGGTTTATCCTTCTCATCTTCTGTGTGATCATCCTCAGACTCACCGCCACTCTTTTCAGCCTTGTTCTCAATGCTTTTAAGTTGCTTCAGCGCGCGTTGCTTCTCCTTCTGGTCAGTGGCATTTAGACCACTACTTGGAAAGCCAGCCATCTCCTTTAGATATCTGAGACGATCCTCTTGATATAGCTCTGTGTATTTCTTGCGTCCTTGAGCTCCTAATACTTTCCAAGCGTCGGCCATAGCCCTTGTAAGATCATGTGTCTCATTGATTGTGCCTTTGTTTTCTTCAATTTCTCTTCTAACTCGCTCTCTTTCGGCATCACAGAAAATAATATAAGCGTTCTGCGGCCTTTTGGGCAGACGAGGATCGCGAGGGGTACTGCGCTTCCGTTCGGAAGCATCTTTCTTTTTGTCGGTTGCAGTACTTCCGATGCCACTATTAGGTACCATAGGCTCCAAAGGACTCATGGGAGGTGATTCTACGGCAGTAGGATCAGATGCAACTCCTGTGGATTGCTCGAGGCGCTCAAGCAGTATTGTGCGCTCCAAGCGAGCCCTTTGAACGAGTCGTTTGGTGCGTTGGATTCGCAAAACCATCTCCTCATTCTGCAACTCGGCATCACGCAACCTCTTCTTGAGTTCCCCGTACTGGCGCTCGTAGGCCTCTGGTGCTTCTGCCATCACGTGAATAATGGCAGCTTGGGGCCTTGAAATCCAAAAGTAGTCACATTGGGGGCGACGATACCCCCAGGCCAAAACAGGGGTAGCTAAGAGCGTGCATAGGAGTTTTATTCTCTACCTTACCTCAAAGCCTAAATTATGAGAGATCTGAAAAAAATCAGGATTAATGCGGATTTCAGCCCCTCCACCTCACACAAACCCTGCATATGCAGAGAACCTCGATCGAATCATTATCAAAACAAGGATTTGAGATGAATATTATGTTCTGAGGTTTAGTATTAGAGAGTGCATATGGCTATACAAGAGACAGATACCAAAGGTGTACAGTCGCTTAGGCTACCTAGGATCCACAATTGGTCTGAAATGGTACATCATTAAGTCATTATGTATGGTTTAAATCACTATAGAGTGTTTTTCCTTTCCTGTGGTAAAAGTTATGGCTTTTGAAATTGGCTAAGTAGTGCTCATTTTCTGAGCGCAAGTTCCATCTCCACGAACTTCTTGATATTAGTACGGCGTAGAGCTAGTAGGTATTCACCATCTATCGTTCCAGCGGGTGCCCTATCCCAAATATCGTCGGCGCGCTCCGGCTGACACCTGAGCCATCCTTTGAAAAACTCAGTAGATTGTCTATTAGACTTGGCGAAAGCCTCACTATCATACGTCAGTAGCTCTTTTAGCACATCAATAGCTTCAGAGTCACTCAATTGAGGCTCTATCTCATAAAGTACTGCACTTCCATCCTCGCCATTTCTTGCAAGGTATTGCGAGTACTGACGGTATGCCTTCCCAGTTTTGGGGAGAGACCTGTAGTAATTTTCCACCTTATCGGGATTGTGTAGTTCGAGCCACAGTGCATGATATAGCCTGAATTCAGTCAAAGACGGCGGTATACTCTTTTCTGCTTTGTTGAAGCAAGCTTCTATATCTGCTGTTCCGTCCGCTATGACCCATCGAATGTATCGTAACCAAAGCTGTTCATTAGAGGGATCGATCTCCAAGGCACGGTTATATAGATTTTCTTTTTCATTTGCAGTGATGAAGTCAATGTAGCTAACCCAGTTTTTGCGCTCTGCATCACTCAATGGCTGAGGATGATAAAATGGCCGCTTTAAATTACGCTCGTATCTCCACACTTTTGATACTCTTGTTTGTTGGCGGGTATACAAATCAACAAGATGGGATTCGTCCAGCTTTGTTATTTGTTTTAGCTCCTTGTAATAACGGCTAAATTGATGCAGGGTTTTTGATTTGAGAATGTAGTACAAAATCTCCTCCACAGGAGCAAGATCAGGCTGTTGAGGAATGAATCCATACTTTAAATTATGCAATTTCGCATACTCAATAAGAACGTCCCAGAAATTATGGCTCAAAAACTGGTGGCCAACCCTTTGTACTCCACGCGTGCAAATGTTCTTGACCTCCTCCACTGGGGTATTTGTCTCAACTTTGAAACGAATATACGCAACCCATAGCTCACAAGAGTAAGTGCAAGCTTCAAGGGCTCTTTGAAATACCTCTTCAGCAGCTTTTAATCCACTATTGTGAAACTCGTAAAGGGCATACTTGACCCAAAAGCCATATAATAATGGGTATTCATTTAGAAGCTTCTCATAATTTTGCTTTGTAGGTTTAGTGGCTATCGCGGCTGATAGCTTTCGGTATGCCTCCATATCACCGAGCGCTCGAGAATAAGTGGATCTGTCAGATTAGAGAGCATGGGTTTAAGGGCTATCTTTGAGATGCGAAACACTATACATTGCGACAAATCTTAAATTAGTCCGTAAGTTTGAAGCTTTTTTTACTAGAGTTTGTTTACAAGATAGATGTGGTAACAGTGCTTTCAGATGCTAAAACTATGGGTGCTTAATTAGCTAGGCAATCTTGGCTATGTATCGGTAGCGGCGGAAAGTACGGAGCCTGATATATGTCGATATTATGTTCGCTGGAAAGAGAAACCATTATCACTCGCTGGGAATTCCCCACACAATGTGTAGCGCTCGTTGCACTCTAACGTCTGAGTTATGTTTGAAAAGACAAACACGATTTTAAAGAAAACCACAGCAGCTCGAGATGAATGTTTGTTTTTGACGAATTTTGACAAATGGTAGAGTGAATATATGAGCTGGATTGCAGTCGATGCTAGCACATTGGTGTTCCATTCTCATTCCTAGGATAGCAAATACACCTTCTTGAATGTAAATCCAGAAAGTGAAATATGAAATTATGTGCTGCCTGAATTGGTGGTTATGTGCAACAGGGATATCGCAATTGCGGGGTTTAGTGTCTTTTTGCGGCTCTGCATATCGTGCTTCCTAATGTGGACCCTACTTGGGTTGGGAGTCTAGAGCCTACAAGGCGTCGGTGGTTCGGCTAAGTACCCACACGCCCACGCCGATGAGTAGTGTAGATTATTCTACCGCATAAAAAACTTGATATCACTATTCATGAATCTGAATGACCCTGCAGCCAGCAATTGGCAATGTTTATCTAGCATGTGCACATATGCAATCCGCCAATTGAAGGCCCGGGAGTAATATGAATGCATAAGCGAAATAGGTCGAGCCCTACTGGAGCAATTGAATTGCGCAAACGCCCTTGTTGAAACATTAGATTTTCATGAATAAAAACACTAAATAGCTGTTTGATCATATTTGATCGGTTTTATAGATGCCAATCTGCACTTTAGGCCAAAGACCTCTTTTTCATGTTCGGCGAAAATTATTCAGACGTGCCGACCTATCACGACCTGGGGAATACGCGAACATAAATATATACAAGCTACCCTAAATGTCCAAAATGGCCTCACAAGTATCAGAAGGGACACCATTCCCTCCTACTAACCCGGGTACTCCAGAACACTATGACTGGGAAGAAGAAGAGAACCCCGCTCATATTTATGTTGGTGGCCGCAAGTCAAAGCTGGCAGTCATTCAATCTAGATGGGTAGCCGAGAAGCTACGAGGTGTACATCCCGGACTCAGTTTCCCTGTTGTTGCTTTGAGTACTCTCGGTGATAATGTTCAAACAAAACCTTTGTACGCATTCGGAGGAAAAGCTCTTTGGACCAAAGAACTCGAAATTTTACTATTAAACAAAGTAGAGGGGTATGATCAGTTAGATATGGTCGTACACTCACTCAAGGATATGCCTACACATCTCCCTGAGGGATGCCACCTCGGTGCTATCACTGAACGCGAGGACGCTCGCGATGCGCTTTGTATGCGCAAAGGAAGCCCATATAAATCACTGAAAGACCTTCCAAAGGGCAGCGTAGTCGGTACATCAAGTTTGCGTCGGACCGCTCAGCTTCGCCGTAACTATCCCGACCTGAAATTTGAATCTGTTCGTGGAACCGTGCAGACCCGCCTGGACAAATGCGACAGCGATGAGTACCCATACGAAGCTATTGTTCTCGCTGCAGCGGGTTTGAACCGTCTTGGACTTTCAGACCGCATCACATGCCAACTTGAGCCGCCTGATATGCTTTACGCTGTTGGCCAGGGAGCGTTGGGTATTGAGATCCGTTCCAATGATCCTAGGATTCAAAAGCTCGTATCACGAGTCAATCACCACCCAACAAGTATGCGCTGCACAGCCGAGAGATCCCTTATGCGAACTTTGGAGGGTGGGTGCAGTGTCCCCATTGGCGTCCACTCTGAATTCGCATCCGATACCAATGTACTGACTCTTACTGGTATTGTAGTTTCAGTGGATGGTAAAGAAGCAGTAGAAGGCTGCGTTTCTGCCGAAGCATACAGTATTGATGATGCAGAAAACGTAGGTCGTGACCTTGCCGCAGACTTGATTGCAAAGGGCGCTAAAAAGATCCTTGATGAAATTCACCTTGATCATGTCAATTAGAATTTGAATGATAAAACCTCTAGATGTATGTATATATGTATTTACGATAATGACCGCTTAACACTCTTACTTGCTGGATGGTGTGCCACCTTTCTCAAAGGGAGCTTCCTCCTCGGCTTCTTCCAGGCTCTTCTTGATAACACCATTTTTAACAAGAGCGGCTTGAATGCAAGTCTGGTACTCATCCCAGGTGTCTTGACACTCGTTCTCTATTGACTTGCCTTTGAGAAATTCAGGTTAGTCGATGCTTCAAATGATGCTGCGGTCTACTTACTTTCACTGTACCAAGTATTAAAGCAGTTGTCATACTTCTGCTTGAGATCAGTACATTCAGGTGCAAATGAGGCAGACATGATATTTCCCATTAGTCAAGAGTCCGATCAATGTTAAGGTAGATATTTAGAGTTTTATGTACAGATGAGAAAAAATCTAAAAAGGCATAAGCTTCTTGAGCTTCTTGTGACGCTGAGTGTTGGCAGCGGTAACTGTGCCATTCAAGTGACGCAAGATGCGGCTTTTGGACCAGCCAACATTTCCGTGGCGACGACCTGCTTGTTTCTAGTTAGTTTGGACGTTTTTTTAGGTATCTAAACTTACTCTCAAGAACTCACCATGTCCATTTTTCCACCAGCGCTTTGCAGCACCCCGGTGTGTTTTGAGACCCTGAGCGAAAATTAAACTCAAGCCTGACTTGAACATTATGACAAACGGATGATGGGGTACTACCGTACCACTGTAGTCTTAAGGGGGTCTATTCGGATTCGAGAGATGAATATGTGTGGATAAGGTATAGTTCATTGATAAATGATTAAGTTTACTGTATATGTATATGCATGATGTATTTTGAATGCTCTTTTAGTCTGCCTCCTCTGTGACCCATTCGCCGTCTTTGTACACGAGCATTGATGTCGGAAAGTAGTGGTAGTTGGTTTTAATGGAGCAAGCACTTGGAATACCATCGAAGCTCACAATCCTTACGCGAATATCAGTATCGTCTGGCAGGTTCTTCACGATCTCATAAAACTCCCCAACAGTGTTTGTTGGTTTGTTATCCACATGGGTGATAAACTGTGTAGCGCCAACGCCACGCTGATTTGCTGGAGACGACTGGCCAATATGAGCAACATACACCTTGGATGGCAGCTGTTTGATCTGCTGAAGTACTGCGTGGTGTGGAGCATGAAGGGTCATACCATTCCAAAGCACAATTTCATTTTGGAGCACTTCAGAAGAAAGAGTAGTTGGTACATCAATCTCAAGCTCTTCTCCTGCACGTAGAACATTGAGTTTAATAGACTCGCTGGACAAGTTAGTCAATTGTGAAGCATGGGAAATGATCTCTCCATCAGCGGCAAGTACGATATCACCCTCCTGAAGATAATTAGCGCACGAATTGGAAACACGAAGAACAGAGCAGAACTGCGGACGCAGCTCTTTCTCAGCAATCATTCTGACCCACTTTTCATCGACACCATTTACACGGGCGTGGACAACAGGAATCTGGCCAAGTTCAATATCAACAAACCGGGGATCAACAGTTCCTTTTTCTTGGAGTTCTCGAACTACCTTTCCGATTTCGACAGTATCTACTGCAAGCCTGAATTGGCGATCTCTTCTATCCTGGACATCACCCATGAAGCTCAGCCAAAGGCCACGTACTGTACCATCAAAGTCTGCTAGAATACCAGAAGAACATTCAGCGATCATTGGGGCATCGAGACCGAGACTTTCTAAATTGATTCCACGATAGCGGGGGCTAAATTCATGGCTTTGGGGAATGGAAATAGTTACAATGTCCGTCAAGGTGGTTTCGGTGATGACAATGCGGTGGTTATTGTAGCCAACAAACATAAGGTCCTCACCTTGCTCTAAGCGTTGCTCTGAGAATTTTACACTCTCAATATCAGCATCCACCAGCTTAGGATCATACTGGACGACTGCAAAGTTCTGCTGAGGGTGCAAAAACTTGACTTTTGCGGGCACAGAAATGGAGTCGGCAATGGTGATGCGAACGTCACATAGTTGATGGGGAACACAGTAGCGTGAGACGAGTACATACCCCTTTTCTGCGTCTAATACAATACCGTTCTCTACAACGGCAGAAGTCGAAAAGCCTTCAATCCGGATTGGGAGGAGTGTTTCGACCCTCACAAAGGAACGGACAAGTTTAGCACACTCGGCACCTTTACCGGTGATGTTTACATTTTTGTAACGCGTCATTTGGGTGGGAAGCTTCTTGGGGGGAAGCGGCTTTCCAATTGTTTGAAAGTCCCAAATTCCATCAACATCATTACGAGTTGCAATCCGTAAATCCTTTGCCCAATGACGGTCTATGGGGACCACCAAAGTGCGAACGGTATAGAGATCAGTCACATGAACAAGCTTGACGGGCACTTGTGTTTGGTCCGGAATCGTCTGAGCTATCTCGATAAACTCATCTAAACTAGCAACAGGTTTGTTGTTAATCTCCAATAGAAGCCACCCAGAACGGTCACGGTTCACATGGAATGCAATACCAGTGTCTGCGATATAGACTCCCCGACAAGGAAGCCCATAAAGGCGGGCGATCTGGTAACTCAGGTCATGGAATACTGCACCACTAAACTCAACGTAACGGTTAGGTGTGATAGAGTGAAGGTCCATAACTTTCGGAGAGACCTCAACTCTAGTTCCGTTCCGCTCGACAGTCAGATGAACCACTTTATCAACACTCTCATCAAAGATAGCATCTACTTGCTGGAAGGAAGTGACTGGCTCACCGTTTATCTCCAGGAGAATATCTCCCTCCTCTAAAAGTCCTGCGCCAGGGCCTTCTGGCAAAACAATCTCACATACGAGCAACCCAGTACTCTCAGGGAAGATACGGCGTGCATTATCTTGTGATTCTTTGCTGAGACCAAGTCTTGTACACTCATCGTAAGGTTTAAGTAGCCACTGCACCTGGATAGTGCCACGAGTAATTGGCTTGTTTTGTTGCAGGCATTCAAGGGCTCGCTTGGCTCGGTAGAGCGGTAAAAAGAAGTCTGTAGATGCAGAAGTAGCACCGCCTGCCTGCAACGCTAAAACGTTTGCGTGAACATCCACAACAGGCGAGCCTGAAGAACCGCCAGACGCAGAAGCAGCAGCTTGAATGTATTCGGTGTTGAAATCATTATACGTCAATTCACCATAGTCAGGGGCATTGCGGTCAAGCCGTGAAATAACGCCTGAGAGAATTGACAGCTTCTCACCCGCGTCGTTACCTACGATTCGAATATCAGTACCTACTTTGGCAAGATCAGGCCTTAATTCAAGTCCTGTTAGGGGGATATGGCGAATGTGTTCGGGATTCATCTTCAAAAAACCAAAGTCATGTACTGGATCGCGGTACACGGCCTTAACAGGACATTCCTCGTGATTTTCAAAGACTGCATAACCGTAGAATGGTCCGGGACCAACGACGTGACGGTTGGTCATAATAATCCCGTTTTTGCTATCAACGACAAACCCAGTAGCCTCACTAACATAGGCATCCTCGGTATCAAAGGGTGTGACGGAACAGAAATGAATAGAAACTACACTTTGAATGACTGTTTGCATAGTGTTCTGCCAGCCAGCACTACCAGAATCTAGCGTCATCTTTTTTAATGCGGGACTTAATCCATTGGACAGTGCTCGCTTTGTGGGGCCTGACATTAGCCTACGAAAGAATATGCTCGTGTGAATTTTCTTAGTAAAACTGAATAGGCGAGATATCTATACTGATTGATAAAATTAGAATTGTAAAAAGATAATTTACAACTAGTCCACATTCTCAAGAAGCTGCTAGTACAGGTTGTGGTATGTGCGGTTCTAAAATTAAACTACAGGATCACCGGTATACCTCTCTACAGAATGGAGAGAATGTTCCGAGCCAAGATGACCCCAGTATTACAATTACAGGTCAATTCAGATAATATTTGATTAGTTTCCTTAACAAATCCTCATTGTTGATTTACAAGAGCCGTTGATCAAGGAGTCACTGGGATGCCTGTAGGCAGCTGTCTACAGGCATGTACTCTGAACGTACTCTAAATTGAGTATACCAAGTAGTGCCAATGGCTATGGTTTCGACTCCATAGATGGCACATGCCTTATTGGACTTGGTTGAAGATGAAACCAGAGCTTGCCGTAATTGAGACCGGGTGGTTCATCATGCAAGTCTTGGTTAACGCGGCCTATCTTCGAACCGCTGCGTCAGAGATAGAGTATAGATTGCAGTGAGGCCATGTATACGCACAGCTAAAAGTGAATAGGTCACGAGAACACGTAGCTAGCATATATCCCAAGAAATGCATCTTTTTCATAGACGCAATGACAGTGATTTTCAATTCATCAAACTTGCAAAGACACCCGATGATAAACAAGAAGCACCAAAAATACTGAGAAGCTACTGCATCACTATAAATAAGATACACCCACTAGTTGGAGTGTTTGAATTGAATTGTAGCGTTAATCAGTCGACGCCACTGCCGCCACCAGGGCTGGGTTTCTCTGTGGGTGCCTTTCCATAGGAGTATGCCTCTACTAACCCAGCTGCTTTGAAGGCTATTTTGAGATGTATGCTCGCGACAGACCAGAGAGAGTAGAAAAGGCGCGTCGTAAACGGCTAGCGGAACTCAACGCAGATAATTATAAGGAGCACAAGCTGGAAATTCCAGTAGCCATGCTGAAGGGTGCTCCGAAATCCGGAAAAACGGTCAATTCTAGAAGGATTCTCGGTTCCAGGAAATCGCTCGTTAATCACCTCGATGGTGATGTGCGAAGCTATGAGAAATTCCTTGAAATGGCATCAAAACCTCCAAAATACCCCTCACGTGCCAAATGCAACATTTGCGGATACTTCAGCGATAATGTTTGTATGAACTGTGGAATTCGTTATTGTGGACTAAAATGCCTTGCAACTCACAAACAGACCATGTGCAGGCAGTAACGATATTCTAGTATTTATTGTAGACTTTAGTGAAATATGGAACTTGCAGCTCACGGGACCTTGCGTCAGTTAGTGTTTGATAACCTACTAACACACCACTGACACTTGAGTCCATTCTTTTAAGGGGACCAATAAAACTATTGAGCTAATTCTTTGATTTCATTTTGGTATTCCAACTTTTCCAACTTGGTAAGGATGTTGAGGCTGCGGCTGGAATCGTTGGAGGGGGGAGCCTATGCAGGTGCGCGTGCTATTATTTCACCTTGGCATAAGTTGCAGCAATGACTGATATGTACTGAATAAACACGTATAACAGGCATTATTCCAATGAATACGGCAGATAATATGCAACCTTCTTGTTACCAAACTCTAGTTTCATCAAATTTAGACTGATTGTATCTTGCTGCAATGCAATGTAATGCATCTATGGATAGCTCTGAAATTTACGAATTTGTCAGCACCCTCAGATGACCCATCCGGTATCGGCCTCGGCGGAGGGCACCTAAATTAGGTCGAGTGTTTAGGCAACTACATTGATCATGAATTTATACTGTGCAATGGGGAGACTGATGAGGAGTAATATTCTAGGCGTATTTATCTAGTTTAATCCATGCGCGTTACAATAAAACTCTACTGAAATTTTTTTTGCGCCGGTGAGTCATTGCCAAGAGCCTACAGATAGATCTGCTATCTTTTCGGGGTAGGGGCTGCAGCTGCCGTTACTAATGTAACGGGGAAATTTCACTATAAATCAACAATGCGCCCCACAGTTCGGTGCACTCGCCGAAAAGAACTTAGAAGAAACACATTATTATTATACCAAAAATGGCTTGCTAAATCTTTTCCCGAAACCCGCTTTAATTGAACCCTTAACAAATGACTTAACACAAGAGAATTCCGTTATCGACCCGGTAATTACATGCACCAATCCAAAATGACTACAATTAAATCAGAGAATCCAGTTCCCGATCAAATGTTTGACCAATTCGAATTTTCCCAACAGAGCGTGCCCTCTAAGCACTCCAACGTCTTCGACCATTATGCTGCCACCCAAGTCAACGCAATTAATGGCCAGTGGTCTGAAGACGTCTTTTACAGCCCTGAACAACAATTTCAGCCCACCCCGGCATCCGCAATGACTGTAAGTCCCGCCGAATTATTGTCCACTGTCTCTACTGTCAACAATTGCTTTAGTGACATTGAACATACCCCACTTATTGAGGCTACTGACCTTGGTCAGGATGCTTCTTCCTGGGCGCCACTCTTTAGCTTTGAGGACACAGTGAACCAACAGGAGTCTGACCCGACAACAGCGGTTCTTCCCGCCCACATTCCCATTGCTCCCAACCCCGGTGATTCGCAGCTCTCGTTGAATCCCGAAGCTCTCGAGGAGACGCACCCGCCCAGTTTTGCCAAGGCTCTTGCCATGGAAGTCGACCGCAAGCTTAAACGCAAAGAATCCGTTTCAAAGCCTCGCGTAACTGGCTCCAAGGTTGATAAGCACGGTATTACTGTTTACAATCGCAAACCTCGCCAAACGCCCCTTCGTCCAGTTGATATTCCTGAAAATGCCGACAGTGCCACTGCTAAACGTGCTCGTAACACCGAGGCTGCTCGGAGATCGCGTGCTCGTAAGATGGAGCGGATGTCTCAACTTGAAGAGCGCGTCCATGAGCTCTTGCAGGATAAGGAAACGCTTGAAGCAGAGGTCGAACGCCTTAAAAAGAAGTGTGGCGAGCTCTAAAAAAGGATACCAAATAAAGTAATAGACAGTTATAGTTGAATCAAATCCCTTTGCCACAACATCCTAGTCTAGTCACGACCTATTTAACATCAAAGCGGAAGCATTTGGTAGGGCTGTGCATTGCGGCAGCGAAACTGCCTACAGCCAGATAAGTTGGAGCCCAGGAATTCATTTTCAGAATACATAACCTAGTATCTATACGCATATCTTGTTGATCGATGCACCACCCTGTCACTTGTACATGGCTATGAATATATATCAGATAGTATATCATCCCAAAGCCTTATCGAACGCTTCACTATTTCAACTAGAAGGCTTGATGCTAATCCTATATAGCTAAATACTCTAAAACTTGAGCGACTCCTCAAGAATGGAACAAAGGGTGCCTGCGATCTCATCATTACCGCTGAAGTGAATTGGCTCGGCCAGGGTCATGACACGACGTTGAGGAAGAGCTCCCTTCACCAGGGAGTCAATATCACTGGATTTGAAGCCAAGGTCCTCGAGTCCATGCGGCTGTTTAGAGCCCAAGTCTTGGTATAGGAACTTTTGCAGGGCTTCTTTGAGAACCTCACCTGCGCTTTCTTTCTTGACATTCGAGATATCTACGCCAAAGATTTCGGCAAGCTCCAAATGCCGGTCGGGGTTGCTTGGGGCCAAGTAGCGGAAAACAGCTGGTGAGGTTACGGCGACACTAACACCATGGGGAACAATAGGCTTATCGACGGCATATCCATGGTGCTTGTAACCAGGGTTTTGCGAGCTAATTGGGTAAGACAAACCGTGGCACAAGTGCACACCTGCATTACCGAACCCAATTCCAGCAAGAGTAGATGCCAGCAGCATATTTTCATGGGCCTCCTTATCTTCTTGATCCTTGACTGAACGAGGGAGGTATTTGACGCACATGCGCAGAGCAGCCATACTAAAAATATCCGAAATAGGGTTCGCACCTTGATATGTAGGTCGCAAAATCGGCTCACTGGGGCGAGGAGTACGCTGGTTGTATGGAATCGCAGTATATGACTCCATCGAGTGACACATTACGTCCAGCCCGGAGCTTGCCTTCACACTTGAGGGCATTGTCTCTGAGTTGTTTGGGTCGACGATACCCAACAAGGGGCGTAATGCACGAGAGCTAACACCAACTTTCGCTTGAATCTCAGACAAATCGAATATAGCGGTGCCTGTAGTCTCGGAGCCAGTTCCTGCTGTCGTAGGGACAGCAATGAGAGGTTTAACAGTTCGAGTGATAGGCAAGGCCTTACCAACTGGTGCATTGACAAAGTCGAGAACATGACCATCAGGGTAAGCCTGCATGAGATTTGCAAGCTTAGCCGTGTCCATCACAGATCCACCACCTACAGCGAGGTAACTGTCTGGTTGATACTCACGTGCCCATTGAACTGCCTTCTCAATTCCATAGTCCTTTGGCTCAATAATAACATCGCTGAATATTTTGTAGTCAATGCCTTGTTTATCTAGCGCTTCTGCGGCAATTCTCACGCAGTCTTTGTCCCTGAGGTTGTTATCAGTGAATAAAGCTACACGCTTGGCCCCAAGGCCCTTAAAGTCATAGCCCAACTCTGCAGTGACTCCTCGACCATAGCGAATGTTGGAAGCAGCCATTTCAAATGCATAATCGGGTAGTTCTTTGGACTGCCCGGCCGCATTGGTGATGAGCTTAACACTTTGACGAAGAGCATTATAGGTTGCGTTTTTTCCACTTTGACAAGTATGGCAAGGACATGCTGGGCCGTGCTGATGCCATAACTGAAGTGTATTTACAGCTTTATCACGAGCTGATCTTGCGGAGCGGTACATTGGCTTATGGAGGGTTTTTGGGACCTTATATATCATACGCAATCGTCTATGCAGAAGCGAAAGCATATCAACCATATAATGCAAGGCAAACGTTTTCTATAATAGGCTATTAATTAGGCCACAGACTGCTTGGTATTGTACTTTATGCCATATAAATTGTTATGCACAACCTGCATATATGCGGGGTCGGTGTGGGGGATCCGGGTGAACCGAGTAGGTGTTGGGAAACTCGAAACTCGACAGGGCTGATGCATTCTGGTTCACACGCCGGCTCAAATTCGAGATGATTAACTTCTAATGCACTCACAAGAGTACGCACCCCAACTGTTCCCATATGTTATCTAGATGTGATCGTGAAAACGCCAAATCAATGCATACTAGGGGGATGGGATCGTGTGATAGTACCCGCTTTGGTATAAAGTGGTTGAATTGACCCATTTGATGTTTCCATGAATAGGACCCGAGACATCGGATTGAGTTTATATTCGACTTAAATAGTGAGCATCGAATAAAACACATACAGGCAGGACCACAGTAACTCTAGGCCTAGGCGTGTGAAAACTGAGCAGTTTTGTTAAATAAAAGTTTGCAAACCCCACTTAACTAGAGAACACGCTCAAAGGCCCTCTCGGCCAGACACGTGACTAAATTTCGTGGTGGGACATTTTTAGTAAATACGACGCGTAAGATTCTAATTAACATGCACATTAAACAGATAGTGCTTGCAGGATTCAAATCCTACCGCGATGAAGCGGTAGTCCATGATCTAGATCCTGGTCTGAACGTGATTGTCGGTAAAAATGGAACCGGAAAGTCCAATATCTTCAACGCGATCCGGTACGTATTGGCTGATGGCAATATTTCAAATCTTCGCAATTCAGTTGGCGCACAAAGAGGTCAGGAATGCTTTGTTGAGCTCATTTTTGATAATAGCGACCAAAGATTTCTTACCATGGGTGACGAAGTCTCAATCAAGCGCAGCCTAGACACGCCGACCGACTTTTGGGTAAATGGCAAGAAAACTCCACAAAAGGACGTTATGAACTATCTCGAGAGTGCTGGATTTGGGCGATATAACCCATTCTACGTGGTTCCACAAGGAAAAGTTGCTTCCTTGGTCAATGCTTCAGATGAGGAACGGCTCCAGTTGTTACTGACAGCTTCAGGCTTAGATCTGTTTGAACGCAAAAAGAAAGAAGCACAAAGATCAATTAACAAGTCTTTGAAAGACCTTGATAATATCGAGACTTCTCTATCTGAAATTAATGATCGTCTTGATAGTCTGCAAGAAGAGATTGGCGTCTCTGACGAATACAATGCCGCGGAGTTTGAGCAGCGCCAGCTCAGATTTCAACAGCTCAAACGTGAACAAGATCTTGTCGAAAATATGCTCAACTCATGCTGTGCTAAGCTCGTCGAATTGCGTGAGTCTGAAGTCCAAGTTGAGGCTGATATGACCGACGCACAAGAGAAACAAAAGGCCAACGAAAATAAAATTTCAGAGCTCAAATGTGTCATTGATACCATTAGTGCACAGCTAGAATTTCAGCAGCAGGCTGAAGTCGATGTCCTAGAAGCCGAGCAGCCGTATGCCTATGATGAATTGATCGCTACTGCAGCGGCCCAAATTGAATCAAAAGAGTCTGAACTAGAAAGTTTCAAGAAGAAGCTTGCCTCAAATCAATCAAAGTTAGCCGAGATTTCATCCAAGCTGCGGACTCTTCAAATCAAACAAGCACAGAGCTCAAAGTTTGGCTCCAAACAGGATCGTGACAGTTGGCTTGAGAGTGAGATTGCTAAAACCAAGGAGGAGATTAGGACACAAAAAACTGCTTTGGCTAAAACTACTGAAGAGCTAGATGCTATGGATTTGCCCATGGCTCCAACAGATTTGATCGATGGGCTCTCTGATGAGCTCGAGCAAGGCAAAGCCGCTGTTCATGCCGAACAAAAGAAGCTTGCAGAAGCGCAGAGCCATTTGAAAGTTTTGCAATTAGAGCGCCGTAAGAACGAAATTCTGGTGGAGAACCTCGAAGAGCAAGTCTCTGCTGTGGTCGAGGGAACTAATGACAGCCTGCTTATAGACGTAGCTGTTGCTATCGATCAAGCTAAATCAATTGCAAAAGATTTAGGACTCGAGGACAAATTCTATGGTCCGCTAGCCAACTTGATGAAGCTTGACGATACCTATTCCACAGCTGCTGAGGCTGTCGCCAAATCAGCTTTATTTTACTGCGTAGCTGAGGATGCTGAAACCGTTAGACTTATTGCCAAGGAGATGACTGCTCGCAAGGCTGGGCGGCTGTCATTTATCCCTTTGCAGCAAATCAACGTAAAACAGCCTATTGAGCTAACAGAGGCTGATCAAGAAGAGGTAGCCCTGCTTGCGGACTTGATTGAGTGCGACGATAAGTTCCGCCCTGCTGTAAATCTTATTATTGGAAGCGCATTGTTATGTGCTGATATTGATGCAAGCTGGCGCTGTTCCAGAGCTTACAATGTGGACTGTGTAACTCTTGAGGGTAGTATTGTTAGTCCTCACGGTGCTTTGCGCGGTGGGTCTCGTAAATCTCGTGGAATCTCAAGATTTACCGCACTAGCTACTATAAGCGAATTATACTCTCGTAAGGCAGAGGCTCAAGCAAAGGTGGACCAGACGAATGAGGAAATTGACAGATCACAGCAAGTTATAACCAATGCTCATAATATGGTTTCTCAGGCTAAACAGAAAGTTACAGTCATATTTGGTCGCCTTGATGAGGCACGCAGAGAGCATGCACGTGCAGTACGTGAGTTGGAATCAGCATCACAAAATCGCCAAGCCAAACTACAGCAAGTTGAGCGTATAACTGAATATATTGAGAGTCTGGGCTCCATTGTACAAGGCTATGAGAATGATCTAAAGGCTGAATTTGGAGAGGCGCTTTCAGAGAGTGAACTGAAGCTCATGAGCGCCTTCGATGGCCAAACTGAAGAATTGCAAAAAGCTAAATCCGAACTTGAACTTAGTATTGGTAGTACCCAACGGGCCCTGGATGAAGCTAAAGCTCAAAAATGGGATGCAGAGCTGGCTAAGGAGCGCTCTTTTGGTGAGTCTCAAGTTGACACGTCCATCACTAAAGAAGATGTTGAGACGTTGGAAACCAGACGCTCGGCTGCTATTGAAGATCATAATCGCCTTCGTCTCGAAGCTAGTAATGCTGTCTCTGAAGTAACTGAGCTGGCTGCTCGTCTGTTCAAGATTAGAAAGGGAATCAAGAAAGAGGAGTTCCGTGAGGAGAAATACAGTGACCTGATGAAGGATTGTAAGAGACAAATTCGTCAACTTGGGCTCAGCGATGCTAATGAATTTGATGATCTAACAGATGCTCAACTAGAGGAGAAGTTGCAAGAGGTTCAGTCAAGACTGAATCGTTGCGGCCCAATCAACCAGTTTGCTCAAGAGCAGTATAACAAATACAAGAACGAGTATAATGAAGAAACTTCTAACCGCGACAAAATCTCAAAGGAGCTAGAGGAGTCACAAAAGATGATCACCCAATTGGATGCCTACAAGTCCAAAGCTATTCTCAAAACTTTCAAGGAAGTGGAGAAGAGATTTAGCAAATTCTTCCACCATCTCACGCGCACTGATACTGCACATATTGTTGCCGAAGGTGAAGATCCTCTCCAATGGAAAGGGATCGAAATTACTGTATCATTTGCTCGTCACCGTCAGCTACGGATAGAGCAGCTGAGCGGTGGTCAGAAGGCGTTATGTGCACTTGCGTTTTTGTTATCTTTGCAAGCATCTGACCCTGCACCCTTCTATATCTTTGATGAGGTCGACGCCAGTCTGGATGCCCAATATAGAGGCAGTCTCGCCGATACCATCAAGCAAATATCCACACAGTTGAAGGCGCAATTTATCTGCACCACATTTAGTCCTGAGTTGGTAAGAATCGCAGATCAAGTTTATGGTACCGCTTTTGCAAATAACACGTCAACTGTAGGAGCTATCGATAAGGAGCTCGCGCTGAGCTTGGTTGATGTTAGCGGTCAGGATGTTGCGAGTGTATTAGGTTAAGGTTGTTATTATAATTTATTGAGCTATAAATAAGTAAGGGTTCGTTTATGTCGAGAGTTCAGCGTCGAACACTACCGAGAAATTGGCGTGCGGCACCTTTCCCAGGTCCTGAGCGCACGCCACTAACTACCACTCGTTCAGGTGCCGCTTGTGACGCAATAGAAGGCCGTGCGTTAAATTGAGGTGCAAATACGGGCTGGAAGCTAAGTGGTGGCGGACCGAAAATACTTTCGTGTGATGTTGATCTGCGTAATGTAGTGTGCTTTAATGAGAATCCTTCCAGCTCGCTGGCAAGGGTGGTTTCAGACTCATCGATACATGGCGACTCGACCTCGAGTGAAACATCTGGCGTTGGATCTGGCGTAATCATGCCGTGGCGAGGATACTTTGACCGCGGTTCTCGTGGTGTGGTGGGTGCAGTACTCTGTCCAGACGGCTGGACTGGCTTGTATTTTGGCAGAGAGCTCTCTAGAGCATCGTAAGCTGCTTGGATCTGTGCTGCGAGTTTTTGCGAAGCTCTCCACGAGTTTTTGTATGCCAGCGAGTCAGCAATCGCTGTGTCGCGTTCCTTTTCGAGATCGGCACGCATTGTCTCGAGAGCTGAGACCTGCTCCTCCAGAGCGGTTGCAAGCGAATAGTAGGAGCTCAGCTGTGATGCGCGGGAGAGAGCACTTGATAGTTGGCTCTCAAGCTGTGCGACTCGGGCCTGTGCTTCGATGTTGGCTTGCATGTGGTCTCGGGATTCTGCAATCAGTTGCGCGTTTTTCCGAAGTAAACGGGCGTTCTCTGCACCTAGCTCGTCAATTTCTGACTTGAACACTCTTTCGCTTTCTTGCGATTGCTTCATTAACTGCATTCCTGCTTTAGCTGCTAGTCCAAGGTCCTGCTTGAGTTCTTTGACTATCCGCTGATGCTCCAACTCCGCTTTACAATCGCTTTGCTCACAGCAGCAGACAAATCCTCTGGATGTGATATTCTTCTGATCCATGCACCGCTAAATAATGGTGCCTGATCCTTGAAGTAAAGAGGCAGTTGGGGTTACCTCGTAACTCTTGGGCCTACCTGAAGAGAAGACGCATATGTAACCCTAACCCTCGGAATTCCAAGTCGCGTCAGTCTACGTTTTTCTCGAGTCGCCCCACCACTGGAGTCATATAGAAAAAAAATTCACGCATTGTATAAAAATGGCATCCAATTTCTCTACTCGGATACTAGCTAAAGACATTGTATGTCTCGGCGATGACCCTGGTCATGTGTGACGGTATAGTGGCTGGTTAGCATCCGTAGGGGTGGGGGTACCCTAGTATTGCGAATACGAATTATAATTGTTCACAAGTTTGAATCCTTAGAGATAATGTACAGCTCTGAACTGCATCGCGTCATTTAAGTACGATACTCGCGTCTCGCCTGTTATCCAGAGGTATTGATATCAACTCAAGAAAGAGCGCTCCGATACTGTTTGATACTGCTCTCGCACTATACGGTTTATTAAATATTAATTTAGCAAAATAGCAATAAATACAAATCTAAACTCTCACAGTGTGGGACCTTTGAAGGCGTGGACGCTTTGCTTTTGAACTCGTATCCGTTACATGCTCAAGCTCTTCTAAGTCGACATAGACGGTCTTCACTACCTGTGAGCGCAATTTCAGAGGAAGGGGGCTGAAAGAATCAGCAGGCAGGCCCACATCCTCGGCAGGAGTATCCGGCCATTTGCGAGACTCACCATACATTCGAATCGCGTGCTCAGCTAACTCCGACAAAACATAAAGATGCAATGAGGAATTGACATCTTTCAACTCAAAATGCTTGAATCGGATACTTATTTGGTGGAGGGTAGAGTAGTTTTCTGGCGTGGCGAAGGTATCAAAAAAGCGGCCAATTATTGTAGTATCGGCAACCCCATTTACAGCCAACATGTAGACAAGTCTCGCAAAGAATCCGTAAACATCATCAATAGTGACAGTTTTAAATATTTTCTCAAATTTTTCTGAGAACAGGAGTAGCGGGGCAAGGCGTTGTGATACTTTAGTGGACTTGATTCTCTCTGCTAGCTTCAATGCAACCTCATCTTCGAGCTCTCGAGCAAATGAAGGAAGAAGCCGAGTGGGAATTTCGCGATTGTCAACAATTCGCAACAATAACTTAGAGCGAGTATGCACATCAGTTCTCTGTGCTGTTTCCGGCAACCACTCCAGAAGCTCAGAGTCTGTGCAAATGACGGCATATACTGGAGCCACAAAAGACATCGACGAGAGAGGCCTCAAAGCATCAGTGATATTCATGACTTTGGAAACTGGAATTAACGCGTTGATAGAGTTTTCAGTGGGATCCCTGAGCGCTCGATCTAAAACTTCAGGAGCAATTGCCTTGAAGAAAGATTTTGAGCCGTAGAAAAGAATCTGGGCTGCCTCAAAACTACAATCATTGGATTCCAAACAGATATCGCCAAGGATCGTGGTGGTTGGGTTGACAATTTTACGTGGGTACATGGGGGAAATCGTGGATAGAGCGATAAGCAGATACTTTGGGATGGGCTCAGATAGAGTAGGAAGCTTATTGTGAATAAGAGCAGGAGCCTTTGATGCAAAAGTTTGAAGAACGATTTGCATAAAATCGTTATTCTCGGCATGATCAATCACCCATTGGGGGTCTATCAGAGGCACTGCGTTGCGCTTGAAATTACCGGAAAACTCATCAATTACTAGGTCGCCATCTAATGGCTCCCAATCGTTACATTGAGAATCAAGCCATTTAGCCACTGCTTTTTTTGCACTTCCCTCCGACCTACTGTAGCTAGTGATGGCATTGTACAGCTTCAATGTGTGTGATAAAACGTATAAGAAAGCCTTCTGAGACTTTGGGCTCTCTATCAGGGGAGCGAACTCCATGTTACGATCCAGAATCAGTCTCAAAACGGAGATAGAGTCGTATATAGCGTCTCCATGCTGGGCCATCCAACGTACCAAGACTTCTAGGTCAGCTGCACCTTCAGCGAGCTGACCGTATGCTAGAAAAGCATCTTTGGAAATGGCGTCATCAGGATGCTTCAGTAGCCTAAATAAGGTAGACTTGGTGTCACTTAGTGGAGGGGTACTATAGGCATAGTAGCGAACAGTTTCATCGCTGTCTGCATAGAGGTACTTGTTCTTTTCTTGGTAGCCAATCTCAGCAGCAGACTGTGCCCATTGGCGACGTACTCTCACATCTTTATCCATATACCGTTCTCTCCACTTGTCATTTGGGTCTAGTCTAGCATAGGCTTTAACTGCCTCAACACGGATTTTAGGATCCCAATGATTCAAAATAGGCATTCTGTAATCCCCTAAAAGTTCAGGGTCATTGACAGCAAGAACACTAAACAGCTGTGCATCTACTACCGGGTCAGGGTTCTGAAGTGCACTGTCGAAGTAGAAGCCAAGACGGTCGGAAAAATCAGGGCTTCTCTTAGAAACCAGCTTCCAGAATTGAGGGTTAGTGGGCATGTTCTGAAGGATACGACCGATTGAGCAAGCCTGAACTGCAGGAACACACAAGTTAGGGAGAGCATTTACAATGTTTTCGTCGTCCTTAAGGCTCATCTTGGTACACATTTCGATCCAGTTTGAGGCATATGTTTCATCGTCTAGACTATCAAAACATTCGGCAAACTTGTACCACTGGAAAGTTCGCAGTATGTCAAGCACTTGCTCTGGCATGGATTCGACCATTACGGGTAGTGTGGCTGTCATAAGATCTAGGGTTTGTTCGATACTGACTGGTAAATTGGGGTAATAAAGCCTTATGATCTCTGCAAGACAGCAGACCAAGTATTCCCGCGTACCCTGTCGCACATCGAGACATTCCTGCAGTGGCAAAGACGCAGCAAAATCCTCAATTTCAGCGGATTCTTCGGGTTCTTTTTTCAATAATAAATAGCTAGATTTGAGCAGATCGCGTACAGCCGCCGGCCGGCTATCCCACTCAATCACCGGATACATTTGTGAGGTGACACCTCCTTTAATTTACAATCCATCTATAAACGCGCACTGCACGCGCATGACCCGGATGTGGCGTTTTAGGTGGCGGAGTCTCATTTGAGGGTCTGGGTGGGTGTAAAGCATGCACCTCTAAAAGACGGTGGGATACTCTGCATGGTTCAAAACCATGTGCGCGTATATAATGAAATAGATGTATCAAAGAAACGGTATATAGTTATTGATAGTGCTATTATATATTCATTATGATTTAAGGCATTTTTGAACATTTCTGTTGATTCATCCTTACAAGATTTTCATAAGGTAAATCGGACTCGGGCGAATTGGGATCCTTAAACAAAGTATGAGAAACAGTTCAGTGGATGTTGTCGTGAATGAAAAGTTAGGTAGGGCCGATAAATATGTTCAGTATATGCTCTATTCCCGACCATAGATCTGCTTACCTTCCCCACGTTACTCATCGATCATGTCGCAAAATAGGTGGAACGAACTGCCTCAGCCAGATCGCAATAAGTCGTTCCAAAATAACCAAGGAGGGCACCCGGTTTTGCCTCCTCCTGCTGCCCTTGCCCAGCCCCAGAACGTTGGACAAGACAGGGAGCAATACTATTTGCCTAGTATCAGTAACCAGAATGGTAATATGCACTACCCCCTGCCTTCTATTCGTGACAGTACTACTATGCCTTATATTCCCGAGCAAATGCAGCATCAAAGCTCGCAGGTTCATCAGCAGGCATCGGTTCCGCGCATGGACGAGAAACCTGGCAGCGCGCAAAACACACCACAGCAGGCTCCTGCACAGGTCCAGCCCCAAGCTCAGCCTCAGCAGCAGTCTTCACAGGCGCCCATGCAACAGGAACAGCCCGCACAGCCCAGCCCATCAATCCAGGCTCAGCAGGCTCAACAGCAGCAGGCGCAGGGCCCTCAGGCTCCCCAGTCTGTTCAGCAAGCACAGCAACAGCCTGGTCAGGGAAGTGTGCCACCTGCTGGATTTGACCAACAGTTTCCCATGTATCCTTACGGCCAAGTAGTAATGCCCCAACAGCCCATGTTTCCCCCGGCAGACTACCGTCCACTGAATGTCCGTGATGCACTTTCATATCTTGAAAAGGTCAAAGTTCAGTTTGCGAAACAACCAGATGTTTACAACCATTTCCTGGATATTATGAAAGACTTCAAGAGTCAATCAATTGACACCCCTGGTGTTATCGACCGCGTGAGCTCTCTTTTCCGTGGTCATACCAATTTGATTCAGGGTTTCAACACATTTTTGCCTGCAGGCTACCGCATTGAATGCTCTCTTGACCCCCTCGATCCTAACCCCATCAGGGTCACCACACCAATGGGCTCTAACAATATTGAGGACTTTGAACGCTGGCGTTACGATCAGCAACAGGCTCAGCAGCAGCAGCAGCAGCAGCAAGTTCAGCAACCACCACAGCCTGCTCAAGGGGTTCAGGGTATGCCCGCTACTGCTGCCCAATCCATGCCCCCTCAATCTGTCAAAGAGGGCACTGGTAACATGAACGAGCTTCACGCCGCTGCAGTAGAGCGTCGTCAAGGAGCTCCTGCAGAGTTCAACTATGTCTTCAGCTATGTGAACCAGATCAAGAAGCGTTATCAGTCTCAGCCTGAGATCTATAACTCGTTTTTGGAGATTTTGCAAGCCTATAAGCGTGAACAGCTCCGTATCTCAGAGGTTTATACTCAAGTTAAGGAGCTCTTCCGCGATGAACCCGATCTTCTCGAGGATTTCAAGCACTTTTTGCCCAACCGTTCTGTTCCTAGTCCCGAGCCAGGCTATGACCAGGTTCGTTTGCCCCCTGTTGGAAACTTTAAGGCACCCGTTAAAGGCCAGCC
Source organism: Wickerhamiella cacticola (assembly GCA_030564425.1). Taxonomy (NCBI): domain Eukaryota; kingdom Fungi; phylum Ascomycota; class Dipodascomycetes; order Dipodascales; family Trichomonascaceae; genus Wickerhamiella; species Wickerhamiella cacticola. Next base: position 48,376 of record JAJLUX010000003.1, on the reverse strand, counting down.
TGAAATGAATAACACTGGTGAGCCTTTTAGGCGTCAAAAGGACTCAATTGTTTCCTCCGCTCAGCAGTTACCCCCACCATCCCACCATGTTTCCATGGCTGATGAGATCAACTTCTTTGACAAGGTGAAGAAGTTTCTCCCCAAACAGACCTACTTGGAGTTTCTCAAAATTATAAACCTATTCACACAACGTATTATTGACCTTAACACCCTCGTGGAGCGGGTCGAGGGATTCATTGGTCAACAACCCGAACTTATTGAATGGTTCAAACAATTTGTTGGTTATGATGGTGCTCCACTATCTATCGAAAACATTGACTACAAGAAACACGTTGTAGACCTCAGTCAGTGCCGCTCATGTGGTCCTTCCTATCGATTGCTTCCCAAAACTGAGACAATGATGCCTTGCAGTGGTCGTGATGATATGTGCTGGGAGGTGCTTAACGATGAATGGGTTGGCCATCCTACTTGGGCTTCAGAAGATTCCGGGTTTGTAGCTCACAGAAAGAATCAATACGAAGAAATCCTTTACCGCATTGAGGAGGAACGCCACGAGTACGACCATTACATTGGTTCCAATCAGCGCACAATTCAGGTACTGGAAACTATCGCTAACCGCATTGCGAATATGACTATTGAAGAGCGTGCTGAGTTCAAGCTGCCTCCAGGCCTGGGTCAGAAATCAAAGATCTATCAAAAGGTTATTAACAAGATCTACGACAAAAAGAATGGAGCAGAAGTTATCGAGGCTTTGCACGAGAATCCAGCTGTTGCTGTTCCTATCATTCTCAAACGTCTCAAGCAGAAAGACGAGGAGTGGAAGCGTGCACAGCGCGAATGGAACAAGGTTTGGCGTGAAACTGAACAGAAAGTGTTTTACAAGAGTCTTGACCACATTGGCTTAACTTTCAAGCAAGCAGACCGCAAGCAGCTTACAGCCCGTGCACTTGTGAGTGAGATTGTTGCTGCCAAAGCAGAGATTGGTGCTCGTCGCAAGACTGCTGCCCTTCCTTCGCCCAAGAGTCAGATTACTTATCGATTTGAAGACCAGGACGTTTTAGTCGATCTCTGGAAGCTCACGGCTGTTTACCTTGAACATGGTGGTAACTACTCTCAAAATGATCGTGAAGCTATGAACAATTTCCTTAAGAATTTTATCCCTATGTTTTTCAGTCTCGATCCTTCTGTCGCCGAGAAGGTTTACCCATCATACAAACGCAGCGCAGAGAGCAGCCTTGGAAACGTTTTGAAAAAGTCAAAGGCAGAAGCTAAAGAGGCCATGGATCAGGATGAGAGCGTCGAAGTTGAGCCTTTCGATGCAGCCACGCTTGTTAAGAAGGGAGAATCCCCATGGTTGCGCTTCGAGCGTGGAACTCCCCCTCTTGAAGAAAAGCGGGTTTCCCGCAATCTTTACAATCTTTTTGCCAATACATCTATTTACTTGTTTATGAGACTGCTGCAAATCATTTATGATCGCTTGCGTGAAGTGAAGTCTTATGAAGATGTTGTCAAACGCGAACTTGCCTCTTCTAGAAGTACCCAATATGCCCAAGATCTCAATCTTTACGATACCAAATTGGAGAAGCTTGGCTTGTTGTTCAAGCCAGACAACGTTTATGAGCAGGCCCTTGCTCTTTGCCATCGCCAGATCGAGGGCGACCTTGAGCCCCAGCTTTTTGAGGAATCACTTCGTCAAGCCTACCGTAACAGAGCTTACAAAATCTACACAATTGATAAGTCCATCAATGCTTTTGTGAAGCAGCTGCACTCGATTGTTACCGACCAGACTACTGGCAGTATCATCTTGTGCTGGGAGAACGATCGCCTCAGTCCTGACACTGATGTAAAGCATCAGATCCTCTACCGTATGCAAGTCCGCCAATTGCTTGGGCCTGAAGAGACCATGTTCCGTATTGACTGGTGCGAGCCTACTAAAGAGGTCAGCTTCCAACACTTGGGTTCGGCAGATCTCAGCCTGAAGGGTGTTGCTGAGGCACAGAAGAAATGGGATTACTATGTTACAAGCTATATGATGAGCGTTCCTACTGAGGGTATTCCACTTGAACGTATTAAGGCTCCTTTGCTTAACCGTGCTATGTATGGCTCTACGGATGACCCTTTTGCTGTAGTCTCGCAGAATTTGAGTGCTCGTATCTGCATGAATACCTACCGCCTTTTTTTCGAGCCCAACACATGCGATTATCTTGTCCGCGTCGTGAAGGATAAGGATCAGCAGTACGCTAATGCAAGTGCTGAAAGACTTAAAAGATGGCAAGAACTAGCCGAGGAAGATGAAAAGGAATCTGATATTGACCCGGACTTTAAGGGATGGTTCAGCAGGACGGAGCCAGTTTCCGAAGCGCCGGAACAATTAGCCCCAGAACATACAGGAAACAGTAGTCCTTCACGGAATGATGGTGAGAAGATGGAGAACGCTGACAATGAGATTCCTCCTATTACTGAGTCAAACATCAGGGACGAACCCATGAGTGACGTAGCTGACGAGAAGCCCATGCCTAATAACACAGAGGATACGCAATCCACCAGCAATGACACTCCTAAAGACACTGCTCCAGCTGATGGAGCCATACATGCAAGTGATGCCAACCCTCAGCCGACTGACACCTCTGTACCTACACCTGCTGCTCCAGAGCCCACTGAGCCCACTGTTGAAGCACCTAGCCAGAGCCCAGCTAAAGTCGAAGAGCAAGTTCCTCAGGCGACCGAGACCCAGCCTATTCCCGACGATATAAACGCTGATGGCCCAGTACATAGTGAGCAAGTGAGGGCAGACGGCGCTGACGCGGCCGCTGATGTTTCTATGGAGGTCCACGACGAACCCGCTCCTGCAGATAAATCAATTGTCCAGGAAGACGATGCCGATAAGATGGAGGTTGATGAATCGTAAAGAAAATGTAATTTATAATAAGATACTAAATTTAGTTATTTTGAACGTATAGCTAGATAGTTCCCAAATACAGGGAATGCTAGCTTAACGGGTCATGACATGTACACACTCATGATGTGAATCTTGTACTGGAGCCAGCGTTTCAGTATACTTCGTACCTCGAATCAATTGCCTGGCAATGCCGCGAGGGGGATATCATCTGCGTCGTTTTTAGTATCTGTCTCAGCATCCACTCCAAAGAATTCCAGCTGCTCTCCATCTGCATTGATATAGTTCTCAGGGCGATAAAAGTCATACCGCGTATGCTCATCATCGATTTTTGTTTTGGGAGGCCATCGTTTATCAGTAGTGAAGAGTTTCGGGAACTGCTCTCCTGTACCAGGTGCAGTACCAAACGGCCACAACCAGGTATAAAACGGTCCAAAACCAATGTGTAGGTTTTTGAATAATGAAATATCGAATGGAAATGATTGAAATTGACAGAGCTTCCTTCTGGCCATTGTATTGACTCTATCTTGTTCCCACTCTTCGATCTGAGTTTGACCATTAGCAGTGTTGTATAAAACGCGAAAGAGCAGCACTCCAACGGTAAAAGTAATAAACAAAGTTAAGAGAATTTCCAGAATGATGAGCACCATCTCAAATCTTGTGTAAAGGTACGCAGGCTCGTTCCACATCTGCCTCACAAATCCTATTTGAATGTAGAACGATAGAGAGCACTCAGCCACAACCCAAAATAGGAATCTGAAGAAATGAGGAAGATTTCCATGCCCAACACAATTTGCCGTCCACGGACAGTGGTGGTCCATCTTTAAAACGCAACGACCGCACTGCTTGCAATGGTGAGCACGCTCGGGCTTTGGAGCATTACACTTTGTGCACCAAAGATCGAATGTTTCTACCTTGCGAGGTTTGGTGTAACCTGGTGATTTGAATATAGCTATCAAGTAGCTCAGCCATACCATTGCATAGCCAGCGAGCCAGACCTGGGCGTATACCTCGTCGAATTTAGGAAGAAAGATAAAGTATGTGCCGTATCCAATGATAGTGATAATCGCACATGGGATGGCGATGCCTAACCCGTATGGTAAATGACGCATGCTGAGTGAGACGCGAATCCCAAAAACCAAGTAGGTAACTAAAGAATATAATAATACACGCTTGGCGTACGCCAAAATTAATATTAAAAGATGAAATAAAGAAGAGAGGAAGAGTCTAGGCCAGCGTTTGCAACCGTCTATAAGGTTCGGCCAGACTGGGGACCTCATGAGGATGAGACATAATAGCCGGCATCATGTGGCTTGTCTCTAGGCACCTGCTGTCATTAGCAAGTGCATGAAGATATGATACATTGGCTTCGAGCCTTTTAAGGCACTCGGCATGAACGGGAGAGCGGATTGGAGCCGCAGAAATTTGGCGCACCAATTCGTTGTTGATATGCAATAGACAATGAATGCGCTCAGCAATTTGAGGAGATCGTCTTAGCCCTTGACCAGCTTGAGGGGGGATTCCCCCAGCAAGCTGAGCAGGAACTTGCTGAGGGGTTCCTCTAAAGTCATGCTGCTTTTGAGGATGTGGAATATTATGCATGGCTTGACCTCGTTGAGGAATGTGAGCATGCTGCATTTGCGGCGTGTGATGCTGCTGCTGTTGCTGGATACCTTGTTGCTGTGAAGACTGAGCTACAGGATGCTGTGGATGGCTCGGTGGCCGTTGTGGCTGCTGTGGTAGTTGATGCCCATGCAGTGGAGGTTGTCCAGCCATCGGGCCGCGCTGAGGTATTTGACCAAAAGGTTGGCCTGATGGCTGACTTTTTAAGGGGTAATTCATATCATTAAGGTAGCGCAAGCCTATATCTTGATCGAATTTACCATTAAGGATGTTTTCCACTTCCTCATTAATGGTGGTCATGGGATTGTGTGATGAGTGAGCAAAGGATCTGGGGTAGTACATGTAATATCAGTAGTAATACCTCAGCTTGGGACTTGATGGGGTCTCAGATCAATAGCACCTCTCGATAGCGCTATCCTACATGTGGAATCTATTGAAAAAGCACGTGTAATATATATCGACTTGCCAACAGATAGCCTTGTAGAGCAAAAGTCCACACTCTCCTCTAAGGATTGAAGCCGGCTTAGGCAGCTTTGAACTGGTTTTTTATTTAAATAGGTGGTATTATTGTTAATTAGGTATATATTTAAGATAATTGCGAGGCAAGAGAGCCAACCACTTTGACAATTTCCTCCAGCTTATGGGTAATGCCGATTGAACTGAAACGAGAACTGTGCAAGACACAGTCTGAGAGAGCCATAGTTTTCTCCTCCCTCTGAGCAGTGATTATGTGCACATATTCACCATTGTTGAAGACAATAATTTTGTGATGATCCTGGAAGTTAAATTGGATTGTACCATCACTGAGGACGAACATCATGTATTGAGCGTTACGCTCAAAGCGGGCTACAAACAGACCGTCACTGGTATCAAAACGACTTCTGTGATCAGCACTAGAGTGACCAAGGCGCTCCTCCATGTAATTATGACTGAAGCCGATCGCCTCTATTTTCTTGCCAAGCTCTGCAGGACTGTCCTTGCTAATGGGGAAAGCACGCACCATGCCCTTAACGCTGTTGGAGGGCAAGTAATACATATAAGATTTGTGGAATGGATCATAGCGAATTGTCGAATCATCACGGAATTTCATACCAATCGCTCCATCATTGAGACCGTATGCAAGGCCCCAAATCTCAGTGAAGTCCGCCCATTTGGTTAGATAGATGGGCTTTGAGACATTTTCACGATAACGCGGCTTGAGTGTACCAGCATTAAAGGCAGTGATGTATTCGATCAAGTTCTGATGAATACATGTCAGGCTTTTAGTAATTACCCCACCAATATCACGCTTATGGTCTGAGCTAGGGCGACTGTAATGAGAAGAGCTGGACGAGTGCCGGCTAACTGAGTTATTTCTTCTCAATTCGTCCTGCTGGTTGTTACGCATTGCCAGACTAGCAGCAGAACTAGCTGCGTTGGAGCCACTTGGTACTCCGCCGACAAGTGCACTCAGGGGTCTGGGACGACGGCGCTGCTGTGGCTGCTCACGGTGTTTGGAATTAGTCGAGGGCAAGTCTTGTGTGGTAGAAGTACGAACAGCTGGAACAGCCTTTGACCACTGGTTTTCTTGGTCACGATCTTGCTGGTAGATCGCACGTGCACTGCGACGATTACGATTGACAATAGGGCTATCATGAGCTGGCTGTTCTTCACCGTTATTAACCATAACAACACGGTATTTGTCGCGTGTAGATGGAGGACTCAAAGTAGCCGGCAAAACGTGATTCTCATCGCTAACATCTGCCTTGGTGACAGGCTCAATCGAAGGCTGTGCTGGCTGCTTCATTACAAGACCCGATGCAATCTTGATAGTAACAAAGTTACGCTGAGAATCCATGGGGCTGAGGTTGAAGCTGGGTGGCTTTTGAAGGGCATAGTGGGGAATTTTAGCAGGGAACTCATTCTGGAACCAGCGGTGGTCAAGGATCTCCTGAATAGAAGGACGAGAAGATGGATTAGAGGCCAACATTCTACGAATTAACTCGACAGCTTCTGGGGAGGCACGGTGGTTAGCAGGGAAGCGTAGATTGCCACTTTTGATGCGCTCATAAATAACATTAACATCAGATTCTTGGAAGGGAGGCTTGTTGAAAAGCATTGCATAAAGAATGATACCCAGGGCCCAGATATCAGTGGGAAACGTGTGCTCGTGATTGCCGATCAGTAACTCCGGGGAAATATAATTAGGGGTACCACAGATAGTATTACGGCGTTGTCTGGAGTGCTCTAAACGAGCTGCTAAGCCAAAGTCACCAATCTTCAGATTCATTTGCTCATCAATAAAGACATTGCCAAGCTTCAGGTCTCTGTGAATAACCAAACGGCTGTGCATATAGTTAACTGCACCGAGGAGTTGAACCATATAGAAACGTGCTTCAGTCTCTGTAAGAGTCTGACGAGCTCTAACCATATCCAGTAGACTCTGGTTCGAGCACATCTCCAACAAGATGTAAACATTCACATCATCTTCAAAGCAGTCAACAAACTGTACGATATTAGAATGCTGCAAGCCTCTGTGAATTTTGATCTCTGCAAGTAGCTTTGTTTTCGTCTTTTCACTCTTGAGAGTGGCTTTGGCGATTGTCTTTGCAGCGAAGGTAGAACCATCTCCGCGACGGTTGACCTGAAAGCAGCGAGCAAAACCTCCCTCTCCGATACAACTTCCTCTATGATAGCTCTGGCCCTTGAGGTTCTGGATCAAAGAAGGAGGGGTTTTGCACATCGACGAAGGTTTGGGAGGCTTCGATCTGGGCTTTGGATTGTTATGGTGTTGAACATTATCATTGCGTTCTCCCAATGCACGAGTTGGTGTCCTTAGAGCGTGCATTTACAGTTGCTGATATCAACGCAAGTAAGATGTATGTGATGAATTATCGGTTGTATTTGTATTCATGCACCTCGATGTTTTGATGTTTACATTTTCCTAATCTGGAAGTAAAGTATCAAAACATGATGTCATACAATGAAATTATATTTCATTTCACAGTTAATTTTTCAGTTTTTAAGAATAGGAAATAAAGGAGAAAAGGTCTAGGTCAAAGAGTACATTGAATCTCGGCATCCTCGACATGCATGAAGATCCGAAATCTCACTCACATAAACAAAAGTTGTGGGCAAATTAAGCTAAATAGACTCTGTAACAAGACAAAAAAAAATGCATTCTATAATAATTGAGTTATTTAGTGTATCATATAGGGACTTGCTCGAGAATGAGTTATCCTTTCTGCTGTCTAATCTTTCATGTGTTTGTGGGCCACTTACACCCATGCCTGGGAGACTTCCAACCAGGCACACAAACCCTTGTAGGGGTTACGCATCTACAAGTCAACTTTTTCACTCATTATATAGGTATTCACCAATTAATTCTTATTGTTTTGGTCAAACAACACACCATTTACTTTCTAACGTCGCGAGAATGATACCTAATACCCAAGTCAAAATATAATCATAAATTCGTCCTCTAGTATTTGCTCATACTGTTTACAATGCACCAAAAGCTAGGTAGAATTCGCCACAATTCGCCATAGAATAGGTACATATGCTTTGCTCGAGAGATTGAAGTAACGCGTTTGATTCTAGGGAACTTTAGCACGTAAATAAAAGAGAAGCATCCGGAATCCTGGAGTAATTTCACAAATTTAGCGGAATAAAACTTCGGAACATTTTATCCCGTGAGGACAAGGTATCCCCCCACACGCATAGAGCTTACTTAGTTACTCCCCGCATCGCATGTCACTAGTGGATGAATTGAACGAGCTTCGCTGCGAGTCCAAATGGGATAGCGTAGCTGAGCTAGCTTCAAGAAACCCTCAAAATCCTACATTTGTCCTCGCAGGTCTTGAGGCGAAGGTCGTATCCGCAGAGAGTATGGGGGATGATGTTCAACCCCTGCTTGGAGAGATTCCTCGGGATGTAGAGACCCATGAGGACGCGTTTATTGCTGCTGCACTTAAAGGTCAGATCTTTATGCTCCTAGACTCTCCTAAAAAAGCACTTAGCGCGCTTGATGGTACCTTTGAAGTGCCACCTACTAGCCCTTATATTGGTGCCACAGTTGTCAAAAGTAGAGCGCTCCTCGGCGCTGCATATACCAGGTTGGGCGATTTTGGAAAAGCAACCGAGGCAATGAAGTCAGTCAATGTTAGCGAGCGAACACTTGAGACTAATCGTGAAGCTGCAATTTGGGCATCCAAGTTGTACGCTCAGCTGTATGCATTAGAGCCTCTGCAGGAATATCAGAATTCATACGAGCAAGCGGTGACTTTGGCGAATATTCAGGGCGATGAGCGTGTTCCTCCGTTACAGCGTCCCATCCCAGCATCTGCAGGTTCCAGGAGCACTCGGACTTCTACTCGCACTTCCATAGCTGCCTTGGCCGTTGACAGCTCCTTTGGTTCTGCTAATAACACAGTTGTTCGCCATGAGACGTCAGGAGCAACTCCAAATGGGCAGCAGAATGGCCACCACCACCACCACGGCTCGGAGCATCAGAGCAGCGCACAAAATATGGGAACCTCGGCACTTCAATCAAAGCTAGCGAAGCAGCAAGTAATTGAAGCAGACGCCGAAAAAAGTATTGATACCTGGCGTAAAAGCACTACACTTCAACTGCCCTTGCGCCTTGCTGTCGCAGACAACCAACGCACACAGACTCGTAATCTTTCTTCTCAAGTGTGGAAATGGATCGAACAAACTTTTGACTCTGCAGTCTTGATGAGAATCAATGTAGAGCTCCTGATAGCGCTAGGCGAATATCTCGAGGCATTCGCGGCATTTGATACTTATGTCTCATATCAGAAACTTCAGCTGTTGAAGAAAAAATCAGGGGCACATGCAACACCCGATGATGAAATCAAATGTATGGACATTTTCAATAAGATGCTGCCGATTGTTGCGCTGGGTCCTGTCGTGCAGTCCGTTCCCCGTCTAGAACGCGTTGCGAAGTTCTTGGAGAGCATCAAGTCAACCGAGCCATCTGAAGACAAAACCGCAATTGGGATGTTTCACGGTATTTGTGCCAAGGCTCACGTCTGGCAGGCACTCAATTCAGTTGGAAATGACTACTTGAATGACAGACTGAGTTTAGCCCAGAGTCACTTTGATTCTTGCTTCGAGTCTCCATGGGAAGGTGATGCTGCTACGTACTATTTACATGCTCTCATTCTCATTCAAACTCAGTCTGCTGCTGAAGTTTTTGCATATGTCAAAAAGGCCCTTTCCCAATTTCCTGACTTTTTGCCTCTTTGGCAGTTTTTGATCTTGCTTCTTACCGCAGAAAACCAACTCGAGGATGCACAGCAGGTTGCCGAGCAAGTTCTCTTTGACAATATGCGGACTGACTTCGGGAAGCTAAGCCCACAGGCAAAACGCCATCTTGTGGAGCTAAAAAAGACGCATGTTGCTATTCTTGAAGCGCGTCATGGCATCACTGCCGCGCTTGAAGAGCTCGGCAGCACACTAGAGCTGGTTTCGGCTTTATATCCTCAGAATGAATCTGTAAGATCTCACGGGGAACACACGGCTCAGGCTCGAGAAAACAATGTTTATCAACTTCACAAAGACAAGAAGCATACTCATCATCGACTCAGTATACTTCGTGGCCATGGTACTCACCGTAAATTCAAGTTGCCAGCCCCCGCAAGAGTGAAAGCTACTCGTGATAGTTCAGAAGAGTATCTGGATGATGACAGTCTAAAGCATCTCGTTCATATTTGGCTATGGGTCTCTCAAGTGTATTTGAGAGCCAACCTCATTGAGGAGGCAGAGGCTGCCATTAATGAAGCTGAGACCCTTGGCCTTGGCCCTAGTGCCGAGACGATCGCCGCAAGGGCTCAAAACTTGGTGAAAACCAATCCTGCACTGGCGTGGAGGAAGTTTGGAGAAGCACTAGCGCTTGATTATGATAACATGAGCGCAGTGATCGGTCAAGCTAACTTGTTGGATATTCATGGCCGTGTTTCTAATGGTATTGTGGATGACACTAAGCCATCGTGTTTGTTCCAGACTAGTAGCGATGAGCTTGAGGCCACCCGCTCGAGCTTGAGCGCTCTTGAGAATCTAGTCAACCATAATCCCGGTAGATTTACTCCTGAAGCATGGTGCATGTACGGCATTACACTTGACAATCTTGGTGATAAAGCGGAAGCCAAGCAAGCATTATGGAAGAGTATCCAGCTCGAGGAGAAATCCGGCGTACGCGCCTACACCCCTAACCTTGCGTATGCTTAATTTAACTACTGTTGTAGTCCATAACATATGTGACTTTATTCTATTATTCTAGCTGTAACCCTCGCAACTTTTGTTTGATACCGACGCATGTGATGGACCCGCATTTTCGGGAATAGAGAAATTTCAGACATCACGTGATAGTAGTAAGAACACGAAACCATGGAAATAACTCGACACAGGTTACATACGTATTCAAAATGATGGAACCAATTCTGAGCTTCATCGACAATGCTGCTGCAAAAGCAGATATTCCTGGATTTGATTGGGTGCGACTTTTGCTTATTCTACTCATAATTCACAACGCCTTTGAAGGTCTTATTGACTATCGCCAATCAAAAGTCTTGGAGAACGACACAATCCCTCCTCAGGTTAAGCAGTACGTTAACAAAGAGGAGCTCGAAAAGAGCCGTAAGTATGACAAGGCGAAGTTGCAGTTTAAAAATTGGAACCGTCTCTTCAAGTTGGCATTGAACATCTTTTGGTATCATTATTTGCTGTTGGCAAAAGAGTGGAATCTTACTGAAACTATTGTGTCTAAAATTGGATCCCAAAGATTTTCTGGTGAAATCACCAAGGCTGTCGTCTTTATCAACGTATCTGGTTTCATCAGTGCCGTGCTGGAGATCCCATTTGATATGTACTACCAGTTTGTTTTGGAAGACAAGTTTGGATTTAACAAATCCACATACTCTTTGTACGCGATGGACTTTGTAAAGAAACAAGCCGTCAGTGTTATCATGAACTCTACACTTATCGCTGGCCTTGGTAAAGTTGTCGAGATCTTTGGCAACGCCTTCTTCATTTACGCTGCTGTGTTCATTGTTATTTTCATTCTGTTGTTCAGTATTCTTCACCCTCTTGTTATCGACCCGCTTTTCAATAAGTACGAGCCTTTGCCTGATGGAGAGTTGAAGGATGCTATCAACGCCCTTGCTAGAAAACTTGACTTCCCCCTTAAACACATTTATGTTCAAGATTCGAGTAAGAGAACCGCACACTCCAATGCGTATTTCATCGGGCTCCCATGGTACAAGCAGATTGTGCTTTTCGACAACTTAGTTGAGTCGAGCACCACAGACGAAATTGTTGCTGTTCTCGGTCATGAGCTCGGTCACTGGAAGCTTAACCACGTAACAAAGCACCTGTCCCTGAACTCTTTAATTGTCATCGTTGTCTTTATCTTGTTTGCGATCTTCATCAATAACAAGAGCATGTACCAGGCACTCGGCTTCTCCGAGCCTCACTGGATTATTGGTTTTGTCATTTTCTCTGATATCATGATTCCTGCCCAGGCCCCGCTCAAGTTTCTGTTGACATACACTATTCGTAAACATGAGTATGATGCTGATGAGTTCTCTGTCAACCTTGGATACGGTGAGGAGCTGAAAAACGGGCTCGTAGTACTCAACAAGGAAAATCTCAGTACTCTTCACGCTGATCCTTTGTACGCTGCTTACCACCATAGCCACCCCATTCTTCCGACTCGTCTTACTGCTCTTGAGAATTATATTGCAGTTTTCAACGCAAAGACAAAATAAATAATTACTGTCGTATAATAAGCGATGCTTTTACATACCAAAAATGGGGGATCAAAAGGATCAGTGAGATTATTCACAAGTGCCAACCTCAGATTGCACGCTTTCAGCTTCATTTTTCTCTTCAGCTGCTGCATCCTCGGGTCTTCTACTCATGATTTTGGCCATGATTGCACACCTATCACGCGTGTATCGCTCTGCCTCTCGCGGAAGTGCTGGCTTGATGTAAACTTTGATAGTTTTGATGTGACCCATATTGTAAAGTGTCTTGAACAGATAAAGCCGTCTATTGTTGAGGCTAAAATAAAACGGCACTCGCTCTGTAGTAGGCTTCTTTTTCTTTTTCCCACCCTCCTCTTCAACTTCCTCAAAATTCTCAATTACAGTGATATAGGGGATTTCCTCGATTTTGGTAGTACCGTTGACAATCTCCCCAAGAGTGTCTTCAATGAGTTTATTGCAACCAGTAAATTGTGGGCGAATGCGTGAATGAGTAAAATAAATATTTGATGGATCCATATCTACAAGGGTACGCCCTGCATTTCCCTTTTTATTGTGTGTTTGTTTTCCCATGCTTGAAAAAAAGTCTGTGAACGTACTCGCTTACCCAACCCAGTTCTAGGATCAATTAAATTACCAGCTTTTCTCATAGAATTCTCATGCACTAAATTTACATTCCTCTAAATACGTTTTTACTAGCACGACGGCGTTCGGAGTCCGAGCGACGCGTGGTTCGGCCACTGTCATGGTTTGTGTTCTTCTTGGGTGCCTTCTTTTCCTTGGGAACGAACGTGATTTCAGTGGCGCCGCGAGCTGCTGGAGTATTATCAATGTCCTTTGTCTTTTCTTTAATGGTCTCCTTTTGCTCCCCAAAAGTCAAGTCATCCTTGGTCTGAAAATCAACTGCTGTCATCGTAGGCTCTAAGGCCTCAAGCTCACGCTTCTTCCTGCGAAGTTCTTTTTGTTTCTCGCGTTTAGATTTCTTCTTGGACTTGTCGTCCTTCTCGTCCTTGTCACTGTCACTAGACGACTCATCTTCGATCTCATCTTCACGCTCTGCAGCAGTCAAACCACGAGGGGTAGTGCGATCGGCCTTGGGTGCAGCAGCACCTTTACCACCATGTAGAAGTTTGTATTCGTAACTAGTCTTATCGATCTCGAAATCAGGATCCTCAAAGAGGGCCTTGAAACGATCATCGACCTTGGCGTTGGTCTCCTTGGCAAGGTCCTTGTTGGCCTTAACTTTGGGACCTGTAACGCCACGGATACGAGACTCGCGCTCTTCTTCGATCTTCTTACGAATCTCACGATCACGGTGCTCACGATATGCAAATGGATCACTGATGAGCTTAGCCTGCTCATACAAGCGCTGATCAATAAAGTAACCATGCATATAGCTTTTAACGACATTGGATCCAATAAGATGGCTGAGATTGAGCTGCTTGAGTTCTTTGGAGGTAACAAATCTGAAGTTTTCGTAAACAGTGGTTGCGGGTTTCTCCTCAAGTTCTTCGGTGATAGAGTCCAGGAACGAGCACCACTTGGGTGCAGGGCCCACTGCAGGGACATAATATGCATGCATAGGAATGCCTTCATTCGCAAATAAGAACATACCACTTTCAGGAACATGTGCGACGTCATTAATGTCCACGCTGGGCTCAAGAGAGGTGAAAGGATCACCATTATTAGTATCCCAGATCTTGACGATACGCTTGTCTGCACTGTAAATTTTGTTAGTGGTAGAAGTATTATCCAGGTAGCCTAGACATTTGATGGGGAAGCCATAGCCTTGGTCCTTACTGAGCAACGAGTGCGAGGAGCGAAGATCAAACAAAAGTGTGTTGCCTTCATAAGTACCTGCTGCCATTTGTAGACCATCATTGTGAAACGCAAGTGCAGTGACACCTGCACCGACACTAGCGGCTTGGCCACCTACCATTAGAGTACCAACTCTTGACCTAGAGCGAGGATCCCAAAATTCTACTGTGCCATTCTCACCACCACATCCAACTAGACCATGCGCCGGGTTAACTTTGACTACATTGATAGCTTCTGATTCACATTCGAAAGGATTCAAAAATCTACCCTGGTCAATGTTAAGACGGTAAAGCTCGGAGCCAGAAGCTCCAACATAAATATCACAGTTTCCACGGTTGTAAGCCAATGAGCGACCAAACTTGGGAATACGTGTCTTAAAATGCACACCACCTGGAGTTTGGAACTCTATTGAGCGATCTGCTTGCAAATGCACGGTTTTAGTCCAGTCATCTGAGATGATCTCGAAATCAACATTTTCGGCATCAGTATGGCGGTCAAACTTCAAACCGAGCTGTTCAAAGTCATAAACATGCATTTGGGGTTTATAAACTCCTGTTGCAACAGCATATTGTCCGTCTCTTGTTAGCTTAATTTTGTTTGAAGCCTCCTCAAATTCAAAGTCTTGGATTAACGTAACACGGTTCTGGAAATCGTCGTCATTCTTGAGTGCTCTTTTACGTTTTTTAATGAGCCAATCTGGTAATGATCTCGAAGAGTTGGCCCCAGCAATCTGGTATACCGGAATATTCGCTCCCGGCGTCGACTTTAGAACCATTGTGAAAAGTTAGGATTAGATAATTTTTTCTGTGAATCTATCTAGGCATCTGCAGGTGTGCATAAAAATTAACACTGTAAATAAATACTATTTTATTCTGAAATATCCCTCATATAAAACGACGCAATGCAGCTCCAGTCTCTTTTTCAAGAGGAATACCCTTGCTGATACGCTTTTGCTTTTCACGAGCCCGCTTCTCCTTCTCAAGAGCAGTCTCCAAGCGCATCTTGCGTTCGTCAATAACATTTTTAGTCTTTTTGCGCATCAAGCGACGAATTGCAGAGTTCTTTCCGCGGATGTTGGTGCGGGGTTTCAGCTTCTGCTCCTCTTCTGCCGCCTTCTGGGCTTCATAGGCCTCCTTTTGTGCAGCGCTTAAACGTTCCTTTGCACTGCGGCGATCAATGTTACCAATTTCGCTATTATCAAGACTGATCATATCCGGCTGCAGCTTCTCAAGCAAATCGCGCACCTCCTTCTCACGGCGGCCAACACGGCTGGCAAACATGTAAGGATTAGCTTCCATAGAATCGATATTAGCCTCACCAGCACCAGGGACGATAAGAGAGCTGAACCCCGTTGCGTGGCCAACACCAAGAACATCCTCAAAAGGGGCAAAACCTACTTTCTCGATTTGGTTACCCGCGATAAGGTGGTTCATATATGGAGCAGAGACCTTGGGCCCCGTACGGGTAAGAACATCCTTCCATATTTGGACATGAGGTCCCCAGCCCACAGCCAACAGGCCGGTATCTGAGATGGCCAAACTAGAAGCAGGGGTCGGGGAGTAATAAGATTCCAGGCATCTGTACGTCCGCAAATCCCAAATCTTGATTGAGCGATCTGAACCAGCAACAGTTAGATAGTTTCCACCTCTATCAATGGCCACAGAGCGCACAGGACCCCGCGAGCTCTGAATTTTGACTAGAGGTTCTTGCAGACTTGGTGCCCATAGAGTGACAGTACCATTCTGGTGCCCGGCATGAATAATAGCATTTTGTCGATTGTGGCACAGCGCTGTGGTGGGGCCAAGTTTTGTACGCAGCTCGGCTACAAGTTTTCCTGTACTGACATCCTGGTACTTGATGAAAGGAGTGAGACCTGCAGTAACAAGCAAGTAATGATAAGGCAGGTACTCGAGATGAGTTGCCTCTATGTGATGCTTGAGCTTGTGTAACTCAGTACCTTGGTGATCATAGATAAAAGTGTACTTTTTCTGCGCAGCCGCAAAGAACTGATTATCATTTTGAAGATACTTAACGGCTCTAACAGTCTCTCCGACGTGAATTTCGGACTCAAGGCTGCCGTCTTTCCAGTTCATCGAGGCAATATGTCCCTTGCGTCCACCCATGAGCAAATAATTACCAGAAAGGGAGTAGTCGAATGTATAAGGACCAGTTGGCAGGGTCAGATTAAACTTTTTAGCCTGTGTTTGTACATCGACACTCTTTACAATCTCATCCTGAGTAACTTTGAAAGTTTTTTCCATTTCATTCTCGGCCTCAAGGAAACCGGCGTTTTCAATACGAAGGTGCTCATTAGCAAGCGTGGCCTCTTGCTTAGCCGCCTCTAACTTTTCATTTTCACGGCTCATAAGAGCCTTAAGTTTACGATCTTTTGTGCGAGCCATGATCAGTGTCTGCTTACACAATTTTTTTTTTTTGGTAGAGAGCGAACGTGTAGTAAAGCTTGAAGGGTCTTAATGTCTGTAGACCCTACCATGGTATCATCGCCATGGTAGGAGATATGTTCATGAGGCACAGCTACACGGAGTGATTCAGAATTGCAACCAATGGTGGAAAAACACCGTACAAACTGCCCATTTGGCAGATTCTGGTAGTTATATTAGATCTAAAGCGTAATTTTGTCATTACAGAGTTTATTAGAGGAGCACAAGCTCATAAATAAGACTAGGCCTAGTCATTCATTAAGAGGCGTGTAGTTCTACGACGCGCCTGTTTTGCATTTGCACCATGCATTTCGCAGTAAGTGTGACCACCTGCCTCATAGTATATGTCAGACAGTTTAGCGTGGCAATGGTCACATTCAAGGCAAGAGGGATGATAACGCATTGGATCCTCGCCATGATCACCAACTCCTTCAAGGCACAGACCTTCGATTCCTTCACCACAAGATCTGCAAATACTTTTGTTCGACTGATGATAGCAGGCGCTACAGTAAGGGCTGTCCATCAGCACATATACTTCACTAGAAAGTGGGCTTTTACAATCAGTGCAGACAAAACATTTCTTATGCCAGCGGCCAGACATGACCCCATCCTTTGAATACACAGACTTTCCAGTTATCAACTGCGAGCACTCACGACAGGCCTTGTCATTTCTTTGCGTAACCGAGCTTTGTGTCGAGTGCAAACTTTGCGTGTGCATGTCACTCTTTTGGATGGTTGACACTCGCTTAGCGTGATCGGGAGCTTTAGGAGGCATCTGAGGAAGTTCATCTTGAGGCGTACGCGGTTCCTCGGGGGTAGGGCTATTAGGATAGGGGCACAAAGGACCCTCGTTAAAGCTTGGGATGTGGGGCAATACAGGGTGATTCTCACGCAACCCACGAGCTTCCGATCTACGGGGGTCTGCGGAAGAGTACACACTGCTGGTGCTGCTAAATCTATTCTTGTCAAATGCAGGCGTGCTTAAAAAGTAATCGCCTGTCTCGACTTCAAGGTTTTGAGCAAACTGAGCAAGTTGCTTGTTATTGTCAAACTGAAATTCACCTGTAGATGTGTTAGTAGGGGCACTTTCAGTACTAGATTGGGTAGTGTCACTGCCGCCGCTATAAGACTGGGAGTACGAAGATCCATTTGAATGCAGGCTACCCGATGATGCATGTGAAACAGGTTGTGATTTGTTCGAAGATGTGTGAGATGCGAGACTCAACTTGCGAGTGCCGTGAGGCACAGGCGCACCTCTACTGGCAGATCTAGGGGGAATCTCTTGTGGGGCAGAGGGACTGCTTGCACGATAGGGTATATTATCAGAGTTTGGTACTGGTGCTTGTCCATATGTAGGTACAGACTGCGACTGTTTAGGGGCCCATGAGGCATCTCCTATGGCTGAAGGTAGGCTAGGTGCAGAGTTCGGGGCACGGGGATGAGCCGGTAAAGAGGGTTCTTGGAATTCAAAAGAGTTCAAAGTCTGAGGTGTACTAGCACCAGTACGAATACCAAGTGAGGGTGAGCTCCCGGGTAGTCTTGGCTGCGAACGTACTGATGAAGACTTGTGGGACTTCGTAGAACGCGCTGAGTGCTTTACATCAAACCCTGCACGTTCATACACACTTGGCAAACCAGGTGCGAAGGATGGGAAAGCAAAATCTAAGTTTCGCCTGTTATCCAACGACATGGCAGGAAGACACTTCAAGCATTAACCCGATTCGGCTTTGTCAAACCCCTTACGCGTCTGGCCCTAACCCATGCATTCTCCTGGATAAAATTGTTATCGAACCGCAACGGTTAATATGTGAACTTTGACGTTCTCAATACAAATGTGGTTCAATATATTCTCACCTATCTATCCTTTTGAGTGTATTAATGGCATATGAATTGCTATATACATTGGTAAAACCGGTCACTTGCATCACCCCCTCAGTAGCCAAACGAAACACCCCCTGAAATCTAGCTTTTATGACGCGCAAAGTAACGTAAAATCCGCGACGATATATTTTTGTAGTGAGATCTTGGTAAAGAAATCTAAGTAAAACACGGCATTCTTTGTTTCCCCATTGCTGGTCTGGTCGATCAATATGCGCCGAGAAAATCGACGATGGTCGGTTGCCTGGCAATATATCTAGGCAAGTTCTATTGCTTAGGAGCCTAATACTACGGCTAATGGTTCAAATACTACCTGTAAAAAAAGTCTATGTAGTGAGATTTTTACACACCACACGCATGTATAGTATCAAAACAAGAGTCAGTGGATGCGCGCATTAGTCTATCAATTTGCATAAGCGTGCATTGTGTGATTCTATTTGAATCAGTGTCTGAAATAATTTAGTGTATCCTATTGGTCAAAACAACCGCATGTGAATATTCCAGCTCTTGGGCATATGATCACGCGATGATCAAAGAAATTTTGTAGTATTTGGGTGCTGCATTCCAGCGTGCGGTATGCAAGATCGGATGTCAAGTGCCGCAATTTCTTGAAGCGCTGCAATTGTGCTTGGCAACAAAAGCAATATCCTATAAAGAATCACAGTCTAGAATCAATACTCTATGCTAGTCATGCATGATCTAGCATACTACTAACGATAGAGTTCATATGATCAGAAATTGACACTAAAAGCGCACACTGCCGAAGTATGTATAAAAATATTTTTCATATAGCAACGCAACATTGTCCAGTGGTGGGTCTCAGACTCTTAATGCACAACCAAATACTGCTGTGCGTAATGTAGTGGCTGAATCCCTAACGAAATTGTCAATTGGCTCCCGTGTGCGTCCTTCCCTTAACATATCTTGGGGTGCCTTTTAATATTCCTCTCTTCTATCAGACTGAGTCTTTAAATTTGCTGCTCGGTGCATTTAATCGTTAATACCTTGTCACCTGTGATATATGGCTCGATAGAGTTGTTCAGTGCGCAAGCAATCTTCTGTAGATTCCACCAAGAGCGAGTAGCTGTCTAATACTGCCACTCAATAAAGGCAACCTCAGAGTGTGGCTATTTTTCCATCAAATTTGGGTAGCCTGCTGTCGCGTTGCCAATGCAAAGTCACCCTCCCTCCAACGTTGAATTCTTGGTCTAGGGGTATCCTCAAATAGTAGTATACTTTTTGCAAACCAGCTTAAACGGGTTGTACTGCAAAATTAGCTCAATTTCGTCAAACAGTTTTCTCATTCAAGAGACTCTAGTTAGTTTTTGTAAGGTCATATACTATATGTTATCTACGCGAGCGTTGATCTGCCACCTGGAACAATTCATTCTTGGCACGCCAGAACGTTACCGTTTAGTATTGCATATGCATTATGATATCATACTCAAATAGCCTAATTACTTGGTATATAAAAAATCAGTGTACAGAAACAATATCTTGCCATTTCTGTTTGCCAAGGCCTTCCTTAATATCCTGGATCACATGAGCAGCAGTACCGGGCCCTCTCCACACGAACCCAGAGTTGATTTGGACAAAATTGGCACCTGCTTGAGCATATTCAAGAGCGTCATTTCCGTTAGAGATACCGCCGCAACCAATAATAGTCATTTCTGGACCGACCTCTGCACGAAGAGTCTTGAGAACTCGGAGCTCAAGGTTTTTTACAGGAGGACCACTAAGACCGCCAGTCTGTGAGGTCAACTCAGCGGGCGAGCGGAGGTCAGCAGGCCGAGAAATAGTTGTGTTTCCGATAATTACACCATCAACCTTGGACTCAGTAATTGCTTTGGCCATCGCCTTGACCTGGGCGGTTTCAAGATCAGGCGCAATCTTGACTACCAACGGGGGGAGAGTATCGCGCTTGAGGTTATCACGCTCCTCTACTAGGGTAGAAAGCAGGTTTAGAAGCTTATCGTCAGCCTGAAGGTCACGGAGACCGGGGGTGTTGGGGCTTGACACATTAACAACCAAGACATCAGCGTGTTTGCCAAAAGAGCGCACACCCTTGACATAGTCTGTGACTTCATCACCTGTCTTATTCTTACCCAAGTTCAGGGCAAGGACTTGGCCTGGCTGGCTGATACACTTGTTTTGTTCCCGCAGCAGGAGGCGGGCAAGGACTCTAGCGTGACCATCGCTATTGAAGCCGTACCGGTTGATAATGGCTTTGTCCTCTGGTAATCTAAATACACGAGGTTTGGGGTTACCTTCTTGGGGTAAAGGAGTAACGCTACCGACTTCAACCCACGAGAAGCCGTATCCAAAAAGAGAGTCGATGCAGTCACCATTCTTGTCAACACCAGCTGCCACACCAACAGGGTTGGCTAAGACGATGGGTTTGACTTTAGGATTCGATGTGTTCTCAAACAGTTTAACAGTGAGCTGTCCCTCAGGATCGATAGACTGTAACCAGTTTTTAGGCAAGCTAGGGTTCAAGAACGGATATTTCATCACGTTCACAGCTGCAACATGAGCATCTTCAGGATCTAAGGTCTTTCTCATGACAGGCAAGGCCAGGTATTCATGAATTGCAGCTCTGGGATCGCTGGCATACAATAAGCCAAGGCCTGCGAGAGCTGCAAAAGTCGATAGACGCGGTCGTGCCATTAGTGTGTAAGCCGAAAGGTTGGGATCCTGCTAGTGGTCGCTAACCAGAACTTGAGATAAAATAAACAATTCCAGCCTATACGCGTATTCAAGAGTTTTATAGATGTGCTGGAGTATATATAATATTGATAATCTCTAGTGAGCTGTGGCACTACTTCTGTCCCTCAGGGGGAATGGGTCTCTTTCACCTAGGTCAACCTCATCATCTGTAATCTCAAAGTCGCTCATCTCGTCAATGTCATTGATTTCATTGTATTCATAGGCACCATTTCGGCTGATTTCTGCAGCACGGTGCATTGTTCGATTGTAAATAACATAGGTGGTCACCACACCTATCAATATTGCAAGTAATATCGAAACAAAATTGACCACTTTGGTGGAGCTGTCCTTGGCTTCACCCAACCGAGCAATTCGGTCGCCAATGAAAATATGTAAAAACAGCTTGGGGGTAGTCAAAGCAGTTGCGACGAAGAATCTCCAAGGCTGAACAGTTGGCACCGAACTCAACGCCGCATTGCTGAGAGAATATGGAAGCGGGCACAACCGAATTAGCCAAAGTAACGTGAACTTATCCTGTTCCAAGGTCTTAGCGAATGCCATAAATTTAACATTAGAGCGTGCCAATGCCTCTGCTCTTTGACGCAAGAGATATCTAAAAGTTAGGAAGCTCATGAAACTGCCTAGTACTGTACCTGTCGCAAGGATAGGCCAACCTCTTGGAAATCCATAAACCATCCCTGTAAACATTGATATCGCTGAATACCCGATCAATGGTGGGAAAGATATTATACAAATGAGAACGATTAGAATTATCCAGCCATATGGTACCGTTCTGAACCCATGAGATGCCTCAGCCATGCCATGTAAAATTGCATCGTGGAAAATGGCAAATAGTGTCATAAATATAACCAATGCACCACCACCCCCAAGCAGCATCCATTTTTCTCGAGCGTCAAGCGCTGAAAGCAGCTGGCGCGTCTTGATGATAGCCGACCTTAGCATACTGACCCTCTGACGTGAGCACACTCCTGATCACCTAGGCCGCATATAAAACACACTAAATACATTTCTAGAAGTATACTACAAATTAGGTTTCGTCAGAATTGAAACAACCTGTGTAAGCTCACTAGGATTAACGCCGCAGCTGAGGAAATACTCAAAACCGCTTTTGTATTTTTGTTCCATGAGTTCAAGAGCTTTGACCATGCTCTCAAATTTCGAGCTTAGCATATGCTCAATGTTGGCAGGGGTAATATCTGAATCTGTGAGCTGTTGTGTAAGTTCTTTGGCGATAATTGCACGCTGATTTTCCCAACCAATGGTAGTCAACTCATACTCACGAGCAGCCGTGTATATGTCTACTCCAAGAGCTCGTAACAGTACTGCACAAAATATACCAGTACGGTCTTTTCCAGCAGAGCAATGAACAAGGATTCCATCGCCCGGTCGAGCACGAATAGTGTTTAGAATTCTTCTGAATACGGGTTTTCCTGCCTCGAGAATCTCCAAATACGTATGCTCAAAACCGCGAGCTTTATCTGTTCCAAGCATAGGGGCATACCGCTCGACTAGGGCTGCGGGACTCATGTCGCGATGCTCAAACAATGGAGCTCTTACAATCTCAACGCCTGGAATTTGATATGCTTCTGCTCCCTCAGTGAGTGCACGGAAATCAAAAATAGTCCTGATGCCTAGATCCACTAGTTGTTTCTTTCCTAACTCAGTGATGCTATCGGGGCGAGCCGAGCGGAATAGGATTCCACTTTTGACATTTCCATAACCACCAAAGTCTCTGAAATTCTCCACGCCATCAATTTTGTGCCATCTTGGGGAGCATATCAGCTTTGTGGCATCGTAGTAGCGTTTCAGTTGGTTATTCTGCTGGAGCCAGTCCGCGATTGCCTCAACAACCTTTGGATTGTGATTTATTTTTTTATTGTTTGCATCGCGTCCACCGTAAAAGTTATGGTCACCACCGCTTATGATTTGAAGAGTGTGTCTCCCTGCAAATAGATTTGCCCAGTATCCGCAATCTGAAGGATCAACGTGATGATCGACATTTCCAAAACAAGTCAGAACTTGGGTTTTCGGATTGATATTGGCATATTTATACGAATCCCAGGAGCAGAATTCATCAACTTCTCTCATAGCAATCCATGTTGGGATATACTTGCCATATCGTCTAGCCGTCAACGAGTATCCCTGATCCCGCTGATAATGTGGCTGCTCGGCATAGACGCGTTCACGGTACCTATATGTATGGAAACGACCAGAGCAATTGATAAGATAGGGAATGAAAATATCTGAGTTTCGAAGAGTCCACAAGAACATGATCGATGCTCCTCTAGAGTGGCCAACAATTGCAAGGACCCGGTACCCCAGCTCAGTGAAGTGCCTGTAAGAGTTATCAAGATCTGCATAGTCAGTTCCGCCTACTGAACGCCCCTTTTGTGGGTCCTCTACATCACTGCTCTCTCCGCATCCCCTGGAATCGTATCGCCAGCTCGACAAATCACACTTCTCAGCTAGGGCCTGTCCGAGCATTTTCTGGTAACAATAGTTGCGATGGCCTCCAACCCCATGAATAATAAATACAATCCACTTGCTTTTACTATTCGGTTCAGTTAGCGTTCCGCAGACACCATTTTTTAGCGTGATCTCAGTCTCCATAAACATCCCGAGGCAATTATGTGGGGTAAGATGATAAAGTAGGGCGGTGGGGGTCTGACCTCAAAACGTCAAGAATTTGTTATTCCTATATTGAATTAGTATGACGGAGTGGACATTCTGGATTGTTTAAAATTAATGTTCAATTAAATATTGGCTAAATACTGCATGCTAGTAGAGTGGATACTCGGGTGGATGAAGAGGTCTCTGGCACTGTGCAAGGTACTGGATCATAAAGGGACCTCTGCTCCATGACTTTCTGTCGTGATAAATAAATTTTGGGGTTACACCCACGCGATCTTTAGTAAACCGTACTGGCAAATCTCTGTACTTTTCGTGCTTCCGCAACGTCTTGAGCGCATTGACTGCATCGTTCATATCAGCAAAGTTTGTAAAGACACAAGACGACGCGTCAACCCAGTGAATTTGAGCAACACTTCCTATACTGTTCATCAGTCTGCAAAATTCCTCTCTGTCAAAATCGCTCGGGAGGTTACCAACAAAAACGTTGCGAGTAGCGTGGCTATCTAGCGCGGCTGCATTACGATCGAGTTTGAGAGGCGTCTTTCTGGCCCAACTAACTGAAATATGATGATCATCAAGAATTAATGTCTGCACATTCCATGTGGCAAAAAACTGAGCCGCGGCGATGGGGTCAATAAACGTAATTAGGGCCGCGCCTTGGGCAGGCATATGTCTGACGTTCTGTACTAGACCGCCACGGGCACTAAACAAGCAGACTTGTTCAAGAGTGGTTCTAGGTCCAAGTCCGCTTAAATACAAGGTGCGGTTTCCGACATTATCAGGGCCCCCAGACATTGCAGCAACAGTCATTGCGGCGGTAGCCATCTGGGCAAGTGTGTTGCTGAGAGTCGCGTGGTCCATCGAGAGGTCCTTTATTTTCTGGCCAACAAAAAGAGCAACGAGTTGCTTCTGCAACTTCTTGATATGCCCGCAGCGATCGTGGCCAAAGTTGACATCACACTTGGGCCATTCTAGTTTAGAAAAACTGTCGACAGCCTTGATAGCACTCTCGATAGACATAAAGTGAACAAACGCGACCCTGTCTTTAATTCTTAAACTTTCAACCTGGCCAAATTCTTGGCATAATCGCTCGAGCTTCTCACTGCTGATATTCCCTGGCAAGTTGGAAATGTAAACATTACGCGTAGCACCCTGAGCGACACGGTGTATAATTTGAGTGGGTACTGGATCTACACAACGCCAGGTAACGCGAAGAGGCACACCTTTAATGTGAGGCTTCCGGAGATGCCAGTTCACATAAAGGTGGACCGCAGAGGAGTAGTTCATGAGACGAATCTCAGCCTCCGTAGTCGTGCCCTCCGGATAAACAATTTGCTCAATCATCCCTGTTGTCACAAGGTTGAGCAATTGTGTCGGTGTTGTGTTCTCTGGTAGATTCTCTACGCGTAGAGCACGCCAAAGCTGAGTGGTAGGGAGGATATTGTGTGGTAGTACAAATTCGTTCATTGTACTTAGTTTGTCCATTCGTCACACTCTTATATACAGCTTTGAGTTGGCGGCCACTTTTGTACAAAACGCTAAGTTCAAGGTTCACCACGGAGGAAAGTTGACCTCAATACATACCCCTAACCCTTTTGCATGCAGCTAAAAATGAAAAAGAACCTTTTACTTCATGCATAAGGTGAATGAAAACCGCTATAATAGAGCCAAATAAATATGCAATTAGTTTAATAGCTTACTAGATGTCATAACTGTTGGGCACATCCTCTTGCAAGTAGTTTCCGTGCCCCTTTTGACAGGTAAGGTGTTCGGAGCACACCTTGGAGCCGCTTCGCTCGGCGCGCTTACTCAATGTCCATGTCATTTATTGGCGTGTAGCTAAAATCACCCGAGACTGAAAACCCAAGAATACTTTTATCATCGATACCTGCCTTCTCAAGGCTGAGGTCTGTGTTTGGGAGCTCAGTCCAAAGGCCATCCCCTAGGACTCCAAGACGCAAGTTTTGAAGTTCCTCAAGGCTTGTTACCGCACCTGTTTCGCTCAGAACATTGCCTACCTCTGCTGTTAACTGTTTAATAGTAGTTTCTGGTGTCTCTAATAAAGTTAGATGCGTAGTTCCATGCGACAAGTGGATTGTTAGTGACATATGATTACCAAAGCAGGACACCAGACAACCAGGCATGTTCACCTTTGCTGCATGTATAAACTGTACTGGAAGTTTATTTGGTATGGTAATCTAAACCTAGGCCACTTCATCTCATGTGCGAGTCGACTGTTTTTTGAGCCATGCTATGATAACAGATATTGAAACAGGGGTACGCCGCCCCCTCTTTTCGGCTCGAGAAAGTGTGGGGATTTTACCATATTTGGAAGACCTAAGGGGCTTTTTTTAAAGTGTCTCACTTCACAGCATGTGAATTGTAAGCTCACTTAATACAATAGCCACGGATCTCCTGACGTCTTTTTTTCAGTGTCAAAATAAAGCTTAAATCCCCAGGAAGCCGCGCTCCTTCAATAACATTTAAGGACGCACACCTGTTGAAGTTAGCATCGGAGAAATTTGGTCCTCATAAAATCTTTAGCAGGCAGCGCAGTCGAAATCAGCCTTGCATTGTCTCTGAACTGCTAATGAGTTAGCTCAAGCATACCTGTTGTACTAGCCGCCGACCCACTCTCCCATGAAATGTGATACTTTAGGTAAGCTTACAAATATACACCTGAGCACACCCATGCAGCTGTCAAATCTGAACGCACAAGGCGTTATCTAATTACGCTGCCAATCTGCATTCATGGCATGAGGTGATAGCTTCTATACATAGTAGGATCGTGATATATTGGAGATGAAGTAGTATATTGTAACAGTGGATTAACAGAAATACCCCTTCTATTAATCCTAAACTCTCGCGCTGGTTTCAGGATTTAGCCAATCAAGGTGTACGTGAAGCCCTAAAAAGTAGCATATGTCGTAAAATCCTCAGAAAGGTACTCTACGATAAAGTTAAAAAGTAGTTTATTCATGTTATTTTTCACAAATAGTCTTATCAAGTCTTATCATACCAGACCTCATCAGGGCGACTATACTTCTTGACACTCTATCACAATTTTTTTCACTTTGAATGAGCGTCGCTGAGGTGAGTGGCATCCCCGGTACAGATACGATTCTCAAGAATCCCAGTAACGATGGCACTTTAAAAACCGATGGTGATATTATTTTGGTGCCGCAACCCAGTGACAGCGTCAATGACCCTCTCAACTGGTCGAAAGCCCGTCGTTGGTGGCATGCCGTGCTGGTCTTGTCAGTGATTGGATTAACAGCTGCCACCTCCAATAGCGCTAGTAGCGCTCAAGCTGGACTGGAAGAAGACTTAGGTGTCCCGGAAACTACTTTTAACAACGGTGCAGGTGTCTTGTTTTTAGCTATTGGATATTGGACCCTCCTGACCGCCCCGACCGTTTATCTTTACGGAACGCGTCCTTCTTATATTATTGGATTGCTTTTTGGCGTTATTGGAAACGCTTGGTATGCAAACTGCAAGCGCAGCTCAGATGCAGTATGGTCCCAACTTTTCATTGGAGCATCTGAGAGTGTTGCAGAGGCTACTGCGCAGTTGTCACTTTCCCAAGTATTTTTCCAACACAAACTTAGCCACCTTTTCGGCCTATACGTCTTGGCGACTGCTGTAGGAACATTTCTTGGACCCTTGATTGGTGGGTTTGCTGCAGATAACCTCGGCTGGCCGTGGGTTGGCTGGCTTGGATTGATCACTGGAGGTTTTCTGTTAGTTGTCGTTTTCTTTGGTTTGGAAGAAACTTACTTCGATCGAGATAAGTATTTTCCCGCGAAAAAGCAGGCTAGTGACTCTGAGGAGGGCTGTGAAAAGACTCAGTCCAAAAATGATCAGGACCCCAACGCTATGACTTCTACGGTTCATCCCGTCTATGAAGATCATGCCACCGCAATTTCGGAAGAGAAACCTACAAGCTACTGGAAGCGTATCGCCCTTTTCACCCCAGCTAGTAATCTCAAAGGATGGGGTATTAGACAGTACTTTCATCGCCTCAAACTCACTATGCGGGTCTTCACCTTCCCTGCTGTAATCTATGCCGGTCTCCAGTGGGGATTTCAAGATGCTTGGCTGACATTCTATATATCTGCTGAGACGGATATCTGGACCGAGGAGCCGTATAACTACGACGATGCCGCGGTGGCTATCATGAACGTTCCTACTCTCATTGGTGCCATTGTAGGCTGTCTTTGGGGCTCATACTTCTCAGATTGGCTCGTACTTCGCCTCGCTAAGAGGAATAATGGTGTTAAAGAGGCAGAGTCTCGTCTATATCCAATGCTACTAGCAGCTGTTATCTCTCCTCTAGGTATGTTTGTGTTCGGCATTGGTACCGAGCATGAATGGAACTGGCGCATTACATATGTGGCACTAGGTTTTATCGGGTTTGGATTTGGATGTTGCGGAGACTTGAGCCTATCCTACCTGGCAGACTGCTATCCAGATATGATTCTTGAAGGAATGGTGGGTGTTGCCGTCATCAACAATACCCTGGGTATGGCATTTTCATTTGCCTGTGAGGCATGGCTAGAGATTGGTGCCCAAAATGCTTTTATCGCAGTTGGAGTCGTGGATTTTGTGATTTTGCTTCTCACAGTTCCAATGATCATATGGGGAAAGCGGTTCCGTGCCTGGACCACCACAATGTACATTAATTTCATTCGTGACCGTGATTCGTTGCAATGACACCCGCTATAAACCAAAAAATATCAATCTTTAACCCACCACGTAAACGAGGCAAAATCCCCTTAGTTTATGATGTTGCAGATACCTATGTATTTGCATATTTTGAAATAACTTAAATACTTGTATTGTATTACTTGAAACCGTGCAAGAATGTATTCTGATGCTCGCCAGATTTATCCTGTGCTTGAACAGCTACAAGACGCACTTTCGCCATGATCTCGCGAAGGTTTCGTTTATCGATATCCTTACGCATAGCAACCATATTCTCGAAAAGATCCAAAGGTGCATCCCAATAATCCTCGCGAAGATTTTGGAACCTAGCAGGTAGCTCGTCAACTGGAGATGTGAGGGTGTCAACCAGTGGTGCGAATACACCGAAGTAATGAGTGCTGGCTTCATCGTCTAATTCATACTTGGGGTCCGTGAACAGTGCATGCAATTCCTTGACATCCTCAAGCACACGAGTACGGCCTTCTTCGGGCTTAACCTTTCCGCTAGCATCAGCCATGCAACGTAGGTACTGCATGACCGTGGCTCTGCATAATCTTTGTACCAGAGTGACGAATAGATCAGGAAGCAGTAGATGAAGTGCATCCGCAAGATATTCGTTGAGTGTTGTGCAGATTTGGGTAATCGTAACACCCTTCTTCCAGTTTTTAGATGTGAACATTTCTACGAATGCCTTCTTCAGATCATTCATGATGAGTTCAATCATGCCATCAATGCATTTACGTGCAACATCAAGGAATCCTTCGCCGGCCTCATCAAACCGCTCCAGGGCAGGGGCTCTGTACTTCTTGCTAAGACTTTCAGACCACTTTTGGGATATACCATCCAAAAATTCCTGTCCACGATCTTGCTCATTAGCTAAAGCAACCAAGTATTCAAAGAGTCCCGCGGGAACTTCTTCTACTGTACCACCAATCTCCTTCGCGACCTCCTCGTCGACGAGCTCACTCCACTCTCTCTGACGTTCCATCAAAAGATCACAGCATGCTCCTATACATCCAAACACAATCCTTGACTGGTTTGATTCTGCAGCAGCCATGAGCTGCTGTGACACAAGCTGGTTCATATCTGTATGAGTATTCAAACAAAGAGTATTGTCGGCCTGAACGTCTGGTGCTGCTGAACGCTGAACAAAAGGCTGTTTTTCCTGGACTGCAACAGTACGGTACCATTGCCGTAGCTTGTCGACGAGATGCTGTAAGAAATCGTCGTAGAGCTTCTTTTCGTTGCCGTCCAACAATGGTGGGTCGAGCTGATCTTTCGGAACCTTAAAATACTCATCCATTTTAGCATAGTAATTCTTGGTCCATTCTAACAAACTCAGAATCAGAGCTGCGGGAGGTGAGTTGTCATGAATAGCTTTTACCACCTTGTATGTTTCTTGATGATAGAAACGAATATAAGAGTGCAAGATATCCCAACGCTGAGGCATTAGCTTCACCAAATATTTTTGAACTATGCGCAAATCTTTGAATAGCCAGTCAAACTTTTCAAGCGTCATCTCAGGAGTTTTCATCTGTGTTTGATATGCTTCGAATTTTGAAGTAGTGATATTCTGGATAACATGCATCATGCGTTTGACATAGGTTGCCCTAGAGGTGTGATCAGAGCTTCCCTGCTCCCCCAGTAACTCCTTGCGCTCTTCGTAGTCTACAACCTTAGAGAACCGTACAACAAGTGATGGCTCTCCGCGTGAGAGCTCTAGCAAATCCTGCGGAATTTCAAAGAGAATTTTCTCAAACCGTAAAACAGCTTGGTTCAATGCAGCAAAATGCCGTTTGATAGTCAAGCGGACATCTTCTGAACTTGATAGCGCATACCTCTCGGCCTGTTGCTGGACTCCGCGGAGCTTATCCAGTTTCTGGTGTATGGGTATGAGCCAAATAAAATAGTGGCCATCTACCATTTCATACTGGCCCCGTTCGTCGTCCATCATTCCATTGATTTCATTGAGCTCAGCATCCATATTTTCAAAGTTGTCAACAAACATTCTTGTGAGCTCAAAGTTCTTGACCACGGTGTATAGCCGCTCAATCTGAGGAAAATTCTCTACAGCATCCTGGGAGATATTGCATGCGCCATGAATAGCAGTAATACTTTGGCGAATATTCATCACCTTGGATTTCACTCGCTCTAGGTCAGAGACACCATTGATAAGAAGCTGGTTTTGTGCTTCAGCAGCAGCTTGTAGTTGGCTATCAACAACTGATTTATGTGACTCTACACGCTTGCGGATCTCGGCAATATTGTCGAGGGAATCCCGCGTCGAGAGCACTGAGTCCATGTAAGCGTAATAGTCCTAGAGCCACGGAGGGGGTCTCATGTAACGATGTGTAGTGAGCGCAGCCTCAAGCCATTGAAGCAAATTGTGAAGCATTTCAAATTGTCTAGCTTTCTTAAGTTTCCTACTATGTATACATAGTCTATGAAATCCCCTCGTACCCCTTATGTCACAACGGGCAAGGACGCTATACCTATTCAAGGAATTGCTCTACTTGGGAAGGGACTACCCAGAACCCTACGAAAAAGTTGTGGGTAAAATAAAGAGAGCATTCAGAGCAAAACGAGATCTGACTGATGAGCAAGACATTGAGAAGGCTTTGGCATTGGGCGAGCACGTAAAGCGTGAGATGATTGCTCTTTACAAGTTGAGGACCTATCGCGCGGTCAAAAACAAGTATTATAATTGAAGTTGTTTTTCTACGCTACCTTTGCCTTTATTCGATTAAGTCAATTTCAGACAGAGGGGTTCTAGGGTATACAGTTCTCCCACAACAAAAACAGCAGCTTTATGCGCCACCTGGGGAAATACCTCCAAATCGCATAAACCCACACTTGACTTATTTCTGTCTATGGCATTACGCCGGAACTTTGTCACTGGGAGTGTAAATCTATATCTATAAGTAAATTCTATATTGCAGCAAGTCGTTCATATTTACTTGCGACCGTTGTTAATACCACCAATGCGAACAGCCTTGATTTCAGTAAAGTTTTCAAGAGCGTACTTACCGAGCTCACGACCGATACCAGAAGAGCCGTAGCCACCGAAGGGAACATTGTGGTGGAGATCGTTGTAAGTGTTCACCCACACGGAACCAGCGCGCAAGTGGTTAGCAACGTAAATAGCACGGTTGAGGTTTTCAGTGAAAACACCAGCAGCAAGTCCGTACTCATTGTCGTTAGCCAAGGTCAAAGCCTCGTCAACAGTCTTGAAGCGGATCACAGTCAAAACAGGGCCGAAAATCTCCTCGCGAACAATGGTGCTATTGTTATCAACATCTGCGAAAATGGTAGGCTGGATAAAGTAGCCGCTGTCACCCTGGCGCTTACCACCGGTAACAATACGACCACCCTCTTCGATACCAGTCTTGATGTAGCCAAGAACCTTGTCAAACTGCATCTTCGAGGTCTGAGCTCCGTAGAAGTTGTTCTCATCGAAGGGGTCACCAATCTTGAGCTTCTCGACTTCCTCTTTAAGAGCAGCAAGGAACTTATCATAGATAGAGTCGTGGAGGTACAAACGAGAACCTGCGCAGCATACCTCACCAGAGTTGTAGAAAATACCGATGATAACACCCTGGATAGCAGCGTGGAAGTCAGCATCCTCAAATACCAAGTTAGCTGATTTACCACCAAGCTCAAGAGTGATCTTCTTCAGGTTAGAGTTGGCAGAGGCGCTCATGATCTTACGACCAGTAGCGGTAGAGCCAGTGAAAGCGACCTTGTGAATGCGAGGGTGGTTGGCGATATAAGCGCCAACACCACCGTAACCGCTAATAACATTTACGACACCCTTGGGGAAACCAGCCTTATTGACGAGATCGCAAACGAAAAGAGCAGAAAGTGGAGTGGACTCAGCGGTCTTGAGAACAAGGGGGCAACCGCAAGCCAAGCAAGGAGCAAGCTTCCACGAAAACATAAGAAGAGGGAAATTCCATGGGATGATCATACCACAGACGCCAATTGGCTCACGGCGAACGTAGTTGAAGTGATCAGGGTCTGTTTCAATGACATCACCATCAATGTGGCTGGCATATCCAGCATAGTTGCGGAAAGTCGCGACGGCGGCAGCAACATCACCCTTAGCCATAGCAATAGTTTTACCATTATCCCAGGCCTCAATAGTAGCAAGGGTATCAGTATTTTGCTCGATCAAATCTGCAAGCTTGTTGAGAAGTTTAGCACGTTCGTCGCCAGCCAAGTGAGACCACTCATCAAACACAGCCTCAGCGGCCTTGATAGCCTCCTCTGCGTCATCGTCGCTAGCTTCTTGAAGCTCAGTGATCACCTTTTCAGTGGAAGGGGAGTGAGTCTCGAATGTCTTTCCAGACTTTGATTTGACAAATTCACCATTGATGAAGAGTCCAGTGGGTTGAGTGTATGTAACTCCGTTAGGAGCAGTCAGTTGAACTGAAGTCATTGTATTGATTCTATCCTGCCGATCGGGTCCCTTAAATAGTTATGGGGTACCCTCTATATGCATGCATTTCCCCGCTTGAGCTGCACCCACGCGGAGTCGCGTATCCTTTAGTAATTGTTAGCAAGTTTGAAATAGTGAGTTATTTTATATTTCCCCTACTAACAAATTAGTTCTTCTCTCTGAAGTCTATTCGATTGATCTATTGCTTCGTCCCAAATCGTGGAATCAAACTCCACAGTCTCAGATTGCTATGGGTAGGTGATGATACTACATTTATTTCAATCATATATTTTGACGCATAGCAATGTTTGCTTATACACTCGTATTACGGATAGCTTCCCGGTTCCAACAGCTTGTAAGTTCGATTTAGGCTGCATGCTGCAGCCTCCCCAGCTACCAATTAATCATCGACCTTGACCAATCGACCGGAGGGTATCGTAACAATGTGAAATAAAAAGAAATGATAGAAATTTGATAGAAGCACGATGCCGGCCGCTTGCTGACTTTTAGCCGCACGTGCAAGTCATCAACGAACGTATGCATTCCCCACACTTTTCTAAGACGGATTATCTTTCAGGGCAAAGTCAACGTGCAGGACGACGTGATGTTGAGTGTTCTGAGATGCTAAATGCATAAGCTTGACAGGCTGTGAATCGCGTCACAAGTCAACATAAAGTTCTGCTTTAAAAAACTGAGTCTTATACAGCATTTGTGTACGTTGAGGCTTGCATTACGCTTGTGCATGGCACTGCTGTGACCTAGGGCGTTTTGGACGCGCATCAATTATACCTGTTCCATGAATTGATGTGGATTTCTTCACTTGTGTGTTTAGTAAGGGTCATTGCAATGGTGAGGCCTAAGCTGTTTTGTGTCGACTTATCGAGCCCCCAGCATTTGTCGTTGAGGGCGTACCTGCATCGTCCACAATCTCACTGATATTCTTAGAATGGAGACCATCAATATTTGTTTTGTGAAAAGGGTGGTTTAAATTATTCGATACCAAAAGTTTCACCCCAACCTAATCGATAGTTTGATATCTGTCAGGCTGCCTGCAATGACTAATGGATATCTGCAAGCTAGATGGTGAGTGTATATTTGAGCGAAGGGCAGTTAAAAACTATGCTAGTGATCTATCCATAATATAACAGTTAGCAATTGCTTAATTGTAAGGTCATGGAATGTATATGCCTCTAATCAAGTGTGCTCAAATGGCGATACAAAACGTGCAAGTCTTGATGAATCTTAGACTGGAGAAACAACTCCAGAACTTTTTCTTTGTGTACAAGAATTTATTCATTGTGTAAATACACTCGAAATTCTGCTGTGGAATAAATACTAATTAGGTGCGCGGCAGTGTCTACAACCTCGAAAAAAATATATTACCAATCTTTTTTCATCAGAGCTGAATTTCATGTCTCGTATCATTGTTAAGAATCTGCCATTGAATGCAGACGAACAAAAGATAAAAGACTTCTTCAAAGAAAAGGGAACCATCACTGATGTCAAGCTCATGAGGAAAAAAGACGGCACCTCACGTAGATTCGCATTCGTCGGCTTCAAGACAAATAAAGAAGCTAGCGATTCTGCCGCCTACTTTAATGACTCGTTTATGACAACCTCAAAGCTTGTAGTGGATATTGCTAAAGAGCTCCATGATTCCTCCCTGGTCTCCTCTTACGAGCGGAAGAAGCGGAAGAGAGAAGCCCAAGCTGAAGAAAAGGTTTCCTCCAAAAAGGATAAAAAATCCAAAGACGAGACCAAAGACGATAAGTTTACAGAGTATCTTGATGCAATGAAGCCTCAGAGTACCACTGCTATCTGGAAGAACGATCTAAAACCCGCTAACGCGCCCGATAGCGTAGCACCACCAGAGGTTGATGAAGATGATGAGGATATTGTTGATATGACCGGTAAAGCTCACGATAATACCGATGATGAAATTCAGGAAATGCAGGCCCAAGGCGAAGAAGCTGATAGTGACGGCGCATCCGACAGCCCTCTCGCAGATAACAATGATGAGGATGAAGATGCTAATGAAGCTAGAGATACTGCCGTTAGTGATATGGACTGGTTGATGTCCAGGAGGTCTCGTATCAAGGAAAACGCTCCTGATGATGAGGAGGAAACTAAGCCATCGCCAGATCCCAAACCGTCAAAGTCCAAAATATCCAAGCCCGTGAGCGTACCTACTCCTATGCCGACAGAGCCTAGTGAGGATGAGAAAATCAAAGATTCCGGTAGATTGTTTTTGCGTAACCTTTCATATTCTACTACTGAAAGTGAGGTTGCAGAACTCTTTGATGGTAAGGCTACCGTCCATCTTCCTACAGATCCCAAAACTGACAAACCTAAGGGCATTGCATTTGCGTCATTCAAAAATCCAGAGGATGCACTTGAAGCGTATCACAGACTTGATGGCACTGGGTTCCAGGGTCGTTTGCTGCACATCCTAGCTGCAAAACCATCGCAGAAATACGAGCTCGACGAATTTGATATTAAGAATATGCCTTTGAAAAAGCAGCAGCTTCTCAAGAAGAAGGCAAATGCTGCTAAGCAACAGTTCAGCTGGAACTCCCTTTATCTAAACAGAGATGCTGTTCTTGAAACTGTTGCCAAAAAGCTAGGTGTCACCAAGTCTGAAATGCTCGACCCACACTCTTCCAATATGGCTGTCAAGGCAGCGCTTGCGGAGAGCACAGTATTAGAGAGCGTGCAGACTTACTTCAAAAGCAAGGGTGTGGATCTTGCCAAGTTGGGAACTAATGATACTACAGACAAGATTATCCTGGTGAAAAACATACCATTCGGGACGTCTCTCGAGGAACTTTCAGACTTGTTCGGAGCGTATGGAGAACTTGTGCGCGTTTTAATGCCACCTGATGGAGGTATTGCAATTGTGCAGTTTATGACTGCTAGTGCGGGTCGCACAGCATTCTCCAAACTCGCCTTTCGTCGCCTTGGAAACTCTATCCTTTACTTACAGAAAGCACCTAAAGGTATTCTCGAAGACTCCTCAACTTCCGAAATTGAGAAAAAGGAGAAGACCAAAGTTACTTCTGCGAAAGACTTACTTGCCGTCGACCAAAACGAAGAAGCTATCAACACGGCTGTTCATGCATCTGTCTTTGTCAAAAACCTCAATTTCAACACTACCTCTCAGCAGCTCATCAACTTATTCAAAAACTCGCCTGGATTCGTTACTGCTAGTGTTAAAGTGAAGCCTGATCCTAAGAACCCAGGAAAAACCCAAAGTATGGGATACGGCTTTGTTGAATTTGAAACTCTTGATAACGCAGAGACTGCTATCAGTGCTCTACAAGGTTACAAGCTCGATGGTCATGATCTACAGCTCAAGCTTTCAACCAGAGGCAAAGACGCCCCCGCTCAAAAAGCGTCGACCTCCAAAATTGTTATCAAGAATGTTCCCTTTGAGACTACCAAGAAAGATATTTACGACCTTTTTGGTACATTTGGTCAATTGCTTTCTGTTCGTCTTCCTCGTAAGTTCAATAAACAGACTCGTGGTTTCGCTTTTGCTGAGTTTGCTACAGTCAAGGAAGCTGAGACGGCCATGTCCTCGCTCACAGGTGCCCACTTGCTTGGTCGTCGTTTGGTCATGCAATTTGCCGAAGCAGATGCCGTTGATGCTGAGGAAGAAATTGCTCGTATGGAGAAGAAGGTGCAGAACCAGGTTAATGCGGAGCAGCTTGCATCAATGCGCGTAACCGGTCAAGCTAAGGCTTTCGATATGGACGAACCCGAAGAATAAATCAAACTACTTTAGATATTTATATTATTATGAAGCATTTTTTACATTTTGATTTCATTATCTATCAGTGTCATAGTAAATATCCCAAATTGAAAAATAGGAATCGCTTACCAATAATTTTTCATGCCTCTTGGAAAATCATGGACAGTGAGCTCGGCGTCTGGTGGTAAATACCCGGCGCTTGCACCCATATTTTTCCCATCAAATAAGAATAAAGTTGCAATTCCAACTGCTTTGGCGGTGAAAGTCTATCTTCTCAACTCCAAACAGGTTGTTGCAAAAGTTCCTTTGGACTGCACAAATGTAGCTCAAATCCTGCTAGCCAAGGATGAGCAGTTTCTCTTTGTTGTGTATGAAAATGGTACAGTTGAAAAGCTTGATTTGAGTGGCGAGGACCCATCTGAAAAGGTGCCGCTGAGCAAACGCATCATCAAAGTTCTCACAATCGACGACAAAAACAGTATTGTTGCCCTGTACCACACAGAAACTGGCATTGCATTAGGCTCTGTAAATGCTCAAGGAGCAAGAGAATTTTTTACTACCAAATCTACTGAGCTGTTCGCCTTCTCTAACAACTGTGACTACGTTGTATTCGCTCACCAGGGCAAGAAGGATACTCAGATTGAGACTTTCCATCTCACCACCAAAAGTACAGAGAAAATTTCGCGGCCACGCCTCACTTCTAGCATTGCTATCTCCAACCATGGTCTAGTTGCTGTAGGGTCTCCTAGTGGTGTCATTGATATTTATTATTCGGAGGGTGTTCGGAGTCTCAAATGGCATTTGGAGGAAGTGAGAGCTCTCCACTTTAGTTTGCATGATAACTACCTTGTATCTGGTGGTTCCGAGAAGGTGCTGGTGTTTTGGCAAATGGATGCTGATAAGCAGCAGTTCCTACCTCGACTAGATGGTGCTATCACTGCAATCTCGAGTAACGCCAACTCAACACTCTATTCCATCACTCTTGACGATTCACAAGTGCTAATTTTAAACGCAGTTGACTTGTTATCTCGTCTTCAAGTTAGTGGCGTTCGCACCTACTACTCCAAACTTCCTGCTAGCGCAGATAAAGAGAAGAAGAAGCATCGCAAGCACCCCAACGAGCCACTTGGTGATTATACTACTATCTACAAAATACACCCTTCTTCGCGCAATGCCTATTTTGTTTGTCCTCAGCGCGGTGATCACAGTGGAAGTCAGGTGCAAATATATAATCCCATCAAAGATGAACAGGAAGCTGTTTTAAATCTCGCACCCACAATTTCTTCTGGTAAGGTTCGCTCAGAGCAGAAAATTCTTGATCCATGTGTAACTCATCTGGAATTCACTGCTGATGGCAAGTGGATGGCCACTGTAGATATTACAGTCGCTCCACCTATGGATTCTCTCATTAGTCGTCATGAGATTTTATCGGTTCTCAAATTCTGGAAGCTGTCTGAAGACAACAAGTGGACATTGGTCAGTAAAATCGTGAACCCTCACGGTGACTCGCTCATTGCTGCGGTTTCTCCTCATCCTCGTGAGAATGCATTCATCACTGTCTCTCGCAACGGAGGCCTGCGCTTGTGGCGTTTTAATCCCAAGACTGAGCAATGGGCTATGCGCCGGTCAGTACCGCATGGTGCAGTCAGCTCAAAATCTGTAGCTGTTGCCTGGAGCAGCGATGCCAGCACTATTGCTTTGGGTCACGAGACTGGAATCTCACTAATTGATGGTAAAAAATGGACCCTACACAGCGAGCTACCAAGCATTCTAGGATCGAGAATACGGGGCCTTTGGTTTTGTGGCAAATATCTCATTGCACTGGCTAAGGACAGACTAGTTGTTTGGGATGTAGTTGTTGCCCAGCAAGCTTGGTCTATCCAATTGCAATCCGCGCTCAATGGCGGTCGTTTAGTAGCTGTCGATCCAGTTTCTGGTCACTTTGCTATCGCAGTAAACTTCTTGACTCCTCAGTTCTTTGTGAACTCCCGGATAATACTGTTCACCGCCAGTTCGCCTGTGTTTCTTGCCAGCGTTCATCACAATTACGCAGTTAGTGCCCTTAACTTGGTTCCTGGTACATCAGGGTTCTCGTTTGTCGATGTACGTGGAGTCATTTGCTCAGTTGGCAGCACGGCATCTCGTGCAACAGCTCCTACCAGCACTGAGAAGGTTATAGTCACTCTCTACAGTGATCAAACTGAAGATGATATGGTCGATGAAGAGGAAACAACGCATCGTCTCGGCATCAATTCATTTGACCATGTCTTTACTGACGAGGGTGCATCTCTTGAAACATTGTTTGAGCGTGTTATGCGCGTAGTTGGTTAGCATTGTTTAGTTGTACATTTAAGTTTAACAGAAGTCCTCCTACTAATAAATGCCCTGCTATCGATACCCGGAAACTTTGAACCCACTTCACACGAGTGAAAATAGGTCATCCTGTTATGGCACTGACTATACGTTATTAAATCTAGTAAGTTCTGGGAAATTATTGAGGTTGAAATTTCAAGGTTATCAAGTGGCTAGTCTCATTTTCTCCTAGTATTTAATTCAAGACCGTACTCAGTGTCGATAGACTTTTCGTCCAGGTGTGCTTACATATTCTTAGTATGAATGGAAACTCAGATGATAATGCAGAGCAAAGCGATATATCGTTGAAGCGTCCACGCGAGAGCGACGACGAGGATGAATACTCATCTAGCGATGATAGCGTAGAATTTATTCTGGCGCCTCGTCCTGGAACGGGTCACTCTGTTGCTAGACCCGTGGCACCGGTTGAAGCCCCTACCACCGCTACGGCCCAGCCTGGATTACGTCAGCCAGGGCCTGTGGAAGCGCCTAAAGCTAAAGTAGCCAAGCCCAAGGTACCAGGAGTGGATATTGATGCAGTGGCTCAGATAGACGGCAAGCCAATTACCCAATTAGATCTAAATCAGTTTGAGGATAAGCCTTGGCGCAAGCCAGGAGCTGATATCACGGATTACTTCAATTATGGTTTTGACGAGTTTACTTGGACCGCTTATTGCTCTAAACAAGATCACATGCGTACGACTTATACACCACAAAAAGTCATGGCACAGATGGGGATGCCTCCAATGTTCATGCCAGGAATGATGCCCCCTGGAATGCAAATGCCTGGCATGCCTTAATTTATTAGACACACTGGTAACTAAGTGTAGATCCATAAAGAACAAAATATTAATACTTTAATTAATTTAAATAACTACCTGTGGGGTACCCATAGTACTGTTTTTGAGTGCCGTGTCATCGGCGTAAACCACCAGCGACACCCAAGAGCTACGATTGCGTTTGTTGTGAATGGTGGTATCAAGGGCTTCCATCCACTTTTGCCGCTCTGATTCTACAGTGAAGTTGATAAAGGCACCATTGCGGAAATTGACCCGGAACTTGAGGGGATCCTCATTATCGGGGGCCAAGTACACAGCCTTGCGCAGGTTAATGGTGGCTCTCGCTTTGAGGGATTTATCACTGTGGGCAATCAGCATATCATCATCTAGAATGAAATAACGGCGTTTGGGGTTTCTGCAGTCGCCACCGTGTTGCACCATGTATCCTGTCATGGCGGTGACTTTGTTGCAGCGAGCACGGGCAATCTCTTCAAGAGCACCCGCCATCGTAGTTGGGAGCTTATCTGTACGAGACATGATAGGGATATACATCATTTTGACATTCACTTTACAAGTCTCGGTGCTATTGAGACGGTCATAGCAGGGAATCGATGCGGTGTACGGCTTGCCAAATGCATACTGTTTAATATCTTTGAAGTGAATCTTACAGTGGCCAATGGTTCCATCGCGGGCTACTGGTGTGGATTGCTGATCTGGTTCTTTCTTGCGCTTAAACAGTTTGGCAAAGCTAGAACGTTTCTCCTTGACCTCAGTTTTGAAGGCACGGATGGTCACGTCACAGGTAAGACCGTCATTCACCAGAAGATCATATTCTTGTTTGAACTCGGTAACCTTCTCAATGTTGCGGGACTCTGTTGTTATCCGCTGCTCCCCATTATCAATTGTAACGTTCATAGTACCCTCGGGAAGTGTGTAGCCAGAAATAGACTCGAGTGAGATAAACAAATGGCCTTTTTCTTGGGAAATCACAGGACAAGATTTGTGTCTGTCGCGTATAGCATCTTTCGCAGGAGTAGGATCCGATTCACTCTTGTTGCGAACCTGTGGTGTGTAGCTACTGGCTGGTCGCGGCATATGGTGGTGTTCCGCAGAGGGAGGCGGTGTAATCTCATGATTCACAGGTTTTTCTATAGCCTGAGCGGAATTGAACTTGTCTTCTGAGATTGATTGGGGAGTCTCACGTACTTCTTCAATGTCGGCCATACGACTCAACGGAGGGGGTGCCTTACGCACATCAATGTGGACGCTTGAGTCTTTCTTGGGTGAGTACTCGCTGATTTTGGCAGTAGGCTCGACCTCAGCCTCAGCGCGGTTGGGAAGCTCAACGCTCATGTTTGCAGGGCCAACAGATTTGGCAGCGCTCGGCTCCCTAGAGCCTCCGTAATTAGAGCTACTCACTCTTTCAGCAGCACGCGTAACTAATTTGTCGCCATTGCCCTCTGCACTCGCAGTATACAGACTACTTTTTTGCGGAGTTGCGTTACGGCTCACGACAAGATGGCTTGGTTGACGATCGAAACTACTTTGTTCATTTCGCTTTCTGACGCTTAAGCTCTGATCATAATCGTTGGTCTCTTCAGCCTCCTCATGGTGAGTTTCTAAACTCTCGATCGCTGGTGTAGGTTTGCGACGGGCTGTAGTACGACGGCGAGTGGTTTTGAAAATCTTGTCTGCATTTGCCAGAATTAAGCTATCATTCTCACGCAAAATATAACCGGACTCAGACTCAGTGCCATTCACAGTAGCAGAAGACGCCACACGATTCAGATCAGCACTAAAGTCGTCCATACTCTGACCAAGCTGGATATTAAATAGTGAGTCCTCGCGGATGGAATCAACTGACCAGCGAGAATTAGTGCTGTTGGGCATCGTTGTTGAGTAACCAGTCGAGAAACCAGTGGTGCTAGGGTATCCAAAGGCTTGAGAGCTGAGCTCGGTAGTAGAGAACCGTTCGGAGCCAAATTCCTGAATATCGCTAGCAGAAACTGGGCGACCAGAGTTGACTTGAAACGTGGGAATACGACCAGGGATATGTGAGCTGTATTCAGAGCCCAGAATAGATGAGCCAAATCCGCCAATACGACGATTAGAACCAAATTCAGATTCGGTCTCGGTAACCCAATCATTTTCACCATTATGGATTTCATCTTCACTCAAGTCGCTATCAAGAATAAGCTCATCATCGTGCAAATTAGGTGAATGATACTTCTCTTGTAATTCGGGGGATTGCACATCGGGAGAAAATCCGAGTGGAGCTGCTGGACGACGAGTGTAGTTAAGCAATGAATCATCCGGAAATGGGGTGTGGACGACAGTATTATTAGCACCGCTAGATCCGCTGGCAGTGCGGCTACCTGGGTTTGAAAACGCCTGAGAAGGGGTAGGAGGAGAGATCATGTTCGTAGAAGCCTCACGGCGAAGGGAGCTCTCGCGAGACAGCTTATCAGAAGCGTTTGAGTCTTCCTTAATATCTTCTGTAGTGGCATCCATATTTCGAATAACTAATGGCTCAATAGATGTCGAGTCCTGGATATGTGGTGATTTCGTATGCGTAGTAGGATCAGAAGAATTATCACCAATGTGTTCCAGATTTGTGGGAAGATCCTTTTGCGCCGGCTGAGAAATAAAGTGTTCAACGTTTTCAGATGCATTTGCTTCTTCCTCAGCACTCTTCACCTCAGTATCGGAAGCTACCTTCAATTCCGGCGACCTTTTCATGGACACCTTGGAAACCACGGAGCTCTCGGATGAGCTGC
Source organism: Wickerhamiella cacticola (assembly GCA_030564425.1). Taxonomy (NCBI): domain Eukaryota; kingdom Fungi; phylum Ascomycota; class Dipodascomycetes; order Dipodascales; family Trichomonascaceae; genus Wickerhamiella; species Wickerhamiella cacticola. Next base: position 5,798 of record JAJLUX010000003.1, on the reverse strand, counting down.
TCTGGTCAACGTTCTCTGCTTCAGCATGGTCAGCCTGTGTGAGCGGCGTAACCATAAGTGGAGTCACATTTCTGTTCTCAACGAATGAGAATTCAGGATGTGGACGCAGAGCCTCTACGCTAGAGTCTTGATCAGACAAATTGATGGTTTCCTGTGTGACACTGTGCTCAAGAATATGGTCAAGGTCCTCATGGCTGCTTAAAATATGTGCAGGCGCCTCAGTTCTCTCATTCGGCTCAACAGTCATACCAGGCGTACTAGCAGGCATCTCTACAGCTTCATTTTCAGACTCTTCCTGAAATGCCTCGGGCTGAGGTTTTGAGGTGTAATGTTTCTCGTGGACTGCAATGGTAGAGGAATCAAAATCGAAGGTGTTATTTCCAGCAATAGAGCGCTGAGAAAGTGATACCGGAATCTTATCATGTCCAAGCGAAATCTGTGAATCCGATTTAGGAACTACCGGCTGAGCAGTGGAAACATTAGGCGAGCTATTCGATAGAGCAGTATTGCGAGTAGATGCAGAGGTATTTGTGATGGCAGAAACATTCGCATCAGCCATGCTAGTTGGTTGCACTTCTAACTCCCGCAGCACATTCGAAGTATTATGAGCCTGCTCTTCTCTACCAGACAGATTCGATGTAGCATTGCTGTCATTGTAATTATCAACGATATTTGCGGCGTCAATAGATGAGCTGTGGTTGCCACTAAAGTCAAACATTCGGGAATCAAGTTCTGCAGGTGATAAAGAGAGCTCAGGCAAGTTTATGCTGGTGTTCTGACTACTTGTGCGATGCGGAATTTCAGGCATTTCCAGGGTATCTGTGATTTTGCTGTTAATTTGCTGGGGTGAGCTCTGTGACTCGTGCTCTGAGGGCATGTGCTGTTCGATTTCGCTACAGCTTGACGTCTCACTACTATCAACAGCAGGATCCATGTAAGCTCTCTCCACATCCTCTGTGGTCTCCCACCGGGACCAGCTGTTAATACGCATGGAACCTCTGGATTCATCTTTTTGCAAGGATGTATTGTTATCGTTCTGGTGTTGTGGGGGAGTTAATGGTTGAACTGGTATCAAGTTTTGTGAGCTGAAGTCCTCGAATTTCACTTCTGGAGGTGCATCAGATGTAGAGTTGGGAGCAGTAGTACTGATCTCGCGGCTGGTCTCGGCAACCTCACTGATTGGCGATGGGACTCTACGAGGTGGGTTTGGCAAAGGATGACTTGAAGGTGTAGAAGTTCGTGTCTTTTCCAAGTTGAACTCTTGACCATGAGCACGGAGGTGATTTTCCACCGAAGTCAGTACAGGGAATGATGACTCTGCTCGCTCGACACTGGCAAAATTAGCTTCAAAAGTGGCAACACTCTCCAGAGAGGGACTTACTGGAATCGACTGCGGTGCCAGGTAAGCGAGACCACTTTTGCCAGGACTGGAGGGAGGACTTGAAGTATCAATGGTAAGCTGCGGAGTTTCGCCATGGGGAGGTATTTGCGGAGGCTGATCCTCAGCCTCTTCTTCATGCTCAGGAGTGTGTGAAAGTCGTGAATTATCTGGTTCGTCTTCCTCTGTAATGGTTGCAATATACTTTGACTTTGGCTCACCTTCCAGAATTGAGCGGATTGCTCTCTTGCGCTGAGAGTGTGTGCGATCAAGATTAACTTTCTGGATATTGGGCAGCATATTAATGGTCTTGGGTCTGCGTTGCTCATCTTGAAGGCTCTCCTTTCGGGTAACGGCAGGTAATTGCTCAAAGAGGTAGTTCTGTTCCAGTTGAGGGCTCTCAACAGTTTCTGTATTGCCTGACTCCGTTGCTCCTAAGCTGTCACGAAGTGTACCCCATGATCCACGCCAAGAATCATTATGCTTATGGCCCGGCCGGAAGGATGGGATCGGAGATGCTTCCATCATGGCATTCAGCCTCTCATCTCTGCTTAATCTGTTGGCATATAAAGCTGCGTGCAGCGAGGGCTCACTTGAGGACTTCTCAATACCACTTTGCTGCTCCGGAATCGTAGGCAAAACATGAAGGGGATTCTCCTCAAAAGACTCAGTTAATTCGTATTCCTGCTCATTGAATCGCCAATCATCGTGTACTTCGGGCGTTAACTGCTCGTATGTGATTATTTCGTCCGTGCGATCAAAAGTGACGGCTTTTTTCGGCCGTGTGGATCCAATCAGGGGAGAAAACTCACGCGGGCCGCGCAGTTTCGACTTAGACCCACGCCTAGTTAGTGCACTTTTAATTTTGAGCGGTTCCACTTCGCTATTCCACGATTCGGACTGCGATCTATACATCGAGGGTTAGACGGTAGGAAGTAAACATCGCGTCTTACATTCCTGGTGGCGTTTGCGCATTCGCGGTCTCAGCTAATCGGGCGTCTGTATTGATGATTTAAACCAACTAAATTAAATATAATTGTATTAAGCCACTAATAATGTGTTAGTTAGTCTTTATATTCGATCCCAGACCCGGAATGTACACCATGCATCTGCTCAATGCACCTGCATGACTCCCAAACCCCAGACTTGAAAGATGGAACAATGTGTTTTTAACCCCGGATACCCTAATAGCATATATCCTCGTATTTCTTGTCACTTGATTTTCTTCCCTGGCTTTATTTATCCGTTCTCTATCTCCACCACATCCAAGAGTGAAACAGGTTTCCTCAATAAATTAAATGTATGATGCAGAACGTCACGGACATCGCAATTTGCGTGCAGGAAACGGCATTCTCTGTCTATCAACGAAAACTGGTTGTTAAATGGCAAACTCACTGGAGCTGGTAAACAGAGGTTGAGTCGCGTCGTATCTGTGTCACAAGAGGAACTCAAACATGCGTTCCCTAAATTTGCAAGGGGGTACACAAAAAGCCCCTAGGTGACACGCACGCAAGTATCAAAGGTACAGGCAATTTGGACGCGGTGAATCATGCTTACATTAAGTCACCTCGATGAAGCAAAGGTTCTGTGTTGTAGCAGCAGCTTTTTGAATATAACCATCGGTTGATCAAAGTCCTCAGCAATATAATGAATGATAACAGATCGAGATCAAAGTATAGAACGATTAACTCTCAGGAGCGTTTTGAACTCATTTGCGAGCAGCCAAAGTCAGATTAACAAAAATAATCGCACGCGAGGCAGGCAGGACTCGAACCTGCAATCTTCAGATCCGAAGTCTGACGCGTTAACCATTACGCTACAGCCCCGAAACGGGGTGTTAACTCGGAAGACCATACTAGTATTAAGATTATAAAAAAATTCCGCGTCACGTGACTTATATGCAAAATTCAATAGTCCTTGAAAATGAAGGTAAACACGCTCAATAAGTCTTTTTCTAGTTTAAGAAGTTTTTTTTAGCTATATGTTTATGATCAATCCAGCCAATAATCATATTTTTTATTAACTAAATGGGTTAGTTGCTGTTAATCGCATACACTAGCACCCACTATATACGAATATAACTTTTCTTGTTGTATTGTAGAGACCTATTCAATCTTTGTCCATAAGAATAGCGTGGATGCTCCTGTGTCACAGAACCTCTTAAGAGTCTCCTGCGCCTTCTGCAGGATAACCTTAACCACGTTAGAAGTAGGGTTAAATACGAGCAACTAGATTTATTGCAATATGAAAGGTCATCATATGGTGATAAGGTGTCCAGAACTTCTCCCTCAGCTCCAACCTCTCCACGTGAGTTTGATTGCTTAGGACCCAGTGTCTTTAGAGATGCTTTACTTGTGTTAATATGTATACATGACGCGCTCCTTGTATCTATTTCGGTTACCAACAGAATTACTGAGTCCTCTAGTATTGAGCTGGACCCTCATTCCATATCAATTTCGTGCAATCATTGAGGGTATTTAAGAGTGTCATCTGAGCTCCATTTTGGCATCTAGTTTCATTGAATACCCGGGAGATGCTATGATGACCTGATCTATGTCAAACAGTGGCACCAACTGTGGACGGTCTGTAGACCGTCGGTAGGACAACATCAGAAGTTAGTGTTGTGCTTTGGTCTAAATAAATGGGTTGAACGAATATTTGATAGCCTATCGTTATTTCGACAGAAAATATAAAAGTCTTGTGAGCTCAGAGAATACGGTCACAAGTGACAGCATACTCGCTATCTACTCGTACGCTTTAGGCATTAGAATGCTGATCGTGGCCCCTTATAACGAAACATAATATACTCTGATTTACTTGAAGGCTGCAACTGGGTCTGTGATTCTGAAAGACTGAAGCATTTTTTACACGTTTGAGACTTTCCCGATGGTGTGGCCAACTTGATTGCTGAAACCAATTTCTTGTGATCATTAGAGAGGCTTATCTGAGGCTAAAATCATCAAGCTGTTTGGTACGTTTTACACTAAACAGAATTCTGTATATGTCAATGAGATCTCATATTAAATGCGTTCCCTGTATGCACTGCCTAGTTTACTGGCACAATCACGTAAACCCCTAGCATCAAAAATATAAAAAACTATTAGTTACCGGTGGTTTTGGGTGGTTTCAAGTTTCTATTTGCATAAGTAACCCTGATACGTCCAGAAACAAGATCTCATGTGACGCTGCTTCATGTATCCTTCCGCTATAAAGCTACTCATACTAATACTATGAGTAGTTTTGTACATATTAGAGTCTGAATTACATGACTCTGTAATCTAATAGCGCATATAAGCAACTAATCTTCCACTAATTAGACAATTCAAAGCCACAGGTGAAAGTCGGCTGCTGGTACGCTACAGAAACAAAAACAGGGTGCTTTCACCCTTTCTCTAAATATGTAAAACAGTCTGGAGTCTCTATTTCTGGGCGGTGGGGCAGTCACACCTTGGTCTATAGGGGGAACGCTTTGCCTGAAGTTGTAGTACAGTATAATAGGTCTGTCCGGACTCGGTCTCACGCGCTTCACAAGCTTTTTTGCAGCTTATTTGCAAAGAAAAATTGGCTCTAGTCTGTGGGGATAGTTATCTGAGTGATATGCCATATTCCATACAGTCCATTGTGGAGGTAAAAGCCCAATGCCCTGCTTGAGGACCTCAGGGGTATAGCTAGTGCAGTGGTCTCAACAGATAAGAGGACCACTTTGATACGCTATTGCTATAGGAAACCAGATAAAAATTATTACACGACGCATAGCTACCTAATTCCAGATGCTGGAATAAACCCTAACATAGTTCCAACAATTTGTGGAGCCACAGCTTGAGAGGGCAAAGTTAGTGACGGTTTATACTAGACAGATTCAATTGCAAAACATCCAAAAAGCAAATAAAAAATGCGTTAGCCCGGAATCGAACCGGGGGCACAACGATGGCAACGTCGTATTTTACCACTAAACCACTAACGCGCTGATTGACAAACATGGCGGCATTACCGCATATATCACGTGATTTTTTTTTTTTTTTTTTGTTAGATGAAAAAAAAAAAATGCTGACACACAGCGAAAATCGAGATTCTCCTGGAGAAATAGGGCATGTAGCCTCTCCAGGGTCGACCCAGCCTGGTTCAATTACTGATTCGCGTCCTGAACAGGACAAACAAGTGGTTTATCACGTTGAAATACGTGTAACGGCCACTGCTGAGGAGGGAGATAATCCCGAGGATAAAAATAACAATAAGGTTATGGACTACGCGCTTTTGCGCAAGGATCTTTACTCTTATATAAAAAAAACAAAAAAAATCGAAGACGACACGGTCTTCTCCCTCCCTATCCGGGCCCACGCCGTATTGCAGCGTGACACTCGTGGGTTGCCCATCTTGATGGTTTCCCCCGCCCTTTCCGAGCATTTGGGCGCATCTTTCT